>VDFB02000015.1:529084050-529213661 GCA_007258455.2 Sequoia sempervirens | reverse complement strand
CCCTTAACCCTTAAACCCTAGGACCCCCTACCCTTTATCTCTCTCCCACTCCCCCCCTCTCTCTCTGAAGTATCTCCCTCCTACCAAGGATTAAATTTGATGGTCGAATTTACTTGTCAACAATTTTTTTAATTACGGTTATCTATTCAAGGGTGCCCTTAAAACATTATGATATACCTTAGTGTATGTAAAATTATATATAAATCAAACATATATACCATTATAATTCTATCTAAATTTTGACAGTTTATCCAAAATATCTCCTTTTACAATCTTCTTAAAATTTTGATTGTATTATACAGCAAAAATCTTTAAATACGGTCATATGGCCATCAAATTTAAGCCTTCCCGCCTACCCCCACTCCCTCCATATCTTTCTCTTAAGTTATGATTTAAAAAGAATATAAATAATATTTATATTAATATTAAAAACAAGGTGTTCGACCAAACATATTTAGAATGTTCGGTCGAACCCATTTAAATTAATTTTTTTATTCCATGTGTGGTTGGTTCCGTCGAAGATGGGTTCAGTCAAACCTTGGTTCGACTGAACATTTCTATTTTCTTCGACTAAACAATTGTTTGGTCGAACCCATCTTTTTTCATCCTTGCTTCCTAAGGCATCAAAATTACTGAAAATTTTGCACTTCGAAGCTCGATTTGAGAATGAAAATGGAGGAGATCTCAAAAACCCAACTAGTATCGGGTGCCCCTCAAAATGAGCTATCCAACGAATATAATTTTAGTATGTTTTGATTATATTATTTATTTGTTTTTTAAGTTTTATTAAATATAGGTTTTTCATTGAAAAAAAACTCTCTGTTCTGCACAAGTGGAAAAATAGAAGATTATCAAAAAAGAAAATTTAAAAATATGAGTGCACCAGATATTGGAGTTCTTGATCCAATAAAAAAAAAGAAAAATAATTTTGATACATACAGTAAAAGTTATGCATTATACGGTTGTGTTATGTTTGAATTGTAATTGATTTGATTTTGAAACTTGATTAAAGAAAAAATATTCAATAAAAAACTATCTAACCAAGTGGAAGCACTAGATATTGGAGTTAGAAATCTAAATTTGAAAAAATTGGAATTTTATCTTTCAAGGAAAAAAAGTTATGCGTTATACGGTGTGCGTCACTTTTTAAAATGCTATTTTTTGAAAAAAACCAATTTTCGTGGGAGATGGAAAAAGAAGTGCAATCTAATTCCAAAAAAATTGAAAAAAATATTTTTAAAATCTACAGACAAAATATGACAAGACTCTAGTTTGCATCATCTTCAAATTCCTTACGGTTTAATCACTATAGGTGCCCGAATGTGGAGATTGTGTTAAGAAAAAAAATATCAGTGTCCAGTTTGGCCAAAAATTGTAAACCACTATTGTGGGATCACCCCCCTATTAGGGGAAAAACCACGGTGGAGGTCAGTCCACAAGATTATACCCTATTAAAAGTATAATGAAAATGAAATATGGGGAATGCACATGCATTCAGGCACACTGCCTAGAGCTCGCTGCTAAATTACAAAGGAAGAGACACTATCTTACAAAGAGATTTGGATTAAATCCATCCAGATTTTGAACTGAGAGAATAGCATCTGCTAATGCCTGATTATAGTTCCAATTAAGTACATGAACACTTCTTCAGTCTTCTTCACTCTTCTTTACACTTCTTCACAATTCTTCACACTATGCTCTGCCTTCAAATGATTTAGAACATTATTTGCACATACATAGAAGCACACCTTTTTTCCACACATAAATTTGAATAAATAATCACTCTTATATATCTGCAACATGAAATTTCATCGCTACAAGTCAACCACAAAGAAATAATAAAATGAATATAAACTGTCAGCCCAAAAAATTAAAGATTATCAATGCAAATCAACCAAGGTCGACCACAACTTAGTGAGGACCCAAATCAACATCTCCAACATGAAGACACTTCAATTAATTTCTCCTCGAAGATCCACAACACACTACAAAAACTATGTCAGCCAAGAACAAGAAAAACATGGACACGCAAGAGAAAATCACCAACCACCATCACAACGATCAATGTGGACATGCAAAAAAGATAGAGAATGATCTAGAACCATCCACAAGCATCATGAATCACAAGAGAAGCATCCACAATAACTAAACTAACTGAAATAGCATCATCTTCAATCAGGAACACCAACTGAAGAAACAAAAAAATTGTCTAAATGGAAATCTTCATAACTCGATCAAATCTTCATGTAGATCTCTAAAAATCAACATGGATAAACTAGATACACTCAGCAACAAACTCTTTAGTCCACAACCTCTAATCAACAATGTACAAAAATAACCACCATACTGAACGTCACTTCACCACTAACAACCTGGAACTCATCTATTACAATTTTCTCAATATCCTCGACATATACAACTTCAAATACATTTATGCTAATAGTGTTGAAATCAATGACAACCACATATCATCAACACAACCACAACATCCAACAATCTCCCCCTTTGGCATTGATGGCAACACATGATGTGAAAAAAAACATCAACACAACTAACTCCTGCTTAGGTTTTGACTCACCTTCTCCTCAACACTTTCACATAATATTTCTCCCCATAGGGCTCTTCTCATCAGATAATCACTGGTTTTTCACATGACTCTTCTCCCCCTTTGACATCAATGAAAAATTTATCTAAGCTCTGAACCACATATATGAATTTCCGAACATCTGACTACTCCCCATGAGTAGCAGCCACCACAACATCAATTCGAGACAAGATATGACTGTGAAATGCATGGACTAATGCAATGCAATGCATCCTTACTTCTGATTAGGAGGGGTATTCACCCATAACTTCCCTCTAAGATACTCAAAAGTATCCTTAGGCAACGATTTGGTAAAGATGTCTGCAATCTACTCTTTAGTAGGCACATACTCCAATTTGACTTCCTTTTCACTTACCTTCTCCCTCAAAAAGTGAAACTTGATAGATATATGCTTTTTTTTTTAAATGCAACAATAGATTCTTGGAAATGTTAATAAAACTTGAGTTATCATAGAATATATCAATAGGCTCTTCATATATAATTTTGATATCCTTCAACATTTGTTTCATCCACAGGACTTGAGTACAATTATTAGCACCAACAATGTATTTGGCCTTTGTAGTAGACAAGGAAATGGCATTCTGCTTCTTGCTTAACTATGAAATTAGCTTCTTACCCAAGAAAAATGCTCCACCACTAGTACTTTTTATGTCATTCACATCTCTTGCCTAATCAACATCAGTAAAGGCACTCAAAGTAAGATCATCATCTTTAGGATACCATAGGCCAAGATCAACAATTCCCTTCAAGTATATGGAAATTCTCTTCACAACAGTCACATGAGATTATTTCAGATTAACTTGAAATCTTGCAACAATACATACAACATTCATGATATATGGCCTAGTTTGAGTTAAGTACAACAATCCACCAATCATTGATTTTTATCTTGTTTGATTTTCTTTCAGAGAAAAATATTTTGTTATCAACTTGCATCTAGTCACCATGGGTGTACCAACTGGATTTGAATCTTCCTTTTCAAACTTCTTCAACAATTCCTTCACATACTTGGACTGAGATATAAAAATCCCTTTATCTAATTGAGTAATTTACAATCCCAAAAATAATTTCATCTCACCAATCATAGACATCTCAAATTCATTCTGCATCTCATTAGCTAACTTCATGCACAAAGCATCATCTCCTCCAAAAATAATATCATCAACAAAGACTTCAACAATCAAATCTTTATCACTACTCTTGAAATACAGATTACTATTAGCAGTACCTTTGTTAAATCCAAGCTTTAGAAAATACTTGTCCAATCTTGCGTACCATGCTCTAGGGGCTTGCTTAAGTCCATACAATGTTTTCTTCAATCGACACACCATATCTTCTTTAGCAGTCAACTAGAATCCATCAAGTTGCTCAACATACACTTCTTCTTCCAATTCACCATTTAGAAAAACTGATTTTACATCCATCTGATAAACTTTTTAGTTCTTGCGAGCAACATAGGCAAGAAATAATCTTACAACTTCAATTCTAGCAATAGGGGCAAAGGTCACTTCAAAATCAATTCCTTCCATTTGTGAATATCCTTTACATACCATTCTTGCTTTGTTTCTAACCACTTTACCTTGTTCATGCAGTTTGTTTCTAAAGACCCATTTGGTTCCAATGACATTCTTATCCTTAGGTCTGGGAACAAGAATCCATGTATCATTATTTTCAATATGTTTTTAACTCTTCTTTCATTGCTTCAATCCAATGCCCATCTTTACATGATTCATTCACACTCATAGGCTCAGTCTTTGAAATCAAGCAATACTCTTTTGCAATCTTTCTCCTAGTCTAGACACCTTTGTTCTTATCACCTATAATCTGATCTTTTGAATGATTCAATCTTATATACTTCAGAGTCTTTGATGCAGACATAGGGGACCCAAAACCACTCAAGGTGTCAAATTTCCTTCAAGAGGCATCTAAAAAGATTAAAAGAACCTATTAGACCAATCCAAACAACTCCAAAATTTTGAAAAAAAACAAAAGTATAATTTTCCCACTTTCACCCTTGCAACCCTAGTAGTAATGCAAACCCGGTTTTAGGCCCTTAACTCAAAAACTTTCCAAAAACCTTGACAAAAAAATGGATGATTCAAACACCCATTACAAAGTTACAAAACATATCTTAACCCCCCATATGACTCCTTTGGAAGAAATTTGTGAAAACTGACTTTTCCACCGTTTTAGGCCTCCAAATGGGTCAAATTTACAAAGGAACCCCTCAAAGATTGTAACCCCAAACAAAAAAAACTAGAAAAATTCTTGATTTATGCTTCAAAACCAAGGATTCACTAGGTCTTAGGACCCCAAAAGCTCTTTTTGACCCCTTACTCAAAAATCTTCCTTTTGCAAGCAAAACTCTAGGGTCCATTGAAAATCATGTCTCAATCCCATACAGACTTAAAAACACTTGAATCCCTCATTTTTCCACATTCACATACTCAAAACAACATTATATGATGCTTCCCTCAAGTTGTTTATACACTTTCTTTGTAAAACCTCACTTTTTTCACTCTTTTCCACCCCTTCCTAATAGGGTTTTCAACCTCCTCCTCACACCTAGCATCTCCCAACTTCTTAGACCCTCTAAAAATATCAGGATACCCTTAGAAATGAAGGAACAAACAAGTTCCAACTCCTCTTAGACCAAATTCACCAACTTGCATATTCTAGCCTTAATTTCAAAGGCCTAAACACATAATTTCATCAGGGCAGCATAGAGAATCAACCTTATTGGCTCCACCACAATTGTAATCCTATTTCTAACCCTAAGCCAAAATATACATGACCATTCCTCCAATTTACAGTAATCACAAGAGGAAGAATGGCTTGTTTAAAACATTATGGACTTCAAAATACCCAAACCTCTACTACAGACTAGCCAAGAGAAATCAACCACTAAAAGTTTTTAGACTCAATTAATTTCTTCAAAAATGGATTTAAAAGAGATGTAACACCATTCCAAAAAAAAAAAAAACATTTGAAGGCCTGGATCTACTGTACAGACCTGTACATAGGCATGAATTGCACAAAAACTCAGAAATTAATTGAAAACTATGCCTTTTGATTGAAATATTCTTTTAAAACTATTCAACAACCTTGCCTCGAGCCTTCAAGAGGCTTTAAATACAATTTCTCATCAAAAACCAATTTCCCAATTCCTAAAACTAACCACCAACTACCAAGCCCCTTTACATAGCTTAATTTTGCACTATTTTGACAATTTATTGACAATTATTACATCATAATGCAACTTTTGAACCAAACTAACACTAGAACCCCCAAATACATTAAAAGTGGTCTTATCAGACCTTTATTAATATGAAAGATTCAATTTACCCCCTATTTCCTAGACCAACCTACAAATAGTGTATTTTTACAATTACATGTTTTAGTTGCTCCTGCACCATACTCCCCGGGTACAAAAGATTTATGCCTCATAAATCACTCCATAGGTTTGCTCCTATCTTCTTCAAAATCCCTTCAAACCTACTCCAAGTCACTTGCATGGAAATATTCCTCAAAGGAACTTTGTACCCTTCATGCTTTGCTTTGTCTTGGTTTTGCCATGCTTGATCCTTCTCAAATGGATCTTCTTGTTGCTTTTTGTCTTCATCGAAACTAGTAAAAAAAATTTAGTACACAAAGATGAACATCCATACATTACTATCTCTATTTCATGCTCTTCCATGAGCCTTTTCCAACTACACATGTATCTCTACCCTTCAACTCTTCTCTTCACAATCTTTCTCAGGTTTTTTATGCTTAGAACCATCCCCATAGTAGCATACATTTTCTACACAACCAAATATGAAAACCAAGGAAAATCCCCTATCCTAACACCATATTCCTCAAACTCTTCTTCTCTAGCCTTCACTAGGCCACTCACCATCAAATATCTAGTGTCTCCCAACACTAAAACTTCACCCATCCTCTTTTGTTCATACTCTTCACCATTCAAGGTGACTATAACTGCATTTTTCTCTTCATACTCTTCAAACTCTTTCCCATTTTTGTTCACTGTCTCATGCCATTCACTTCGGCTCAATACAATCTTTGAATTCTTGTCCTTCTTTGAAATTTTTATCACCACTCTGATCTCAGATCCTTTGTTCTCTTTTCCCTTCAATGGACACCTCATTACTCTTACCATACTTTCCTTGAGCTTGTCTTCACTTTCCACTGTCATACCCCCCTTTCATAACCATTCCTTTTTCCTCATTAACATCTCTTCTACCTTGACTTGTCCTCCACTCTTTACCTTTACCATCTTTGCACTTTTAGTTTCATTGACCAGTAGACTTTGCATTAGTCTTACTGTCTCAGTTACCTTTGCATCCTTTGACATGCATTCCTCTATGTTTTCTGACTTAAATGCCTCTACTTTAGTAGTACTTGACTGCTCCTTGTGTTTCTCCTTCTTCAAGGGACATAACATTGTTCCCACTATGAGTTCTTTTTTGGAAAAACAAGGACAAACAACTGAGAGGGGGGTGAATCAGTTGTCATAGAATAATGAACTTTCCAAACTTAATTTAATTTCAGATCTGATGAATAAGCAATTGACCATAAACAATTAACACATCAGAGAGAAAGAGAACACCAAGATTTTTTACATGGAAACCCTGTTAGGAGAAAAACCACAGTGGATGTTAGTCCACAAGATTATACCCTATTAAAAGTATAATGAAATCAATAAAGGGAAATGAAAATGCATTCAAGTACACTGCCTAGAGCTCACTACTCAATTAAAAAGGGGGCTCACTGCCCAACAATATAGAATAGGATTAAAATATAGAGGGTATGAAATGAAAAAATAGCTTTTTCACAAGCCTGATTACAATTCCAATTAAGCACAAAAAAATCCTTCACAAACTACTTCACACTTCACCCAATCTTCTTCACACTCTGTTATGCAATCGAATGATATTCACACATACAAAAATAAGAGCACACCCAACACATGAAGCACCTTTTCCACACACTACACCAATGAAACAATCGCTCTTATATATCCACTACATGAGATTTCATCAACAACTTAGTTGACCAGGAAAATAAAACATATTTTCAATATTGGCCCAAATTTACAAATAAATTTTTAATGCGAATCCACCAAGGTTGGCCACAACATAGTGGAGACCCAAATTAATATCTCCAACACAAAAAGACTTCAATTAATTTCACCTTGAAGATCCACAACATGCTACCATCATCATGTTGACCAGAAACATGAAAAATCAAACATGCGCAAGAAAAGATCTTCAACCATGAGCACATTGATCAATGTAGGTGTACTACAAAGATAGAGCATGATCTAGAGACATCCAAAAACATCAAGAAACAACTGAGAAACATTTGCAGCAACTGATATTTCAAGAATCACACAAACTTTACTTAGGAACACTAACAAAAACCACAAAAACATTGCGAGACCACAACATGACCAAAACTACATGCGGACCTCTAAAACTTCTGGTAGATGATCTAGATACTCTCAAGAATAAACCCTTTAGTCCACAACAATTGAACTTCAATGTACAGAACAAAATTCCTTCATGAATTGTATAGTTCCACTGGGAAACTGGAACACTTTCTTTTACAATTTTCTCAATATCCTCGACATATACAACCTCTAATACACAAAATTATAATAGTGTTGACATCAATGACAACCACATATCAACAACACATCCACAACATCCAACAATCTCCCCCTTTGGCATTGATGGCAACACATGATGTGAAAAATACCATCAACCCAACACACTTGCTTTCCCTTTGGTTCTGACTCTTCTCCTCAATTTCTCTTCAACCCTTAAAAGGATTTTTCACATTGCACTTCTCCCCCTTTGACATCAATGCTAAAGGTAACCATGACCTTTCCATATACATGCTCTGAACCACATATTTGCACATTTGACTACTCCCCCTGAGTAGCAGCCATGAAAACATCAATCCAGATTAGAATATAGAAATTTAGCTCACAAATTGATGCAAGTAAATGCATCTCTTAATTCTTATTAGGAGGGGTAATTACCCCTAGCATTCCTTTGAGATACTCAAAAGTATCCTTCAAAAATGGTTTAGTAAAGATGTCTGCAATCTGTTCTTTGGGAGGCACATACTCCAATCTGACTTCTTTCTCATTCACTTTCTCCCTCAAGAAGTGAAACTTGATTAATATATGTTTAGTCTTAGAATGCAGCATGAGATTCTTTGAAATATTTATTGCATTTGAATTGTCACAGTATATGGCAATAGGCTCTTCATATATCACCCTGATATCTTTCAACATCTGTTTCATCCATATCACTTGAGTACAATTGTTTGCAGCAGTAATATATTCTACTTCAACAGTAGATAGAGAAAAGGAATTCTGCTTCTTGCTCAACCAGGATACCAACTTCTTCCCTACGAAGAAATCACCACCACTAGTACTTTTCTTGTCATCTACATATCCAGCCCAATCTGCATCAGTAGATGCACTCAAAGTGAGATCATCATCCTTTGGATACCAAAGTCCAAAGTCAATTGTTCCTTTCAGATATTTGAATATTCTCTTAACAATAGTCACATGTGATTCTTTTGGATCATCCTGAAATTTGGAAACCATACATACAACATTCATAATATCTGGTCTAGTCTGGGTTAAATAAAGCAATCCATTAATCATTGACCTATTTCTAGTTTGATTCTCCTTAGGAGAATCATCATTCTGTGTTAGCTTACATCCGGTTAGCATGGGAGTACCAACATGCTTTGATTCTTCCATCCCAAATTTCTTCAGTAGCTCTCTCACATATTTGGACCGAGATATGAATATCCCCTTGTCTAACTAGGTCACTTGCAATCCTAGAAAGAATTGCATCTCTCTAATCATATTCATCTCAAATTCATCCTTCATGTCATCAACAAAGACTTCTATAATTAACTCTTTATCATGATCCAATTTGAAATATAAGTTGCTATCAACAGTACCTTTAGTGAATCCAAGCTTTAGTAAGTATATGTCCAATCTAGCATACTAGGCTCTAGGGGCTTGGTTGAGTCCATATAGAGCTTTCTTTAGGTGGAAAACCATATTTTCCTTGTCAGTTAGTTGAAATCCATTTGGATGTTCAATGTATACTTCTTCTAGTTCTCCATTCAGAAATGTTGACTTCACATCCATTTGATAGACTTTATAGTCCTTGTATGTAGCATAAGGAAGAAATAATCTAACAGCTTTGATTCTAGCAATAGGGGAAATTTTTTCTTCAAAATCAATACCTTCCATCTGAGAGTACCCTTTACATACCAGTCTTGCTTTATTCCAGACCATTTCACCTTGGTCATGCAACTTGTTCTAAAACACCCATTTAGTACCAATCACATTTTTGTCTTTAGGTCTGGGAACTAGTATCCACATGTCATTCTTTTCAATTTGTGTCAGTTCTTCCTTCATAGCTTCCATCTAGTGTTCATCTTGGCATGCTTCAGTGACATTTTTAGGTTCAATCTTGGAAATCAGGCAATACTCTTCTGCAATCTTCCTTCTAGTTTGCACTCCTTTATTCTTATCTCCTATAATTTGACTTTCAGAATGATTTAGCTTTACATACCTTAGAGTTTTGGGACTTTCATGAACTTTTGGTTCTTTTGTTCTTTCTTCTGCACTTGCACTTGTCTCTGCTTCCTGACCACCTTGATTCACCGGAACAACTAGACAAACTGGAACATATGGCACAATTTGAAGTTGATTATGTGTCTGAACATTCTTCCCTTTGTTTTTGTTTTCCTCATTTGAATCATATCCACAATATCTAGATGACTTGACAGAGTCCTCATCAACTCTGACATTTGCACTCTTAACCATCTTTCTCAGTCTTTTGTTATAGAATCGGTAGGCCTTGCTTTTAGTAGAGTAACCTAAAAAGATTCCTTTGTCGCTTCTTGCATCAAAATTTCCTATATCATCATCTCTCTTAATATAACTTTTGCTTCCAAAGATCTTGAAATATTTAATAGTAGGCTTGTAACCAAACCATAGCTCAAAAGGGGTCTTACCAGCATTGCCATTAACATTTACCTGGTTTAAAGTATACACATCAATGCTTATAGCTTCACTCCAATAGATCTAGGGCACATTTCCTTCTATCATCATTGTTCTAGTAGTATCCAAAATTGTTCTATTCTTTCTTTTTGCAACTCCATTCTGTTGGGGGGTTCAAGGAGCAGATAATTGTCTTTTGATTCCATGTTCTTCACAAAAAGAGTTGAACTCCCTGGAGGTGAACTCACCACCTCTGTCAGATCTCAGACACTTGATTTTTAGACCTTTCTCATTTTTTGCCATATCCGTGAAACTTTTGAACTTTTCTAGTGCTTCACATTTTTCTCTTAAGAAGGAAACCCATATCATTCTAGAGTAATCATCAATAATCAACATAAAGTACCTTTCTCCATGAATAATTCTAACTCTAGAGGGACCACAGAGGTCAGTATTTAGTAGCTCCAACAAGTCATTTGAATGAAATTTTTTTCTTTGGAAGGAGACTCTAGTCTTTTTACCCATCTAATATTCCTTACAAATTGTGTTAGCAGGGTTCACTAACTTAAGTAGATCTCTTACTAGTTGATTGGAACTTACTTTGACAATGTTATCAAAATTTACATGACACAGCCTCCTATGCCACAACCATCTTTCATCTACTTGAGCAATCATATTGCCAGAACTTCCACGTATCTTGCATCTTCCATCTTTGAATTGTAGATCATATCCTTTTCCCACCATCTGTCCAACACTCAAAAGATTGTGCTTCAAGCCTTCAACATAAAGAACATCATCATTTTTATCCTTACCACCAACATAAATAGAACCTCTACCACAAATCACACCAACATTGTTGTCTCCAAGTCTTACAACACCACCATCATACTTCTCTAGACTTACAAATTTGTTTTTATCACCAGTCATATGATGTGAGCATCCACTGTCAATAACCCACTCATCCTTTTCTTCAACTCAAGTTGCAAGAGCTTTCTCATCTTTGGTAGATTCAATAGCCACATGACTATTTTCAATGGTAGGAATGAAAACACATTCATCTTGATTTCCATTATCCTTATCAAACTCATCATCAATCACTCCTTCAACAAAGTAACATTTCTTTTGGAATATAGACTTGTTAGGCTTATTTCTAGGAACTCTTTTAGGACATATTGATGCAAAATGACTTATTTTACTGCATTAAAAACATTTAATAGGTAACACTCCTTCATACTTACCTTTTCCTTTGCCTTCTTTCTTTACAATTAGTGCTTCCAATTCTTCTACCTCTCTTTCTTTATCTTCAAGTTTTTTTAGTTCTTCATCATACTTGGATATTTTGGAGCATTCTCCCAGACCATATCTTTGCTTGTTACTTCTAGATATAGTAGCCTTGAATGTTGATTCAGTTTTTAGAAAAGAATCACCAAATTCACTTAATTCAAAAGTAGCAATCTTACCAACTAGCGTGTCTCTTGACATCTTTGTTACTGATCTGAGCTCTTCAATGGCGTGATCCTTCACTATGTAGGAGGGAGGAAAGGATCTAAGTATCTTAGCCACAATTTCATCCTCATCCAAAGAACCATCAGCACATGTAATACCCATCACTATTTCATTTACTCTTTGCATAAAAGAAGTGATATTTTCATCTTCACCCATCTTCAAATTCTCATACTTGCCTTTTAAACTCTATAGCTTAGCCATCTTCACCTGTGCATCTCCTTCATACAAAGTTTCTAGCTTTGTCCAAATCTCATGAGCTATCTGCTGTCCTGCCAAATTTTCCATCTCCGAATCTGTCAGAGCACTCACCAAAGCTTCAATAGCCCTAATATTGTTTTCAGCATCTTTGATCTCATCAGTAGTGGAGGGACCATTTTGAGGAGTAACATATGGATCTTTTGTAATCTTCCAGTAGGCTTCACCAATAAACCTTAGGTGACATTGCATCCCAACTTTCCATAGTGAGTAGTTAGTTCCATCAAATCTTGGATTGTCCTTGAATGTTGTCATCTCGGATCACCTCAAGCTTTTAGAATTCTTCAGAGGAACCTTCTCTAATACCAATTGTTGGCAAAACAAGGACAGACAATTGAGAAGGGGAGGGGGTGAATCAGTTGTCATAGAATAATGAACTTTCCAAACTTAAGTTCAGATCTGATGAATAACCAATTAACCATAAAAAATTAACACATCAGAGAGACATAGAACACCAAGATTTTTTATGTGGAAACCCTGTTAGGGGAAAAACCACGGTGGATGTTAGTCCACAAGATTATACCCTGTTAAAAGTATAATGAAATCAATAAAGGGGAATGCATATGCATTTAGGCACACTGCCTAGAGCTTACTGCTCAATTGCAGAAGGGGCTCACTACCCAACAATATAGAATAGGATTAAAATATAGAGGGTATGAACTGAGAAAATAGCTTTTGCACAAGCTTGATTACAATTCCAATTAAGCACAAAAAACTCCTTCACGAACTACTTCACACTTCACTCGATCTTCTTCACACTCTGCTCTGCAAACAAATGATATTCAAACATACACACATAAGAGCACACCCAATGCACAAAGCACCTTTTCCACACACTACACCGATGAAACAATTGCTCTTATATATCTACTACATGAGATTTCATCAACTTAGTCGACTAGGAAAATAAAACATATTTTCAATATCAACCCAAATTTACAAATAAATTTTTAATGCGAATCCACCAAGGTCGGCCACAACATAGTGGAGACCCAAATTAATATCTCCAACACAAAAGGACTTCAATTAATTTCACCTTGAAGATCCACAACACACTACCATCATCATGTTAGCTAGAAACATGAAAAACTAAACATGCACAAGAAAATATCTTCGACCACAAGCACACCGATCAATGTGGATGTACTACAAAGATAGAGAATGATCTAGAGACATCCAAAAACATCAAGAAACAATAGATAAACATCTAAAACAACTGAGATTTCCAAAATCACACAAACTTTACTCAGGAACACTGACAAAGACCACAAAAACACTGTCAAATCACAACATGACCAAAACTATACGTAGAGCTCTGAAACTTCCCATAGATGATCTAGATACTCTCAAGAATAAACCCTTTAGTCCACAGTAGCTGAGCTTCAACGTACAAAACAAGGCACCTTCATGAATTGCACAGTTCCACTAGGAACCTGGAACACTTTCTTTTATAATTTTCTCAATATCCTCGACATATACAACCTCTAATACACCAAATGCTAATAGTGTTGACATCAATGACAACCACATATCAGCAACACATCCACAACATCCAACATTCTTCACCCTTTTCAAGCCTTCCATGGCTTCCTATCATCCCTTCCTCTTTTGAAACTTCCTTCTTCTGTTTTCTTTCATCCTTCTTGTCATCACATGCCTATTGCAACTCAACTTCTCTGTCATCAGTCTCTTGTTGCCTCCCATTACTCTGTCTGTTCAATGGACATTGCATTTTCTTATCATTCACCTCACTAGGCCTCCCTTTCCTCTCCATTGACAACTCTCCTACATTCTTATCCTTTTCTCTTTGAGGGATCTCTATCCCAAGTGTTCTTTTTCCACAAATCACTATAGTAGACCTACCCTTTGTTGCCTTGACCTCATTTTCTTGCAATTACAAAAACTCTGACCTGCCTTTGTCTTTACCACATCCTCCATCCTCATCTTGTGCCTTCAAGGTATTTTCACCTCTGACCTTCACTTTCTCTACTTCCCTTGTGTCCTTAAGCTGTCTTGTTTTTCCCAATGCTTCTTCATGGTGCTTTACTCTATCCATGGAATCTACACTATGCTCCTCTATTTCTCCATTATTCCTTTGTTCCTTTTGTTCTAGAAACTCTCTTTTTCCACACATGCCTATCCTTCTTTGTACCTCATCATCTTGAAAACAACTCAAGGTATAATTTTTCCCATCCTTTTCAATTTCATACACATTAAGTCTTCCATCATGTATAGAAAACCTATCATATTTCCAAGCTCTACCTAGTATCATGTGACAATCTCTTATAGGAATAATATCACATAGTACAACATATTTGCAAGGACCAATCTAAAAATATACAAATGCTTTCTCACTAACCATAATATACTGACTATCATTTACCCAATATGCCTCGTAAGATGATTCATGGATTATCCTTGTCAAATGTAATTTTTCAACCATTTCCTCTGAAACAACATTATCCAATGAACCTAAACCAATCATTACTTTACATAACTTTCCTTTGCATTTGCATTTGGTTTGGAATATGGATTTTCTTTGCTTCATTCCTGCATACCTTGCTTGGATTTCTTCAACCTCCTTTATTGATTTCATAATGGCTTCTTCCACTCTTTAACTTTCAACCTGCAATAGATCTACTTGCTAGCTTTGATACCACTTTGATGCAGACACATGGGACTCACAACTACTCAAGGTGTCAACCTGACTTAAAGACGCATCTAACAAGATTAAAAAGACCTATTAGACCAATCCAAAGAACTCCCACAATTTGAAAACAAATAGAAGTAGAATTTTCCCACTTTCACCCTTGCAACCCTAGTAGCAGTGCAAACCCGACTTTAGGCCTTTAACTCCAAAACTTCCCAAAACAATTGAAAAAAAAAGGGATGATTCAAACACCAATTATAGAGTTACAAAACATATCTTAACCCCCCATATGACTCCTTTGGAACAAATTTGAGAAAACATAATTTTCCACCGTTTTAGACCTCCAAATAGGTCAACTTTACAAAGGAACCCCTCCAAGAGTGCAACCAAAAACCAAAAAAACTAGAAAAAGTTTTGAGTTATGCTTCAAAACAAAGGATTCACCAGGTCTTAGGACCCCAAAAGCTTTTTTTGACCCCTTACTCAAAAACCCTCCTTTTGGAAGCAAAACTCTAGGGTCTATTGAAAATCATATCTCTCAATCCCATACAGACTTAAAACCACTTGAATCCCTCATTTTTCCACCTGCACATACTCAAAACAATGTTATATGATGCTTCCCTCAAGTTTTTTATACACTTTCTTTGTTAAACCTCACTTTTTTTTACTCTTTTCCACCCCTTTCTAATAGGGTTTTCAACCTCCTCCTCACACCTAACCTCTCCAACCTTCTCAGACCCTCTAAAAATATTAGGATACCCTTTGAAATGAAGGAAAAAACAAGTTCCAAATCCTCTTAGAACAAATTCACCAACTTGCATATTCTAGCCTTAATTTCAAAGGCCTAAACACATAATTTCATCAGGGCAGTGTAGAGAATCAACCTTATTGGCTCCACCAAAATTGTAATACTATTTCTAAACCTATGCCTAAACATATAGGAGCATTCCTCCAAGTTATATTAAGCACAAGAGGATGAATGGCCTATTTAATACATTATGGACTTCAAAATACCCAAACCTCTGCTACAAACTAGCCAAGATAAATCAACCACTAAAAGTCTTTAGACTCAATGAATGTCTTCAAAAATGGATTTAAAAGAGATGTAACACCATGGCACACAAACTTCAAAATATTTGAAGGCTTGGATCTTTTGTAGGACCCATACATAGGCAGTAATTGCACAAAAACTCATAAATTAACTGAAAACTATGCCTTTTGATTGAAATCTTCTTTTAAAACTATTCAACAACCTTGCCTCAAGCCTTCAAGAGGATTTAAATGCAATTTCTCATCAAAAACCAACTCCCCAATGCCTAAAACTGACCACCAACTACCAAGCCCCTTTACATAGCTTAATTTTGCACTATTTTGACAATTTATTGACAATTATTAGATCATAATGCAATTTTTGAACCAAACTAACACTAGAACCCCCAAATACATTAAAAGTGGTCTTATCAGACCTTTATTAATATGAAAGACTCAATTTATCCCCCTATTTCCTAGAACAACCTACAAATAGTGCATTTTTGCAATTACATGTTTTAGGTGCTCCTGCACCAGTCTTCTTAGGATTTTCTTCAACTTTAGGCTCTTCTGATCTTTCTTCTGCTCTTTCACTAGTTTCTCCTTCTTCTTCATTTTATTTATTTATTGGATTTATTTTCACTTGATTTGTAGTCTGAACTTGCTTTCCTTTTATTGTAATATCATCGTGATCATTAGAGTCATATCCACAAGTTCTGAATAGTGTACCAAAGTCTTCATCAACCTTAACATTTGCACTTTCAACCATTTTATTCAATCTTTTATTGTAACACCGGTAGGCCTTACTTTTAGTAGCATAACCTAGAAAGATACCTTCATCACTCCTAGCATCAAACTTTCATATGTCTTCATCTCTCTTAATATAACATCTGCTTCCAAATATCTTGAAGTATTTAACAATAGGCTTTTGACCAATCCATAGCTCAAAAGGGGTCTTACCAGTATCACCTTTTATTTTTACCCAATTGAGTGTATACACAACAATACTCATGACTTCTCTCTAATAGATATGAGGAACATTTCCTTCCAGCATCATACTTCTAACAACATCTTCAATTGTTCTATTCTTCCTTTCCACAACTCCATTTTGTTGAGGGGTCCACAGTGCAGATAATTGTCTCTTTATTCCATGTTCTTCACAAAACGTATTAAATTCATTGGAAGTGAATTCACCACCTCTATCTGATCTTAGACATTTAATCTTCAAACCTGTCTCTGTCTCAACCATAGCTTTAAAGATCTTGAAATTTTCCAGTGCTTTAGATTTCTCCCTTAAGAAAGTAACCCATACCATTCTAGAATAATCATCAATGAGTAACATGAAATACCTGTAACCTTGTAAACTTCTGACCTTAGAGGGACCACACAGATCAATGTGCACAAGCTCTAACAATTCATTTGAACAATACTTTTTACTCCAAAATTAAATCCTAGTTTTCTTTCCCAATTGGCATTCCTTGCATATTGCATTGGTAGGTTTCACCAACTTAGGTAGATCTCTCATAGCCTTAGTGGAACTTATCTTGACAATATTATCAAAGTTAACATGATACAACCTTCTATTCCATAACCAACTTTCATCAACTTGAGCAATCAAACAACTTTTACTAGCAGCACTCAAGTGAAAGATATTACATTTTATTTTTGTACTTGATTCAATTTCATTTATGGAACTCAATATTCTACACTTTCCATCCTTGAATTGAAGATTGTATCCCTTATCAACCATTTGACCAACACTCAAAAGATTATGCTTCAAGCATTCCACATACAGAACGTCATCAGTATTATGCTTACCATCAAGAGAAATGCAACCTCTTCCACAGATCACACTAGTTGTATTATCACCAAATCTCACAACACTACCATCATATTCCAAGCTTACAAACTTACTTTTGTCTCCTGTCATATGATGTGAACATCCACTATCAATTACCCATTCATCTTTTTCTTCAACTCGAGCACTGAGGGCTTTCTCAACATTTGTACAACCAATAGATTCAATAGATACATGATTATATTCCTTGATAGCAATAAATACCCATTCATCATCACTTCTATTTCCTTTATTAGATTCATCATCTGTCATGCCTTCATTAGCAACATAGTAACACTTCTTCTAAAATCTAGGCTTTTTATGTCTTGGTTTAGCAGCTCTTTTTGGACACCTTGATGCAAAATGACCTATCTTATTGCAAGAAAAGAATTTAAGAGGTAATTTTCCTTCATACTTACCTTTTCCTCTCAGTACTCTTTTGAAAATAAGTGCTTCCAACTCTTCTAGCTCTCCTTCTTCTTAATCTGTTTGATTTCATCCTCATACTTGAATGTCTTTCTAGATGAACTCTCACCCAGATCATATCTCTGTCTATCTCTTTTGGAAATAGTAGCCTTAAATGTAGATTCAACCTTAGGAAGGCCATCACCAAATTCACTCAACTCAAAAGCAGTCAACTTACCAACCAATGTATCTTTGGTTATGTTTGTTACAGTCCAGAGCTCTTTAGTAGCACTAACTTTGACTTTGTAAGAATCAGGTAGGGATCTAAGCACTTTAGCAACAATCTCATATTCATCTATCTTTCCACCGGCACATCTAATACCACACACAAGTTCATTCACTCTTTGCATGAAATTATTAATGTTCTCATCATCACCCATTCTCAACCTTTCATATTTCCCTTTCAAAATCTGCAACTTAGCAATCTTCACATTAGCATCACCTTCTTACAAGGTTTCCAAAATTTTCCAGATCTCATAAGAAGTATTTAGATCCATAACATTTGTCATCTCAGAATCAGTCAAAGTACTCAACAAAGCTTCCTTAGCCCAAATATTATACTCAACATATGTACTATTCGGTGGAATAAAATACCTATTACTTGTAATGCTCCAGTAGGGTTCACCAATGCATTTCAGATGACACTCCATTTGAGTCTTCCACAAAGAATAATTTTTTCCATCAAATATTGGACTATCCTTCTTGTAACTTGCCATCCCAGATCACCCTAAGTTGTTAAAATTCTTCCAAGGAACCTGCTCTAATACCAATTATTGGAAATACAAGGGCAAACAACTGAGAGGGGGGGTGAATTAGTTGTCACATAAATTCAAAACTTATTCAACTTATTAAACTTATTCTCTGATTTGATTATTAACCATGAAAACATAAATCATCAACACATTAGAAATACACATAACACCAAGATTTTTTTACGTGGAAACCCTGTTAGGGGAAAAACCACAGTGGAGGTCAGTCCACAAGATTATACCCTATTAAAAGTATAATGAAAATGAAATATGGGGAATGCACATGCATTCAAGAACACTGCCTAGAGCTCACTGTTCAATTACAAAGGAAGACACACTATCTTACAAAGGGATTCAAATTAAATCCATCTAGATTTTGAACTAAGAGAATAACATCTGCTAATACTTGATTACAGTTCCAATTAAGCACATGAACACTTCTTAACTCTTCTTCACAATTATTCACACTCTACTCTTCCTTCGAATGATTTAGAACATTATTTTCACACACAGAAGGACACCTTTTTTTCACACATAAATTCGAATAAACAATCTCTCTTGTATATTTGCAACATGAAATTTCATCGCTACAAGTCGGCCACAAATAAATAATAAAATGAATATAAATTGTCAGCCCAAAACATTAAAGATTATCAATGCGAATCAACCAAGGTTGGCCACAACTTAGTGAGGACCCAAATCAACATCTTCAACATGAAGACACTTCAATTAATTTCTCCTCGAAGATCCACAACATGCTACAAACACTATGTCAGCCAAGAACAAGAAAAATGTGAATACGCAAGAGAAAATCGCCAACCACTATCACAATGATTAAAGCGGATGTGCAACAAAGATAGAGCGCAATCTAGAACCATCCACAAGCATCATGAATCACAAGAGAATCATTTGTAGCAACTAAGCTAACTGAAATAGCATCATCTTCAATCAGGAATACCAACTAAAGAAACACAAAAACTGTTTGAATGGAAATCTTCATAACTCAATCAAATCTTCATGCATATCTCTAAAACTCAATGTGGATAAACTAGATACACTAAAAAAAAAACCTTTTATTCCACAACCTTTGATCAACAACATACAAAAATAACCACCATATTGAACTTCATTTCACCACTGGCAACCTAGAACTCATTTATTACAATTTTCTCAATATCCTTGACATATACAACTTCAAATACATTTATGCTAATATTGTTGACACCAATGACAACCACATATCATTAACATAACCACAACATCCAACACTGATAATCTAAGGGGCAGCGAGACCATGTTTTAGTTCACAAACACTACATTTTTGAAACTTAATAAAAAATGTTGGCCTCCATTTGCTTTACTTCTATTATATGGAACTATGCACAAAATTGAGCTTTTGATTTAGGCATGAATATTATGGTGGCATATGTGCCATGGAGTTATTCACAAAGAGAAGTCATTTTAAAGCCGAAACACTATTAAATGCATGTGGACGAAGCATAGATTATGTAGAGGAATGGTTTTAAGTGTATTATCAGTCTTCGACATTCTAAGTTGAATGTGAAACCATCAACGAAGATTTATGAGGTTTGCATAACCTTGAAAAAGACTGCCTTGTCATTTGAAGGTGTATTGATGGTGATTTTTTAGAACTATGAAACTTCCCACTTGAGTTTTAGGAACCTATTAAAAGGCCAATGACACATCACTTTATGAGGAAGAATGTAAAATAAAGCCAGTGGTGTTTTCAAAGAGTTTTAGAACCATATGATTTCCCAACCAAGTGATTTTAAGTGTGAATAAGATAAAAATATTGAGTGAATGAAATAAGATGGCAAATTGCATAACCCAATTAAAGGGAAATTTTTTTAGAGTTTGTTGTATGTTTAATGAAGGCAATGTTTCTAATCTTAATCCAAATGAACCTCAATGTTTCATCAGGTAGTAAGAATTTTGTAGATTACATTGCTATAGGGATAATAAGCTTGTCTAAATTTACAACAATTGAGATTACACTACATTGTACCAGGTTCCGGTGAATGGTGCAAAAGCAACTGATACATAGTCCACTAGGAAAATTGTAGCCAATCATCATCTTTAATTCAATGATCATATAATTGGTCGCTAATGTGTGGCTTGAGAGCATCGACATAGTCATTGGGTAATCCATCCTATGTTACAACAAAAATATTGAATTATTAGAAAATTTGCATAAAGATTGGAGGCAACTAATGATGAAAATGAGTTCCTTTCAATGAGTAATTGTAAGCTCGGCAAAGAAAAATATTGAAAAATTAATCATTGGCTATATTTAAATGTCTTTGGATTATGTCTTTAGTCATATATGCTACTGATTACTAAATTGTTGAGCTCTCCAAGAAAAAAAAGGTCTCAAGTTCATAATTTGCAATGGCTAAGGATGAAACAGAGAAATTGAATGTGGATTTTGAGCTGTGTGATGCTAATTCAAAGGGCCTTACATTTCAAAATCAGTATGTTACAAGGTTCCCATGTAACAATAAAAGGACAAGTTGAAGGTTTTAGTGTATTGACTTCTCAAATGCAGAGAAGGCCACTGCAACATTGTAACAAAACAATAAGGAAAGGTTAGTAAGATGATTTAGATGTTTTATCCAAATAATTTTATCATGAATCCATTCTCAATAATTGAGCTATTTGGAACCAAGATACTACCGATCAAGATCACTTCAATAAGATATTATGAGGTCAGAGGTAAACTTTGTTGAAATGCAATTCTACATTCAGTGGATACCATAACATATTCAAATTATCTTTTTGTGGCCTTCGCGGTCCCTTTTAAGAAAGCAACATATGTGCATCAATTTCTCATCTATATTGTACTATCAGGAACAACATGCACTCTTGATGACAATATTAGGAACTATTGTGAAGAGACTATTGACAAATCATAGAAAACATTGAGAAAATGGCATGAATGATAGACCAAAACATAAAGTTTAAATGTGCTAGTAGAGTTTCTAAATATATGTATTAGGAAAGTTTGAGCCAAATGCTATGATATATTTCAAGAAAATGCTATGGGGTGTTCATAGAACCAATGGTGCAAAATTATTTTGTTTCTATAACATCATTTCCTATTAGTTGGAGACTTCAAAGAGAATACAGATACAGTGAAAGATTTATGCTAGAGAGTATTGCTATAAAGGGGCAAGGGAATTATATGATTTCATGGATAAAAATGCTTTGACAGTTTAAAATTATGCATATCAAGACCACCTTTGATGCCAGTAATTCAAGATTGGTTCATTTTGTGAGCTAAAATGATTGAGACCATTAATTCCCTTGTAACATATGATGACATTAATGGAATGGGATTCACACGGTGGATGGAAGAAACCACATGATATTAGCAAGACTCCAAAGAATGAAAACTTGACATCTATGAAGACATTCCAACACATAAGGAGTAATAAGAGGAGTTCCACATAAGGGGATTTGGAAATGTTTGAATTCAAGAACAGTTACAAGAGATTGAAAAAGTTTCCAAGAAGCGGTTATGAGAATTAGCTAGATGATATTTTCTAGAAATTGGAAATTTTATCAAATAATTTCAATGGGTGTAGGAAGGGATAACTAACGAGAGCGAATTTTCAAGGAGTTACAAGAAACCAAAGGGGCTAGTGTTGGAAAAATTATAAATATGCAAATCTGAAAAAAGAGGGGATCTTTTGGCCATTTTTTATTTGAGAGCCTTTGTGAAGGCTGTGAGAGGGAAAATTATTTTTAGTTCTGAAAGGGGAAGATAGGAGCAGATTTTCCTTTCAACATAGTTTGCTATATAGGAATTTGGAGTCTGTGAGCTCATGTTTTATATTGGAGAAATAAAGAGATATTTTAAATCTGTGAATTTTTTAATGTTTCTTTGTGATTGTAAACGTCCTATGTGTCTTTTGTAAGCATTCTTCAGTGTATTACCTATTATATCATTTTGTGGATGTGTTCACTACTGAAGCTATGAATTCCAATGAATTCATTGAAAAGAGTCTATGTTCGTCTTTCCTGATTGTTGTTCGTGGGTATGTGGTAAATGATCTTGTTGTCATTTTCTTTCATTACCTTTCATATTATCTTTCACATTTGTGCCATTTATATGCACAAATGTTTGTTTTCCTTTACTGCTTTCTAGTTAAAAACACATCTTAGTTTAATTTTTAGTCCTTTCTAATTCATTGAAGATCAAATACAAGGGAGATGTACCTCTAAACTTCAGAGGAAAGTCACAAATAAAATTGCAATCTTTCTAGAACTATTGGAAACATTGGCTCCTTTCAGGCAAAGAGTCAATATTATCTCAAGGTGCCCAATCTGTTTACTAACAAATTTTTGGCAAATCTATTGGGGAAAGAATTGAAGTACGAGTGTCTTACCATATTTTATTTTCTCAGAAATCTAAAAGTGCCTCCTTGAGGATGGAGGTTGTCAACTCTGCAATATGGAACGTGCTCATGAAAATTTTTTGGTGGAAAAGTTCTAGTCATTCTTTTTAAATCTACATTATGGCGTTGGTTTCAGCCCAACCATGGTGTGCTCAATTTGGGCCTTTAGCACTACCAACATATTTAGATTTTCCTATGGGATCAAGAAGGAATTTTTTGGAATTTAATGGAGAAAATTCATAGGTTTCTGATGATCATGTTTGAGCCTTCACTGTAGCTTGTTGAGTTTTGAGGGTAAGAGAGGACAATGTTTTTGTCTGATTATTTATCAAAACCCTCATTGGAGTTGCTGCAATTTGGTTTCAATCTTTAGAAGATGGAAGCATTATGAATTGGGACAACATGAAGAAGAAGTTTCTTGGAAGATTTAAACCAATAGCTAATGTGTGTGCACTTACATCTCAGTTCTTCAACATTAAAAAGAAAGAAGATGAGTCAATAAGGGAGTGTGTGGAATGATTTGATAGATGTTTACATAAGATTCATTATAATACTCAACCAATTAAAGATTTGAAACTGAGTACTTTTGCTAGATAATTACATCTTGATGTTGGATTCCTCTTAAAGTAAAGTAAGGTAAGTGATCTTAAGATTGCTAAAAAACAATTTGGTAATATTGAGGATGATTTTAGTTTATCCGAGGCATGGAAGAAAAATAAAGTTAAAAGATTTGCACAAATTTTTCTAGTTCAAAGGAATAAAACCTTGAAGTTTCAAAATATGCATTCATTCAATCTCTCATTCCCATCAACTGAGTTTTTAAAGATCTCACATTTTTTTATCAAAATTATGTTCAAAAAAATGAAGTAATGTGGAGACTAAATCTTTTAATGCTAAAACATATAATCTCAATTGTGAGATAGATGAGGATGGATTTGATTCTTCCAGTGATGAAGAAAATTACTCTTCTTGTGGAAAAAAATCATGTATTACATCTTCTACCTTGGCTAGAACAAATACTAAAGATTCATCTACTATTATGAATAGTCAAGAAATACACAAAAATGAATAGTTATTGATCCTCCTTATGCTCCAAAAATTGAAACTTTTAGATTTGAAAGTATTGATAAAAACTTATCTGATGATTTAGATAACATGAAAGGTAGAAAATCAAGTTTTAAAAAAGGAAGATATCAACAATTTATCAAAAATAAAGGTATTTACTTTTGAAGATGTTAATATACATTGTGTAGTTGAAAGTGAAATCAGAAATCAGCTTCAAGAAGTAAGTGAATCATCAAGCATTTGGCAGGTTGTCATGAGGTCCTATCTCTTTAGTTGAAAATGTATCAATTATATCGACTGGGTAGTGTTCAAAGGTTGTATGCAATAGGGGACATCTTGGTTATCTCTCTTAGATTTTCAAATGTTTAAAATAGTTGTAAATAGAAATTAAACTAGAAATCCACTAAACTAGAAAGCATGAGATTGTTTAAACTAGAAAATATAAGATTGTTAAACTAGAAAGCATCCAAATGCCTATTCTAGAAAGCATATAATTTACCTAAGAAGTAACACTTGCAGTTAAACTATGAAGTTTAAATAGAAACTACTAACGCCTAACAACTAACTATTGATATAAAGTATACTTAATGACTTGTAACTAACAACAAGGATGGGTGCTCCAAAATTTTCAAATGAACAAAATTTTAAAATTACCAACTTAAAACTGCAACCTATGGGGACATATGACAGAGCTCGACACACAAATAAAATTCATCCAAATTAAACATTTACAAAATGAAAGTAACAATATTAAAAATAAAGATACTTATCTCCTCTACGAGATCCCTCGAGTGGCCAACTCTTGGGTGTTCCTACGCTTAACTCAAATCACATCTACTTTCACATCTTCAAATAAATCAATTCATGGTATTTCCATTACTCAGAATTATTCACTTAGAATGAGATTGGAAAAAATTATTTTATTCCTATAATCAAACTATAACACAAAGACATAGCTGAATAGTATCCAAAGCATGTCATAGCAACATGAAACGTATGCATTGCTTTTGGTGGTTACATATATATACTATATTTCTAACAAAATCCTAAATTTTAGATGGTGGAAGATCACCATTGAAAAAATATTTTAACAAAATTACAACTAACCAACTGACTGATGTCCATAACATAAAAAATAATAAAGGCTCAAAGTGGAGCCATAAATTTTTTAAACATAAATTTAACAGAAAGTATTAAAAGACATAGTTCCACTGTTCACTCCTACATTTTCAATGCCTAGACTTTCAAAGCTTTATCTTCAACCACAAGTCCACTCCATGTGTTGGTCATGCATAATGTCATGTACAATGACTTAAAGTCTATACCATTATGCCAGTGTTAGCTAATTTCAATCAATTTAGGAAATAAATATTTATACATCATTTTACAAAAGGTAAGCAATTATTAATTCTAAAAATAAAAAATGGCAGGGCTAAAGTGGTTGGTAGAAACAAAGAAGGGGTATTTAGCTTATTATAATCATGAGGTTATTTATACCTCATCCCCTTCCTAGGCCTGAGTAGATCCTCCTACTCTCTGTTGGGTCCTCTACCTATCTACATCTCTTATTCTATTCAATTCATCATATTTAGAACTGAGATCATATAGGTCTTATGCCTAGGTATGTGTAGGATCATGATGGGCCAAAAAGTGACGATATGTAAGTGATATGATGGCCCATGTGGCTAATGAATTTTATTTTACCCAAAATTGATGAAATGAAAAGGGTTTTTAAAGGAGATTCTCAGCTTTACACCAATATAAATTATGCTTTACTTTGAATTTAATAAATAATTATTGTTCATTTTCTATTTGAATTACAACTAAAGCCTCGATTGATAGGCTGATTGAAAAACATCTATAGCTTTCAAACAATATCACATTTTTTGAATCCAAAACATGCATCACATTCTATGCTTTGCATAATATAGGATTAAAAAAAATAAAAAAAAATCATGAAGTTTTGACCAAGTTAAGGTGGTCGGACATACAATTTTATATTTTTAAAAATTTGTAATAAAAATTCATAATTAATTATTTACTTGGAAAAAAATTACAAAAAAATATGCATCACATCGAGATATGAGTACTCTACTTATATCTAAAATATTATAAAAGAATATTATCATTTTATTGTGGTTAGACAGACACCTACTTATTTTTTCCCTAAAATTTAAGTACTACTGCATTGAAATTTTGAATTTTCACCAAATAGATTTATTTATTTTTTAAATAAACCTAGTAGTTTAGAAACTACATTCAATTTGCTTCAAATTTTATTCTTACATATTTTGAAATAATATAGATAACTTATTCAAATTTTTACATCAAGTTGCCTAACTCTGATTTTTTTAGAATTTTTTGCCACTTAAGGGCCTGTTTTTTCCATGATGATCCTGCACATACCCGCCTTTGCATCCACACAATTAGGGTTTTTTAGAAAAAATTTATTGAACTTAACCCTTATTTTCCATGCATGTAAGTCCCTAGGATTCTAATATGTAGTTACAAATACTATAGGGGGTGGTTGTAGGAATAAGGGAGGTCTATATCTCATTCCTATCCATTTGGTTTTAAGTTGTCACAATATTTTTGTAAATGCTTGAGCTCTTCTATATGACCACCTTCAAGATTAGTGGTAGAAATCACCTCCCTCCTTTTAAGATACACAGGTAGGGAGTATATCGATCCTCACAAGCACTCCATTCTTTTTATATTAACTTTGGCCCATTAGATTTGAAATCCTCAAAACAAATCTGAAGATTGTCATCATATTTTCTCCTAACAACTTCATAAATTTTGATTCCTTTGAATTATTCTTTAAAGGAAAAGGGTTTCCCATTAGGGTATCTCATCTAAAGTCCCACATTTCTTTCTACTTGAAAATATTCTTTGGTCCTCTCCTGCCACTAAATTTGATTATGCATAGTAGACATGAATTCTCTAAGTTGTACTTCCCCAAAAAATAGGTTGACAAAGAAATCAATGTCTTTCTAAAAACCAATTATATACAAAGAATTCACACAACAAGTTTTGTTGAATAGGTGTTGCCTCTTTAAATTCCTTTAAAAATTGTTCATCATCTAGATCATGAAGAAAATTGCAAGAAATTCTCAATAGTTTCCATATTAACAATTGTTCATTTAAAAACAGAGAATACAACCTAGATGGTTTCCTACAGGCTAATAACAACTCCCCAATTTGGCATGCATCTATTTTTTCCTGGTAGAGCCTATCATAAGATTCTTTTAACACTACTATTTCCTTTTTAAGTCTCGCATTTTCTACCCCTACCTATCTTAGGAAATAACATCTCTCCATCCACTTAACCAACAATGAAGGAATATGAACTTGAAACCACTCCATTTTAGTTGGTTCGGTCAACACCTCTTTTGATTCCACTATTGGTTTAACATTAATTTATTGCAAATCTTTTTCTAACTCAACAATTTTTCTCAAGGATGCATTGAGCTCATATTTCATTTTTTCTGCTCTTCTATAGAATTTGTGAGTGATTGCATTAGATTATCAATTAAATTCTTAATTTTTTTATCTTTATCATATAAATTGACCAAGGATTCTTTATTTTTCCCATCAATCCGTTGCACTTGAAATTGCAACTCTTCAATGTTTTTATTCTTTTGTTCTACTTGAATCTTAAAAGTTGCAATTTCTTGATCTTTTTGCATAAGAAGATCAGTTTGCATGCTAATTTTTTGTTTTTTTTTATTCACCTATTCCTCATTTTGCTGCAATTTACATTTCAACTAAATAATTTTTTCTTTCAACTCATCTAATTATATTTTCATGTTATCAAAAATTTCAATCTCTACATTGGTAGAAAAAGGAAAATTAGGAATCTCTACATTTTATTTATTATATACCTCTAATGAACCTTGCTTTGTAGCATCATCAACCAGGGGAGACAACTATTCTATAGATTTATCCTCAACAACCATATAGTCTGGCCATTATTCCCCTATCTTTATTGGTCCTGATTGAAGTGGCACATCCTCCCTCTTGGGCTCAGGGAAATCATTGGGAACTAGGGTTTGCTTTTCACTTTCTTGTGTTGTTTCTTCACATGGTTGGTCCTCATTTTCTAATGACTAGGATACAATATTATGTGGTTACCAGTAGTGCCTCTTCTCTTTAGGGACATGTAATCAATCACAAGTTGTTGCACAACTAATTTCAATAGACAAACACTTACTTCTTCTTAAAGGAGGAGGTGTTTGAGATTTTATTTTATACCTCTTTTCCTTCTTGCAAGGACGAGTATCCTCATGTCTATAATTTACTATGTCTACATTTTCTTGATTCCCAAGGGTCTTTGAAATATTGAGTGGAATTTCCAGCGCTTTGCCCTTAGGTGTTGTTCTAGCATGTTGGGGTTTAGGAGCATTTTGAAGCACAGGGGAAGGCTCTTCCAAATTTTTAGCCACCTATATAGATGACTCACCCTCTTCTAAATGTCTTGTTTTCAAATTTTTGAAGATTTTTTTTTTCATTTTCCTTCCATTTTTCTTTAGAAATGATGTTTACAAATTAAATGAATGAGGCCATGATGTTTTAGTGGCCTTGAACTAATTTTAAATCTTTCTATCATGTTAACAATAGAATCACTAAGAAAAACAGGGAGATTAACCCTAAATTAAGGATTTCCAATGCCATGGTGCAAATGAGTGAGTAGTTGAAAAGGTGGATTGACTATGATAATACATTGTACCTCACATGTAAAATATTTAATAATCCAAAAAACTATTGTTCTCCATGGCTCTAGTATTGACATTCTTTGAAATCCCTTGTTCTGCCCTCGGGTACTAACAACAAGAAAAGGTTGAGGTTCTCCCTCCCAACTAAAAATTTCTACCATTCTTTGATAGGAAATATTTGTGGTTTCTTCCAAATTCTCATTTCTAATACTAGAAAACCAAGAAATTATTTGTGGCCTTACCTTAAATTTCTTTCCATGCACTATTAAAATATTTTGTTGCAGATTAGGCATCCTCCTTGCCCTAGTATAAAAATGATTTTTATTTTGATTCCATTGAGGTGTAGGATTTTGAGGATACCATTTTTGTTGAGTCTAGTTTGGCCATTGGGGGTTTCCCTAGGACTGGTTCGCCCATTCAGGTGGTCCCCAAGGGTAAGGTCCCTAATTAGGTGGTGTAGGAGGCCAAGATGCCACCCATTGATTATTATTGCAATTGTTTTGAGGTTTCCAGGAGAGATTTGAGTCATGACTATAAGAGAAATTCCCTCTAGGTCTTTGATTCATAAAGTTAACGTCTTCCTCAACTTGAGATGTCCTTTTCTTGGAATTTTCGATTGCATTTAGGATCTCACATTGATCAGTTGCATGACTCTTCTCAAAAACTTAGAAAAGATCAATTTTGTCCAAAGGAAATTCTCTTAATAGATGTTTGTTTCGACACCTAGGACAATAGATGGATAAGGTCTTAGGATTATGTGTTTTGGCCTGTATTCCATCCAACATGGTGTTTAATTGAATGAGAATGTTAGTTTTGAGATTTTCTATCTTCTCATGTAGTTTAAATATTTCATTGGAACCTCTGAAAAGATTAGATTTATGAATACCTCCTTGAGTACGGGAGAAATTTTGGCATAGCTCAGTGATATCATCAAGTCCAAGTTGGAACACATCTCCTTTTCCCATCAAATCCAGACTTCTCCTAGCATATTCATCAAGTCCTTTAAGAAATATGGTCTTCAAAATTTCTAAACTTATGGATTCTTCACCACATCATTTAGATAAGAAGATGAACCTATCCCTGGGTAATCTTATAAGCTTTCATCTTCATTTTTCCTCAGCTTGAACAACTCTTCTTTCCTATTGTTGACTCTACAATAACTTTGGTATTTGTCCAAAAAGGAAGACTCCATATCATCCCAAGTGGATATCGACCCTAAAGCTAATCCCATGAACCAACACATTGCAGTGTCCTTCAAGGTGGAGGGGAAGAGCTTCAATTTTTGGTTATCATTTTTGTACTCATATGTTTGACACAACACTTTAAACCCAAAAAGGATCTAGTTAGGGTCTTGGGAGGATAAACCTATGAAGGTTGGTAAGATGGATGGTGAATTTTTTTCATAGGTGTATCATCATCTTGGTTGAGAGCAATGGGATAGGTAAATTTTTGTGCTCTCGCTCTTGGGTTAGTGTCATTTCTACAATTATCACCTATGATGTTGAAAGAAATGCATTCCTCCTCAAAGGTTTGCTCTAATGGTAGAGGTTACTGGGTGTGCAAAGGAATGCTTTCCTCTACAAAGGTTGGCTCTAATGGCTGAAATTTTGGGGTATACTAGGAGGTCTTAGGTTGATCCTGCTCAATCAATTCTTCAATAAGTTCCTCAACTAATACTTCTACCTCCCTTCTTGTGGTTGGAACATCTTGTTGGGGGTTTTTTGGTATGAATATTTTGTGTGGACCTTGTTTCCTAACCATCTAGAAAAGGAATCCTAGCAACTATTTTTTTCCTAAAAGAGGTATCCAAGCAATCTCCTATTAACACTAGAAAAGGAATGGGTCCCAAGAAACAACGCTAAGAAGTGACAGGTTGTCGAAAGGTCCTATCACTTTAGTTGAAAATGTATCAATTATATTGACCAAGTAGTGTTCGAAGGTTGTATGCAATAAGGAACATCTTGGTTATCTCTCTTAGATTTTCAAATGTTTAAAATAGTTGTAAACATAAATTAAACTAGAAAGCCACTAAACTAGAAAGCATGAGATTTTTTAAACTAGAAAAAATGAGATTGCTAAACTAGAAAGCATCGAAATTCCTATTCTAGAAAGCATATAATTTACCTTAAGAAGTAACGGGTATGTGCAGGATCATGATGGGTCAAAAAGTGGCGATATGATGGGTATGTGTAGGGTATGTGGCTAACGACTTTCTTTTTACCCAAAATTGATGAAATGAAAAGGGTTTTTAAAGGATATTCTCAGCTTTCCACCAATATAAATTATGCTTTATTTTGAATTTAATAAATAATTATTATTCATTTTCTATTTCAATTAGGACCAAAGTATTGATTGATAGGTTGATTCAAAAAAATCTATAGCTTTCAAACGGTATCACATTTTTTGAATCTGAAACATGTGTCACATTCTATGCTTCACATACTATAAGATTTGAAAAAAAAGAATTTCATGAAGTTTTGACCACGTTAAGGTGGTAAGACATACAAGTTTTAATATTTTTTAAAAGATGTAATAAAAAATTCATAATTAATTATTTACTTGGAAAAAAATTACAAAAAAAATATGCATCACATCAAGACATGAGTCCTCTACTTATATCTAAAATATTATCATTTTATTGTGGTTAGGGTGGTCAGACAAACACCTACTTATTACTTTTTCCCTGAAATTTAAGTACTATTGCATTGAAATTTCAAATTTTCACTAAATAGATTTTTTTTAAGTAAACCTAGGAGTTTAGAAATTACATTCAATTTGCTACAAATTCTATTCTTACATATTTTTGAAATAATATAGATAACGTATTCAAATTTTTACGTCAAGTTGCCTAACTCTAATTTTTCTAAAATTTTCACCACTTAAGAGCCTATTTTTTCCATGATGATCTTGTACATACCCTAACACTTGCAATTAAATTGTGAAGTTTAAATCAGAACTACTAACGGCTAATGACTAACTGCTGATATAAAGTATACTTAATGACTTGTAACTAACAACAAAGATGGGTGCTCCAAAATTTTCAAATGAACAGAATTTAAAAATTACCAACTTAAAACTACAACTTGCAGGACATATGACAGAGCTTGACATACAAATAGCATTCATCCAAACTCAACATGTACAAAATGAAAGTAATAGTATTAAAAATAAAGATACTTATCCACTCTACAAGATCCCTCGAGTGGCCAGCTCTTGGGCGTTCCTACATTTAACTCAAATCACATGTACTTTTGAATCTTGAAATAAATCAATGCATGGTATTTCCATTACTCAGAATTATTGACTCAGAATGAGACTAGCAACATTTATTTTATTCATATCATCAAAGTGTAACATAGAGACATAGCTGAATAACATCCAATGCATATCATAACAACATAAAATGTATGCATTGCTTTTGGTGGTTACATATATACTACACTACTAATAGAATCCTAAATTTCAGATGGTGGAAGATCACCATTGAAAAAGTATTTTAATTAAATTACAACTGACCAATTGACTGATGTCCACAACATAAAACATAATAAAGGCTTGGAGTGAAGTCGTAAAGTTTTTAAACATAAATTTAATAGAAAGCATTAAAATAAATAGTTCTACAATACACTTCTAGATTTCTAGCACCTAGACTTCCGAAGCTTTATCTTCAACCCCAAGTCCACTCCATGTGTTGGTTGTGCATAATGTCCTGTATAATGACTTAAAGTCTATACCATTATGTTAGCGTTAGTCAGGTAATTTCAATCAATTTACGAAATGAAGATTTATACATCATTTTACAAAAAGTAAGCAATTATTAATCCTAAAAATAAACAATTGGCAGGGCTAAAGTGGTTGGTAGAAACAAAGAAGAGGTATTTAGCTTATTATAATCATGAGGTAATTTATACCTCATCAACATTCTTTTTCCTTGTTTGTAACCTGAATATGAAGCATTTAGGTTTGTTGACGAAACTCTTGAAGGCAAGGGAACAAACAATGAGATAATTAATCATCCCATTTTTGAATCTTTTAATTTTGAAGAGAATATTATACAAGATTCAAAAATTTTAGACCCATTGTTTGAGTCAATATGTGGGAAAGATAAAATTGAAGAAGAGTTTAGGATAGATGAATTAGCAGTTGAATCTAATAAGTTTGTTGGCACATATACAAAAAAATTGGGGCCCAAAATTTTTAAACAATGCAGTTACTTCCACACATAGCGACCCAGAAGTTCCTTTTTCTCATAATTTATATTTGGTATGTCCAATTTGAGGGCTGGTTTCTTTTTATTTAGAAAATCAAGTGTAGAGCAATATTAAATTTAATGTTGTATAGGCAGATTCTAGTAGCCAAATATAGGACAGTGCTGATATGAGTAATTTGATTGCTGAAGTATACAATGAGGAATGGATTTTTGAGCATAAGTATTTATCTAGAAAGTCTTTACAAGGTGTTGGTTTTATCTATTTGATGGCAGTTACTGCAAGTTTCCAGCTAGCTATGTATACACTTATCATTCACCAAGGTAGCTACTTCTCCCAGCCTGTTAATGGATTTGTATGATCATCTTGGAGGCCATATGAGGTAGGGTCTTCCTACCATGTACATATTAGGAATTTTTGTTGTGCTGGTAGTTTAGGTGCTTTTCTTGCTTTGTCCTATTTTTGGCTTGCTCTTGTTCCTCCTTGCTCTTTTACTTTGTAGCCCAATGGAAATTAAGCACTAGTCTATGCCTGAGATCTTGGATTCCTTGCTTCATCCTTCACAGTCCTCATCCCTAGATAGAGCCATTTTTTGTCTAATTTTTGGACCCTGAAAATATTAAAAAAAATATTACAAAGATTCCAGTTAAATCAGTCTTGAGTGTGAACATGTGGTCTTAGAACTGATCATTTCTTTGACATGGTTTTCAAAACAAAAATAGTTACTGGCTAAGAGCGCCTCTTACTCTTGTGCAATGGGTTCATAGAGAATATTACTTGACACCATCTCTAATCCAAATGATGGTTGATACAAAAGTTTGGCATAAGAAGGAATTCAATGGTTGCTTGATAGTATGAACATATTTGTATAGGTTATCTATAATGAAGCAAATATTCAAAGGTCAAAGTAAGTTGATGAATATAATGTTGCAACCTATTCCTTTGATTGCACCTCTGATTACCATCACAAATGAGTTGATTTCCTATTCCTGATGGAAAAGACAGTTATAATCAGTGTGCTCAACATGCTCATCATTTCCACGAGGATAAAAAGGGAAGTTGCATTCCTAGTGATCGTGACTAAGAGGAATAGAATATATGCATACACATTCTATGATACTTTCCAAACATCATAAGGTAGTAGGTTCAAGGTTGTTTCATTGTATTTAAATTTGCTTCTATAATTGTGATAAACAAAGACAATATTCTTGTAAAGGAAATTTGGCCTCTTGAGTTGGATGTACAAATTGTTGTGGCACCAACAAATTTACACCTTGGTATACACATTCTTGTCACTATCCAAAAAATTATGAAAGGTGCCTAAATATGAATTTCCCATCTAATGAATCAATGGTTTGATACTTTGAAGGGTAGTGGGACCATGTTTTCATTGACGAGAACTGCATTTTAGAAACTTAAACTGAGGTGGTTGGCCTCCATTTTCTTTACTTCTATTATATGGAACTATGCACAGAATCAAGCTATCGATTGAGGAGTAAATATTATGGTGGCATCAGTGTCATGGAGTTATTCACAAAGAGAAGGCAGTCATTTTAAAGCTGAAACACTATTAAATGCACATGGATGAAGCATAGATTATAAAGAGGAATGGTTTTAAGTGTATTATTAGACTTCAGTATTTTAAGTTGAATGTGAAACCATCAACAGAGATTTATGAGGTTTGCATAACCTTCAAAAAGACCACCTTGTAATTTGAAAGTGTATTGATGGTGATTCTTTAGAACTATGAAACCTCTCGCTCAAGTTGGAGGAACCTATTAAAAGGTCATTGTCACATCACTTTATGAGGAAGAATGTAAAATAAAGCCAATGTTGTTTTCAAAGAGTTTCAAAACCATATGATTTCATTGCCAAGCTATTTTAAGTGCGAATAAGATAAAAAATATTGAGTGAATGAAATGAGATGATAGACTGCATAACCTAGTTGAAGGGGAAAAAAATTAGTTCGCTATATGATTAATGAAGGCAATGTTTCTGCTCTTAATCCAAACAAACCTCAATGTTTCATCGAGTAATAAGAATTTTGCAGATTACATTGTTACAGGGACAATAAGATTGTGAAAATTTATGGCAATTGAGATTACACTACACTGTACTAGGTATTTGGTGAATGGTGAAAATGCAACTGATACATAGTCCACTAGGAAAATTGTAGTCGATCATCATTTTCAATTGAATGATCATATAATTGGTCACTAATGTGTGGCTTGAGAGAATCGATGTAGTCATTGGGTGATCCATCCTATGTTGCCATAAAAATCTCAAATTATCAGAAACTTTGCATAAAGATTGGAGGCGACTAATGATCAAAATGAGTTCCTTTCAATGAGTAATTGTAAGCTCAAAAAAGACAAATATTGAATGATTAAGATTTGGTTGTGTTTAAATGTCGCTAGATTAAGTCTTCAATCATATATAATGTTGATTACTAAATTGTCAAGCTCTCCAAGCACAAAGAGATCTCAAGTTCATAATTTGCAATGGTTGGGGATGCAACAGAGAAAGTGAACTTATATTTTAAGTTGTGTGATGCTAATTCAAAGGGCCTTACATTTCAAAATTAATATGTTACAAGGCTCCCATGTAAAAAATAAAAGGCCAAGTTGAAGGTTTCAGAGTATTGACTTCTCAAATGAAGAGAAGGCCGCTACAACATTGTAACAAAACAATAAGGAAAGGTTAGTGAGATGATTTAGATGTTTTCTCCAAATAAATTTATCATGAAGCCATTCTCAATACTCGAGCTATTTGGAAGCAAGCTACTACTGACTGAGATCACTTCAACAAGATATTAAGATTTTAGTGTTAAAATTTTTTGAAATGCAAGGCTACATTCGGTGGATACCATAACAGATTCAAATTATCTTTTGGTGCCCTTTGTGGTCCCTTGTAAGAGAGCAACATACGTGCATCAATTGCTCATCTATATTATATTATCAGGAACACCATGCACTCCTAATGACAGTATTGGGGACTATTGTGAAGAGACTATTGATAGAGCATAGAAAACATTGAGAAAATGGCATGAATGATAGATCAAAACATAGAGTTTGAATGTGCTAGTAGAGAAATATGTGTATCAAGAAAGTTTGTAGCCAAAAGCTATGAAATATTTCAAGAAAATACTTTGGGGAGATCATAGAATAAATGGCACACAAATCCTTTGTTTCTCTAACACCATTTCCTATTAGTTAGATACTTTGAAGAGAATACAAATATAGTGAAAGATTTATGCTAGAGAGTATTGTTATAAAAGAGTGCGGGCATTATATGATTTCATGGATCAAAATTCTTCGATAGTTTAAAATTATGCATACCAAGACCACCTTCAATGCCAGTAATTCAAGATTGGTTTATTTTTTAAACTAAAATGATTGAGACCATTACTTCCCTTGTCACATATGATGGCATTAATGGAATGGGAATTCACACAGTGGATGGAGGAAACCACATGATTTTAGTAGGACTCCAAAGAATGAAAAATTGGCATCTGTGAAGAAATTCATACACATAAGGAGTAATAAGAGGAGGTCCATGTAAGGGGATTTGGAAATATTTAAATTCAAGAACAGTTACAAGAGATTGAAAAAGTTTCCAAGTAGTGGTTATGAGAATTAGCTAGATGAAATTTTCCAAAAATTGGAAATTTTATCAAATAATTTCAATGTGTGTAGGAAGGGATAACTAACGAGAACAAATTTTCAAGGAGTTACCAAAAACCAAAGGGGTTAGTGTTGGAAAAATTATAAATATGTAAATATGAAAATAGAGGGGATCTTTTGGCCATTTTTCACCTGAGAGCCTTTGTGCGAGCTATGAGAGAGAAAATTATTTTTAGTTCTAAAAGGGGAAGATAGGAGAAGATTTTTCTTCCAACATAGTTTGTTGTATGAGAATTTGGAGTCTGTGAGCTCATAATTTATATTGGAGAAATAAAGAGATATTTTAAATCTGTGAATTTGTTAATGTTTCCTTATGATTGTGAACGTCCTATGTGTCTTTTGTAAGAAATATTCAATGCATTATCTGTTATATCAGATTGTGGATGTATTCACCGTTGAATCTATGAATTCCAATGAATTCATTGACATGAGTCTTTGTTCTTCTTTCCTGGTTGTTGTTCATGGGTATGTGGTAAATGATTTTTGTGTCATTTTCTTTCATTCCATTTCATATTATCTTTCTCATTTGTTTCATTTTTATGCACAGATGTTCGTTTCCTTTACTGCTTTCTAGTTAAAAACACATCTTAGTTTTATTTTCAGTCCTTTCTAATTCATTGAAGATCACACAAGGGAGTTGTACCTCTAAATTTCAAATGAAATTCACAAATGAAATCGCCATCTTTCATGAACTATTAGAAACATTGGCACCTTTTGGGAAATATTATATCAAGGTGACCAATCTGTTTACTAAAAGATTTATAGCGACTCTGCTCGAGAAAGAATTGAAGTACAATCAGTGTCTTCCCATATTTTCTTTCTTAAAAATCTGAAGGTACCTCCTCAAGGATGGAGGTTGGCAACTTTGCAATATGGAATGTGCTCATGATAAGTTTTTGGTAGAAAATTTCTAGTCATTCTTTTTAAATCTACATTATGGCATTGGTTTCAGCCCAACCATGGCGTGCTCAATTTGGGCCTTTAGCACTGCCAACATATTCAAATCTTCCTATGAGATCAAGAAGGCATTTTTCAAAATTTAATGGAGAAAGTTCACAGATTGCTAATGATCATATTCAAGCCTTCATTGTAGCTTATGGAGTTTTGGGGGTAAGAGAGGAAAATATTTTTTGTCTGATTATTTGTTAAATCCCTCATTGGAGTTGCTACAATTTGGTTTCAATATTTAGAAGATGGATGCATTATGAATTGGGACAGCGTGAAGAAGATTTTTCTTGGAAGATTTCAACCAACAACTAATGTTTGTCCACTTCTATCTTAGTTCTTCAAAATTAAGAAGAAAGAAGATGAATCAATAAGGGAGTTTGTGGAATGGTTCGATAGATATCTAAATAACATTCCTCATAATACTTAGCCAAGTACAAAGTTGCAACTAATTACTTTTGCTGGAGAATTACATCCCAATGTTGGATTCCTCTTGAAGCAAAGTAAGGTAAGAGATCTTGAGATTGCTAAAAAAGAAATTGTTAATATTGAGGATGATTTTATTTTATCTGAGGTGTGGAAGAAAACTAAAGTTGAAATATTTGCATAAAATTGTCTAATTGAAAAGTATTAAACCCCAAAGTTTCAAAATATGCATTCATCCAATCTCTCATGCCCATCAGCCAAGTTATTAATTCTCACAGTTTTTGATCAAAATTTTGTTCAAAAATATGAAGTAATGTGGAGACTAAATGTTTTAATGATGAAATATATAATCTCAATTGTGAGATAGATGAGGATGGTTCTGATTCTTCCAGTGATGAAGAAAATTACTCTTCTTGTGGACAAAAATCATGTATTACATCTTCTACCTTGGCTGCAACAAATACTGAACATTCATATGCTATTACGAATAGTCAAGAACTACACAAAAATGAATAGCTGTTGATGCCTCCTTATGCTCCAGAAATTGAAACTTTTAGATTTGAAAGTATTGATATAAAATTATCTAATAATTTAGTTAATGTGAAGGTAGAAAATCGTTTCAAGAAAGGAAGATGCCAAAAAGTTATAAAAAATAGAGGTATTCACTTTTGAAGATGTTAATATGCATTATGTAGATGAAAGTGAAATTAGAAATCAGCTTCAAGAAGTTAGTGAATTATGAACCATTCTTTCTTCTTGTTTGCAACCTGAATATGAAGCATTTAAGTTTGTTCACGAAATTCTTGAAGGGAAGGCGAGAGGCAATGAGGTAATTAATCATTCCATTTTTGAATCATTTCATTTTGAAGAGAATATTATCCAAGATTAAAAATTTCTAGACCCATCATTTGAGTCAATATGTGGGAAAGATAAAAGTGAAGAAGAGGTTGAGATAGATGAATTAACAACTGAATCTAATAAGTTTGTTGATGCACATACTACAAATTGGGGCCCAAAATATTTAAACAATGTGGTTACTTCCACACATAGTGACCTAGGAGCTCCTTTTTGTCATAATTTATATGTGGGATGTCCAAATCGAGGGATGGTTTCTTTTTATTCAAAAATCAAGCATATATATTAAATTTGATGTTGTACATGTAGATTCTAGTAGCCAAATACAGGGTAGTGCTGATATGAGTCATTTGATTACTGAAATATACAATGAGGAATGGATTTTTGAGCATAAGTATTTATCTAGAAAGTCTTTACAAGGTGTTGGTTTTATCTATTTGATGACAGTTGTTGCAAGTTGCCATCTGGCTGTGCATACACTTCTCATTCATCAAGTATTATTTCACACATGCAGCTACTTCTCCTGACCTATTAATGGATTTATATGAACATCTTGGAGGCCATCTGAGGTAGGTTCTTCCTACCATGTACATATTAGGAATTTTTGTTGTGTTGGTAGTTTAGGTGATTTTCTTGCTTTGTCTCATTTTTGGCTTGCTCTTGCTCCTCCTTGCTCTTTGACTCTTAAGCCCAATGGAACTTAAGCACTGGTCTATTCTTGAGATTTTGGATTCCTTGCTTTGTCATTTGGAGTCCTCATCCCAAGTAGAGCCATTTTTTGTTTGATTTTTGGACCCTAAAATTTTTGAAATTTTTCATTACCAAGATGCCAGTTAAATCAGTCTTGAGTGTGAACATGTGGTCTTAGAACTAATCATTTCTTTGACACTGTTTTCAAAAAGAAAAAAGTTTCTGGCTAAGAGCTCCTCTTACTCTTGTGTAATGGGTTCATAGAGAATATTCCTTAACACCATCTCTAACCCAAATGATGGTTGATACACAAGTTTGGCATAAGAAGGAATTCAATGACTTCTTGATAGTATGAATAGATTTGTATAGGTTATATATAATGAAGCAAATATTCAAAGGTCAAAGTAGATGAATATAATGCTACAACCTGTTCCTTTGATTGCACCTTTGATTACCATCACAAATGAGTTGATTTCCTATTCCTGATGCAAAAGATAGTTACAATCATTGTGTTCAGTATGCTCATCGTTTCCACAAGGATAAAAAGGGAAGTTGCATTCCTAGTGATCGTGAATAAGAGGAATAGAATATATGCATACACACTATGATACTTTCCAAACATCTTGAGGCAACAGGTTCAAGGTTGCATTGTATTTAAATTCACTTCTATAATTGTGACAAACAGAGACAATATTCTTGTGAAGGAAATGTGGTCTCTCGAGTTGGATGTACAAATTGTTGAGGCACAAATTTATTTATGCAGGTTGGTATAAACATTCTAGTCAATATCTAGAAAATTATGAAAGGTTCCTAAATACAAAGTTCCCATCTAATGAAGCAATGGTTTGATACTTTGAGGGGTAGTGAGATCATGCTTTAGTTCATGAGCATTGCATTTTAGACACTTAAGAAAAGGCGGTTGGCCTCCATTTGCTTTACTTCTGTTATATGGAACTATGCACAGAATCGAGCTTTCGATTGAGGCATGAATATTACGGTGGCATCAATGTCATGGAGCTATTGAGAAAGAGAAGGAAGCCATTTTAAAGCAGAAACACTATTAAATGCATGTGGATGAAGCATAGATTATAAAGAGGAATGGTTTTAAGTGTATTATCAGTCTTCGGCATTTTAAGTTGAATGTGAAACCATCGAAGAAGATTTATGAGGTTTTCATAACCTTGAAAAAGATGGCCTTATCATTTGAAAGTGTATTGGTGGTAATTTTTTAGAACTATGAAACTTCCTGCTTGAGTTGGAGGAACCTATTAAAAGGTCATCGACACATCACTTTATGAGGAAGAATGTAAAATAAAGCCAACAGTGTTTTCAAAGAGTTTCAGAACCATATGATTTCCCTGCCAAGCGATTTTAAGTGCAAATAAGATAAAAATATTGTGTGAATGAAATAAGATGGCAGATTGCATAACCCAATTAAAGGGGAAAATGTTTAGAGTTCGTTGTATGATTAGTGAAGGCGATGTTTCTACTCTTAGTCCAAACGAACCTCAATTTTTCATTGGGTAGAAAGAATTTTGCAGATTACATTACTACTGGGACAGTAATCTTGTGAAAATTTACAACAATTGAGATTACACTACATTGTACCAGGTATCCAGTGAATGGTGATAAGGAAACTAATACATAGTCCATAGGAAAATTGTAGCCAATCATCATTTTCAATTCAATGATCATATAATTGGTCACTGATGCGTGGCTTGTGAGCATCAGCGTATTTGTTGGGTGATCCCCCCTATGTTGCCACAAAAATATCAAATGATCATAAACTTCACATAAAGATTGGAGGCGACTAATGATGAAAATGAGTTCCTTTCAATGAGTAATTGTAAGCTCAACAAAAACAAATATTGAACGATTAAGTGTTGGTTGTATTTAAATGTCTTTGGATTAAGTGTTCAATCATACATGATCCTGATTACTAAATTTTTGAGCTCTCCAAGAACAACAAGATCTCAAGTTCATAATTTGCAATGATTGAGGATGCAATAGAGAAAGTGAATGTAGATTCTGAGCTGGGTGATGCTAATTCAAAGGGCCTTACATTTCAAAATTAGTATGTTACAAGGTTCCCATGTAACAATAAAAGGCCATGTGAAGGTTTCAGTGTATTGACTTCTCAAATGAAGAGATGGTTGCTGCAACATTGTAACAAAACAATAGGGAAAGGTTAGTAAGATGATTTAGATGTTTTCTCCAAATAATTTATCATGAAGTTGTTCTCAATACTCGAGCTATTTGGATCTAAGCTACTACTGAGTCACCGACCGAGATCACTACAACAAGATATTAAGAGTTCAGTGGTAAACTTTTTTGAAATGCAAGGATACATTCGGTGGATACCATAACAAATTCAAATTATCTTTTGGTGGCCTCCATGGTCCCTTGTAAGAAAGAAACATAGATTTTCTTTTCAACCTACTTTTATGTATAAGAATGTGGAGTCTGTGAGCTCATGTTTTATATTGAAGAAATAAAGAGATATTTTAAATCTATTATTTTTTTAATGTTTCTTTATGATTGTGAACATCCAGTGTGTCTTTTGTAAGCATTCTTCACTATATTATCTCTTATATTAGATTGTGGATGTGATCACTATTGAATCTATGAATTCCAATGAATTCATTAAAATGAGTCTTTGTTCATCTTTCTTGGTTGATGTTTGTGGGTATGTGGTAAATGATCTTTATGTCATTTGCTTTCATTCCCTTTCATATTATCTTTCGTATTTGTGCCATTTTTATGCACAAATGTTTGTTTTCCTTTACTGCTTTCTGGTTAAAAACACATCTTATTTTTATTTTCAATCCCTTCTAATTCATTGAAGATCATGTGAGGGAGCTATACCTCTAAAATTTAGAGGAAAGTCGCAAATGAAATTGTGATCTTTCTAGAACTGTTGGAAATATTGGCACCTTTTGGGAAAAGAGTCAATATTATCTCAAGGTGCCCAATCTATTTACTAACAATTTTTTGGCGACTCTGTTGGGGAAAGAATTGAAGTACCAGTGTCTTCCCATATTTTATTTTCTCATAAACTTGAAGGTACCTCCCTAAGGATGGAGTTTGGCAACTCTGTAATATGGAACATGTTCATGAAATTTTTTTGGTAGAAAAGTTCCAGTCATTCATTTTAAATCTACAGTATGGTTTTGGTTTTAGCCCAACCATGGTGTGCTCAATTTGGGCCTTTAGCATTTCCAACATATTTAGATATGCCTACGGGATCAAGAAGGCATTTTTTTGAGATTTAATGGAGAAAATTCAAAGGTTGCTTATGATCATATTCAAGCCTTCACTATTGCTTGTGGACTTTTGGGGGTAAGAGAGGAAAATGATTTTTTTCGATTATTTGTTTAGTCCCTCATTGGAGTTATTGCAATTTGGTTTCAATCTTTAGAAGATGGATGCATTATGAATTGGAACAGTGGTGGAACTTGCAAAATACATGGCCATTTCAATCTTTTTTCCCCCTTGATCCTTTGAGTTTCCTTCACTATGTTTGATTAGGATTCAAAAATTACATAAAGGGCTTAAACCCTTATATCCTTAAACCCTAAACACTTGGCATGCTTTTTGTTCTATTTCATCATTGGATTTTTGCACCTTCTTAGCCTTGTCCCTTTAAGTTATGACATTATGTCATTGGCTTGTCGTTTGCCTAGCCGTGGCTGCTTCTAATATTTTTTGATTTCACTAAGTCGTGGGCCTAAAATATTTCATCCCCCAAAATTCCTTTTACCTAAGGTAGCCCCCTTTTACGTCACAATGTATTTTCATGCGCGTATTAACCCTTTAAGTGTGCAGGTGGGCCCTTGATTGATCAACATGAGACTAGGTCATCGAAGGGAGTCCTTTGTGCATCTCCTCGATGGAGCCACAAGGAGTATGGAAATCGAGAGATCAGGGAGTTAAGAAACTTGAGAACTCCACGATTGGTTAAGGATTTTAAGGAACTAGTGAATTGGCAATGTGCGATGGAAGGTATATGGTGGGACCTATGAAGGTGGTAATGAGGGTAGTGTTATCGGTGAGACTAGACGACATTAGTGAGACCTTTGACTATGTCTCTCAAATGGAAGAATAAGAAGGTAGTGTTTAATGTGGGACCCAGTCATAATGATAGGGTGACATGTGGTAGGAAGCGATAGTGGATGGTTGCATGTACGTGATGTGGGTCTTGCAGTCTTCGAGCTTGTTGATCATGGCAGTGGGCCCCTGGATCGATGGTCCCTATTTGTTGGGACGACGTGATTGCATCTTGGTTGTTCCCCATGCACCCTACATGAATAAAATAATTCTTTCCAAAAAGTAGTGAGGTTAGCGAGCTGGTGATGTGTGTCTCTAGTGGGACCTAGGTGAGGGGGTAGACGATGCAATATATGAACAACTTCACACAACCTCTACAAAGGTCTATAAAATTGGATGCAAATCAAATAAAAGATCTAACGAGCATAAAGTAAATTGTAGAGTGAATAACTATGCTATTTTCCAAAACAAACTAGTTGTTGTAGGTAACATAAGCCATGCCTATAGGTGACAGTTCACAATTCGAAAATCATGAAATATTCTAAACTTGCACCAAAAAAAATACTTTCAAAACAAAAATTCTACACATTTAACACTCATGAACATACAATCAATTTTAGAATTTAGTAGCTTATGGGACAATTAATATTCTATTTCATTAAATTTACAGATACAACCATTTACAATTTTTTTAGATAGTTGTAGTTTCTAGAAGATATATGGGAGTACTTGTTCTCCTCTTTCTTTTGTCAGTCTGCTATGTATTCCATTGTATACATTCCAAACATTCCCTCTTTTATCCTCTATTGATCTTAGCTTCAACTGATCATTCTTTTTGCTCATTTTTGTTCTAATATATATATAATTTCTTCTTTTTTGTTTTGTTCTCCTTCTCCCAATCCCAAAATATTGAATCTTCTTCCCAAAAATCCCATCTAAATTCAGGGAAACACTCAAAATCGCTCATTAATGTTCAACAACCTGCCTTTTTGAGTTCAAAACTCCTGCTTAGATTTTCCCTATGTCATTATTCATTATTGTTGCTCACTAAATGGGCTTACAAATATATATTTTCTACCCTAAACAAAACAAAATTAAATATTTAAATTTTAAAATTAATGACTTCATATACGGTTGTGGAAGGGAATGATTTCAAAACATAGTTTGACACAAGATGCCCCAACATAAAATATGTTGAAAAATTCTACATTCTACAAGCATAAGTGTTCTTGTGTAAAAAAATATAATAAAAAAAAAGTTGTGTCTAACTTAAGTGACTAATGATTGTTTGTTATGAAAATGTGTCTCATTATTAGTGAAAGGTATTGATAAAGAAGCAAATTATGGTCACAAGGATTTTTGTTGAGTTAAACATGGTGTGTGGTGAATGTGGAAAATGAGTATGGCTACAATGTCCTCATGAGTTATGATAAAGGTCAATGACCATGATGATATACTATTTTGTTGATGAAAATATTTTTTTGGTTTGTGGTAGTTAAAGAAGAATTACATATCAAATAGTGCAACATAGTTTTAGTAGGTACAAGAAAGGTGTTGTACTTTAGAAGACTTAGAGTCTTCACTATTGAATCTATCATCATGAGTTGTGATGAAGATAAATTATCATGATGATATCATAGTTATGTTGATAAAAAGAGTCTGTTGGTTTGTGTTAGTCAAAAGAGAATTGCAAATCAAAATAGTACAACAAAGTTCTAGTAGATATAACAAAAGTGCCATGTATTTCAGAAGATAATGAGCCTTCACTATTAATTGTGTCCTCAAAGTTATTATAAAAGTCAATGATCATGATGATGTAATAGTTATGTTGATAAAAAAAGTCTATTAATTTGTAGCAATCAAAGAAGAGCTACACATCAAAATAATGCAACAAAATTCTAATAGATATAAGAAAGATGTCATATATTTTAGATGACTAGGAGTCTTGACTATTGACTATGTAATAGAAAAAAAAGACTACCTTGTAATACTTCAAGAAGATGAAGAGTAAGATATTTTTAAAAAAAATAATAGTAACAATTTGCTTGATTGTAAATAAATGCCTACCAATGCTCACAAGGATCCATATTTTTAAAATTATATAGAGACATTTAAAAGTGATTCTTAAAATTAATTATTTAAGAGGGAATGGTAGAATAAATTAATTTCATGTTGGCCAATGCATACCAATTATGACCACTTTTTCTCACCCCCAACCTTCATAAACAAATCTTAACCAACTACCATAAACAAACTGTAACGTGGAAAATGTAAAACCTATTTGAATTTTGATATAAATATGTGTGTAATGGGAAAACAATCTAATCTTTAGTTTCAAACTTCAACAATGTAAATTTCTGTTTAGTGTCTCTATCTCTCTAATTTTCTCATCAAAAAGACTATACATAAACATCATGAACAATGTGCACTAAAAAGCTAGTCCATATTTCTAGGAACGATCCAATCACAACATATATAAACTGACTAAGATCACTAAGATCACTAACTACTGACTAAGATCACTAAGATCACAAAATTTTGAGGTATTTGGAACCAAGCTACTACTGACTAAGATCACTAAGATCACTAACTACTAACTAAGATCACTAAGATCACAACATTTCAAGGTATTTGGAACCAAGCTACTACTGACTAAGATCACTTCAACAAGATATTAAGAGTTCAGTGGTAAACTTTTTTGAAATGCAAGAATACATTCGGTGGATACCATAATAGATTCAAATTATCTTTTGGTGGCCTCTACGGTCCCTTGTAAGAAAGAAACATAGATATTCTTTTCAACATAATTTGTCATACGGGAATTTGGAGTCTCTGAGCTCATGTTTTATATTGGAGAAATAAAGAGATATTTGAAATCTGTGAATTTTTTAATGTTTCTTTATGAGTATGAACCTCTCGTGTGTGTTTTGTAAGCATTCTTCAGTGTATTATCTATTATATTAGATTGTGGATGTGTTCACTATTGAATCTATGAATTCCAATGAATTCATTGAAAAGAGTCTTTGTTCATCTTTCCTGTTTGTTGTGGGTATGTGGTAAATGATCTTTGTGTCATTTTCTTTCATATTTGTGCCATTTTTATGCACAAATGTTTGTTTTCCTTTACTGTTTTCTAGTTCAAAACACATGTAAGTTTTATTTTCAGTCCTTTCTAATTCATTGAATATCATGTGAGGGAGCTATACCTCTAAAATTTAGAGGAAATACACAAATGAAATTGTGATCTTTCTAGAATTGTTGGAAATATTGGCACCTTTCGAGCAAAGAGTCAATATTATCTCAAGGTGCCCAATCTATTTACTAACAGATTTTTGGTGACGTTGCTTGGCAAAAAATTGAAGGACCCGTGTCTTCCCATATTTTATTTTCTCAGAAATTTAAAAGGTACCTCCTTGAGGATGGAGGTTGGCGACTCTGTAATATGGAACGTTCTCATGAAAAAATTTTGGTAGAAAAGTTCCAATCATTCTTTTTAAATATACATTATGGCTTTGGTTTTAGCCCAACCATGGTGTGCTCAGTTTGGCCTTTTAGCATTGCCAACATATTTAGATCTACCTAAAGGATCAAGAAGGCATTTTCTGAAATTTAATGGAGAAAATTCACAAGTTTCTCATGATCATATTTGAGCCTTCACTGTTGCTTGTGGAGTTTTGGGGGTAAGAGAAATATATTTTTTTGATTATTTATTGAGCCCCTCATTGGAGCTACTGTAATTTGGTTCCAATCCTTTAGAAGATGGATGCATTACGAATTGGGAAAGTGGTGGAACCTACAAAATCCATGGCCATTTCAATCAGTTTTTCCCCTTGAGCCTCTGAGTTTCCTTCACTATGTTTGATTAGGGTTCAAAAATTACATAAAGGGCTTAAACCCTTATATCCTAAAACCCTAAACACTTGCAATGATTTTTGTTCTATTTCATCATTGGATTTTTGTACCTGCTTAGCCTTGTCCCTTTAAGTTATGACCTTATGTCATTGGCTCGTTGTTTTCCTAGACATGGTCGCTTCTAATATTTTTTCATTTCCCTAAGTCATAGGCCTAAAGTATTTCATCCCCGATAAATCCTTTTACCTAAGGTGGCCCCCTTTTAAGTCAAAATGTATTTGTATGCATGTATTAACCCTTTAAGTATGGAGGTGGGCCCTTGATTGATCGACATGACAATGGGTCATCAAAGGGAGTCCTTTGTGTGTCTCCTCAATGGAGCAACATGGAGTATGGAAGTTGGGAGATCAGGGAGTTAAGAAACTTGAGAACTCTGCAATCGGTTAAGGATTTTAAGTAACCAACAACTTGGAAATGTGTGATGGAAGGTATATGGTGGGACCTACGAAGGCAGTAATGAGGGTAGTGTTGTTAGTGAGACTAGACAACATTGGTGAGACCTTTGGGTGTGTCTCTCCGATGGAATGATGAGAAGGTAGCATTTAGTGTGGGACCCAGTCATAATGATAGGAAGTGATAGTGTATGGTGGAATGTACATGATGTGGGTCCTGTGGTCTTCAAGCCTGGTGACCGTGGCAGTGGGCCCCTGGATCTAGTGCAGAGCACATTGTTCCACCATTTTGTGAATTAAGTATAGTTAGATTGTTTTAGTCATGTTGTTGTCAAATAAGGCCATGTTAGGCCATTTTGTAATTTTTTTTCGTCTTATGAGTCAAGGTGGGTTCATGATGCAGCTATTGTTAATATTACAAAAAATGTTGTCACTAAAAGGATACAAAAATGTAAAATTACAAAGGTTGCAAAAGGTAGGTTTTTGAATTCCAACGATCATTTGGAAGGTGGAAGGTGGTTAGTTAGTTGTTTAAGTGGATTTAGGATAGTAGGGGTATATATGCAATGTTTTTTTTATCAAAAGTGGTGGTTGTTGAAACTTTGTTTGAAGAACAAATAAAGAGACTCTTGATATTTTGTGTTATTCTTAGAAAATTCTATAAATTGCTTATTACAAACCTCTGTACTTGCCCGTACAGTGTCAAATTGTACCAAGTTGAATTGAAGTAGGTAGAATACTGTTGTAGCATTGTTTTGAATCAATTTTTTTTTTCTACATTGCGTTTGGCACATTTTAGAAGCAATATTCAGTGACTGGTCCGTAGACCCCTGTTAGGGGGTTTGTAACTCTTTAAAATGCTCAAAGACCCATTCCACCATATGTGGCCATCTTAATTGAGTGGAATGGGTCAAGTAGGTTAGGGATAGGTGCTAGGAGGGTTTTCAAGGGAAAGGGAGGTCAATTGCAAGTTTGGGTAAGAAGCCCTAGCTAATAAAAGAGAGTTTTTGAGTGGAAAAGTGAGGTTTTAGAGTATAAAAGTGAGTTAAATTTGGGGGTAGCAAAATATAAAGGGTTATTAAGCTTGTGCAGACTAAAAAAAGAATTTTGAAATGATTTTGAGGTTTCATGTGGCTTGGAGATGGGTTTTTCAATAAACCCTTGTCTATGTTAAAGAAAAGGAGGGTTTCCTGATTTGGGGCAATAGGAAGCAATTTTTGTACTAGATGTTGGATAATTTATGGTTTTGGAGGTATTTTGAGGACTTTATAATGATTTTTTGAGTTGGCATCAATTTCGGAGGTGAGTTTCGTTGTAAAAGTGGGCTAATTGGAGCCCTTTTCAACATAAAATATCAGTTTAAGTGGAGTTGGTCCAAAGTGACCATATGAGATTTCATGATATGTTTTGATAGAGAATATTGGGTGCTAAAAAAGGTGCATATTTTGTGGGTTTAGTAAATAGGTTGAGATTTAAGACCTAAAAGTAAGGTCTAGACACCTACTAGGCAAGTAGGGTATTTGTGAATTAATTTATTTCTAGAGAGGGTTTTGAACATTGCAAAAGTGGTTGAAAGATCTCAAAATGTGTTGGTTAGGTCAATGACCTCCCTGTCACTTCATGAGTTGTTATCAGAGCACAGTACTGATCTGAGGAAGGAGAGTTGTATTGGAGAAGGACAAAATGAATGCCCTAGTTAGAGAATTTATTGAAGAGAAGGAGATGCTACAAAGAAGAGCACTTTTCAAAACCACCTGCAAGTGTAATGGCAAGGTATGTACTGTAATGGTAGATTCTAGTAGCTTAGATAACATGGTATCACAAGAAATGGTTGATAAATTGAAATTGGCAAGGATACCTCATGAAACACCCTATTATGTTTCTTGGTTGAATGATGAACATTCTCTTTTGGTTAAGGATCAATCTTGGGTTGAGTTTAGTATAGGTGGTTATAAGGATAGAATATTATGTGATGTGGTACCTATGAGTGTATGCCACTTGCTATTAGAGAATCCATGGAAATTTGAGAGAGCTTCCCTATCTGATGGAAGGCATAACAGTTATCAAATTGGGAAGGATGGGGTTTCTTTTACATTGATTCCATTGGTGGAAGAGGATAAGGGATAGAGCAAGGTGGCAAGAGTGATTATGCAAGACATAAAAGAGTTTATAAGATGTGAGAGAGATAGGCTTGAAGAATGTGCAACCACTTCATGGCTTGAAGATACCAAGACAACCGGATTGAAGGATGATGCAATGATAGAAAGACAAGAGAAAGAGTTGGTGATGAAATCTAAGATAGAGAAAATCAAGAATGAATTGCTTGTGAAGATGCAAGATGAGTTAGGAAAACATGAGGAGACTAAGCAAGAAACAATGTTTTCTCCATGGTTGGGATAAGAGGTATGTAAATTTGATATAGAGGCTTGTGCGAAAAATATTCTTGGGGAAGAGACCCTAATAAGAGGAAGAGATAAGATGAGTGCAAGTGAGTTGCTAAAGGAAAGGAAAGATTGGCCTAGTAAGGTCACCGTGGGAGAGGTATATTGTCCACTGATTGGACAAGAAGATGGAAAGTAGCAAGAGTATGATAGTAAAGAGGATGGTAGACTTGATAGTAAAGAGGTCTTAGAGGTAGAGAGATTGAAGGCATAGGTAAAAGGTAAAGGTAAAGTGAGTGAATGGATTGTGGAAAGCCAAGATGGGCTTGTGAAGAATGAGGAAATCATGGTAGGTGAAGTGTTGTGTTCCTTGAAGAGAAAAGAAGGTAATGGGAAGTCAAGCACTACCAACACAAAAGTTTCTATGTTTGAAAATACAGTGATAATAGGGGCAAAAAGTATGATACAGAACATCAGAGTGAAAGATGCAAAGAGCCAAGGTAAATGGCAAGTGAAAGAGTTTGAGATGGTTGAGATTGAAAATAAGCAAGTTGAGAGCATGGTGTACAAAGAGGATGGTGGATAGTAAAATGTTGATATCATGAAGGTTCATAAACTTGGTAGGACAAAGGTCCTTGAGGCAACGTATCAAATGCAAAGAGTAGACAGTCGAGGTAAAGAGTTGGAAGGTAAGACACAAGAAAGTGTGGCCAAATTTGAGCACACACAAAGAGTTGAGATGAAATTTGTAGTCACCCTAAGTGGTGAAGAGGTTAAGACAAAGAGTTTGAGGAAGGTCTCGGTGATGGAAGAGACCAAGGAAGTGTTATGCCGAGAGAAGGCCGAAGAAAGAGCATTTGTGAAGACTCCAAATGAAGTGGAGAAAAGTGATGGTGTTGTGGTAAGGGTAGTGAGTTGTCCTTGGATGTTAAGAGAGGTTGGTATGTGGTCTTATTCTTCCATAACAAAGGTTCCAAGAATGGAGAGCCTAAAGATGGTTGCCAAGGAAAATGAAGTAGATTCAAGTGTGCAACAAATATGATGAAGAAAAGAACTCATGCAATAGTTGAACAAGGTTTGAATACAAGTGTAAAGACATGTGTAGCAACAAGATTTGTTGAGAGAAAGGTTAAGAGGCAAAGACCTAAGGAAATCCTTTATCATTTCCCTGATATGATGGCAACTTTGATGGGAGTTAAACCAATGGTCAAGATGAAAGAAGAAAGACAAAGTGAGAGCTACTTTGCAACAGATGAAGCAGAAGGACAAAGTGGAAGCATATGGATGAAGTACGTGAAGACCCATCAGAGCATGAAGATGTAGATTCAAAATGACAAGGAAAGAAGAGGACTAATATGAATGGAAAAGTTGAACCCAAAGGTGAAGATGAAGATTAAGATGGAAGGCTACAACGAGGAGCATCTGATCAAAATATTCTTGCAGGTCAAAGAGTTGAAGACTTCCAAGGGACTTGGAAAGATTTCATAGCCGGGTGAATGGTGCAGAGCACATTGTTCCTCCATTTTGTGAATTGAGTCTAGTTAGGTTGTTTTAGTCATGTTGTTGTCAAATAAGGCCATGTTAGGCCATTTTGTAATGGTTTTTTTAGTCTTATGAGTCAAGGTGGGTCATGATGTAACTATTGTTAATATTGCAAAAAAAGTTGTCACTAAAAGGATGCAAAAATGTAAAATTGTAAAGGTTGCAAAAAGGCATATTTTTGAATTCCAATGGTCAGTTGGAAGGTGGAAGGTGGTTAGTTGGTTGTTTAGGTGGATTTAGGATGGTAGGGGTATATATGCAATGTTTTTTGATTGAAAGTGGTGGTTTTTGAAAGTTTGTTTGAAGAACAAATAAAGAGACTCTTGATATTATGTGTTATTCTCAGAAAATTATGTAAATTGCTTATTATAGACCTTTGTACTTGCCTGCACAGTGTCAAATTGTACCAAGTTGAACCAATTGAAGTAAGTAGAAGATTGTTGTAGTATTTTTTTTAATCAAGTTTGGTTGTTCTACATTGTGTTTGGCACATTTTAGAAGCAATATTTAGTGAGTAGTCCATAGACTCCTATTAGGGGGTTTGTAAATCTTTAAAATGCTCAAAGGCCCATTCCATTGTTTGTGGCCACTATAATTGAGTGGAATGGGTCAAGAACATTATGGATAGGTGTTAGGAGGGTTTTCAAGGGAAATGGAGGTCATTTGCAAGTTTGGGAAAGAAGCCCTAGTTGAGAAAAGAGTGTTTTTGAGTGGAAAAGTGAGGTTTTAGAGTATAAAAGTGAGTAAAGTTTTGGGGTAGAAAAATATAAGGGGTTATTAAGCTTGTGAAGACTGAAACAAGAATTTTTGAAATGGTTTTGAAGTTCCATGTAGCCTGGAGATGGGTTTTTCAATAAACCCTTGTCTATTTTGAAGAAAAGGAAGGTTTCTTGATTTGGGGCAATAGGAAGTGATTTTTGTACTAGAGGTTGGAGAATTTGTGGTTTTGGAGGTAGTTTGAGGACTGTCTAATTATTTTTTGAGTTGGAAGCAAATTTGGAGGTGAGTTCCTTTGTAAAAGTGGGCTAATTGGAGCCCTTTTCAACATAAAAGCTCAGTTTAAGTGGAGTTGGTCCAAAGTGACCATATGAGATTTCATGATATGTTTTGATTGGGAATATTAGGTGCACAAAAAGGTGCATAGTTTGTGGGTTTAGAAAAGAGGTTGCAAGTTAAGACCTAAAAGTAAGGTCTGGACACCTACTAGGCAAGTAGGGTAGTTGTGAATTAATTTATTTCTAGAGAGGGTTTTGAACATTGCAAAAGTGGTTGAATGATCTCAAAATGTGTTGGTTAGGTAAATGACCTCCCTGTCACTACATGAGTTGGTATCAGAGCCCAATACTAATCTAAGGAAGGAAGAGTTGTATTGGAGAAAGGACAAAATGAATGCCGTGGTTAGAGAATTGATTGAAGAGAAGGAGATGCTACAAAGAAGAGCACTTTTCAAAACCACCTGCAAGTACAATGGAAAGGTATGTATTGTAATGGTAGATTCTAGTAGCTTAGATAACATGGTATCACAAGAAATGGTTGATAAATTGAAATTGGAAAGGATGCCTCATGAACCACCCTATTATGTTTCTTGGTTGAATGATGAACATTCTCTTTTGGTTACGGAGCAATCTTGGGTTGAGTTCAGTATAGGTGGATATAAGGATAGAATATTATGTGATGTGGTACCTATGAGTGTATGCCACTTGTTATTAGAGAATCCATGGAAATTTGAGAGATCTTCTCTATCTGATGGAACACATAACAATTATCAAATTGAGAAGGATGGGGTTTCTTTTACATTGATTCCATTGGTGGAAGAGGATAAGGGACAGAGCAAGGTGGCAAGAGTGATAATGTAGGACATAAAAGAGTTTATAAGATGTGAGGAAGATAGGCTTGAAGAATCCGCAACCACTTCATGGCTTGAAGATACCAAGACAACCGGATTGAAGGATGATGCAATGATAGAAAGACAAGAGAAAGAGTTGGTGATGAAATCTAAGATAGAAGAAATCAAGAATGAATTCCTTGTGAAGATGCAAGATGAGTTAGGAAAGCATGAGGAGATTAAGCAAGAAATAATGTTTTCTCAATGGATGGAATAAGAGGTATGTAAATTTGATATACAAGCTTGTGAGAAAAATATTCTTGGGGAAGAGACCCTAATAAGAGGAAGAGATAAGATGAGTGCAAGTGAGTTGCCAAAGGAAAGGAAAGATTGGCCTAGTAAGGTCACCGTGGGAGAGGTATATTGTCCACTGATTGGACAAGAAGATGGAAAGTAGAAAAAGTATTCATAGTAAAGAGGATGTTAGACCTGATAGTAAAGAGGTCTTAGACGCAGAGAGATTGAAGGCATAGGTAAAAGGTAAAGGTAAAGCGAGTGAATGGATTGTGGAAAGCCAAGATGGGCTTGTGAAGAATGAGGAAATCATGGTAGGTAAAGTGTTGTGTTCTTTGAAGACAAAAGAAGGCAATGGGAAGTCAAGCACTACCAACACAAAAGTTTCTATGTTTGAATATACAGTGATAACAGGGGGAAAAAGTCTGATACAAAACATGAGAGTGAAAGATGCAAAGAGCCAAGGTAAATGGCAAGTGAAAGAGTTTGAGATGGTTAAGATTGAAAAGAAGCAAGTTGAGAGCATGGTGTACAAAGAGGATGGTGGATAGTCAAATGTTGATAGCATGAAGGTTCATAAACTTGGTAGGACAAAGGTCCTTGAGGAAAAGTATCAAATGCAAAGAGTGGACAGTCAAGGTAAAGAATTGGAAGGTAAGACACAAGAAAGTGTGGCCAAATTTGAGCACACACAAAGAGTTGAGATGAAATTTGTAGTCACCCTAAGTGGTGAAGAGGTTAAGACAAAGAGTTTTAGGAAGGTCTCAATGATGGAAGAGACCAAGGAAGTGATATACCAAGAGAAGGCCAAAGAAAGAGCATTTGTGAAGACTCCAAATGAAGTGGAGAAAAGTGATGGTGTTGTGGTAAGGGTAGTGAGTTGTCCTTGGATGTCAAGAGAGGTTGGTATGTAGTATTATTCTTCCATGACAGAGGTTCCAAGAATGGAGAACCTAAAGATTGCTACCAAGGAAAATGGAGTAGATTCAAGTGTGCAACAGATATGATGAAGAAAAGAGCTCATGAAATAGTTGAACAAGGTTTGAATGCAAGTGTAAAGACATGTGTAGCAACAAGATTTGTTGAGAGAAAGGTTAAGAGTCAAAGAGTTAAGGAAATCCTTTATCATTTCCTTGTTATGATAGCAACTTTGATGGGAGTCAAACCAATGGTCAAGATGAAAGAAGAAAGACAAAGTGAGAGCTACTTTGCAATGGATGAAGCAGAAGGACAAAGTGGAAGCAGATGCATGAAGTAGGTGAAGACCCATCAGAGTATGAAGATGCAGATTCAAAATGACAAGGAAAGAAGAGGACTACTATGCATGGAAAAGTTGAAGCCAAAGGTCAAGATGAAGATCAAGATGGAAGGCTACAATGAGGAGCATCCAATCAAAATATTCTTACAGGTCAAAGAGTTGAAGACTTCCAAGGGACTTGGAAAGATTTCATGGCCGGGTGAATGGTGCAGAGCACATTGTTCCTCCATTTTGTGAATTGAGTCTAGTTAGGTTGTTTTAGTCATGTTGTTGTCAAATAAGGCCATGTTAGGCCATTTTGTAATGGTTTTTTTAGTCTTATGAGTCAAGGTGGGGTCATGATGCAACTATTGTTAATATTGCAAAAAAAGTTGTCACTAAAAGGATGCAAAAATGTAAAATTGTAAAGGTTGCAAAAAGGCTTATTTTTGAATTCCAACGGTCAGTTGGAAGGTGGAAGGTGGTTAGTTGGTTATTTAGGTGGATTTAGGATGGTAGGGGTATATATGCAATGTTTTTTGATTGAAAGTGGTGGTTTTTGAAAGTTTGTTTGAAGAACAAATAAATAGACTCTTGATATTCTGTGTTATTCTCAAAAAATTATGTAAATTGCTTATTATAGACCTTTGTACTTGCCTGCACAGTGTCAAATTGTACCAAGTTGAATCAATTGAAGTAAGTAGAAGACTGTTGTAGTATTTTTTTTAATCAAGTTTGGTTGTTCTACATTGTGTTTTGCACATTTTAGAAGCAATATTTAGTGACTAGTCCGTAGACCCCTATTAGGGGGTTTGTAAATCTTTAAAATGCTCAAAGGCCCATTCCATTGTTTATGGCCACTATAATTGAGTGGAATGCATCAAGCACGTTATGGATAGGTGCTAGGAGGGTTTTCAAGGGAAATGGATGTCATTTGCAAGTTTGGGAAAGAAGCCCTAGTTGAGAAAAGAGTGTTTTTGAGTGGAAAAGTGAGGTTTTAGAGTATAAAAGTGAGTAAAGTTTTGGGGTAGAAAAATATAAGGGGTTATTAAGCTTGTGAAGACTGAAACAAGAATTTTTGAAATGGTTTTGAAGTTCCATGTAGCCTGGAGATGGGTTTTTCAATAAACCCTTGTCTATTTTGAAGAAAAGGAAGGTTTCTTGATTTGGGGCAATAGGAAGTGATTTTTGTACTAGAGGTTGGAGAATTTGTGGTTTTGGAGGCAGTTTGAGGACTGTCTAATGATTTTTTGAGTTGGAAGAAAATTTGGACATGAGTTCCTTTGTAAAAGTGGGCTAATTGGAGCCCTTTTCAACATAAAAGCTCAGTTTAAGTGGAGTTGGTCCAAAGTGACCATATGAGATTTCATGATATGTTTTGATTGGGCATATTAGGTGCACAAAAAGGTGCATAGTTTGTGGGTTTAGAAAAGAGGTTGCAAGTTAAGACCTAAAAGTAAGGTCTGGACACCTACTAGGCAAGTAGGGTAGCTGTGAATGAATTAACCCTAGAGAGGGTTTTGAACATTGCAAAAGTGGTTGAAAGATCTCAAAATGTGTTGGTTAGGTCAATGACCTCCCTTTCACTACATCAAGATCGACAGTCCCTATTTGTTGGCACAATGTGGTTGCATCTTGGTCATTCCCCACGCACCCCACATGAACAAACTAATCCTTTCCAAAAAGTAGCGGGGTTAGCGGGCTAGTGATGTGTGTCTCTAGAGAGACCTAGGTGAGGGGGTAGACAATGTTATATATGAGAAACTTCACACAACCTCTATAGAGTTCTATAAAATTGGCCGCAAGTCAAATAAGATCTAACGAGCATAAAGTAAATTGCAGAGTGAATAACTATGTTGTCCAAAACAAACCAGTTGTTGTAGGTAATATAAGCTATGCCTATAGGTGACAGTTCACAATTCTAAAATCATGAAATATTCTAAACCTGCAGGCAAAAATAATACTTTCAAAACAAAAATTCCACACATTTAACACTCATGAACATACAATCAATTTTAGAATTTAGTAGCTTATGGGACAATTAATATTCTATTTCATTAAATTTACAGATACAAACATTTACAATTTTTTTAGATAGTTGTAGTTTCTAGAAGATATATGGGAGTCCTTGTTCTCCTCTTTCTTCTGTCAGTCTGCTATATATTCCTTTGTATACCTTCCAAACATTCCCTCTACTATCCTCTATTTCTCTTTGCTTCAGTTGATCATTCTTTTTGCTCATTGTTGTTCTAATATATATATATATATATATATATATTCTTTCTTCTTTGTTGTTTTGTTCTCCTTCTCCCAATCCCAAAATATCAAAGCTTCTTCCCAAAAATCCCACCTAAATTCAGGGCAACACTCAAAATCCCTCATTAATGTGCAACTACCTACCTTTTTGAGTTCAAAACTCCTGCTTAGATTTGCCCCATTCTTCATTGCTACTGCTCAGTAAATGGGCTTACAAATATATATTTTCTACCCCAAACAAAACAAAATTAAATATTTAAATTTAAAATTAATGATTTCATATACAGTTGTGGAAGGGAATGATTTCAAAACTTAGTTTGACACAAGATGCCCTAATATAAAATATGTTCAAAAATTCTACATTGTACAAGCATAAGTGTTCTTGTGTAAAAAAATATAATAAAAAAAAAGTTGTGTCTAACTTAAGTGACTAATGATTGTTTGTTATGAAAATGTGTCTCATTATTAGTGAAAGGTTGTGATCAAGAAGCAAATTATGGTCAAAAGGATTTTTTACCAAGTTAAGAGTGGTGTGTGGTAAATGTGGCAAATGAGTATGGCTACAATGTCCTCATGAGTTATGATAAAGGTCAATGACCATGATGGTATACTATCATGTTGATGAAAATATTTTTTTGGTTTGTGGTAGTTAAAGAAGAGTTACATATCAAAATAGTGCAACATAATTTTAGCAAGTACAAGAAAGGTGTTGTACTTTAGAAGACTTATAGTCTTCACTATTGAATCTATCATCATGAGTTATGATGAAGATAAATGATCATGATGATATCATAGTTATGTTGATGAAAAGAGTGTGTTGGTTTGTGTTAGTCAAAAGAGAACTACAAGTATTATAAAAGTCCTCACAATCACAAGGTATTATAAAAGTCAATGATCATGATGATGTAATAGTTATGTTGATAAAAAAATTCTATTAATTTGTAGCAATCAAAGAAGAGCTACACATCAAAATAATGCAACAAAATTTTAATAGATATAAGAAAGATGCCATATATTTTAGATGACTAGGAGTCTTGACTATTGACTATTGACTATGTAATAGAAAAAAAAAGACTACCTTGTAATACTTCAAGAAGATGAAGAGTAAGATATATATTTTTTTTAAATAATAGTAACAATTTGCCTAATTGTAAATAAATACCTACCAATGCTCACAAGGATCCATCTTTTCAAAATTATATAGAGATATTTAAAAGTGATTCTTAAAATTAATTATTTAAGAGGGAATGGTAGAGTAAATTAATTTCATGTTGGTCAGTGCATACCAATTATGACCACTTTTGCTCACCGCCAACCTTCATAAACAAATCTTAACCAACTACCATAAACAAACTGTAATGTGGAAAATGTAAAACCTTTTTGAATTTTGATATAAATATGTGTGTAATGGGCAAACAATCTAATCTTTAGTTTCAAACTTCAACAATGTAAATTTCTGTTTAGTGTCTCTATCTCTCTAATTTTCTCATCAAAAAGACTATACATAAACATCATGAACAATGTGCACTAAAAAGCTAGTCCATATTTCTAGGAACGATCCAATCACAACATATATAAACTGACTAAGATCACTAAGATCACTAACTACTGACTAAGATCACTAAGATCACAACATTTCGAGGTATTTGGAACCAAGCTACTAATGACTAAGATCACTAAGATCACTAACTACTAACTAAGATCACTAAGATCACAACATTTCAAGGTATTTGGAACCAAGCTACTACTGACTAAGATCACTTCAACAAGATATTAAGAGTTTAGTGGTAAACTTTTTTGAAATGCAAGAATACATTCGGTGGATACCATAATAGATTCAAATTATCTTTTGGTGGCATCTACGGTCCCTTGTAAGAAAGCAACATAGATATTCTTTTCAACATAATTTGTCATACCGAAACATCATGAACTATATGCACTAAAAAAACCAGTCCATATTTCTAGGAACGATCAAATCACAATATATATAAACTGACATTTAACAAAGAAAGCCAATGAATCTGTTCTGAGAAAACATTGAACAACTTTCAGAATACTTTAATTCATGAGCTATTTTAAGCACAAATTCTTGTGTGCAGTTAATTTTATTTGGAGAGTAGATGGCTTCTACTCTATCAATTTGGTAGTGTGTTTCAAGTTCCTCTTGAGTATTTCATAACTAAAATGGTTTATGTTTAGACTGTAAAATTTGTATAGGTTAAATAATATTTATATATATAATAATAGAAATTATGTGTCATTTTTTAGTTAGTTTTGTATTTATTTTGAGGAAATAATTAGATATTTATACTAATAAATAGCATAATTTTATGTGAAGTTAGGTAATTTTTTAGTTTTACATTATTCTTATATGTGTATATACTTACACATTCATCTTATATTTGCATTTTATTACACTCTTTAATACACCTATTTGCATATAGTCATTAGTGACCTAATTCTAACCATTTGCATATCTTAAGACATTACTACAATTAAGGGATGACCCTCCAAGTACAAATTTGCTTCCTTTCTTTCCAAAATTCAAATATAAATTTAGGTTGATTGAATCCCTTTACCTTTCTCATCTAGAGCCAACTAAACTTGTGTTATTTAGTGTTATGTGATATTATTTAAAGCCATTCGATGTATTTATTCTAATACATCCAAAAGACACTTGTCCTATCTCAATCTAGAGCACTGAAGGAGCAGTTGATAGTGCAATATTTCAAGTTGCATTAAATTGAGTAATGCATCTACATTCTAGGTCTCTTGCCTAATTTCTTCAATCTTTGTAATTTTTAGGGTTGACATAGGAGAACCTATCTCCTTGTGATGTAATGAAAAATCTTTAAGGTATTTTTAAATATCAATAATCCCTATAAGTGCACCCTTGCTAAGTTGCAAAAAACTTAGCCTACTGGTGAAACATGGGATCTTTCTAGGTTTGTGGGTCACCTATGAAGGAAAGAACCTCCAGAGAGGGTTGGTTCCCTTGGAACTATCACCTAAACTAACTATTTTACTACTTCACTTGATGGGAAAATGTAGAAAGAATTGCTTGAAATGAATCTACTATTAAGGTGATGCACCAAAAATGTGTTTTTTTAGACTTTGGACTATTGTTTTGACATACAACTAATCAAATTTTTAATTGCTTATGCACAACATAATTGTTTGACATATATGTGTACAATTGTTTCATTGAAAGGTTTGTGTTTCTTGTAGTTTAGAAGGAAGAAAGTGTGTTTTTATTCACAACTAACACCTGTTTGAACTATGACACAAACAATAACCTACACAAATATATATTTTTTGCTTGAAAATGATGGAAGTAAGACATTCATCTAAGGATTTGCACATAAAAAATAACAAAAAATGCCATCAATTACCTCACACACAACCAAGACAAAAAAATTGAAGCTGAAAATTCTCATTTTATTGATAGAAAATGTGTTTACAACAATACATGACCTGAAAACATGTATCTCTTGCTTGATAATGTGTTAAAAAGTATTTTTTTTCAATCTGAAAACTGAAAAAAATGAGTTAAAATGTCAAAATTACCAGAAAAGAAACTTTTAGACAAGTTTACAATGCTACATCAAAGTGAAAAGAACTGAATACAAATGAAAGTGCTAGCTTCCTTTTGTCTATCCTACATTGGAGGAAAAGTAGGATAGCATCCAATGATAATTAAATGACCCTTTATGATTGTGCTAATTGTTTCCTTGAACTTTGAGCGCTTGAAACTGCCTCCTTCATGTTTGATTGCTTGAAAAACTCCTTGGTGGTATTGGTAGGAAGAAAGTTGACCTTTTCAAATGATTTTTGTCTCATATTGCTGCCATAAAGGCTCCTATATGCTTGTCAACTATTTAAAAATTCCTCTAAATATCCCCTAGATTCTTGGAAGAAGTTGAAACTATTGCCACATGTAGCATTGATAGATTAAAAACTACTCATAATTGACACCAAACTACCCACTTGTCATAACCCTCTCCCGAACGGCCAAAAATGCCCTCATCCACGATGATAGGGAATGTGAGAGAATCTTAAGAGAAAATTATTTTTGTGGCATTGGGAAAAACTTCTCTATATCCTAAAAAATATCCTTTATGAGTCCTAAAAAACCATCTTATTATTAAATCATGCTCTGCTTGTTTGATTGTCCAAGGATTTACAACTCAACATTTTGTATGTCACTACTCTTGGTGTTGCAGGTACTAGCATCTTCCAACTATTACTCCCCTTGACTGTCATTTTCCACTATAAGTTGGTCTTTTAGCCCCTATAATTGTTGACTATCCATACTATCATTTTTCATCAAGATTGTCACCTTTAAAACTATCATAAAGGGCTATAGTATAGTTTGAAACATACCATTGTGCCCTTTCATTGAACCTTGCTCCTTTATAGTCCCATTTTCCCTCTAAATTTTGTATTGATCCAACCTGAATGCTCTCATTTGTGGCACGATTGCTATTCTAATAGTTGCATCTATAGCTAGACAATGATACTCCTCTGAATTTCTCAAACCAACCAAGATATTGTCCCCTTTTATCACAATTTATATGGGTATGTGCATGATCATCATGGAAAAAATATGCCCTTAAGTGGCGAAAAATTCAGAAAAATTAGAGTTAGGCAACTTGACATAAAAATTTGAATAAGTTATCTATATTATTTTAAAAATATGTAAGAATAGAATCTGTAGAAAATTGAATGTATTTTCTAAACTAATAGGTTTATTTAAAAAAAAAACTATTTCGTGAAAATTTGAAATTTCAATGCAGTAGTACTTAAATTTCGAGGAAAAAATAAGAAGTAGGTGTCTGTCTGACCACTCTAACCACAATAAAATGATAATATTTTTTTATAAGATTTTAGATATAAATAGAGGACTCATGTCCCAATATGATGCATATTTTTTTGTAATTTTTTTCCAAGTAAATAATTAATTATGAATTTTTTATTACAACTTAAAAAAATATAAAAACTCGTATGTCTAACCACCTTAACTTGGTCAAAAATTAATGAAATTCAATTTTTCTTTTTTTAATCTTATAGTATGTGAAGCATAGAATGTGACACATGTTTTAGATTCAAAAAATGTGATACTATTTGAAAGCTATAAATGTTTTTCAATCAACCTATCAATCAAGACTTTAGTCATAACTCAAATAGAAAATGAATAATAATTATTTATTAAATTCAAAGTAAAGCATAATTTATATTGGTGGAAAGCTGAGAATCTCCTTTAAAAACCCTTTTCGTTTCATCAATTTTGAGTTAAAAAAGGTCATCAGCCACATACCCATCATATCGCCACTTTTTAGCCCATCATGATCTTGCACATACCCATATTATACTGTCATGAACACTACTCTTTGTATCTTTGTATTAATACCAAAACAACTCTCTCTTTTGTGAAACACTACCCTCTCATCCCTTATGAAATTTATGCCCACTATCAACTTGTAAACTAAGTGAACTATCCTTATCCTTTGATAATCATAATTTCTCTTGGACTGAATCATGGGGCTGACTTTAAGACAATGTAATATCCATGGTTAGAGCTTGAAATAATCTCCATGAATTGTCATTCACCATCAAGGGACAATGATTTCCTTCATCAGATAATCACAAGTCATGTTTTTCACAAAATTTTCATCCCCAACCAAGCAAAGCCTTCATGTCATTGTACAATGTAAATGAATATTTTCTTAGCTTGTGACCATCCTTTTACTCATTGATAGGACTACCCATTATATATGGTTTCCCCTTACAATTAGTATGCACTGCGATACCTTGTAACAGGTCACTCACCCCTATGACTGCCTTACATATTGATTATCATAAATTCATTATATCTTGCTTGGTTCCTTGTGACAAAGTCATAGTCATGCAACTTGTGATTGCCTCTTTTGATCTGTTGTCTTTATTTTCCTTGCTCGGGGTCATTTGACATTAAAATATTATCAAACAAGTTTCCCAAAATCTGTGCAATCCTTCTTGCTAGTAACCACCTTCAACAATAGATATTATCTACCCTGTCACCTTGAGTCACTTGTCTTTTATGCCCCTCAGAGTCTTTTGAACACTCACAAACTTCATTTTTTTCATAGTCTTTTGGAAGGTTCTATGATTATATTAACTTCATTGGCTTTGATGATTCTTCTTGTGCCAAGATTGACTTACCAATGGACAACTATTCTCTTTAATGTACTGTTGATGCCAAAAATTGACAAGGTAACAACCTTATGGGAAACTCAGTTAATGGGGGGAGCAATTGCGCTAAACTGAGTGATCTTCGAGTTTTTAAAGAAGCTGACTTCTTCTATATTTGGGGTTTTGGAATGGGAAAAGGAAGGAGATATAAAAAAATAAAGATCTAACTAAGGCGATGCACCAAGATGTAGATGTAGGCACAATAAATCTATCTTTTGGATGTGATTTAAGGGACCATTCAACAATCTATTAAGTCCCAGAATAACATAAATCAAAGATGAAAACCTGAACAATTTATCCAATAACATAAAATAACTTCCATACACATTCAATGAAAAGAAGAGTCAAAGACATGGTCTAAATCAACAAATTTATATTGAAATCATAAAAGTTCTGCAAATAAACAACTCAGTATAGTAATAGCACAGTATAATGTTTTGTCAAATAGCTTAAGAAAACAAAAAGGCCAAAAAATGACACAGTCTATGAGTCTTATGCAAGAATCTAAAACAGTACAAAAAGGCCTAGTGTTTTTCATAATTTTTCCTATATCTTTTGAACTCATTTTCAGACGGAAGAAGTAGTATATATACAAAACAATCCCATCACCTGGAAAGCCAGTAACAGAAAAGATTCCCTTATCAAGAGAAATGATTTCCTTAGACCGTTGCAACAAAAAATATTTGAGCCATGGAACGTGGTCGCCTTCGAACAAGATGCATCCCCTTCGAATGATGACAGTGGTCCTAGAAAACCTTGTGTAGACATGTGTCACTCACCCATGGAGTTAGTTATGACGTGTGGCAATATGGTGGGGCTTGTTTCTTGTTCCTTCCTTCCCTTCAATGGAAATGCTTCAAAGGAGACACGCTACGATAGGTTGGGGCCGATGGTTCATTCCTCCCTCCTTGCAATGGAAACCCATGCAGGGAAGACATGTGGAGAAGTCTTCATTGTTAGAGTTGACTATGGGGTCTGCCCAAAAGTGTACATGGATTGATGCTACATGGCATGTGGATGGACCCTAGTTGAGAAGCGAAGGGAAGCAGTCTTCAAGTACCCACGATGTTGACATGTGGAAGCATGGTGGGGGCTGAGAGAAGAGAAAAGGAAGAAATCCCTATGAGGAGCGCTTGGAAAACACGTGGTTGTAGCAGATGAAGTTCATCAAAAAAAGGGGCCGAGGATATTCAAATATATAAGGCATTAGCCAAACTTAGAAAAATAAGAATAACTCAAAGGGAGCTTGAGGAAACTTATATCCACAACTTTAGGTGACTACCAGGGGTGTTTCACTTGCAGAACAAGGAACCCTAAAATTTCTAGTTCACAAACCAAAGTCCTATTTGTTGGGCGATGGAATCAAAGCTTAGAGAGAGCAGTCTGTAGAGGCTGTCAGTCATCCTTAGATGGAATCGATATGTCATGTAGATTCTCTTACACTCCATGCAGATTGATCACTTCTTTGTATGGTAGCACTGTGGATAAATCGGCCCCAAACTCGAGTTGGAAGAGCAATTGCGTTATCTGATGAGTGATGCCCTCAATATCCTCTACAGTAGGGGGTTGGATGAAGTGCTAAAAAGTGGATGTGTCTTGTTGCTTCTCTTTGATCTTCACCACAATCTACTTCACAGTGGCCACCAAATCATCAGAAAGAAATGGGGAGGGTAAGCCCATCTGAGTTAGCTGGGATAACTTCACCCACATGTTTTTCATAGTTCAATTTAGTGTGGTAGCGTACTCGCTAGCATGGAGGATGGTTGCATGGCAGTGGATAAACTCCTTTGTTTTTTTGGCAGTTGACTTGCGGTCCTCAATCCCTGCATGCACTAAGTCCTCACTTGACATTGTGTATAACTCATCCAACAATTTTTCCACCTCAGGAACCTTCTCTATGATGAATTTCGGGAACTGCTCAATCGTTCCACGAACCTCTTTGCCTAAAATTGTTGCTTCTACCATGAATTGAAGCATCAGCTGAAGAGTCGGATAGAAGGCCTTGACCTTTTCCAAGTATGAGACATATAGCCATTAGGCTACTTGAAGGAGGCCTGGTTGGGCAGTAGGGGGTTGGGGAAGATTCTTTAACAAGCTAATTTTAGCATCCCTTGACCCAACATCTTGCGTTAGTTCTACAATCCTCTTGTCCATAGTGGAAAGTTGCTCCTGCAGGCTTCTCAAATCAACAAGCCATTTTTCTTTGGCCTGGATTCTAGTTGCATATTCTATATCTAGGTTGAGCCTTACCTCTTGGATTTCCTTCTCAAATTGATCCTTTCGGCTCTCAAGGTCCACGTCCTTTTGCTGCACTTTTTTCTCTAATTGAGCACTTTGATGCTAAAACTCCTCATTCCTTTGTTGCATCTCCTCTTTTTCTTGAGCCAACTGATCCTATAATTATTGGTTTTTTTGTTGCAGCTTGGTGACCAAGTTGGGATCGTAGGATTGGAACTTCACAAGTTCCTCCTAGAGTTTGGCCTACTCTTCCTCCACTTGTTACAACAAGAGTGCAATTTTTGCATCCTTTGCCTTGTCCTTTTCCAGCAAGACCTCGACTCTTTCTTTGATAGTTTTAAGCTCTTCCTCCTTCTTCAGCTAGTGACCCAACTTGAGGAAGTTGATGGTCACCACATTTTGTGTCTCCTCCATAAGCTCAACCTTATCTTGTGGTCAGGCTATGCTCAAATCAATCCCAATAGCATAGATGTTGTAATCCCCAAGCTACATCTCTCCATATGGTTTGATGACGGTTGAATGCATGGTTGCGAAATATAGCAATTGTTGAGCCTCATTGAAAAGTTTCTACACCTTTGGCTCTACCTACCTTTTAGCCTCCTTCTCCCTTTGTTTCTAGATCCTGAGGGCTCATGCTTATTTTGTTTTATCACCTTCTGACAAAAATGTTGTTGGCAACCTAATGAGCTCGCCTGCAAAGGGTGCAATGGGAGGAAGAGTAAAAGGGAACGAGAAGGTATTCATTCCAGGTGATTTATTCCTCGAAAGAGAGACCGTTAGTGGGCAGAATGGGGAAATGTGTCAAATCCCAGTCTGTGAACCAATGGGAGGACTCATTAGGTGTGGTGGCGGTAGCAGAGTCATGGCAGATTCCATATGCTGGGCAAACTGAGTAGGGGCGGATACAGTAGTAGCAAGAGGGGTATCAAGGGTAGATGTGGAGGAAAAAGGTGAAGTGATAGTGGATGTGGACTGGGCTCCGATGAAAGGTAGAAAGGTCCATGAAGGAGTAAAGGAAAATGGTCTCGCTTGGGAGAACTGGGAGAAACCTCCCATGGCCATTGCAATAGTAGTAGAGAAGGAAGGGTTGACACTTGAAGTGATGGGTGATGTGGAGACAACAGGAGGAACAAAATATTGTGAAGTAAGAAAAGAGGGAGTGAGAGATACCTATGGTGCAGAAGATTGTGATCCCTAGCTCATTGAAGGCTCTTGGCTTGTTGCAGGCTCCTGCGAACCTTCTCCAGAAGCTGCATCTGTACACTGCCTTTTGGTTGGTGGGGAATCTTCCACCTCTATGGCCTCCGACTATTGTCACTAGGCAACTCTAGGTTTTTTCACAGCCCATGTGCATGTCTGTGAGGATCCCGAGCATGATATATTCACCCGCAGCTTTGGAGTAGTTGTGTTAGGCTACGCCACTGCTTGTTTATTCTTCTACATCGAGGCTGTCTTTACTTTTTTTTCCTTCTCTTTCCCCTTCCCTATATATTTTTTGGCCTCATCTAGGTCCACTTCCTAACAACTACTTGTGTCAAAATCAATATGCTCGTCATTCCACAGCTTATCAAATTTGTCATCTGTCTCTACATCCTAATAAGAGGTATCAAGGTGTTGGATCTCTTGTCGATAAATCAAGAAATCCCTAATCCTTTCCTCTCTCCAGTTAAAATTACTTACCAAATCATTACAAATGGAGGCCCTAATTTGGTGCTTCTCATTATACTTCACCAAAGGGAAGTAGAACTTAAGCCATGGTGGCTTGCTATCCTCTATGGGAATGTGAACTAGGTCAATCAATAGATCATCCTGATCCATCAGTGGATTCCACTGCTTTTCCTAGTAAGGTTGGGGGCTATGAATTACCTTGATGCTTGTACCTCCCAAGTCATTATCGGTGTTGTACTGCCATCTTTCACAAATCAACACTAACCCCAGATGAGCCAACATTTCTTCAAGTATCTTATGAGTTTGATTCTTGGCCATCACCACTGTCTTGAAAGTCAAAGGGAAGAAGAAGAATCCTTTCTTCTTGGCCTTCCCTTCACAAAAGATATAGTCAATAATTGAGACTTGTTAGAACATCTCAAGGGCCAACACCCAATCTGTGATGCATGTCAAAAGCTAGAACAATTCCTTAGTAAAGCCACACACCCAAATGAATGTGAAATCCTCTTTGAAAAACTAGTTGCATTTTAGAGTGAAACTCTGCATATACGATGTTTGGTCAATAGAAAGCTGATAAAGATTGCCATCCTCACTCAGGTCATCCAGAATCAGAGTCAAGAAATAATCTGAGAATGCATGTAATAATCATAAGTTGCAAAGAGGAGAGGATTCCATACAAAAATTGGCCTTCTTATTCCCTTTTCATCGAGCATAGCCAACCTCGCATTTTTTTGAAGAAGTTAGGGTTCTGATGAAAAAACATATGGGCAATGATAGAAGGAAATCTGAAATTCTGTTGTATTTTGTATTCCCTTATTTGGCTTAGCATCTCCTTGATGATGACTCTTGCGAAGTCATACTAGAACAAGGAATGTTGCCTATGTAACTAAAACCCTAGACCCAGTTGAAGCTCCTGAACATACCTGTCGGTGTCCAGACTACAAACAAAGGCCATCATTGAGAAGGAATCTTGCATGTCCATGGGGAAAGCATTGTGCACTACTAGAATCTCTGGTGGCTTTTTATAATCATCCTTGGGCCTTCTGGTTTCTTTGTTATAAAAATCCAGAGAAAAATCTCTAGTTCTCCATATTTTCTCCCCCTTTGCTGAAGTGAATGACTTCATCTCGTCCACTTTAGAGTTTTTTATAGGGATGCATAGCATGCTCTAGATAGCTTCTACCTTGCTATTGACTCTTAGCTCCCGGCCCTTGATGGTGTTGGTACTTGGGTTAAAATGCTTGATGCCCTCATTGACTAGTTCTAGGAAGTAATGCACAAAGGGGACCATATATTGTGGAAGCCTATTGAACCATTACTTTTGCACCAAAGAATCTAAGTCACTATTCTTCTTCATTCTTTTTCAGGCCACCTCCCTAAGAGTCTTAGGGTGCTTTCTAAGGATAGGATCATCAATGTTATCACATTCTTCCTTTATTTGGCTCTAGTCCCTATAAGCTTTTTGCTTTTCCATGACCCACATGTGAATCCACTCTGACTTCTATGGTATTCCAGGTGAAGCAAAAGATGTATCATCAAAAATGTTGGCCATGGGTGCCACACACATGGCATCAAACAAGCTTTGTGTTGCCTCTCCTTGTGTTTTTGTCTAAGGATTTTGAACCATTTTCCTTCTAATGTGTTTTTCTTATGCTCAAACTTGTTGCAATTCATTTTAGTTCTTCAAAACCTCTGCACTCAAAACTCCTTGATCTGGATAGCATACTCAGGAAGCTTTTACAATGTTAGCCTCTTGCATGCAATACTTAGCTATTTCTTTCTTAGGGTGATAGACAATGGTTGCCTTTTAGCATTAAATTTTCCATGTACCGCCAACTCTTTTGCTTGTGCAAAATGAATTCCTTACCATTTTGAAAATAAAATAATTCATAATGACATTTAGTAATGATGTCCTACGACACAATTTCCTTTTGAAATTGAGCCAGTGATTGAAGGCGTTTTTAAGCTTTCACATGCTTTGGCAATTAATATCTCAAAGAGAATGATTAAGCCAAATACACAATGAGTACTTGAAAATATTTGTGTTCATCCTTGGATATTGAAAAATGCTTGCAACATGACACCTCAACACCTAGCTATGCAGACTACCACTGAAGATTTCCACTAGCTTACTGATAGGGAAAGGGGTTGGATGAGACTCTCACAGTCCCATGCTCTGGTCTTTGTTCTCAAGAGATTTTAGGTGAATCCTTCACCATAACCTTTAGGTCCTGTCATAGATGTAGGCATCCCTGGTATTACTGGCCAACCCCTCTATCAATATTCCTCCATACTACCAAGCCATTCTTGGTGCTTTGCCACTTTCTTTCCTTGACCCTTAATCCTTCCTAAAGGCCAATTTCTCTCAACATTCAAAAAGATACTTGCAGAGGTGAAAGTACGTTGTAAAATCTTCAAGATAATCTATCTAGGGTTCTTATTCCATCACAAGACTTCAATTAACCATCGCTTCCAACTAAACCCTCTTCTAGGGTTAGGAAGGGCTACAAGTCTAGAGCCCCAATTAGGTCTCCTATTCCGGGTAAAATGCAATTTTCTTCAAAACCCACCAAAAGAAAAGTTCTTTGCTTGGGATTGGTGGTTCCTATGTCCACACCTTGAATATTTTCATGTTTTTGGAACAACACTGCATGTACACTGCTCATACACTAAAATGGTCAAAAACCTAGGGTTTCCTAGCATCTCCTAGGCTGCTTCAGACTGTCAAATATTTCTCACAACAAATGGATTGGTGGAGCCTCTTCCTAATCACTAGGCCTTACTAAGACCTCCAACTAAATTCTCCAAAAATAATTTCTTCAAAATCTATGCACCCCTGCAAGTTATGTCTCTTTTACTCCTATTCTTCCATAGCCGGACCCTGCCTGGCTCGCCTAGGGCAAGACCTTGCCAGCATCTCCTACATTCAAAAAAAGCCTTCCAACTACCATATGTACAAGCATAGTGTCTAGGAACTATTTCCAAAAGGGCGTATGGTTTGTACGGTGGAAAAGTGCTCTAGCACACCATTTCCTAAACATAGTCTGGTTCAGGCCAGAAATTGAGCAAAGTTAAACTATTTACAATAAATGCTTGCAAACTAAAAAAAGAAGATATTAAATCTTACAAAATTCTTGTAAACAACTGACACTACATTATACAATCCAAGTAGTAGCAAAAATAATCCATTAGAACTCAAACATGATGCAAAAGTTAGGAATTTCTGTACAGAATGTTGTTTTCTTCAATTTCTCAAGATTTCACTAGAACATCAAAGCTTCCAACCCTGCTCCAGGGTCAAGTCATCCCTTAAATAGGTTCCAAAAATAGTTGAGCTTCTTGGGTTGAGCCTTTAGATGACCTAATGATGCAAATTATAAAACCCACTGTGTTTTCTAACCTTTGACAAGGTTGGCAACCTAGACAAGTTAGAGCTTCAAAACCCATCCATGCTTTCCACCTCCCAATCCATTGATCACAACATATTAAGTTTTATTCCTAATCCACCAAATGCTAACAAAATGGTCAACATGATCTAAAGATAACACAACCAAAATAGAACTTCATACAAAACTTCTAGAAAAACTAATATTTTCCCAGGTGCTCCTCAACCACACTAATTAATTAGCTCTACTTACTTTGTGCACAATGATTCGTACTTAGTAGACACAATTGGGTGGGAAATTCGAGCAGGATCTTGGTGGGATTTTTGAGTTAATCACTCGATTATCATCATGCTTAAGGAACACAGGTGCCTTGAATATCCTGGCTATTTCTATAAAAATAGCCTTAGACAATAACAAAATTACACTTAGCAATTGGCAAGAATTGGTATAGGTAGATGGGTAATGCTAGGCAGTTGAGTAGAGTTTGCATTAGGTAGTTGGGTAGAATTTTCTTTAGGCGGTTGAGTAGAGTTTAGCATCATGAATACTCCCATTAGGTTGGTTAGCAACAAGTCTCAAACAACATTTTTAGGTGAAATCTTGAATAGGCACTTGAAGAGAATGACGAAGAATAAGCATTTGTTAGCCATAATAGTGATGAAGTGGGTTCTAGGAAGGGACTGAATTGAGTACGAAGATAAATATAGGGTTAATACTGACATCTGCTCTCTCTTTTTTGCCTCATTGCTTGATATTCAAGTTCCTAAGCAGATGATTCTTCGTCTGATGCTGGAAATATTCCCGAAGTGGTACCTTGGAGGCCTCAACGAGACTGTGGCGAATGCAGTATATGGCTTGGGCTCTCACTTTTTTGCCTCATTTCTTTTTTGGTGCAAGGATGTGCAAAGGAAACAAATCTTTCATAACATTCTTCTATTTGTATCTTCATGCTTCTATATGTTATAAACTTTTTTTTTTAATGTTTTCCTTTTAGGGATGATGCAAAGTGTTGGAACATTTAGGTCTCTTCCATGTTGACCCAATTTTTTTTTTGTTCCCTCTCTATGTGTCATTCTTCCATTGAGTTCATTGTTCCATGAGTATTTTGAGAATGATTTCCATTACAAGCTCATTTAAACACTATAGTAGAAAAAATGTATACTAACCCTAAATCCATGGATACCTTATGTTTTCATATTTTATGTTGTTTGTTGAATTGCATTGGGGGAAACCCTTTATAATGGGTTAGCTTCATTTGGAAACATATCATTGGAATAGGGATTTCCAAATAATCTCTCATGACCTTTATTGTATGACATTTATCATTTTTCTACCTTAAATAATTTGCTCACAACATGGTGTTTAGCAATTACTTTAAGATGGGAGCATACATTGGCATTTTTTCTTCACTGTGTTCACACGCATTGGACTAGTTGTGCATTAATAATAGAATTTTTGCTTCACTTTGTTCACATGCATTGGACTTAGTGGTGCATTGATATTATCATTTTTTTCTTCACTTTTTTCACACAGGCTAAACTTATTATTGCATTGGAATAGAATTTTGATCATTTGTGTAGCACCTTATCAAAATTATCATGGAGTATAATTCTCGGTATGGTTGACAATGGGTGCACACCTAGTGAATATAAAACTTCACTAGACCCTATGTGTTTCTCATTTTGGCTACTTTGTCTTGGGGGCTCACCTAGTGAATATCACACATCACTAAACTGTGTTGTCTTTGATTTTTGATTCACCTAGAAAATATTAGACTTTGATAGCTTGTAAGTATGAACACCTTTTAGGTGTGAATCATAGCACAACGCAACTTACTAGTCTGTGATATATTCATACCCTTTCTTTGTATCTTGTGTTGGCATTGTGTATGTTATCTTGTTGCATTACATATATGTGTGTGTTCCTTTGTTCTTATGTTGGTTTTCCATGGGATCTTGGATCTTAGGGGCTTGGACACTCCTCCTTAGATTTAGATTCATCCTATCTCTTCAACATTTGGATAATAGAATCCCTCTTCACACATTTTGTACTTTAGTGTGAGTCTAAGAATAAGTGCATACACTCCACTAAAGTGAGGGCTAAATGTAGCATCGTAAATTATCAGCCATGACAGTTTCACACTATGTTTTGCTCCTCCTTAAGTAATTGGACCTAATGGAGAACTTAATCTACTAAATTATGAATTTTGTAGCCCATTTTATTATTTTCTAACAAATTACAAGTAAAAAAAAAAAGCATTCATTTAATACTTTTCCCCCAACTTCTTAATTCTTGAAAATAGGTCTACAAAGCTGACGCCTAAGGTGGCTATGTCCCCTTATTTTGGATCCAAATTCAAATATGTAATTGTTGGTATTTTATTATTTGAATTTCAAATGTCTAAATTCAATTTTCAGGATTTAAGTTTTGATAAATTAGAATAATTGTTTATAGATACCTAGTCATTTCACTATTTGAAAACTATCTAGCAAGAACAGGCAATTATTGAGCAATTTATGGTCAAGCATTTCAAGAGCATTATCAAGCAAGTCAAGAGTAGAATTTCAATGATTTATTATAGCAATTAAAGATCCAAGCATCATGTCAAAATGTGTATGAGTTCATTCATGTTTATGTTGTTATATTGTTTGTGAATACTAACCATTGTAGGTCTCCAAGTAATCAAGCAAGCAAGATCCAAGCCTTGAAGAGAATTTTGTTGCTTCAATACTTCAAGGAAGCCATTGAAGGGTGGTCAGTTGTATTCCATTTTTAATTCATCATTCATTTTTTTCATTTATCCCTATCCCTCAAAAGGATAGGATTTCTATCATTAACATTGCCATTGTGGAAATGGAAACACTAACACACGGTTTTACTAAGGTGAACCCCTAAATGATACTACCTTTCTTCTCTCTTTGAATGTGCAGGTTTCAATTTAAAAAAAGACTAGCTCAGAACTTTGAAAATCAATTATTCTTTGTTGCAATAAAACCTTACATCTAAACAATTCACGAAAACTCAGTTATAGAATTATCTGATAGTGATCTAATAGTGCGACAAGTAGAAAATAAAAGATCTGATCTAGCATCTGAAGATTGTTAAATCAAATCTAAAATATCCCTATAGAGACATAGGTGCCCTGTGAATATTAGTCCAACATTTTGAGCCCCAAATTTTTATCACAGGTGCATAGTGTCTTGCTCAATCTAATTTTGTAGTCTAAATTCCTCTGTGACTTTCCAGATCTATTGTTTTTACATCAAAACAATCATTTTCATTTCATTGTTAGGTTACTTTCACATTTGGTCAAGGGAAGGTTGACACACCTTTTAGGTTGTAATTCAATCATATATCTTATCCAAACCCAATCAAAACCCCCTTTTATTTAATGAAATAGGAAAAAGGTGTCAAACCCCTAAAAAGGGAGATCTCCCCTAAGGGTCACACATTTTTTAACATTTCAAGAATTTGATGGGAAACCTCTTTATCATTTTAAAATATATGTCATCCATCCTATCAAAAATCTAGATGGGAGTGATAATTTTTGGGTGCTTTAAAAAGTATGATATAAAAAATGGTATAAGATATATAGTTTTTGTGAGTCAAAAGATACCAAAGCACATTCCCCATAAAAGGAAATTATTTCCCAACATAACAGGATGGAGGTGTTAATAAACACAAACTGATGAACAAAGATAATAGCAATTTATGTTACAATGAGAATTATTAACTACTTGGACAAGCCAATGTGATTGATAAGGTGATGCAAAAACTTCATGGGATTATGCCACTCAAGTTAGAAAATCAAGGGAACAAAATACTATAAATAGATCTAGTCAAATACTCCACTCTACTATAGATGATACATTGTACACTTGATATGCATAAGCATAACAAGGATACACATAATACAAAGGATACCAACAAGAAAATTAAGGGGAATGAGGTGTTTAAGAAACATAAAAAATACACTCAAAAACTTGTTCTTAACCAAATAAAATAAAGCATGGTGACACTCCCATTGGGATTCTAGACTAATCATCACATTGAGGCCAAAGTTGCATTTATCAGCATAAAGTTTACATTGGATAAGGGCTAATCAAAGGTTTGGGTGGAGGGAGATTCCCTCAATATTGCCAATTTCCTACTTGGCAATCAGAAGCTGAGATGGACTGTCAAACATCTTATTTTGGATTCCATAATGATGCTAAGATCCTTTAATGAGATCCGTGTCATGCATATCTATAGAGAAGGTAATTCCCTGGATGATTTGTTTGCAAATAAGGTTGTCAAACTTAATAATTTCAAGGTGTGGGAGGAGTACTCTCTCCTTCTTGAGGAAGCCAAGATTTTCATGCAAAATGATAGCTAATTTAGAGCTTGTGATTTGGGATGATCGAACAATTATCCGCCTCCTTGTTACCACACATTTTGTGGGTTATATTTCACTTAATCCTATTTTTATTCTTAATGAGCTACAAGAGTGATTTGGCTCTAATTTTTTCTATCATGACTATTGAAATTGGTGGAGATAGAAGTAGAGTTGATCCTCTATCTTGTGAGGGTTGGAAGAAGTGGAAAATTTGGAGAATCCTAAGACATAGGTAGTTTATGCCTTTCCTAGAGAGGCTTCATGGCCACAACCCCAAAGCCTCAGTGGAGTTTCTTCATTGTTGGCATAATAGACGTTTGAAGGTAAAAGAAGTGGAGTTTATTGTTAATGAAGATTTTATTGCCTTTATCTCTAGGTTGTTGACGAATGGCCACAAATTTTTCTAGGAAAGGAAGAACAATGATGATGCTATGGACCAATTCTTCAAGGAAAATGAACGAGCAAAGCTGATTAAGATGCTAACTTGGGGTATTCATGAACGCACTTCTCTGAAGCATATCTAGGATGAAGTGGTTGAGATTATAATGTAGTATCTTACTATGTGAGGGAAAAAATCATTAGATGCAAACAATATAAACGTGCTTGAAATTAGAATCTAAGATAAGATCAAGAACATAAATCTAAGATCTAATCCTACAATGAAAAAATGAAACAAGGCTATTGAAAACACATTAAGAAAACCTATGATTACCAAATTGAATGCAAAAAAAAGAAAAGTGTTATCATCCTGTATTAGAGTGTGTTCACTTGATGTTGGATTGCTTGAATAACTATGAAGCCTCCACAGTTCGTGTGCAAAGGTTTGATGAATGATGTGTGTTGGTTGATCAAAGAAAGGTTGAAGATCTATAAATGTTGATCTCAACAGTACTTCATTGCATAAGGTATATTGATTATCTGATCTTTTTTGTGAGGAAAGAGGTTTATTATATAGAAAATGAAATTTGAAATGGACAATCAGGATTCAACAATGTTGGATCAAGATCAACGGTTAAAAGGTGATGAGAGGAAATAGACATGAATAAATTGTGCAAAGTAGATTGCACAATTCGTGTGATTGAGGAATAGATTGGCTAGTTAGGATTTAGATTGATGAGTCAGGGTTTAGATTGACCAGTGAGGATTTTGATGGCTTATTCAGGAAATAGATTGATTAGCCAACAAATTAGATTGCTCAGTCAACAATCATAATTTTCTCAATCAGAAAGTGGGTGAGGATAATTGATTAATTGATTTAATTAATTAATTCCTTTTTGGAGTTGAACGTGCAAATCAAGTTACACTTTTACAAACAAAAGTTGCATTAATTTGATTTGATTTTTGATGAATGATTTGAATAGTTTGATTTAATTATTCAAATTTTAGAGGGAAAGTGTGTTAATTAAATTATTATGATTTATTAAGTCAATTACCTTAGGGGAATAAGATTTTTTTAGTGACGTAATTAAATAATTGGTATTATTTAATCAATCAAGATGAGAATAAAGTGAGATTGGGACTTCATTAAATAAATTTAATTTATTTAATTGGTTGAAATTGATGAAACGTTAATTAATTAAATAATGTTGTTTTACTCAATTAATAGCAGAAATAGGGTTTTAGGACCTTATTAAATAAATGGAATTTATTTAATTAGTCAAAAATGATAAAAAAAAAGTGAATTAATTAAATAACATGTCATATTATTCAATTAATATAGGAAATTAAGGTTTTGGATGTTGTTTGATGTTGTTTGATGTTGTTTGATGTCATTCGATGTTTTTCGATGTCGTTTAGGGTGTGTGATAGGTGTTAGGTCAATTTTACATGTCTACACTTACTCTTGAATGTCATTTCACTACTATTCTAGGGTACCATGTTACCCTGCTTAATCATTTTAGACATGGTTTGCATGTTTATTTCCCATTTTTTCTCCTGTCGTCTTTGGAAGTTTTGGTTTATTCCCATTTGAAGAACCGTAGGGCTCCTATTCTACATGAGGGGCTCATTTTTCTCATAATGGAGCACGTGAGAGCTCATATGCCAACCAACTCTATTAAGGGAAATGAGAAGGCCACAAGTGAGGATTCCTTTTTGATTGGCTTAGAGACGAGTGTTGATGGCAATGTTGACTAGAATGTGGAGGAGGATAGCACTATGGGGGGTCCTTGTCCCATGAAAGCTTCCTCTAATAAGAGAAAGAAGGGGAATTTAAGGAAGAAGGGCCCTGCCAAGAAGTTACTTATGTAAAAATTTGATTCTCATGTGTCCCTGTCGGATGGGGAAGATATTAGAGCTCTGGTGGTTCTCATAGACAACAATCCAAGGAAAATGTTGAGCACCATGAGGTGGGATCTGGTGCATCTAGTATTAAGGAGAAGGACTAGTCTATGGAGGTTAGGGTTGATGTAGCAAAGGAGAATCCACATAGGGCTTCCAAAAGGATTGCTTATTTAAAGAAGCAGGGCTCAAAAGGTAGTAGGAAGGGAAAGAAGGTTACTTTGGAATAAGAACATGTAAAGGATATGGCAAAAACTAATGTTGTTATTGATGACTCCCATGTCTAGCAGACTTCTCCTCGTGGGGAGGGTGATGGGGTTCTTGGTAGTGAGGAGGCCTCAGTTGAGAAAATTGTGAGTGAGGATGTTGGTGTGAACCTTAACCTTGGGAATCCAAAACCGTTGAAGGTTAATCCTCTTTCTAAGGATTTTTCTTATATGAATGATGACTAAATCCATGTTTGAACTCTTGGATATTGCTCAATTGAGTGCCACACGCACCTTTAAACTTGCTAAATGGGTGTTGCAAGAATTTAACAAGGTCAATATCAAGATCAGGGGCTTGAAGGAGAACATGACAAACCAAAAGAATGACTCTTCTTTAGATCTTCTCATTGAGAGGTTGGTTGACTTGGAATTTTCCTTCTATAATTTCAAAGCCTAGTGTGAGATCCGCCTTGGCAAAATAGAGGGAAAGATAAAGGAATCAAGTGAGGATATCAAGAAGTTATTGTTGGTTAGCCATAACTTGGTTAAAAATAGTGCAGAGTCCCTAAAGGTTCTGTTTGGTAAGATTAGTCAACTTAGGGAGGATCAAATGTCCTATGTGGATATGATTGAGAATGACCACACCTCTAAAGGTAAGGGGAAGAAGATCGTTAAAGATGAGGCTAAAAGCCCATGCACTCAAACAAGGGGGAACCTTAGGAAGTCCTTTTAGGAAGAGAAGAAAGAGCTAACAGACATGGCGAACCTACACTGCAACCAAGAGATCGAGGTGGCCAACACCTTGAAAAATATGAAATAGATTTTGCATTTTTGTTGTTTTTTCTATTTCTACATTTCTACTTTTGGGTCGTTGGTTTTTGGTTGTTGGTTTACTATTGACTACTACTTATGATTTATCGTTCTTTTTTGTTATAGCAACATTTTGTTCTAAAGTGTTGTAAATGGTTTCGGGTCCCTTCAAAACCTATTTTTCCAATATAATCAAAATATAATAAAATAAAGAATCATGGTAGAGAAAAAGAAACCCCAAGAAAATTCTAACAAGAATGAAGATGTCAACTCCATCTCACTAGAGCTAGAGGTGGGAAATAGGAATATAACAAATGAGAATACCCTGGAAGGGGGCAAATAAAACATTTTAACATACAACCCCCTATTACTCAGTGATGAATAATAAGGAATGGAAATTGATAAAATAGAAGATAAGAAAGATGAGAAGAAGATGATGAAGTGCGTGAGTAGGGAAGATAGTGGAAAAAGAATAGGAAGGAGAGAAAGGATGTTACAAATATCCCTAAATTATTTGACATGTTATACAAAAATTAGAAAGCTTCTAACTCCTCTCCAAATAATGATGTCTAAAATGTATTAGTTGGAATATGAGGGGACTTGAATCTCCTAATAGGAAATATATTATTATGATTTTTTGCAATATGATTAATTCCTTGGACTTCTTCTACTTCAAGAAGTCAAAGCTATAGGGTTTTAAATGGATAAAAACTTGAAAATCATTTAGAATATATACTATCCAAATTTTGAACAAAAATGATAAGGGGGGATGGGGAGCTACAATTTTCATTAAAGTGGTCCAACTATGTTAAGGAGTTTAGTTTCTCTCAATGCAATAGAGGTATCTAGGTCATCATTGAAAAAGATAACATGGAGTTTGGACTGTGCTCAATTCATGTAGCTAAGAACTATAAAGATAGAATTGCAATGTGGAAACAGTTGAAAACCCCCCCAAGAGTCCCCTAGATTGTGGGAGGTGAATTAAATGTGATAGAACTTAAATATGAAAAATGTGGAGGCATTGAAATGGATTGGAAATGGAATGGGTATTTTTTCAGAAATAATATGAAAGGAAGCCTATTTATATTTTTGGCCCTCTAGAAAAATGGGAAAAGAGAAAGAAAGGATATATGGCATACTTGGTTTAATTGTCAAAAATGAGGGAGAAGAATCTATTATAGAATTGATATATTCTAAGCTCATAATGATCACTTTAGCTTTGAGGCCATTGATAATGGAAAACGTGTGAAGGTTCATACTTGCACTATTTCAGATCATTATCCCATTGAGGCTAAAATTTTGTTTCAAGGTAGCAATAGCACCAAAAATTTGAGAAGAAACATGTTCAAGATTAATATAAATCTTCTCAACATATTGAGATTAAGTATATAAATTTTTTGAGAGGGCTAACACATATTGAGCTATAGAATAAGAATCTAAAAATTTAGAAAAAAATATTTTTCAAACCATAGAAAAGTGCAATGGAATAAGAATGTAAAAATTTGGAAAATTATTTTTCAAACTATAGAAAAGAAGTTGACTCTTGATGGAAGAAGGTATGCAAATAATCTTAATGAATTCCTCTATACTAGATAGAGATCCTTCTTCAAAACAAACCTAACAATGAGGTTCTTGTTGATGTATTCACCAATATAATACATAAGCTAAGGTGTGTATATCAAAGCCAAAATGAATTGATTCAAATTTAGTGATGGAGGTTCAAAATTATTTTTTAATTTTCTCAAATAAAACATAAAAGAGGAAATTGATCAATTCAATTTTATAATATCCATATCAATAACACACTTATTATAAAAGAAGGAATTCAATTTTTCTTATCAAAACATTTTTATCTTCTAGTGATGATAATGATGAATGCATAGAAGCACAAGATTTATGTAGGAAAATAATTCCTAAAAAGGTCAAATAGAATGATGCTAGCATCCTAGAAAAGAATATTAGTAATTAGGAGACCATAAAATTCATTAGACAATTTAAGAATGATAATCTCTAGGAATTGATGGGATTCCTAGTATGTTTTATAAGAAGAATATTGAATGGGTCATTGAAGATCTACTACTGGTATAGAATAAAGATATTAAAAAGGAGATATTAGATAATAGTATTAGTAGAGACATCATAAATATTACTCGAAGAAGGGGATAGAGCACAATTGAGAAATTAGAAACCAATCACTCTCCTTAACTTCCCCTATAAAATTCTAGCTAAGATATTGGCTTTTAGATTTAATGGTATCCTCTCAAATTTCATAAATACTATTGAAACAGGCTTCATAAAAGGTAGGTATATCCTAGAAAATTTGATGATCAATTGGAAAAACATGAAATGCCATACTAGAATATTGGCATGATTCCCCTTGACTTTGAGAGAACATATGATAGGTTTGAATGGTTATCCATTATCATGAAAATAGAGTCCTTTGGATTTCCTCCCAAGTTTTGTGAGATAAGTAAAGTGTTGTTTCAGGATGTTGTTACTAGAATTTAATGTGAATGGTACCTTAATTGAATTTTTTTCTCTTCAAATATCTATTAGGAAAGATGACCCCTAGCTCTAGATTTTTTTGTGGTTTCTCAAATTCTTTGCATTTGTTACTAAGAAAAAATAGTAATGGTGAGATGATTAGGGATTGTCTCTCCTAAACAATGATGAACTACTAAATGTTCAATTTATAGATGATAATTTTTTAAATTTTTTTGTAGATATGGAAGAGAGGAATTTCGATAACATGAAGAATAAGTTGAATATATTTTGTAAATAATTTGGTACTAAAATATTTGAGAGTAAATCAACTCTTCTCAGTCGAAAATAATGCCTTCTAAACTAGTTTAATAACAATGGTATTGTATGGGGGTCCCTAAAAAAATTGAGATATTTGGCATCCCCTTTTCTATTAAACAAATCCCTTAAATATATGAGGGATCATGTCCATGAAGAAAATTGAAAAAAATTTGTAAATGGAACAAGTAAAGCATGTTAATGGTTGGCAAGTTTTAGGTATGTTAGAAGATTCAATCCTCCTACAATATCTATTATGCCTCAGTTTGGTTTTTTAATAGTTACCAAATCAATAATATTCAGAAGCCATAAGGAAGTTCCTCTAGTATAATGGAAAAGGAAATAAAAAGATGATAGCTATCAACCAACAATGGTGTTATTTTGATAGAGATAAATGTGGTTTAAGATTAAAGGAATTAAAATTCAAGAGTTAACTCTTACAAAAAATGGATAATTAAGTCCTTTAATGGAGAGGAATCATGGAAGGTGCTTATTACAAATAAAATTTAGATGGCTCTTTCAAAAAATCTAATCATTGGAAAGGGCTTCACCCACAAGATACCTTATTTGGTAATTTTCTTGTTTCTCCCTTTTTCTCTAATGTTCTTACGAGTTTATAAAACTATGGGATATGGTGAGAAACTTCCTAAAAAAAATTAGTGCATAAGATAAAATTAATAATAAAATCTATAGTTATAGACCCATATGGTTATTGAAAACTGAATCAAGTCATATATTGGTGCTAGCTAAACAATAACTTTGCTTTTCCATAGTCCCAAAGAATACATTCTGTGAACCTAGTGTTTTCATCCTAATCTAAGTATGAAAACTAACTAAACTAGAATGTAAAATAAAACACAAGATCACCTCAAATGATTAGCCTAAGGAAGAAAACACAAAAGAAAGATAACAAAGATAGTGATTATACCTTTTGTGTGTCGATCCCCTTGGTTGGCCCTTGATGTGGTTGATTAGTGTGCTCCTTGGATGGATGTGAAATGAAGGGTTGATGCAAGATAACGAAGACTTGATGAAGCTACAATAGAAAATGCACTTGAACTTGAATGCTAATGCAAGGAATAATGCTATAAAATGGCTTGATAATTTGGTAGCATAAGGGTGCAAAATTACTAAATTCTTGAAATGCATTAGAAGAGGGGGGCGTATTTATAGAAGAATTTGAATTCTCTAGAGAATTAAATGGTCAAGATTTAGCCACAATGGCCAAGATGGAGGGCTATGGTGAGTTGAGGACTCACAAGCCCTCACATCTTGCCATGTGGTAGATGAAGTGTCACAAGGACACATGAGGTGGAAGATGACATGTGATGGAGGTACTTGCAAGTACCTTGGCATAAGGATGATGTGACCTCTTAATGATCACATGGGAAAGAGGAAAGCTTAGGGAGAATAAAAAATAAATTTTAAATTCACAATGATTGGGGATATCTTGTAGATAAGACAAGGTTCAAAAAGAGAGGTGAGAAGTACCTTGGATAAGACAAGGTCCTTAAAAAGGTAAGTACTTATCCACATGCGACTAATATGACAAGTCAAAGGTTCTAGAAGACTTTGGCACATGTGAGTGATGTGACAAGTCAAAGGTTTTATAACTTGCATGGGGAAGAGAAGATTCCTTGGAGGAATAAAAGTGAATTAAAAATTCACATGGGGAAGACAAAAATGAATTAAAAATTCCTTGGGTGATGGGGAGAGTTGACCAAGGTACTAATTAGACTTAACTAATCAGTAATTAGAAGATTATTAGTGGTTAATAAGGATTAGAAACCAACTTGAAAAAGTTGGAGGATGTGACACATCCTAATAAAGGATTAGGCATGTACACATCCCTAATGAAGAGATTAGGAGGTGGGTTAGGATTTTAATGTGAAAGTGATGTGACATGTGAGGGATTAAATAAATGTCATATTTATTTAATTCATTTGATGAAAGGAGGATTAAATAGATAAGGTATTTAATTATTAACTAAATACCTTAGGGATTTGGAAGAATTAAGGGATATTAGTTAGATAATAGCAATATTACCTAATTAACGCAAATAAGAGGATATTTAGATGAAAAGAGATAAATTTGGACAAATGAAAGTGTCCAAATTTGGATGTCTACACATTCTATCTTGAAGAAAGCATGTCGTAATTTACACTTCCCTATTGATATAAGTTTCAATAAAAAATTTTATGAGAACCTCTTATGGTTGACAGATATATATTTTTTAAATCAACCCTAAGAAGATGTATAGGGTATTAACTGATTCCCAAGAAGTCATCAATTGATCATCTAAATAATAGTTGTAACCTTAACCTTAGTTAAAGTAAATGGTCTAAAAAAATTGAGTATTGTTTGTCTAATGTCATTGATAAAAAATGTCTTATTTTAATTGGTCGCTTTTGCTTAAGATACTAGCTGTTGGTAAGAACTGTTTTAAATTGGACTTAGTTAAAAGTATGTGTAAATTTTGCAATTCTTAAGAGATTGTTGAGAACTATTTTTAAGGAAATTTTGGTAAGGAAAAATTGTTTATGTTTATTTTTGGTCCAAGGGGTTGGGATAGGAACAATAAATTTTCTTTACATGAGATTTTTTCAGTTATTTTGAGGGGTTAAATTTGCATTATGATATATTTTTGTCTTATTTTAGCCACTAAGATTCTTTGGCTACTACGGAAATGGAGAAATAAGGATAAATTTTAGGGCAAGAGAAGATAGCTTACAGATTCTTCTAGAAGACTCACCTTTCATAATATTTCTAGGTAGGTTGTCATGAAACTTGAGATAACTAAAGAGAAATTATTAGAGCTAATGGATGAAGGGAAATCATGTAGCAAGAGATGAAAAATCAAAATAGCCAAATTCTAGCCTCATTATGCCAAGAGGGTAGATGTCAATTTTGTTAAGAAATATATGCAAAATTCCAAAATACATACAACAAGAAATTTTCCTATGATATGTTGATAGAAATTATGAGGCTTAAGAAAAGGGAAATACGTTATGTTGATGTTTTTCTAGAGGCCATTAGAAAAAATGATGACATTTCAGTAATTTCTTTGCTAATTGATACTTTTTAGGGAATTGATAGTTATGATGAAAGTTGTAACAAGTAATGTAATTTTACTTTGGTATGTTATATACTGGTGTCTTTTTGATATGCGAGACTAGAAGATGCTTAAGTTGGTCCCTTTTGTGGTTTTTAAGATAATACTATGCATATGTTTCAACTATTTTATCTTAGATGGATGAATAATAGTATCCTTGAACTCTAATTTCCCCAAGGGGCATCTAAATCATATTGTAGCCTACTACTTTATTTTGGTAATATATAATCAATTTAAAAAAATCTAATGTATTTTATGAAAAAGATTTAACTTTCCACACAAGAATGACCTACCTTTTGACTCCTTATATTTTAGGGGCTCTCATTTTTGATAAAATAGATAATGTAGAGAGAATTTGAATTTCATATTCATGTTGTAAATATATATACTTGAATGCATTTGGAAGAAATAAGAAGAGTACATATCTAAAGTTGTTATATCTGTAATTTATAGGAAATCATGTATTTTTTCATATTAATGATGCTTTGTGGGGCTCTAAATACCTTGTGATTTTTCTACCACAAACCCATGTTTTTGTATATACATTCTAATCATGTTCTAATTTCTCATTCATATTTAAGTTTAAATATTATATAATAACTTAATTTACACACTTAAAGATTGTAAACTCTATCATGGTATCAACACCACCTTTAGACCATGTGAGTTCTTATATAATAGGGAAAATAAAATTGCAATCCCAATAACACTATCTCTACATAATTATTTTTATATATATCATATAAATCTGATCATATGTCATATATACATATATCTCTTTATATATAATATTTTAATCATTTGCAATCTTTACAATACATGACATTATCATCTTGACATGTTTAGAGCTAACCCCACCTTTGGTTAACCTATACTAGCTAATCTTTCTTAATAGTTTTCCATTTATTATTTTTTAACTTGAATTTTTTCCTTCTTTCCATTTTGTAAATGTGAAATGTTCATTAAAGTCAATCCAAGAAATTGAAATACATTTCAAGAGCTCATAATGCATATAGAAAAATACAAACTTTCACTTCATAAAATATAAGTTATAAGACTCTAAGAAAGAATATGATTTAAAAATACAAACTTCTTTTTTATAAAATAATTTAAAATTCTAAATTTTATTTGAAAATTATTTTCTTTCTTGTTTGTTCAAACTATCACATTGTATCAAAGTAATGTTTCTCCTTAATTCAATGATATAATAAAGTCTTGAAATATGTTCAGAATCTTGACCATTAGAAAATAAATAATCTATATAAAAAATTGACTATTTAGCATCCATATATATATTCAAAACTGAATAATAAAAGCACTCTGAATGCAAGAGGAAATTGTTGGTGTTCATTATATATATTTTATATATAGTGGTGTTTCACCGAATATAAGTAAAGGACATAAAACATATCGATGGTGGCGTAAATGAATAGAAAACAATGAAACAACACGGAAAGTGTGATAGGAAGATTCCATTCAAATTAATTTCGTGAAGTAGTTGTCATTTTCAAACTTATTAATTATTAATTCTATTTTTTATTTTTTATTTTTTTTATAAGTTAAAAAAATTATTAATTTAAAAAAAATTAATCATGAAGTTTGAAAATTGTCATTGAGCAATTTAATTTGTCTGGTTTTCATTCATAGTCAATTTTTGCAACCATTTTCTTATTATTTTTATTCTATTCATGATATGATATCATGTTATGTGATGTTTTATTTAGATTTAATGTATATTTTTCAAGTCAATTTTGTTGATCCATATATGGTGAGTAGTAGTTCATAAAAATTATCTTTTTTAAATATGTATGAATCACTTACCACTAATTGCATACAAGGGATATTTATAGGGGTGAAGCATCCAAACTTCCTTGGAGGTCATTCGTACAAAAACTACTCTAGCTCAAGTGAACTTAATCTACTCTACTTAAATGTCACATTTTTCAATGGCTAAATAATCAATAGCATTTATACACCTCATTGTCAGTAAAAAGGTATAAATAGTTGACCTATTTTTATTAACCAAGATTTAACTTTGGCTATTAAAGGGATGAATGGTGTTTCCTCCAAGATCAAGCCTACTTAACTTGCTACTTCATCTTTAAAACCTTCCACAAATATTATAAATACTATGAATGAGAAGCAATTGGAAATCAATCAAAAGAGGTCAATCCACAATATGGTTAGATCAAATCATAAAACAAGACCCAATTGATCAAATTAAACTCATTACCAATGACGTGAAAAGATTAAATTGAATGAAATAAAAAAGAAACAAGAGCATTAACAAAATTAAACCCTACTTGTACCTCCCTCAAAGATGCAAGTCCTCACTCAATTGTTGAATTTGAGACTATGCTTTGAGATATGTTGGATTCCTCATGCTTAGCATTAACCCTACACCTTGTCAACTCACCCACAAAATTATCTAATAGTGATCCAATAAATTTGCAAGTGAAATTAGAGAGCTCAAATTTGACATCAGAGGACTACAAAAATAAAACTAAAATATCTCTACAAGGACAAGGAAATCATATGGGGGCTATTTCCTCTTATTATGACTAGTTTTAAATTTATAGGATAGGTACGTACATTCTACCCTTCCTAGATCTACTCGTAAATTCTTGTTTTAGTTCCTCAATTGTTAAAAAATTATATTTTTTTATATTAGGGAACTTAATTTAATTAGGTTAATCAAGAAAAATCAATTCCAATTCATCCAGAAGGCCCAAAAGGATGTAGATCCAGGTGTGATTTGCTCACCTTCATGGTTGAAATTCAATCTAATCACCTTGTTGATTTACATCCCAATAACCCCCTTGTAACAAAAGAAAATTGATCCTAAGGTCTATGAACATAAAACTTAAGGTTCATCATTTTCTATGTTACAATTTTTAACTAAAAAAGATGCACTTGTATTATGTTGATCTCAAAATTCACTTTTTTAAAAGTAAAATATGTGAGCACATTTAAAAAATGAAAACTCAAGTGCATTTATATTTTCCCAATAAAATGCTTGCATTTTCTTTGTTTTTGGCACATTGGCCATTTTTTGTACACCATTTGTGTGCACATACCCAATACACAAATACCAATAAAAATCTTAATGAACTTTCTTTAGAAACTTTTCAAACCATGAACATATCTTACCTCCTTGATATTTTTTGGTTTAGGCCATTTAAAAATTTTCTTACCTTATATGGATCCATCTTCAATCCTTCCTCTAAATTTACAAATCTTAAATACACCAACTCTTTCTTCATGAACTACACTTCATGATGCTTATCACCAACCTTTCTTTATTTAATCATTGTAAAACCATTTAAATTTTCTCTAGGTGGTTTTCCTTGATTTTATTGAAAATTACAATTATTCTCAAAGGTAGGTTCATTAACCTCATAGTTATACTTCAAATGTTAGTCAATCCAAATGCATAACCAACCATTGAAGTACAATCCTTCATTTTTTAATTATTTAATTCCACTCATCTCCCTCTCTAATTCTTATCTTATGAAAGTTATTTTTCATATTAATCTTGTTAAAATACATTTCTCAACTTAATAAATACATTATGTCATCCATCATTGGTAATGAGAACCTATAATTTATGATAATACTATTTATTTCTCAAGACTACATTCACATCCTCCACTCACCATCCTTCTTGGATGCTAGTATTATAGGTACCACATATGCACTCAAACTCTCTTAGATCCATCATTTCCTTGATATCTCCTACACTTCCTAGTTCAACTCTTTATTTTATATTAGTTTTATCCTATGCATTACCTTATTTGGTACACTTAATCTTGAGACTTGATCCATATAGTCACCATTACTAATTACTAGTGATAATCCATTCAAAATATTATACTATATGATGTCTTGGTGTTCTACCATTATTTTTGAAAAAACATGATGCAATGCATCTTCTGCATTTGTTATAGTACCTACTAATATTATGTATCCACACACCTTGGGGATCAATACAAAACACATATTCACATACCTCAATCGATACAAAAATATTCTCCCATCCACTAAATAAATTCTAGTACTACTATAAATATGTCTTCTTTCCTTCATTAGAATCAACGTATGTCTATTACTATTCATTGTTATATTGTAAGTGTTCACTCTTCCATAATGTTTATCATTTTATATCTAATTCGCATGGTCTCCCCAATGTAACAAATGAAACACATAAATTAGCATTTTGCCATACAAAACTTAATAATGGTAGGTATCTAAATTAATCCTAACATTGTTTCTTTACTAAAACCCTATGTTATTTTTGCAACTTTTTGGAATGTTGTAGCCTTTCTAATTTACGCTTATCAACCATCTCCTCAAAAACTGAATTATATGTACTATAGATATCTATTATAACCTTACAATGTACTTACCTCTAGATTTATGTATTCTTCATAACAAAAATTTCCTCTATATTGGCTCATCCTCATACTAATAATTTAGTAGATATCTTATTAGATATCTTATTGTGGTAAGGGACTTAACTTTTTCTAGTTACTCTTTGGAGATGTAAGATATATTAGTTTATCATCAACATGGGCATCTCCCATTATTTCTTTTGATCTCCTACTACTCCTTTAACCTTGATAATATTGAAAAATATAGTGTACTTCTTCCCCACATCTAAAACATGTTCCCCTGAAGGGTCTTCTATCACCTCCCCTTATCTCCCCTTACCTCTCTCATATCCATCAATTTAATCACTATAGCATAATTTTTTATTGTCTCTATCTTTACAATAAGGATTGGTACATTCTCATTCTTTTTATTATAGGTTATCACTCTTATAATCCTTCACATATAGTCTTTTATCAATGTGGTGTGACCTACCCTCATAGAATCTCTCTGCTATTCCTTTTTGTTAGTTCTAAATGTCTTCAAATAGTTAGCTTAATTTCCTTTATATAATGAGGGCTATTTGATATGATTCCTTTATTTGATGTTTAACATAGCTATATTTCTCTAAATTTATTCTACTAATCCATTCATGTATCTTTCAAATTTCTCTACTCATTCATTATGTTATGAATGGATTTTATCTTTTAGTACTCCTTAGTATATTACTTTATAGTCATGTTACTTTGTTATAGATTGTGTAACTCTTTTATTAGCTCTAGTTGGTAATTTTTGGTATTAACTTACATTTTAGTTTCTTCAACATTTTATCCCATTTATCTATATTAGGTTTACCATTTTTATTCTTTTCTAACAGATTTATTTTCACCAAATGACATAGTGAGCCTTCAACTTAGCCCTAGAAAATTTTACTCTATGAAGATCATCAATTTCTTCATACTCAAAATTTTATTCTAAATTAATTATCCAATTATTATTTTTTCTTCATTTAGACTACCAAAATAATTAGGAACATATACTCTAGATTTCTTCCTAATACTTAATATAGCTTTTTAAAATATTTCTTTTTTTTTCTTCCTCTTCACTTTCACCCTACTTAGTAGGGATAGCTTCCTATTCTTCATCACTTTCATCATTTCTATGGCTAGGATTTATTATATGGTTCTCCTCAAAAAAATACATTTGGATCTTTATAATTTCACCATCTCAAGCATCTCATTCATGTTCTCCTTATTCCACTAAAATACCATGTCCTCTCCACAGTAGCATATTGGGTTATGTGTAAGTTATTAGAGGTCAACAATCAATACATGATGACTCTTGAAAATTTCCTCATATTCAATGCTCTATTTACAAGCCTCATGTGGGATGCATCAAATTAGTAATTTATTCACAAAAAATACCTTCCTACTAGAGATACCTTATTTAATTCTTACAAACTACAAAACAAACATAAATATTTTGATGTGCACTGACTCAACCTTAATGGTGTATACATTATTTACTCCTTCCTCTTAGTATGATTTAATTATGAATCTCACATTATGACTCATGAATTCTATACTAGTTCAATTGATGTTATCCTTGCTCCTTATTAAACTAATTATAATTATATACAATAATATTAATTAATTGTGCTTTGATACCATCTAATACAATCAAGGATGAATGATCCAATGAATTATTTTCTAACCATGTATCCAATAAACAAATGCACAACAATTCAATGGAACAAAAAAGTGACAACATGTTCTTTCTTAAAAAATAATTAACATTAAAATCTATTGCAATGGGCTTCCACCCTACCAAGACTCAACAATTTCATTAAAATTGAATAAACTAGTAGTTTTGTGTAGCAACACACATCAATGAGCCGATAGGAAGAGAGCCACATGAATGACAAGCGATGTGTAGACATTGAGACTGGAAGAAGATTATAATGTCAATGGCATGAGGGGGCACAATAGCTATGAAAGGAATATGCAACATTAGGTATATGTTGTAGTAGATGCAGACAACATAGTTACATAGTAGGGAATCTAATGAACAATACTACTTACATAAGATTGAAAGAATAGAGGCTTTCAAGAACATGAGGCATATGTTGTAGAGTGCAACAATGAGGAATGCCTTACAAAGAGGAAGATAAAGTGTATAATAGTAACTATTTTATTGTACTCTAGGAATACTGAGACAGAAGAAGCCATAAATCAAATAATATATGTTTTAGTAACAATATTCACAAAAGAGCAAGATCCACAATAACAAAAGTATGGAAAAATGTAGATTATTAATATCACCTCCATATCTGCTTCCATCTGTGAAGTCTAACATGCAAAATTATCAAGGAAGCGTAGTGGGGCTCCTATACCCATTATTTTGCATTATCAAAGCATGCTTAAAATAATAGAGTACATCATCTATAACAATCTTAGGGTTAATGAGGTCACAATAAGAGGAGATTCAATTTTTTGGAGATAACCATTAAATGCTGAGAATTATCAATGAGCTTATCAGTTTGGGCTTCATGCATAGTACGCACGAGAAAATGAATATCATTTTTATGATTAGATGGCATATCTCCACCTATATAACAAATTAATATGCAATGTATGTCTGTGAGGCCCCACCTCACATATCATTAATATAATCCTAGATTGTTATATAATTTTCTTAAATAGATGGCTAGATATATTATAGGCAATAATTAAAGTGATTGAGTGCCAACCATATTGTATCTCATTTTTACCTTATAGTGTATCATCATTATTTTATTTGAAATTATAATGGGAAGCAAAGGAGGGTGTTAACCCTAATGGGTTAAAAGGAGGATATGTATATAAAGGATAAAGTGTGTAAGTAATAGTTGGTGAAAAACTAACTTTGTTGAATATATATATACACATATAGAGGTGTAAGTGTTGGTTAAAGAACAATTCTATTAACATTCAATTAATTATTTTGTGATAACATCATTATTATTGGTAAGTATTTTGGTGGGGTAAATAATAATATTATGTAGTTAAGTTGTTAATTATATGATACTATTATTATTAAATTTGAAAAGATTTCATTAAATAATACCAATATCATTAAGTTTTATTAGTTAATCAAAATATAATATTATTTTGGATAAGGTTTAATGTCTAAATAATTGATGGCATTACTAATGTGTATTTAGTTTGGAAATAATAATGTTGGCATATAATTAGTTGAATTCATGATTATATAAGGCCACCCCATAATTTAGCCACTGGATCAATTTTTTATGATACAAACTAAGGCTCTTTTAGTAGCTAGCAACAAAGTACCCTAGATGAATTATGGTAAAAACAATTTGAAAATAATACCAATATCATTAAGTTTTACTAGTTAATCAAAATATAATATCATTACGGATAAGGTTCAATGTCTAAATAATTGATGACATTACTAACATGTATTTAATTAGGAAATAATAATGTCAGCATACTATTAGTTGAATTCATAATTATATAAGGCCACCCCATAATTTAGCCACTGCATCAATTCTTTATGATACAAACTAAGGATCTTTTCGTAGCTAGTAACAAAGTACCCTAGATGAATTATGGTTAAAAAAAATTAATTATTTGTGTGATGTAGAGTATAAGCAAGAGAACAAAAATCAACAATTCCCAATGGAATCTAGCATAATGTCACGCCCCGCCGTGCGAACCCCAAAGGAACTAATAACAATGGATTTTTTTTTTTTAAAAAGGAATATAATAACATACTTAAGTATTATAACATAACAATGTATTATGAGGCACAACTAGTTCCAATGGGGTACACGAAGTGACATGACTACACCAACCCACAACAACGATAATAAGATAACAATAATTAATCCATTACGCAAATCTACTCATTCCCATTTCATCATTTAAAATATCTATCAACTATCTCCATATTAATAACATATGCACATATGCCAATACATGGAATTATAAAGATATAAAGTGTTACATCTTTCGATAGATACAACTCAACATAACCAACTATAACAAATGATCCTGAATAAATACATGGGTTGAATAAACATTACATCCCAATGATAGTAGAATACAATTGACTGGAAATACATCTCAATAACTACATATACAAATCACATCAAGGTCATCCCAACACACGTGGGAGACAATACATCAATGAATATATTACATCAGGAGTATAACATACATCTGGTACAATGAATTACTGGATCATCAACATCTTCCAAAAACCTGCAACAAAAATACATCTGCAACAGAGGAGGGGACCCAATGGGGTGCGAAGCACATTCCACCCAACCACCCCTGTGCTGAGAGTAGACAAGGAAGGGTCCCCGACCAAGCACACCTAAAAATAACAAAGAATAACTCCAAAAAATGCCTAACAATAACAAAGAATAACTCCAAAAAGACAACTTAACATCAAAGACCGCTTAGAAAACTCACAATGACAAATCCCAAGGGCACAACAACAAATCACTTCTGGACGTAACAGTAAAACACCTTTCCAAATTACAACTAGTCACACTCACAACATCAATGAAACTCAAGGCATAATAACAAAGACTTATTCCAACAATGACCAAAGAGAAATCAATAAATCACTTAACCTCTACAGACACAATATCACTTAACAACTACAATCACAAAGTCACTTAACAACTACAAACACAATATCACTTAACACGAGGTTACAATGCTTCCAGAGAACAAAGATCATGAACATCGCACAAGAACTGATTAACTATCGACATAGGAAGAGTGTCATGCATAAATTGCCATGAGTTACCCTGGCTCAACCTTCCTAGGCTACCGGACCCCCATCCTGGGTTACCCTGGCTTGCCTCTACCGGCTGCCGGACCCTCACGCAAAACTATGTGTCCCATCTCATCTCGAGCCTTATCATTCACTTGCTTCATGAGAGAGACATCCTTTATCTTTATTAGTGTGAAAGCCCCACCATTAATTCATTTAGATTATCACTTAATTAAACTCTAGGTGAGTTACCCTGGCGCCCCTTTGTGTGCCGGACCCCCACAAAGAGCCATTCTCCTATCGACAACACACAAGGTACCATACCACAATAGGTAACTAGACGACATAAACTCTCCAATCCAAGGAGGAAACAAAACAAGGAAACTCACTCCAAACACTGGAGGAAACCAATACGAATACACACTCATTCCAAAGGAGGTACAAATCTCATTACCCACTCCTATTTCCTAGGAGGCACAAATCTCGTTCATGGAAACCGGGTACAACATAATAGTACAATACATCAAGGTGATTCACAAAATGAACCTCTACACCAACATCCCACTCTAGAGAACTTCTTTGGAAGACTTACATAAACCCTTAATCCCAATTGCCCGACTTGAAGAATAAAAGAAACATGATAGATAAACATTCCATTTCTGGAAGCCCTTAACAATAACTTAAACTCTTACGAATGGTAAGGTAAACCTAGGGTTTTCCCATACAACACAATAAAACAATGAAGAGAATACCACCACAAACTTAACAAATAACCTCAAGAAAATGAGTACTTAAGAACAACTCCATAAAGAAATATTTCCAAACTCAATAATTTCATCAAACAAATAACTCGACAATTCGAGAATATTCGATTCAAAGCAGAACACATTGCTTAATCCAAAGTCGCACAATTACACTATAACATCATATCTTTTAACTTTAACTATTCGGTCCAATTCCAAACACAAAATTAATTATAATTCACACTAACTACATTAATCATTGAAATTTTCTCCTATTTGTATCATATAAAAAAAAACATCATATTTACAATAAACCACTCTATTACCCAAATATTCAAATATATAAAAATAATCATTTAATAAAATTAATATAACCCTATTACAAAAGTACTTTATAAAACGAATCCAGTTAATACACAATCGAATTTTATAAAAATAAAAATTAAATTAAAACCCAATATATATATATATATATTAAATAATATATAATAACTATATATTATATAATATATAATATATATATATATATATATATATATATATTCATATTATTTTATAAACTAAATATTAATAAAAAAAACCCAATTATAAAATTTATTTAATAAATTAAATTCGAATTAAATTTAATTTAAGCTTACAAACTTTATAACTAAAAATATGAAATTTAAAAAAAAATAATAATAAAATAAACTTTTATAGGAGGAGGTACGCCTCCATTGAGGAGGCTGCGTACCTCCCAATAGGGAGGCCGCGACCTCCCCAATGGCCGCGTACAGCAGCCAAGGGCTGCCGTGCCAGCAGCCACTTGGGCTGCTGGGTATGGCAGTCCTTGATTGCCGCAGCCCTTTCACACCAAGCGACGGGGTACAGGGGGTACGGCATGGTCGGCCCCTCCTCACTGAATTTTATTTATTTATTATTTCTTTTTTATATACAATTTCTTTATTTTATATTTCTTAAATATATATTAAATTTATAAATTTAAGAAAGGACATGGATTTTCATAATCAAAACAAATTCGCTCAGACGCATATATATATATATATATTTTAAAAATAAATATTTTATTCAATACACAGAAAACGAGGCCCGACCCAGCCTACAGGAATATATATATACCTATTTATTTATTTTGTTTTGCCCAGAACATATTATTTATATATTATATTAAAACTTAATTCAAGGAAAAAAAATACAGAAGAGATTATAAAATAGTCATGAAATTAATTAAATAAACTATATTCAATACCCTCCATATAAAGTCTTCAATAGAGATGACTTTTATTCAGATCTCATGAAATAAAATTACAGAGGTAAATAATAATTATAATATGCATTTAAATAACCCAATAGTATTGTCACACAAATATGTATACCAAATTTAGTTTAAATATATTTAAGAGTATATACTTATTTTCAACAAAGATTCAGAAGAATAACAATATAAACAAATAAGTTTTACGAAAGAACCAAAATAAATATGGAACGTTGATTCAACAGTAACACGATTTTTATTTCAACACAATAAATTTCTCAACTAAGTTATATTGAAGGAATTTCCAATAGGTTGTACTAAGTTTCCTACAGAAGATTTCGAGGGTTTTACTACAAATGAGTTTTCAAACATAAAACTTCATTCAACCAATTTTTGAAACATAGCAACCAGATCTGTTACAGAACAATGAAATATTAATAATCTTAAAAGGAGAATACCTGGAGTCCTTTGTCTGAAGAAGAAACCCTCCTGTAACCTCCTCTCAAATTCCTCCTGTAACTCCTTTCTCGACCTTCTGCCTTCGATGTTCTATTGAATCCCTCTTTTCTTTCTAAACTCACAATAATTTCCCCCAGAAAAACCTCCAACACTCAAAACTATCTTTCTTAATTTTTTTCCTTTCTAGATCCCCAAAAACAACAGAGCAAAAACTTCTGTGTGTGAATAATTCCCTTCATAAAAATAATAAATCACTAATTAAAATCAATAAATCTTTTTCCGCTTTCTTTTCCAAAAAGCCTCTTTTTTTATTGGTCCTTTTCCAGCTTTTAAAAGCTCACACTTATCTAAATTTTTTAATTGAAATAATTTATTTAATTTAGATATTATCTTCACATAATTTCCTAATTTAATATTAATAAAAAAATATAATGTCTAATTATTCTCAACAATATTAATTTTAATTAAAATTATTTGAATTTTTAATTAATTAAATCACTTTTAATTTATAATATATTTAACTTTAACATTTTTCTAACTCTCAATTAAATCAAATAACAAGGCAACATTAATTAATTATTTTATGAAATACGATTAATTGATTAAACACTAACCAAGAATAAAATAAATACTCAACAGTGAAACTACATACAAGACAAAGACAAAACTTCCGTCATAACACAACGACTCACAACAGACAATGGACTTGGGACAGGGACACTTCCAAGCCTACTCCCTTTTTCAACATTTTACCCATTGGGTTAATTTATTGCTCGCCCTGTCCTGCCGAAGCAGGTGGAATCGAGACTTATTCCTGCAATCCTGCATCCAAATAAACGTCAAGTAGCACATGTATATATATATAATAAACATACTATCATGAGAAGGAATTGTAGTGTAGCAGGGCACTCGTGAACGAGTGATGCTACACTGTCCTCTCACCTACTCTATTCTAACAATTACAATACCAATAACGAACTAACATTTCTAACCAAATTGCTCATTAGATAACATGATACCTAACTACTGCATCATAACTAATTATTAAACAATTGCATTATAAAATACTACTGAATTAAATAACATCACCATAGAATTATCATATTGACATATAAACATTAATGACAAATCATTTAAATAAACAAATAATCCAAACAACACACAGAGTATCATAAAACATACTAATAATGTCATATCAAATGATCATGTCCACTAAAGGAATAACAACATCGTCAAACTACAAACCAACCAAATCAAACCACAATAGTATCATCATAGTATCAACGTATCAAGTTAACACATAGAAATTAATAAGTCTAAACAGTGTGAGGGGTATTACATCCTCCCCCCTAGGACATGGCTTACTCTTGGAAGCCATTAAACAAAATAGGGATGGAACTCCCACAAAACCAATTAAACACTAACTAACTCAGAACCTTGATCCGTGAGGGTCAAATCCTGAAACCGAAGGATGAATTGCACCCAGATGCTCGACCTGATGGATATCCACCGCAGTGAATGCCCTATGTGATCGATCCGCATCTCCTACTGTCGGCTCTGAAACTGATAGCCCCTGACTAAAACCTGAATTGTCCCGTTGAGGACACTCACGAGCAAAGTGGCCCTGCTGACCACAAGAGAAACATCCTGTCCCTCTGCTGAGACCCTGCACAGCTGGAGCTCCACTAAATCGTGAAAAACCACCTCCATCGAACAACGACTGAGAACTCTGAGCAGGCTGATCAACACGATCACGATGAGCCTGTATCCAACTCCTATCCCTCTTCTTCTGCCTCCAACTTCTATCAGGTTGGGACTGAGAATTATGCTGCCTAGATTGTGAAGGCTGCTGTTGTCCACCCTTAGCGGGTGACTGATGTCCTCTAGAAAACCCTGTAGCCTAAGATCGGCCACTCTGAGAACCAACACCATAAGAAGGTGCACCACCAAACTGAACTCCCACCTGACCACCTAAAGCCAAAGCTAAATTCTCCTCAACAATGCGAGCTTTATCTACAGCTACCTCCATGGTCTTTGACTCAAATACCCGAACACCACCACTGATCTGGGGGTTTAAACCCCTAATGAAATGTTGTACTAACATACCCTCATCATCACCTATGCCTGCAAACTGTTTGAGCTTGAAGAAGCGATGCTCATACTGATCCACTATCATATCCATCTGTCGTAGAGCATGAAACTTGAATCTCCACGGTGTTGACGCCAATGATCATAAAGGAATCGAGCTTTGAACCGCTCTAGGAACAACTCCCAAGATATAGTGCCAATATCCAAATGGAGCTTCTACTCCTCCAACCTCCACCAAGTAGATGCGAAATCCCTCAAATGCATGATCGCACACCTAGCCTTGGTGTTGCTAACGGATGCATGGCAAAACACCTATTCAAATCGAACAACCAAGTCTCAGCCTCTGAACCACTACCCATACCGTCAAAAGTGGGTGGACGAGCTCTAAGGAGATCTCTCATGTGAGTAACCATGTCTGCCTCAGATGGAGCTGAAACCCGATCTCTCTCTCCTACAACTTCCTGATCCCTATCCGGCCTAGGCCCCAAACGAGCAAGAGTCTCCTCAAGCAAGCGACGCAACTGAGCATCACCAATCCCTGGTTGATCCTAATGCTGAACACTAACCTCTGGCACAAACTAAGAAGCTTGATGATCCACATGATTAGAAACATGGGAAGCAATGGGAGGTGCATCATGTTGATTACCTCCTCGACCACCTACATGACCACGACCCCTATGACCCCGCTTAGGTGGAATGATCCTGAAAAGATACACACCACAACATAAGACAAGGTACACAAAAAAACTCTAAACAACTAACAACCTAATGGGTCCCAAAGTGCCCAGTGTTTAAACTTGGGCTCTGATACCAAGCTGTCACATAGAAATTAATAAGTCTAAACAGTATGAGGGGTATTACACATAAAGTGTATAAGATCAACTATTTCACTCCATTGTAACCATAAGCTAAAACATATGAATTTTTTCTGAATCCTACATTAGAAGATAGCGATTTGTACATAAAAAATATAAAATAAAACTCAACACAATGAGGCCTGCTCTCCACCCTACCATATTGGGTCATGGAGCCTCATGGACTCTCACCAAACCCCTAAGCAAGAATATAAATTTCCCATCATTCTGATTATTGGTGAAATGAATATTGCTTATTACAATCCATATATAGTAAATTAGGATTTGATTGTCTATTTGACCATTGTTGCTGATTTTACAATCTCTATCATTATTTAGAAAGGTTGTTTGTAACACATTAGTTCATAAAATACCGCATAATGGATGGATTATGGTCTGCAACAATAACAAAAAAGTGTGAATTTTAGTGTGGTGATTATGTAAAAATAGAATGAACTGCATAACATTAACTATTTTACTCCATTACAATGATCACGACAGGAAGCTAAAACTCACAGCTACAGTCCTATGCAAAATTTTCACTATAAGGGCTAGACCATATACAACTTATGTGTATACAAAGTGTGAATTTTAGTGCAGTGATTATGTATAATTCATACACAATATCTAAATCAAGAGATATCAAAGTTCTATATTTTATAATACATATTTTTCTATATACTTGCAATAGGATGAATGAAGCAATTATAATTTAGCCAAACTTAGTGCATATGATAGAATGCAGTATGTACAAAAAAAAAAGGCCCGATTTTCACCCTACCATATTGGTTCATGGAGTGTTGTGCGCTCTCACCAAATTAGGCTTTCTCTCCACCCTACCATATTGGGTCATGGAGCGTCATCAACTATTCTCCCTTGAGAAAGAGAGTTGAAGAAGTAGGATGTTGATTCATAGTGATTATTAAAATCACTTCATCTTCACAATTGGTTGAAATACATTCGCAATGCCCATCCATCTATTTAGCATGTAAATTGGAATATCAACACCCCATTTCTTGAATTATCTCTCCCAAGGGAGAAGCATGTTTTTTGGAGCAACTGTGAATATGAACATATTGTAAAACTAGCTAAGAACAATCATATGATCGGCAAAAAAATTTAAAAATTCAACCACAAAACGCAAAGCATAAAGGGAGAGCAAGAGGGAATTGACAACAACTCAATAGAACCATATTGGAACAATATAGCCTTTTCAACAACACCTTCTCAATAATGGAATGATATAGCCCAAGCAAGAGAACAATAATTAACAATTCCCAATGGAATCTAACATAAAGTGTATAAGATCAACTATTTTACTACGTTGTAACCATAACCTAAAACATTTGAATTTTTTATGAATCCTATGTCAAAAAGATAGCAATCTCTACATAAAAAATATAAAATAAAACTCAACACAATAAGGCTTGCTCTCCACCCTACCATATTGGGTCATGGAGCCTCATGGACTCTCACCAAACCCCCAAGCAAGAATATACATTACCCACCACTTTGATCAGTGGTGAAATGAATATTGCCTATTACAATCAATATAGAGAACATTAGGATTAGATTGTCTAATTGACCATTGTTATTAATTTTGCAGCCACTATCATTATTCTGAAAGGTTGTTTGTAACACATTAGTTCATCACATTATGGCTAGAATATGGTCTACAAGAATAACAAAAAATTGTGAAGTTTAGTATGTTGATCATGCAAAAATAGAATGAACTGCATAAAATTAACTATTCTATTCCATTATAGCCATCATGATAGAAAGCTAAAAAATCACAACCACAGTCTTATGCAAAACTTTTTCTGCAAAGTCTAGACCTTCTACACATAATGGATTGAAGTTTGGACACACAAAAGTATCCCTACTCTCCACCCTACCATATTGGGTCATGGAGCATCATCAGCTATCACCAAACCCCAACATTTCAGTTACCATAAAGTAGATCAACTTTTCATGATCATGCCAATGAATAGTATTGTTGGAGATGATCAGCTTGTTTAATTTATAGTGCACTCTAATTGTTGCTATGTATGCTGTAGTATCTAACAAAATATAAATGTAGGCCTACAGATAATCACAAAAAACATAGTTCAAGTGAGAAATTCAGTTGCACACATAAAAAATATAAAATGGAAGAGAACAAAATGAGGCATGCTCTCTAATATTGGGTGGCCACTACTATGATGAATGGTGAAATAAATGTTACCATTTTCTTATCTAGTCTTATAATCACTTCATCTTCAAATTTTTTTGAACTTCATTCACAAAGATCGTTCATCTATTTAGCATGTATACTGGACTATCAACATCCCACTTCTTGAACTCTCTCTCCCAAGGGAGAATCATGTTTTTTGGAGGAATTGTGAATATGAAGAGATTATAGAACTAGCTAAGAGCAACCAAATGATGGAGGGAAAAATTAAAAAATTTAACCACAATGCAAAGCCTAAAGAGAGAGCCAGACGGAATTGATAACAACTCAACACAAGCTTATCAAAAATTGAAACAATATATCCTTTTTAATAGCACCTTCTAAAAAATGGAACAATATAGATTAAGCAAGAGAATAATTATCAACAATGGCCAATGGAATTTAGCATAAAGTGTATAAGATCAACTATTTTACTAAGTTGTAACCATAACCTAAAATATATTTTATTTTATGAATCCTATGCCAGAAAGATAGCAATATGTACATAAAAAATCTAAAATAAAACTCAACACAATAAGGCCTGCTCTCCACCCTACCATATTGGGTCATGGAGCCTCATGGACTCTCACGAAATCCCTGAGCAAGAATATAAATTTCCCATCACTCTGATTAGTGGTGAAATGAATATTTCTTATTGCAATCAATATAGGGTACATTAGGATCTGATTGTTTATTTGACCATTGTTACTAATTTTGCAGTCACTATCATTATTCTAAAAGGTTGTTTGTAACACATTAGTTCATCAAATACCGCATTATGGCTGGAATATGGTCTACAAGAATAAAAAAAGTGTGAATTTTAGTGTGGTGATTATGTAAAAATAGAATGAACTGCATAACATTAACTACTTTATTCCATTATAGCCATTGCGATGGAAAGCTAAAATTCACAACTACAGTCCTATGCAAAGCTTTTAGTGAAAAGGATAGACCATATACAGCCTATGTGTATACAAAGTGTGAATTTTAGTGCAGTGATCATGCTTTATTGATAGACAATTTGTAAATAAAAATATATCAAAGTTTTATATTTTATAATACATGATTTTCTCTCTACCTGCAATGGGATGAATGGAGTAATTATAATTTAGCCATACCTGGTGCATGTGGCAAAATTTAGTATGCACAAAAAAAAAAGGCTCGAATTCCACCCTACCATATTGGCTCATGGAGCGTTGTGCACTCTCACCAAACCTTCGAGCAAGAAAATAAACTATCCACCACTGTGATCAATGGTGACATCAAAACTTCCAATGACTTAATACAAGATCTAATGGAATCAAAAGGCCTACGAAGGATAATTGTCTATGTTGGTAGACAATAAACAAATGACAAAATATAAAGACTATACAATTAATTACAAATGAGATGCAATGCAGTTGTAGTAGAACACAATAAGTAAATAAAATCTAGGCATGCCTTGTGCATGGAATCGATTGAAGTCTAGACATAGAAAAGGAATCTTGATCTCCATCCTACCATAATATGTCATGGAGTGTCATTGGCTATGACCAAACCTCCAAGTAGTAACATTAATTTTCAACCACTTTGGTCAATGGTGAAGGAAATGCTTTGGCACTTGAGGAAATTTGTTTAGTGGAAATCAACATTATACATTTTTTTTATAATTTGACATGGATTAGTGAAATGAGAAATGGAAAAAAAGATATATAGGCTTACATTGTATACAGATGGAATGTAGGTGAAGGCCATACAACATGAAAATGTGGAATCATAAAGCTATTTAGCATTTTTGGAGATCCATACATCTTGTATATGAATACAATGGAGCTGCAATCTAACATGGTTTCAGTGGAATATACCTACACAAAAGGGAAATGTGAACTTTGGTGCCATGAACATGTTTTATTGACAAGCAATATCCAAAACATAAAATTTAAGTGGCTCTATAATTTATAAGTAAAATATATGTAATACCACATAGAGGTGAAGAGAAAAGGAGAAGTAATTCACTTACCATAAAGAAGAGAAACTTTTAATTTTTTTAGAGAAGATTAACTTGTTTGATTTATACTACACTCTAATTGTTGGTATGTATCCTACAATTTCTAGTAAAATACAATTGCGGGTCTACACGTAATCATAAAAAACACAGTTCAAGTGATTAATTCAGCTGCTTGGTGTTCATTGCAATCTTTTTGTATGCCTAACCTATGAGAAAAATATGAGCCTTTTTGAAGAGGAACATATATACGCATTGTTGATTACAAATAGCACAAAAAAAATGTGACTAACAAACCAATGGATAAAAAAAACCCAGGGTAGCGAGCAATAGACCACAAAAAAAATTGGATTATGTTAAGAATTTTATTTCATTACAAACATAGCCAAAAAATGGAGGCCATACAAAGAATCGCACAAAAAAAATCATGTTGACATACCCATGCAAACCACTGGCTTTTTTTCAGAGAGAAGGATTGGCAAAAAAAATTCATAGGGGACACACTGCAAAAGCCAATCCATGAATCAAAGAATATTGGTTTGAATAAAATATATATTCTCTCCTAATAGAACCTTACCAAAAAGGAAATAATGTATCCTGAGATAGAGAACGACAATCAACAATGCCTTATAGAAAACAAGGCAACCTGTATAGTACATGAACTATTTGATTTGCTTGCACAGAGGAAACAAGTGTCACTTTGCACAAATTACCATGGGAACATTGTCTCATGTGTGTGTTACATATATTTCCAATGGTTGCAATAATACTTTGCATTTAAAACTCACCAAACTAATTGATTAGTTTATGATATTTTCAATAACACATTGTTCAGCACTGGGTTGTTGATTGAGCTGCATAACATATGTAACAAACATTATAGCCAAGAACTATATGACATCCACATCTAGCATGGCACTATAATTAGGGATCACAAAGTAGTAGCAAGAACACTTGGTAAGCATTAGATGGATACCCAGACATAAATACTTACATAGAAAATACATCGTAGACACATATATCTACATAGAACTATGTCAAGATATTCTATGCACTAAGAACATTCTAAACAAGATGAAAAAAAATCCTCTTTAAAACAACTCATAGATACTTATAAATATTGAATTGTGCATGCATATACACATATATATCTACACACATTTGTACCAAAAAGTTGTATACACAGGGAAATTTCAATTGCATGCATGTATATTTATCTATATGCATACGTAAATGTACACATACATACAACTATGTCCACAAGTAGATATATGAGCAGTTGTAGACAATGATACATATCTTTAAAAGGACAACTCTATATAAATAAACAACATAAAATTAAATAGAAATATACACTTAAAAAGGAACGAAATTATAAGCAACATGAATAATAGGAAAGAAAACAAGTGTATATTTCTTTCTTAAACATTATAAATTATACTTCATTTTCTTAATATATAACCAATCAAATGAACAACAAAGCAATAGTAGTAGAAAGGAAAGGTATTTTTGATGTGACAAGCAGTGCGAGGGAACAAAACAAAGTAAATTTCCAGTCAACATGAAGTATAAGAAATATGAAAAGTCACAATTAGCCATGGTTCTTTTGGTGTTCAAGGCAGTACTACAACTATCTTTAGAGACTCTTGCAGGGCAAGAGAAATAATAGACAAATCTGATAGTAATCTGAGCTTGCACTCAACTTCAAAATTAACCCTTGCAACTTTCACTATTGTTGTTTTGAGTCTTGTTTCTGAATTACAAGCCTGAGTTTTAATTAGAATAGTGAAAATAAATGACTTGTAGGTGACAAGTACATTGATAACAGACTCAACAATCCTTGTAATGGTAGAATCATATTACATGTAAAGTTTTTTTGTTGACATTAACAATAGGCTTGTCACAACCTCATCAAAAGTAGTTTCCTAAAGCTCGCCTATGTGGTCTTCCATCTTTAGTTGCAATAAATATTGAAAGTCATAGTCAGCTATTGTTGTCTTTCATTTAGGGTAGAACCATGTATTTTGCTTGGATTGTTCACACTTTTTCTTGCATTTCTTTCCATTCACCTCCAATGGACATGAAACATAATATAATGCATCAATTTTTATATATTTTACTATTGCCTTGAGAGTAGCTTGCAAAGTTTCTAGAAAGCCAAGGCAGTGGTCCAACATATAAGCAATAGTGAATATTTCCCAAAGCAACCTTTTGAGGCACTGTCTGAGGGGGATCAATAGTAGGTGGATCAATATGTCCTTGTTCGATCAATGGTTGTGCTTCTGGTATGTCAGGATTTTTATATAGAAGATTCCTTGCGGTTAGGTCCAAAACTGCTCCATTGAAGTACCCAACACGTGCAATTTAAACAAGGATGAGAGATGAACCAGGGGTGTACAACCTCTCCAACTCATCACCCTTTGCTTCCCAATTTGAGCCCTAGAAATTAACATAAATTGAAAGGGATGACAAATCATTAAGTTTAATAGTACTCTGAATTGTTTGGGACTAATCTTTTCTTTGTATAGTCGATACCATTCCTACATGCACCACAGTGCCAATAACATCAATCAAACTATTACTAGTGAAATTTTCAATTTCATTTAATGGGGTGAATTTAAATACTTTCTATGGCACAAAGGCCTCATCATCACAACATTTTAACACTAATTTTTTATCCAAAGTGATTTTTATCTGGCTGTTTAACTTATTAAATTTCTATTTTTCCTATCTCACTAATCCCTTTGACACACAATAAGTACGATCCACCTCAACCCTATCATAATGTAACTTTGTTATGTCATTAAAGCATGTAATCCATATTTTTGTTCCTTCATTTGCAATAATATCAAAGATTAATACCTAGCCCTCACACCCTTGCCTATTGTAATGGTGCATATCCCTCTTTGTTGTTACATGACCTTTTATTGTCCATTTGGTTTGGTAAACATTTAACCCTTTAAAAAGGCTGATTTTTTTAGGAGCATCTTGTTGCCTTGGGGATGTATTAATTCCAAAGGTTGAGGGTCGTTTGGATGGGGAGGGTGAGCCATAACCAACTATTTTTTCTTCTTGATCTCGAAACAAATATTTAGGCTTTCCAATTAGCTAGCAATATGTCACTTTGATATATAGGGACAATATGACAACTTCCCTAGAATGAAACAAACATTAAATACTTTAAAAGGAAGCCCCCACAAACAAGGAAGAAGGAAATTACAAGTACAACCAAGGAAAAACTATATCAAACCTCATTTCCCACAACTTTCTAGACAAACAAATTGTCAAGCACACAATCGAACCTATTTTGAATTCCCCTGTAAACAAAAGTTCATTGCATTTTGCAGGAAAAGTTCACATCTGCATGTCCGTTCCATCAGAGAGGATGAATTTGGACCGATCGATTGGGATTTGATCACCTCCTAATTTTTGGTAAGACATTAGTTGGAGGACTCGAGATGGGACAACATCTCCAACATCTATAGATCATCTAGCGCATGTCTCATTAAGGCTGGATTCACATTTTTAGCCTAGAAGGAAATTAAACTCAGCATAGTGGCAACAATGAGATATTTATGACTATGAATCAAATCTAAAAGAAAACACCAATATTAACACATTTGGAAATTGAGACATTTTCCCCTCTAACACATAAGTTACTCCAAAATGGCCAGTAAATAGAAAGGGAAACCAAAGAAAAAGAGTTCAAATATAAATAAGTTAGAACATATATCATAGCAATTGTTAATTCAAATGAAGCATATTCTCGGTTTGTTTCATGCACTTGAGAAAGTGTCAATATAATTGGAAGCAACAAAAAACTAAACAAGAAACAAAATTACAAGACTGCTACTCAAGGATTGTTTTCCAACCTTGGAAGAGCTAGAGGCCACCGACATTGTTGTTTCTGCTCTTTTAAAATCTTAGAGTTGCAACACGGGTGGTTGACTAAAAGGTCTATGACTTCAAAAAACAACATGGGCACTCAATTTTTTACACAGGAATTAACAATATGATAGGAAAGGACTAATAATAACAAGGGCTTCAATGATTCAAATAATACTTAACATACAATTTGTTATTCCAAGTTCACTGTTTCAATTTTAAAATCCCTCTGTTTTTTCCCTACAGACACCAAGAATACAAACGAAAATAAATAATTAGGAAAAAGGCTTCAATGTTGTATATAACAATTAATATGAAGTCTATCATTTGAAGTATGCCATGTCAAGTCTCAGAAAAATAACTATTTTCAGAAATTAATAAACATTGGGAAGAGCACATATGTACAATGCTCACATCTACTTTGACATACATACAAATCTACACATAACAAAATTTAATATTGTCTCATTTATGGCTTATGTTTTGTGTAAATGTTTGCAATATATTAAAATAGTCTTTGTTGTTTTCCACAATGCAATCTAATTGTTGTTCACTAGCTTTGGCTATATTCCCTCATTTCCAATGCATAATAAAATAGTTAATATTATACAATTTATATTATTATCCAAAAGGAATTCTTCACTATCATAGCAATTGATTTCATTTCGACCATGCACAAAAATCTAGATACACGATATTAGATGCACAAAACATAACTTTAGAACAATGGAAAACAAATCTTATGATTGTAAAGATGTCCCAACAAAATAAAGTTATGGATTACTATATATCAATGTTCTTTGCATCCACCATCAGTTACATATATTCTCACAAGTAGCTGGAACACATTGACCATCAGTGCCATCAAATGTCTATACAAGTTTCAACCAACCATTGTTGACTGTTGTTCTGTGGCTTTACCAGCCATTGCAAGTGCAAGCAAGGGGAGCACGCTTGTATAAGTGTGCAACTTTGATCATGCCATGCAAAGCTGCTGTGAAGGTAGCAATAGTTTTTTTTTTTTTTTTTATCATTTTGCTACATTAAGCGATAGTTGGAAAATCATTACAAAACTGTTGGCATTGATAATTTATGTGCATTTTTTGCAAACGTGAAAAAAGTAAGAAACAAAGAGAAAGCCAACGGGAAGAGGTACACTTGTACGGAGGAGGGATTTCTGTGAAAGTGGTTGTTCTATTGTACTATTTTCAATAAGGTGCTGCTAAAAAGGTTGTATTATTTCAATTTTTGATAAGGTTTTGTTCAGAAATGAGTATATTTTTTGATGGGTTTGTCACTGCTAATTTTTGAGAGGGTTTTTTTCAGAAGGTTATAATATTTCTATTTGTGATAAGCTTTTTTTGAGAATCAATTTTTGATAAGTTATTTATGATTTCCATGTAGCAACAACAGATGCAAAGGAATAAAACAGTGCACAAAAACACATAGAACCAATGTAACACATACATACATATATATACACACATACACACACACACATATATTTGTTATTGCAAGCTTTTTTTGTTTTGGGGGTGTTCCATTTGGGTCACTGTTGCAAGTAATATTTTTGTGGCCATGGTTGCAACGCAATGAAATAATTGATGTTATACAGGTTGCATTGTCTTTTGCAAGGCAGTGTTGACTGTCATTCTCTGTCTTAAGGTATATTGTTTCCTTTTTGGTAAGGTTCTATTGGGAAAGAATATATAGTTTATTCAAACCAATATTATTTGATTCATCTAGATCAAATTTTGTAGTGGTGGTTTTTCATGCATTTGTTATTGCGTTTTCTAGTGTTGTGTGGGATTCACCATATGGCTAACATTTGGTACCAATATTGTTTCATTAATAGCCTTTGTTTTGTGGCAATGGTTGCAATGCAATAAAATAATAAATGTTATGTAGTTGATATTGTTTTGTACAATGCACTTTTCATTGTTGTTGTCTACACTAGGCTATGTTGTGTAATTTCTGGCCTCCATTCAGTGTGGCCAGAAAAGGAAGGTCACATATTATGTTTTTATTTTTAAATTAAAAGCATTTGTTGCATCAATAGAGAAGGCCAGTGAAATGGCATCAACATTAATTGTTGTATGGTTTATGTTAAGTGACAATGGCTATAAGCAGTAGCTACCTTTTCAAGTAGTCAAGAAGATATCAAATTCCTACACAATGTTTGAAAGGGCATTGTCCTATGGCTATATTGGTTTGTTTCTCAAATGTTCCTGCTGGGAAAAAAGCTATATTGTTTCAATTTTCGATAACACATTGTTGGGTGTCATTCTCTGGGTTTAGCCTGTTGTTTAAGATAGCTATCAACAACAAGGAAAGCATGCATTAAATACATGTTCCTAGTTGTTATTTCTTTAGCCTCAAAAGAGGAGTTGTTAGAATGATGGATTGTATAGTAAGTGTCATAAGGAAGACTTAACAGACACTTTTGTATAGATGGTTAGAGGCTATTTTATGTTTTTGTAGGAAACGATGTTTGAAAAATCAAAACGAAAGTGTCACCTATGATAATTTTTTCCAATCCTTTTTTGGGACAACAAGCCAACGATTTGCATGGGTTTTTTAATGTCAATTTATTTGTAGGCTTCTTTCTATGACCTCCATTTTCTAGCTATGTTTGTAATAGAATAAAATTATTAACATTATCCAATTTTCTTTTGTGGTCTATTGCTCGCTAGCCTGGGTTATTTTTATCCATTGGTTTTCCAAGAACAATTTTTTTGTGCTTTATGCAATCAACAATGCATATATATGTGTGTGTATATGTATGTATGTATGTATGTACACACACATATATATATATATGCATATGTATATATATATGTATATATATATATGTATATATGTATATATATATATGTATATATATATATATGTATATATATATATATATAGATATACTTACATGAATCTATTCACCATCACCCTATCAAAAATTGAAACAATATAGCCTCTTGAGCACCATCCTATCGAAAAATAATGTCTTTTGGATAACAACATTAACTCTATAATATCAACTATTTTATTATGCATTGCAAATGAAAGTATATAGCCAAAGTTATAGAACAACAATTAGCATTAGGTTATGGAAAACATTGGTTGAAATTTTTGTCAGACTTCCTAGTTCTAGGTCTCCAGCACCATGGAGTAAGTGGTGAATTGCTTTATTTAAAAAAAAAAATTGTTTGGTGCGATGATAGAGGATGCCAATGAAATGGAATCGACATTAATCATTGTATGGTTTCCATGTAGTGTTGATGGTGCAAACATCTATCTTTAAAGTCCTTAGAAAACAAAGCAAATTTTTGTGCAATTTTCAATAATGCATTATATATATATATATATATATGTATATATATAGTAGTTGTAAGCATGGAGGGAAAGCTTCTATGAAGGTGCAAGTGCGTGTAGTGGTAATGGTTGTGGTACATACATACATACATACATATATATTATACATATATATTGATTGAGAGGAACCAACAAAGATTTAGTGAGGAATAAAAGTAAAAATATACTCATTTCTCAACAAAGTATATGTGTGTATATATGTAGATTTTTGTATGTATATATGTATATATACATGTACATATATATTTATATATATATATGTATATATATATACATGTATATATGTATATATACATACCTGTATATATGTATATATACATACATGTATATACGTATATATACATATATAGGGTATGTGAAGGATCATGATGGGTCAAAAAGTGGTGATATGTAAGTGATATGATGTCCCATGTGGCAGACAAAATTTTTTTACCAAAAATTGATGAAACGAAAAGGGTTTTTAAGGGAGATTCTCAACTTTCCACCAATATAAATCATGCTTTACTTTGAATTTAATGAATAATTATTATTCATTTTCTATTTGAATTATGACTAAAGTCCTAATTGATAAGCTGATTGAAAAATATCTATAGCATTCAAATGGTATCACATTTTTTGAATCTGAAACATGTGTCACATTCTATGTTTTGCATACTATAGGATTATAAATAAATAAATTAAATTTCATGAAGTTTTGACCAAATTAAGGTGGTAAGACATACAATTTTTTATATTTTTTAAAATTTGTAATAAAAAATTCATAATTAATTATTTACTTGGAAAAAAATTACAAAAAAATATGCATCACATTGGGACATGATTCCTCTAGTTATATCTAAAATATTATAAAAATATATTATCATTTTATAGTTGTTAGGGTAGTCAGACAAACACATACTTATTTTTTACCTAAAATTTAAGTACTACTACTTTGAAATTTTAAATTTTCACCAAATAGATTTAAAAAAAAAAAACCTAGTAGTTTAGAAACTACATTCAATTTTCTACATATTCTATTCTTACATATTTTTGAAATAATATAGATAACTTATTCAAATTTTTTTGTCAAGTTGCCTAACTCTAATTTTTCTAAATTTTTTGCCACTTAAGGGCCTGTTTTTTCCATGATGATCCTACACATACCCTATATGTATATGTATATATGTAAAGTCTGAATAGTGTTAGCAATGTAATTCCTTTGCAAACATGGCTACAAAGCCGAAGGAGTAAACACAATACCACACCAGAAAATTGCAATGTGAAGGCCATGTGAAGACATACTATTTTTTCTCAACAAAACCTAATTGAAAATTGAAACAATATGGGCTTGCTTCTATTTTGTGAGTTTTGATATGTGGGTGACTATTAGAAATATTGTTTCATTTATGGATTCATTTATATGCATATTAGTGCCTAAATCAAGTACAATAAAAAGAAAGACCTATCTTTCATCTCACACTTTATATACTATTAGATAAATGACAACTATCATCACAACCATTGCAAGCACACAAAAACCATACAACAACTAATCTCGATACCATTCAACATTCAAGAGAGAAAACATCCACACAAAATTTTCCCTCAATTGACTAGCTGAGAAGGCTAGGAATTCAAAGCTTTTGTTGCCTATAATAATTCCTTGCTTTAGACTACACAATATATTATAAGCAACAAAAGATTTGAATCCATAGCCTTCTCATTCAGGAAAATGAGGGAAAATTCAGTCTGGATGTTTTTTATCTTTATAATTTTGAAAAAACTAGTTGCATAGCTAGGAAAAAAATATGGTATACACATCTATTTAGATATAGCAGTCTCTACATAAATAAATATTTACATCTGTATATATATATATATATATATATATATATATATATATATATCTACCTATATGTGTGTCCTCTTGATTGACCCTTAAGGTTTTTATTCTAAGGTTTGATGGGAAAATATTTCCCTCTCAACACCCTTTTATCCTAATCAAGCACCATATGAAGCATGCCTACAACTTATTTTAATAAGAATTATATATTAAACAAGAAATTATTTAAAAATGGAGACAAAGCATTCAAAATTATTCTTTTGAGAAGATAGTTATTTATTTCGAAACAAATTTGTTATTTCTTTCATTCTTGAAAAGGAATTCTTATAACAATAGGCTTTGTATTAAACATATAGAAGAACATTGGTTGCCACATACATGTGTTCAACACCTTTCTAAACCTATTAAAGGGACAATTCAAATACCTTTTCTAGGGTTACACAAATGAAAATGAAACAACCTAGCCGGTGCTAGACAAGGGATAGTGACAATGCCCTATGGAAAACAAATAAGCTACACAAGATTAACTATTTGGCCACGTGGAAACCATCACCACTAAATGGAATCCACATGTAAATAAATGGCAGGTGCTATCACAACCATCTCCAGGGCACATAAAGCATACATAAATCAATGTTGATGTGAGCCAGTGCTTAATTTTAGTCGCTTGCTATATCAACACAACAAGAAACACATGACATATCCCCAAGGAAACCAACAAATTCCTCTGACACCCTTCCCACAACCACCACAAGGATTAAAATAGGGAGGCCGATGAGAATTCTGGCCAAGTTTTTTTAAATAAAAGGCCATTCACAATCTTTTCCTCGCTCGACAGGAAGTTCAAAAACTAGAAAGGCTTGCAAGGATTCTAATCAAACTACACACAATAAAACTAATGACTAACAATATAGAGAACAACATTCAACCTAGACTATATAACAATGATTGGTTCATTGCATTGCAAGCATAATGACTAAATGGAAACCATAAATCAAACAATATTGGCTTCAAAGTTAAAAGGCCATGCACAAATATAATCTTTTAGCATCTTCTCGCTAACTTTCTTGCACAAAAATGGAAACAAATATTATCACAAGTGACACTTTTCTTTTTCATTTCCAACCATCCTCCCATGTAAAAAACACACAATAATCTCCACCTACCATCACATAAGCTACACAAAGCTTAATCCAGCTTGCACCCTCAAAGAAGCTTACCCTCGTCACTCACAAATCTCATATCAAGTATAGCAATAGAACAAAACCAAACAATTCATTATTGAAAATTTCCTAGATATTTATTTTGTTCCTTGAGGCATTAAACGATAGTTGTTATTATGACCAACACCAGTACATGCAAAGCATACAACAATTAATGTTGATGCAAACCAGCGTTTAATTTTTGCACCCTTCTCTATCCACACGATGTGAAAAATGCCACCCTATTCCCAAAGCAGTCAACAACTGCCTCTGCCACCTTCTTCATGGCCATTTGAAGACTAAAAATCTAGGAGGCTAACAAAAATTCTAACCAAAGTTATAACCCATCTGCCACCTTTTTCCTGACCATCAAAAGTCTAGAAAATGAGGAGGCTGAAAAAAAAGCCAACCAAATTTCACACAAATAGCCTATTGGTGAAATATACATACTATACATATATATATGGGTCAAACCACAATAGTGGTTTACAAATTTTATGAGGAAGGAAATTTCATTTTTTTCCTTTTCCCCAAACTCAATGGGTTCAGTCAAACTCAGTGGTTCGACCAAACCACATTATATGTTCAATCGAACCCACAAACACTAAACAAAAATAATCTTATTTAAAGGGGTTTGTTCGAACATAGGTTCAACTGAACCCCCTTATATAAGACAAAAAAAAAACATTGTCATTTTCGACTGTCATTTTTTCTTTTTACCAGTTGCTTTCCTTGTGCTTGTGCGTACGGCGAACCGAGACCATGATCTGCAAATGACAAACAAACTGACTTCATCTCTTTGGAAAATGCAAACTCAACTTCGTCTCTCCAAAATTCATCAACCCAACTTGCATATCGAGCACCAGGTTTGTCAAATTCAAGCTTTGTAGAGTTCAAAATGCATTTTTTTGTTAAATTTTGAAACCCTAAATACGAAATTTTTTCAAGTTTTTTGAATTGAAACTGCATTTGTTTGAAATTTTCTAAATCGTTTTCAACATACACTATTTCTACTCTGTCAAAAAATTAACATGCCTTGTCTATGCTTCCACATTTTGCATACATTTTGCATCAAAAAATTTATTTGAGGCATTATATCAAACAGTTCATGGTAATTTTTGATGGAGTATGATATAAATAGTGTTTCCATTGTATGCACCCTATATCAAACAATTCATTAACAAATTTATTTGAGGCATTATATCAAATAGTTCATGGTAATTTTTGATGGAGTATGATAGAAATAGTGTTTCCATTGTATGCACCCTATATCGAACAATTCATTAACAAATTTATTTGAGGCATTATATATCAAAAACACTATTTCTATCATACTCTGTCAAAAAAATTATTGGAAATTTATTTGAGGCATTATATCAAACAATTCATTAAAAAAATTATTTGAGAAATTATATCAAACAGTTCATGATATAAAGTTTCTAGGGTGCATACAATGGAAACTTGGATAAAATTCTTCATATTTTTCCTTTGAGTCTTATTGCATTACTCAAAAAATGGTTGGTGAACTAAATGTATGAATCAAAGAATAAATTTAGAGGAAAGAAACTAGATTGTTTGAATGAAATGTATAATAAAATAGTTCTATTAGGATTAGAAGGAATGAAGGTATTATTAAATTTTCTAGTATTAGGAAAATATAAAAATATGTCCACTTTACTATATATATATATATATATATATATCTATTAAAAATTAAATTACATAAATCAATTTTAAATTTGTACAAAGAAATAAATGACTTTGACTAAGAGCAAATATTTAAAATATAGCTATCCTCTTTGCAAAATCCAATTTGATTTGAGATATTTATGGAAAAAAAAAATGGATGAGCATGAGGTAAGTAAGAAAGAATAACCTTAATTTATATCTTCCCTCATCAAATAATTTCACGTTTAAAGAGTTTCTTAAGGCATATCGAATTATGAAAAACTATTATATACTTGAACATATAACTATATTAAAGTATATCATGAATAAATTTAAAGGATAAAGAGTAAATCACTAAAAACACATACATAAATCATAGAAGTAAATTGATTAATATAAGGAGATTCAAGTGGTTGGATAATTTTTTCCAAGGAGTGGAAGAGGTTAAGAAGGAACCATCAAATAAATATAATATTTTAAATACTTTAAAAGAAAAATACATTTCTCCCTGCTCTAAATTGAAATGTTATTCCTTCTAAGATGATAATAATTGAAAAAGAAGAAAATAATCATTACAAAGATCAAGTACCATTGATAAGTTTTAAGAGATCAAATAAAATATTCAACAACAAAAGAAAAAAGAGAAAATAGTTAATGCTAAAGAAACAAGTACAACCAAGCTACTATGTTATAAATTCTCCTCTTATGTAGTCTTCATTTCCCCATAAATTGTGGCCTTCTTGTACAAATTAGCTATTGATCATCATAGTGAAACAAATTTAAAATTTTGAAATGGTTAAACATTATTATTATTTTTATTTGTATAAGTATAATTATTATGGGTTCATTTCTCCTCTCCTACTCTTCCTAATAAGGTTCTATTTTACAAGCCTCATATAAATGTTAGGGTTCTAACTTCTAAAAATTGAATAGTGTCAAATTAATCTCATTAGATAGTGCTCCCCTAGTATTAATGGGGCCATCTTTTTATCTATCAAACTCGGTTATGTTTACATTGAATAAGAATTTGATACCTTTATCCTAATACTTGAACTAAGATATCTTGGCTCTAATTTTAGTCATTTTATCTAAAAATTATTGGTGACATATCCATTCGTGTTTAGTTTTAATCATTTATTATTGCAATTAATTATTACAAGGAGATTCTTGAAGCTTGTATTCCATCCCCACCATTTTTATTCTAAATATTTGACATTTTCTTTCAACTTAAAGTCTAAATTTTATCCTTAATGCTATACATATTTTTCTAGGATAACACATATTCATTATATTTCACTAAATGTGTTCAGGCATAGAAGAAAAATCTTCAATATATCTAAGATAAATTTGATACCATCAAGATAATCCCACCTTTCATTGCATTAATATCAAGGTTAACTAACACTTCCTCTTTACATGCTTTTCAATTAGAGTATCCTCTAGTAAAAATAGAAACATTAATAGTGTGGTTATCAAAGAGTGTCTAGGGATGCCCACATCACTATTATTAATAAATTATAAGATTGTAAGGAATGTTTATGGAAGAAATAACTATCTAATAAAGAATATAATGTATTAGTACATATATAACTATTACATATTTTAAATAAAGCCCCTTTAAAATCTATCTTATTTCCATTTAATGAGTTAACTAGGTTCAAAATTATTTTCATCTTATTCCCCCAAAATTCATCACCTTTACAACAAAACTTGATTTCATCTAATTTATTTTATTTATTCTCAAATCATATTAAAATCACCACCTTAAACTCTAAGAAATATTTGGTAACTTATTTATTTTATCTTCATTTAGAAAGGGGTGTGAAGGGGATTTAGAACCTTTTAAAGTTTCTTTCAAAATAACTAGGAAGATTTTATTCATTTCCTTTCTTGTTGCTTTTAGGATTAGTGTTATGAATTTTGCGCCTTCATTCTTAAAAATTATTATATCAACTCATTTAGCATTTCCATGATATGTTTATATGGGAAAGGTCAACATACAATGAGGTAGACACTTTCCATTTTTTTTATTCTTTAATTAGTTCTTTCTAGGGAAACTTTTAGTCATTTCGAACACCTTACAAAAATATGATAAATGTGTGATTATTTTTCTTTCCACTCTATAAATTTTTGATGTGCTTGGATATACAATTGAGATGATTCACTCATAATGTACAATGATAAAAATTTAGTATATATGAAAGAAATATTTTCGAGACATGTCAAACTACCATTCTACATAACTTTCACGTGGAGATAAGAATATTATTTTATTTTAACTAAAGAAATTGTGTGTACTATATCTTGAAATTTACTAATTAATTTTGAATTATATACTTATAATTTAAAATAAGAGCATCCTTTGTAACATGGAATAGATAGGTTAATTTTAATGAAATAAAATATGTTTTTATGTTAACAAAAATTTACAAATATATGGAACTCATACATTCATAAATTGATTGAGATGTAACTCCATATGAGAATGAATATGCTCGAATAATTTATATACATTTTTTCAATAATTAACATTAGAAATTAATACTTGGCTCATATTGTATACCCACCTCCCAATGGTCTTGGAATGGATGCATTTAGATGGAGAAGGATTTCAAAAGGCTCATGGTACTTGTGGACCCCTCAAAGGCATGATATATAACACATGAACTTTATTTATGAAATTTGGTCTTTTGTTGTTGGCTTCTAGTATGAATGTTATCTATAAGGTGGAATTCTTAGTTGAGACTCTCAATCTTCTATTGTTGGTTTCTAGTGTGATTATACAATATGCTCGCCAAACTGTATTAATTTCTAATGTTAACTATTCAAAGAAGGGTTTTTTTTCATAAAAAGAGACCTATGTTCACATATTCCAAGGCATGTTATTATCCACAATGCATGACACTTCTTCAAATATCTACCAATTTCTAAAAAAATACAAATCCACCATTTCCATGGAGGAGATTGATGATTTAAAATGAAAATATCATGCCATTTATTTCTTGAGAAGTCATGTTTGCATTCATGATTTGTAACTTCCATCTTCATCCAAAAAGAAATTTTGTTATCGTTATGTTCCTGATATTAAAACAAATCAAAACCTTCATTTGAGCATGATCGCCAACACAAAGGTAAATGAGTGGAAACAAAAGAAAGCTCGGTTAATGGCTTTCAGCATGTTGGTGGAAAATCTACATCTTTTTGAAAGTGGTCTCCTAGCTTATCAGTCTTATGTTTAGTAAGGTTTTGTAATCTCCATTGTGTTATGTATTCAGGTCACATGTATATCTAGTATGATGTCTTCTTTTGGGTATTTTGGGTGCACAAGAGAATGTGCATATGTACTGATGTATTCAACCAATGTGCTTTTGTAACATTGTAATTAGACAATTGGTCATTTGTACTCGGACCTTAGTGGTCTTTTTGATATTTTGTAAAATTTGTTACTCAGACTGCAATTGGGGGTTTTCTTGCTGGTTCTTTCCTACTAGTGTGTCTGCCTGAACCAGCTATATGTAAAATATTATATATAAATAAAATTATAAGTGGTCTCCCACTTTTTCTTAAAAAAAGAAGTTCTTGTAAATGTCCACATCTTTTTCCTTGACACAACTGCTATTTCTTAAAATATTTCTTATGATTTTTCATAATGTTGGTCAATACTTTACTGTAAATACTCTATAGTCATGCTCTTAAATGCCATAAGAATATGTCATATGAGGGTTTCATCTTATAAAGCTATAATAATATTATATTCATTTAGAACATCTTAGACATCTCCCTTGAAGCATTCAACAAATGACAAATAACTACCAACACAAAGTGAGATGCCTCATTTCCTAATATGAGGACAAAATAATAAATCAAAATATTAGGATGTGAGATTGACCCACCTTTCCCAATGCTTGGCTAAGTTTATCATCAATTGAGGAGTGGATCCCAACAACAATTGTGCTTAGTGCTTATAGTTACTAATCCAAGGAATACCTATTCATTTCTTCTTTATTGTACATGCCTAATGACTCCTCATCTCAAGTTAAATTGTGGGAATGGATTTTTATGCCCTCCATATGACTAAATGGATACAAGGAGATGAATATGATATGGTGGAAAAAACCAAGATACAATTTAGTTTAGTTCTCATAAAATCTCTAAAAAAAATTGAATTCCTACATCCTAACTAGAAATACTATGAGGGGTTTAGATCCCATTTTAGACAAAAAATATTCTCATATTGATCACTAGTTCACTTGGACCAACTAAAGAGATGGTGAACTAAGGGAAACTTAGTTGTATTGTTATATTAAAACTTAGTTATTTCTCTTTCCATTGTCCCCTCTCCACAAAACACCCTTATTTAAGTAGATTCTATTAAACCTATCTCACATATCACCTCCCAATTCTTTAAACTTTTCAAACTTTTTATTCCTCATACCTAATAATCTATCCTTCAAGCTCAACACTTCCCACCTCAATCAAACTAATCACCTTGCTTCCCTAATATCCCTTTGGTTGGTGTTCCTAGGCCTCATCAAAATGATAAGTGGATACAATTGTACATATATATGCAATTAAATATATTGCACTACCTTACTATGATCTTACAATAAGAATATAGCTAGAAAGAGATCTAGAATGGAAAAAAAATATGGATCCAAATAGAAAAAAAAAACTTGTTTTGGTTTTAGCACTTACTAATAAATTTTCTACAATGAGTGGTTGCTTCCGTTGAAATAAAACTCAAAAGATTTGAACTTCATTGTGGTAGAGGATCTCAATTAAGAGATAGGCTACATTGGATGAAAGGATATAAGGGATACAAATTATTTTTTAGTTATCTCGAACATATTTACATTCTCGAGAGTGGATAATATCTATCGTTGATCAAGAGAGGTAGTTCCATGACAACTCTAATGATATTAAATCCATTTTCCTCCAACATTACAAATAATTTTTAATTGATCTAGTTGAAGGAGATCCACGCCAAGATATAGTGAAAAATTATGGGAATAACAATTATATATTTTTTAACATATATAAAATGTATGGTTGGATTAGTGAGATATTTATAACAAGTATGCAATATGAAGTCAAAATTTATTAGATTTGGTTCTTAATAAATTAGTTTTAATGATTCAATTTATAGCTTTATGCAATCTATAAGTTTAAATAGTTTGATGGTATCTAAACTTTATACATATAAAAATATGATAAATGTCTGATTATTTTGCTTTCCAATCTATAATTTTTTGATGTTCTTGGCTATATAATTGAGACAATTCACTCATATTGTGATGATAAAATTCATCCTCATATGGATAATTTTATATTATCTTCCATTAAATTCATCCTCTTTATGAGATTCTTATGGAATATTGATATTCTAGTGTGAATTCTTAATTTTAGAAATATCTTAACTAGATAAATTTAGGTTCAATGAAGGAAATAAAACTTTTTTTTCACTTACATAATCCTATTTTGAAGTTCATTTATGTTAACAACTATTAGATTAAATATTTTTATCCCCAATTATTTTCAAATAATTTTATACTAATCTTTGTATTCTTATTCTTTCTTTCATTGTTTCATTTAAAATTTGAACCATTTAAGGATGCTATGTTATAGATTATAGTTGTCTTCCAATTCTTTTCAAATTGTTAATCGTATGAAAATATTATTGATGAGTAGATGAATTATTGCAACTATTTTAGATTTGTATTCCCTTTATCTAGATATATTATTTACCAAAGTCTCATTGCTCTTTTAGGTGTACTGTATATATATAATATGGAAAATGCAGATCATGTTCCACTTGCACCAAATTCTTTGTTTGTAAATACTAGTAATGAGATTAAAAAAATGAGAGATTCATTAGCACAAGGTGCAAACCTAGGGATATATAGTGAACCATGCATGTTAATATTGCATAGTCTAGAAAAACTAAAAGATGAACTTGAGAGGACTAGTGCATATTCCTCAGATAGAGTGACTGCTATTATTTCCTGCATATGGGAAGAAGTACATGGTGACGTTCCCCTTAAACAAATACAGGATAGTGTCACCAAAGAAATGATAAAAACCACTTTTTTTCCATTTTATCAAAATGTGCGTAAGGTTAGGGGATACCAGGTCACTAGATGTGTCGATCATGCTATGGCCTCATTCATCTACCCGTGATTTCTCATAGCACATGGTCTATACCCAAACAATGACCAAATTCCATTGTATTTTGTTTAGCAGTTGTATGTTGAGGTCCATTTGGGCCTCAAAGTTAACTACCTGGACATTCCACCATATGTTGGTCAAGGGTGTGGAAGGATTGCTGATAGGCCCACCTATCGTCGAGCAAATAGATCACCTATCGTCGAGTAAATAGATCACCGCTAGTGTTTAGGGTATTGGTTGGTGAGAGGTCTCCTGCTCTCACCCCAACTCTAGCACCCATAGTAGATGAGGTTGTCGTTGCTTTGCAAAAGGAAGCAATTGACACTATAGGTGACATTGCGACTGCCACCACTAGGATATCTGATGATCATGTAGGTCAGTATTTGATGTCTATAAATTCTCGATCCATTCCATTTTCAGCACAGTGGACCACCATGGATCCTTTTACAGTGGCCGACATCCCTACTCCTACACAGCTTGATGCACTTATAGGAGATATGCCATGCATGACTCTACATTGTTTGGCTGAGGACCTGTTGGGGGCATATGCCAACATTGCAACAGACAATGGGATTGGTATAGAGCATGTTAGAGATCATTTGACACATAGAGGTTGTTCAGTTCTAGGATCCCATCACTCTCAGTCAAGCCATAGTGTGCATCAAGATCCACCTATAGTTCATTCAGTAGCTGCACAGACTATGGGTTTTACTGATATGTTGATTGGTTCTGGTTCATCATCGTTGATGCCATCTCACCTTCATAGTCCTCTACATTCATCATTTATAGCATGACCTGGGATAGATCGAATGGATGTAGATGTTGTTTCGTCGCTTGATCATTTGGTGGATATGGTGGAGGTGACTGTTTCAGAGGACTTAGGTCATCCGATATCAGATGATATTCATGTATGTGTTCATGTGCATGTTTAAATTCTTTTTTCATTATTATTATTATTTTTTAACTAGATATTCATGTAAGTTGATATATATATATATGTATATATATTGTTACAGGTGGACATACCTCATATCACTCTTAGCCTTGGTCCAGATCATGTGCATGATCAATGTGGCTCTGTGGATGAATCTGCTGCTAGTGGACATGTGATTTTTTCATTTTTATATAATCACATGTGTATATGTACATGAAATATTTATGTATGCATAGATCTAGATTGATGTTTAAAAATACAAGTTCATTTAAAAATAATTTTCATAAAATTTATTTAATATAAATTATATGTATTTAACACATCCTGTACACAATTTTATTTGCAAGGCTCAACACATCCATCAAAGTAGGACTATTCTCATTCAGATGGCCATTTGACTAGGAGTAGACATTCATATTAGGCCATGCACACTATATTTTTTATCTTTACCACATGCATTTGCTTATACATAATGATCTTTAGTATTTGAGATTTGATGATCTCTAACTTACATTTGCTTATATGATATACATACATTTTATTATTTGTTGATCTTTAGTATTCGACATTTGATGATCTTTAATTTACATTTTGCTTATATGATATGTACATATATTTTCTTATATGATATGTACATACATTTTCCTCTTTGCTTATAATATGTGTTATGTTTATATGTATTGAATTCTTTTACATGTATGTACATGTGTTTTTTTATGGTTTAAACATGTTTACACATAATATATGTATGCATTTTCTTTAAATATTCAATATGCATACATGTTTTCTTATTGTATGATCTCTTACAACTTACATTTCCTTATATTCAATATACATTTGATCTCTAGTAGAATTTTAGGGAAATCAATTCCACTTTATAATTAAGTTCATTCATGTTGATCACAATAAATATTTTTTTAAAAATGACTTAAGCAACATGAACCATTGAGTTGAGAACAAGATATAATCTTTTTGACAAGTAATTTGAAATTCAATTCAAATATAATTAAGAAAATTCAATTCAAATTATATCTCTATTATATGTTTTTGACAAGTAACTTGAAATTCAATTCAAATATAATGAAGAAAATTTAATTCAACTTATACTGAGCTATTATAAATTTTTGACAAGTAACTTGAAATTAAATTCAAATATAATTAAGAAAATTAAATTCAAATTATACCTCTAATATACATTTTTGACACTTTAACAAAATTCTAAAATTACTAGATATGTTGTGCATACCTATGAATTAAATAACAACAAAATTCACAATGAAATAACTTATTTGTTTACTACTTGATTCATTTAAACTAGGATCTAGTTATTTCATGTACACTAGAATAATTCTTTTCCCATCCTAGATATGCATATAAATAGAAGCTTATTTTTCATTATTCTGGATATCAAATTGCAAGATTAATTGTCATTTTATTACTTGGAGCGCATATTTTGGAGAATAACTTTTTGTACATTTATCAAGGAGGCAAATATTGGAGCTCGAGAACTTTTTATTTTTATCAATCGAGGAAAAATTTGGATGATAATTTAACTAAGTTGGTAGAGGACTTTTTTTGAGTCATCTTTTAGTTGAAGAAGAAAATGGGACAACAAAGAAAAAGAAAAAATGCATCTCAACAAAAATTGTCAAAATAAGAACATAAGAGGCGTGAACAAAACTTGGAAAATTATCATAGAAAGAAACAAGGTACATTCTTGTTTCTTCTCTCTCTCACTCTCAAGTGTGTGTTTAAAATTGTATGTGCATACATTTTGCATTGGCTTTCTTATTAAAATTAGAAATGTTTAATGTATGACCATTTTTCAACTTATAATACCCCAACTTAAAATGTACTCTTAAACTAAAATATTGTACATTAAATCCTTCCCTAAAAACCTTACACTTATCTTTTACCAATACCTTTGTTTAATGTTTTTGTCATCACATTATCATTGTTGAGTATTGCATCTAGACAATTTTCTCTTTACTTTGTTCATGAAGAAAATGATAGTGTACTTCAATACATGCTTAGTTCTCCAATGAAACCTTAAATTTTGTGTCCCTCACTATGCCACTTTGATTTTCATAATTTTTTCAACCACATTAATTATTTTATGGCTTTGCAAATTCCTATATATTCTAACTTTTCACTTTGAAAGAAAGTATTATTTTTTCTTAAGTATTCATGAAACTACACCTCCATGTACAATGAAGTAGAATTCTAGTGTTGATATTTGGTGATAAATATCCCTTATCCAATCTACATTGCAACATATAATTAGCTTAATATTTTTCTAAACTCCCATTGAATTTAATATAATGATCAATAGTTCCATTAAAAAAAAAAAATTAAAATTTTTAATAAATGCCCAATTCTAAGCTCTAAATTTTTTTGAAAATTAGAACTCAAATTATACTTAAAGCCAATGCAATGCGAGGGTTTCTAGAGACTAACACATGTATACATAAAAAATCAACCTATATGGTGCCAAGGAATAATTATTTTATTTTCATCACTTCAATGTTCTCAAATTATTTTTATGTTTTATGCTCTAGGGATTCCTCAAGTTGGAGTCCAACCAAATCTAGATATTGGATCAAACGAATCTGTTGAAGAACACACAGACCTTGAAGTTAGGGAGGAGACCCAAGTTCAAACAATGCTTGTTGGAGAGGGGTCAAGATCACTTCCTTCTACTGGTATGGATGAGCATATAAAACTAGCATGCAAACTTCTCTCACTTATAGCATCATGTTTTATTGAAGTTTGTTTGCTTGCATACATAAACTTCACTTGTATAACATCATCTCACTTTTGTTTGCAAAATATTTTGTGACATGTAGGAAGGGCTCAACAAGAAGGAATTCTTCATGCTCAAGTCAAGCCAAATCTAGACATTGGATCAAATGAATCTGCTCAAGAATGCATGGTCCTTGAAGATAGGGAGGAGGCACAAGTTCAAACAATGCATGTTGGAGAGGGGTTGGGATCACTTCCTCCTACTAGTATGGATGAGCATATAAAACTAGCTGAGAAGGTGAGGAAACAAATTTCTCATAGAAATTTAAATCATTTACTTGAAATGGATATGGAGAAACTAAAATATTATGCCAACTAACCTTATAATAAGAGAAAGAGGTTAATGAATAAATCTATAAATGGAATGATCAATCATCATTTCAATCATCTTGATACACTTGAAAAAACCCAATTGTTATATCACGTTTAATTCTTCGTGATGAGCTCAAAGATTCATTACAATTGTTGGGTGTACATTCAACATCAAATAAGAAGAAACACATGGGATTACAAAAGGATATTGTTCAAAATGTTTAAAAGGGTTTAGATTCCATTGGGAAAGGATCTCAATCAGTGGATAAGGCCAGTATAAGAAGGGTGATGTTGACATCTATTGTACATCAAGATATAGCAAGAAAAAAAAAATGTCTGCACTTTCAACTGAAATTGGTTATAGTAGAACCACATTGATAAAATATGAGAAAAAGAGAAAGTTTTTGGATGAGAGTTTAGAAGGCAATTGGGAAATTATGTGTAGAGCTCCTCGTTCTGACAAGATTGAAGATGTTAGGAACTTGGTATTAGGTTTTTGGCATGAGGAGACTCATCCATCATCAAATACTAGAGATGTTATGAGACACAGGATTGGGCCTAGTATTTATGAAAATCATATCAAACATTGGCTAGACATAACAAAATTTGAGATGTATATGAACTTTTGTAATGCATATCCCCATATAAAGATTGGGAAAACAATGTTTCAAAGGTTAAATCCATATTATGTGAAGATAAACAAGTTTTTTGAAACTTGTTGTTGTCATTATCATATTGAATTTGATCTCTACTATCAGGTGTTTCGAAAGATGAGAGAAGAAAGATGTGGGTTTCAAAATGCACCTCCTAAAAAGGAAATTATGTTCATAAAGTCTATATTAGGTATTCATGAAAATGGACCTCAAATAAACTACATAAAAGGAATTTGTGAGACATGTGGAAATTTGGCTAAATTTCCTTCAAGAATTGAGGATACTAACCTAACAAAGACAATAAATTGCAAGAGGTAAGTATTATTTTTAGAGATTTTATTTGTTTCAATTTCTCATAGATTGTTATTTGGATTCTCTTTGATGTAATGTTTCATTGATCAAGTGTGGTTTATTAGTTATTCACATATTTTATTGACACAAGTACAAGTATGTAAAGTTGCAATTTTTTTTTGGGAAAGAATCCACAAGGTTGAACTATGTAGAAGAGGAGATTCCCATTGGAAAATTTATGGAAGGTTTTCAAAAATTGATATGACCATACATACATCATTCCTTTTTTGCTAAGTGGAAATCACAACAATTCCAAACATTGAGAGATACTTTCCCATGTGGAACAGTTCTATCAGTAGTTGAATTTGCAAAAAATTACTCCTTTGTACATCAAAAGGAGATTCAATTAGAGTATTACTTTTCAAAGAAGATCAGTATTATGGTTCATGTGTGTTATCGACATGCACAATCAAGATTGGATGGTTTTGAGAGTATAGATGAAGAACAAGCCATTAAGAAAGAATATCACTTTTATATTAGTGATGATAAAGAGCATGACACACTTTTTGTCCAACATTGCTTTACAATATTTTTTGAGAATTTGAGAAGCAGGGGTGTAAAATTTGAAAATCATTTTGTATGGTCAGATGGATGTGTGACACAATTCAAATCTTCACGACCATTCTATGCACTTTGTAGATATCATAAAATCTACAAAATACCACATGTTTGGAGTTTTTTTAGAGTGGGCATGGGAAGGGTGAGCATGATGGAGTAGGAGCTTTCATCAAACGAGCTTTAAGAAAGCATCAAATGAGTTATCCAAAAGATCATCTAGACAATGCACATGATGTTGTTGAATGGTGCAAGAAACACTTTGTATCAAATGTGGTCAGCACATCTTCAAGAACAAATCGACACATTCCACATAGAGTGTTTTGGGAGATATCGGGTATGTATAAATTACACTAAATCAAAAATTTGAATTTATTTAAATTTAAAAAAATATATATATATATAGATGTCTTTTCACATAATTTTTTTGTTGTACATATGTATCTAGGTGTGGATAGAATATCGATGCATGGATGCAAGAGGGTAGAAAAAACAAGATCTTTGCATTGTGTTAGGAGTTCAGATAGTCGCCATGGATGGATATTAGACACAAGGGATTACTCTTGTTTTTGCAATGAGTGCATTGAGGGAAACTCTCGATTATGCATGCAACAATCAAGAACTTGGATATGTTGGTAAATGGGATACGGTGCCACTAGTTGTTTCAGAAACATATGATGAAAACAAGGAAGAAAGATTTGAAGACATTCCTTTGATTTCAATTGATTATGACCATATTTGAGGATTGGTTAGAAAAGGTACACGTGTAAGTTTTCAATAATTTAAATATTATATATATCTAGTAATGATCTTTAGAGACATTTCTAATTTTTTAAGAATTTTTTTGTGTAAATTTGGTGTATAGGAGATGTTTTTACAGTCATAGCAAAGCTTGGAAACATTGAAGGTGTTAGCTATTATTTATTGCATTGCACAGAAGAGAGGAATAAGCTAACAGAACCTGAAACAAGTGATGGAATGTCATTTCCCACAGGTGAGTTTGAATTTAAAATTTTATATACATTGTATTCACATGTGCAAATTACATTATAAACATTAAATATATATTGTACAAACCTTGAGCATGAAAATGTTGCACATGTTCATATGTCTTACCTTAGGTTCATGTTTACCATGCATGTTCTGTTGTAGTGCAAGGGACATATCTAAAAAAATTCAAATTTGTTTAGCATGGGATTCATTTTGTTGACTATCAACCTGATAACAAGGTATATCAATATAGTCACTTAATAATTGCTACCACTCTACATCGTCATGCAGTTCCACATGCACGTGGCTGAAGAAAATGGATACTAGATAGTGATGATCATCAAAAAAATCTACATGTTATTGAAGAGCGGGCTGAACCAAAATCTTTTACTTAGATTATATCCATGGTTTTCAAGTTCACTTGTAGCCCTATACATGTTCAAATGAGAACTTTGTAGTAACTTGTACATAGTTGTAAATCATTTTGTGTAAATTACAATTATATATACATATTTATTCCATGGAAAATTCTTAAGTTCAAGAATATTTGATAGCATCATCTCTCACTTTTTTTGGTTGCATTTAAACCCATATATATGCTTTCAATCCTTATTTGAAACGTAATGATTTTTTTAAAAATTGTTTTTCCTAAATTACAATTATATGTACATAATTGTTCCATGGAAAATTATTAAGTTCAAGAATCTTTGATAGCATCATCTCTCACTTTTTTTGGCTGCATGTAAACCCACATATATTCTTTCAATCCTTATTTGAAACATAGTGAAGTTTTTTAAAATCATTTTGCCTAAATTACAATTATATACAACTTATATTTGTTTCATGGAATTCTTAAGTTCAAGAATCTTATATACACTTATATACAACTTATATAATTTGTTCCATCAAATTGTTCCATGGAAAATATGTAAATTTTAAAATTAAGTATTATCTAATTATAAAATTATTGTACACATATATAAAACATAAATCAATGCAAATAAAAAAATAAACCCTAACCCTTAAAC
>VDFB02000015.1:529060180-529084030 GCA_007258455.2 Sequoia sempervirens | reverse complement strand
TACATTTTATTATTTAAATGTCTTTGTGCATTCTAAATCATGTATTTGAGATTTGATTAAATCAATTGTTATCTTATTTTAATTTTTTCTGTGGCCGTTTTGGCCGACGCCATTCCGTACCTGGGAGGACGGATTGACGTTTTCGTGTAAATAAAAGAAATTTTTCTTGGATATGAAATTTTATTTATGTTTATGGTTTTTATTAAAGTTTTGTTTTTTGTTTAAGTGGGGTTTTGGGGGGGGACGGCTGGGCCATACCCCCACCCCTGTCGCTGCGGCCAAGGCAATGTACCAGCAGTCCTTACGGACTGCTGTGTACAGCGGCCTTTAAGGCCGCTGTGTACAGCAGCCGTAAGGCTGCGTACAGCCTGCGGCCAGCCTTAGGGGCCGACGGCCTGTGGGGTACGCAGTTTTTAATTTAATTTCTTTGTTTTTATTTATATTTTGTGTTTTATATTTATGTGTTTTAAAATTTAATTTAATTTAAAATTTAATTTATTTTTATTTATATTTTGGCGTTTTATATATATATATATATATATATATATATATATCGGTGTGTATTTTGCTTATTTTATTAAATGTTTATTATGGTAATTTATAATATTATTAAATATAATGATTATAATTTATTTCTTTTTAAAATAGTATAATTGGAATTTATGATATTATTAAATATAAGGATTATAATGTATTTTATTTAAAATGAAATTATGATTATTATATTTAATATTTTTTGTTAGTTTATAACGTAATTCTTTTTATTGTGTTATATTTTAGGATTAATTTGTATTAATATGTAAATAAAGGGTATTACTTTATTTTACGGGATGAGCAAATAGTTTAAAAACTAGTATCTGCTTTAAGTTGTTATTTGGGAAATTTTATTGTACGTGAAGTAATGGGGATTATTGTTAAACATAACTAAACCTGGATTACTTTTAGCACTTTGGATGTAATAGGGATGTTTTATGAAACTGGGTTAATTTGTGATTTTGATTATGTAATCGAGTGAGTCATTTTTCTTAACTATGAAATCATGCAGTCTTGTTATCGTCTTCTTTTCTTTATGGTTGTGAGTTTCACTCGTAATGTGGGAACCTGTTGCCAAAGTGTGAAAACCTTGTCCCAGAGGCTCGTCATTTTGAGTATTATTCTCTTTTTGTTTATGCTCTTGAGCGTTATTGTCTTACGTTAGGAAGGGTTGAACGGTTGGTTAAACTTTTGGTTATGAGTTGTTGCGAGAAGGTTAATGCCTCACGTGTTCATATTGTGGTTATATTCTTTTATGATTAGTTCAACCTTTGCCTGTTTTGGAGATATGTTAAGGGTCATAGGGAGAGTGGCTCTTCGTGGGCGCCGGCGCCTCGGGTAAGAGGAAGTGCCAGGGGAACCCACGTAAGAGTTGTTAAAAAAGTGATAACCTAAAAATAGAATTTAGGGGGATGGGTAGTAAAACATACAAGATAAAGAAAAATGGATTCCTCATCTATGCATTAGGGCTACCGTAGACTAGTGATAGACTGAGTAGGCCGTGGTCGGCAAAGTCGTAGTCTCGTCTTCATGAGAGATTATCGGCTCCGCATTAGCTACCCTATGGTGCCGGCGCCTCACTAGGAGGAAGTGCCAGGTGATCCATAGATGGGTGCCGGCGCCTCGGTTAGGAGGAAGTGCCAGGGGATCCCGTGAGAGCTATGCGATGACACTCTCCACTAGACACCCTTGTGGTCCTTGTTTCTTGTCGCCTCTGGATATTGTTATTTTTATGTTGTTCTGATTATAGGGCTAGGGAATCCATAGGTGGGTGCCGGCGCCTCAATTGGAGGAAGAGCTAGGGGATCCCATGAGAGTTATGTGATGACCCTCCCTACTTGACACCCGTCTGACTTGTTTCTTGTTGCTTATGGAATGGTGTATTGAATGGTTGATTCAGAACTTTTATGGAATCGTATTCTTTATAATGGTTGGTTTGGTTTTATTTGGAAATGTATTTTGGGTGTTGGTTCGGTTCATCTGGATGTTATCTCTTTGTGATGTATCTTTGAACTCTTGTGAATTTGATTTATGATTGTTAAGTGATAGTACTTCATGTTATTGTGATGAGTTTATTGGTTTTAGCGGTTATGTGATTTGGAGATGCATTCGTTGGTTTATTGCATTGCATGATTGGAGTTGTACTTGTTTTTATATTATATTGTGATTGGTCGGTTGACTTTCCTTGAATTAGGGTTCCACTTCCTCGTCACCTCGAGCGAGGTGAAGTGCCATTAATTCACATGGTTGGAGTGGAGCGTGCTCGCGCAGTTGGAGTTCCATCGACGTCTTGTCTTCTCAACTTTCCTTGAGTCGCGGTGTTCCGGTGATCGGTTGTACTTCGTAATTTCTTTATTCATCATCAATCCCCATGGGGAAATTCAATGTAATTCATGTATCAAAGAAAATTGTAATGTAATATTATATCAATGATGTAATAGTTAGGATTGATTTGGATCTTGTTAAAAGATTTTTCATGGATGTAATTATGCGATGTTATCATACTCGCATCATGGCTTTCAATTGCATCATTGTATATGGTTTTCTTAAATTAAATGGTTATGTTAGTTTCATTATCTTTATTATGTTTTGTGGTTGCAATGTAACCTCGCGTGCCCCAGAGAACCAAGTGTACTAATGTTATGTGTTATGCTATGTGTTTATGGTTTAATGTTGTTACATGTTACTTCTATTATTTAAAAAAAAAAAAAATTATTCGCATTATGTGTGTGTTCTCTGGGGTTTGCACGACCTTACAACTAAACCCTAAACCCTAATACCCCTACCCTTTATCTCTCTCCTACTCCCCCCTCTCTCTCTCAAGTATCTCCCTCCTACCCCCACTCGCCCTTTCTCTCCCACTCCCTCCATATCTCTCTCTGAAGTCATAATTTAAAAAGAATATCATTTATATTTATATTAATATTAAAGATTAATTTTTAATAGAGGGGGTTCGACCGAACATATTTAGAATGTTTGACTGAACCCAATTCAAATCTATTTATTTTATTTTATGTTAAATGGGTTTGGTCAAACCCCCATTCGACTAAACATTTTTTTTTGTTTGACCGAACCCACTTATTTTCACCCACATCCTCTCAGGCACCAAAATTGCTCATAATTTTGCACTTCGAAGCTTGATTTGAGAATGAAAATGGAGATCTCAAAAACCCAACTTGTATTAGGTTTCCCTCAAAACGAGCTATCCAACGAATATAATTTTAATATGTTTTGATTATATTATCTATTTTTTTTAAGTTTTATTAAATATAGGTTTTTCATTAAAAACAAAACTCTTTGTTCTGCACATGTGGAAAAATAGAAGATTATAATTTTATTTTTTTAAAATATGAGTGCACTAGATATTGGAGTTCTTGATCCAACAAAAAAAATAAAAAAAATTGATACATATAGTAAAAGTTATGTGTTATACGGTCTTGTTATGTCTGAATTGTAATTGATTTGACTTTGAAACTTGATTAAAGAAAAAATATTCAATAAAAAACTATCTAACCAAGTGGAAGCACTATATATCAGAGTTACAAATCTAAATTCGAAATAATTAGAAATTAATCTTTCAAGAAAAAAATAGTTATGCGTTATACAGTGTGCGTCACTTTTTAAAAATGTTGTTTTTTGAAAAAACCAATTTTTTGTGGGAGATGGAAAAAGAAGTGCAATCTGATTCCAATTTTTTTGAACAAAATAGTTTTAGAATCTACAGAAAAAATGTGACAAGACTCTAGTTTGCATCATCTTCAAATTCCTCACATTTTAACCACTATAGGTGCTCGAATGTGAAGATTTAGTTAAAAAAAAATTAGTGTCCAGTTTGGCCAAAAATTGTAAACTACTATTGTGGGATCACCCATATATATATACATATATGTATGTATATATATATACATATACATATATATATATACTTCTATATAGATACACATATATGGACATTATACATAGATGTAAATAGACATACATACATATACATATATACATACAAATATACATATAAATATATATGTATACACATAAGTTGTATATGGACCACCCTTTTGCACCAAAGGTTTTGCATAGGCCTGTAACTGTGATTTTCAACATTCTATGGAAATGGTTGCAATGGAATAAAATAGTTAATGTTATGCAATTCATGTTGTTGATGTCCTCCTTAGGCTATATTGTCTCATTTGTGACTTCCATTTACCGTCTATGGTTGCAACACAACAAAATAGTCAATGTTTTGGAAATTATATATTCATATACATAGATATATATACATAGATATATAAATATATATATGCATCTATATACATACATATATAGATATATATGCATATATATACATACATATACATATAATACATACATATATAAATATACATATATGTACATATATACTTACACACACACACACACATATATGTTGCAATGAAAGAGTTAATGTTTTACAAGTTACATTGTTTTAGGGTATATTGTTACCTTTTTGATGAGGTTGTCTTGAAAAAAATTTATATAGTTTCTTCACACCAATATTGTTTGATTTATGGTTTGGCTTTTGTAGGGATATTTTTGTATGGGTTTGTCACTGTGATTTTTAGTTTTTTGTGGGTTTGGCCATCTAGGTGACTGTTGGTAACAATATTGTTTCATTTAAATACAGAGTAACAAACCAATGGAGGAATATAACCCAAGCCACCCAATAACAATCATCAAAATCTGCACCATCTTTAAAATTTTATTATGTTGCAAACATAAGCAGAAAATGAAATCCATTAAAAGAAGCCCACAAAAAATCACAATACGAGAATTTTTTTCATAATTTTAACAATTTTATTGCATTCCAAACATAGCCACAAAATGCAAGCCACTTAGAGAAACCCACCAAGATTCACAACAACAAGTTGGAGGGGGTAATGAAGCTTCATTGGCCACTTCCAAATGTTCAAGCTATTCTTCCTCTTGCTGCAAGATGAATTCATGCTGCAGTGCAAGAAGAGATTGTACATCCCCTGAAATTTTCCTAGCTGCTTCAGCCAAGTCATCAAGACTTGGCATTCCCCTTTCATTATTATCATATTGTGCTTCGTCAACTTCCATTGGTTCATTTTGTATGTCCTTAGGAAAAATAGGTGGGAAATGTGAAACATTCTCAAGTACATTATGAGAATCATCATGGATGCACTCTTTAGACTCAAATTATTATAACTTCAGGTTGAGCAGACGTTGAGGTGGCTTTACGTTGTTTCCTTGATGAAACTCTTTTTGGCAATGTGACAGGTGTAGGGGGCACTCTCATGGCTTTCCTCTTTCTGACTTTCCTAAAGGGTTCAGACTCAACAAAAGAGGATGATAGAGAAACTGTCCTGGCAATAGGTGTTGCTGTAGGAGGAACTGCTATAGGAGAAGGTGTTGCAGGAGAGGGACATTGTTGTCTTTGAGCATGAGGGCTAGACTCTAGGGTTTTTTCTGCCCTAAATGACTCTCCTACCTTCATTTTTCCTTTTTATCTTCTACTAGCAGACTTGATTTGTATTCTAGTAGAGGGTTCTAGTGTGGAGGCCGTAGGAATAGATGTTGTAGGGGTAGGTGCTGCAGGGATTGCTCTAGGCAGCTATGGAAGTTGCAAACCCTTTTGGGCAACAAAGTCTTGCCAAGAAAGGGGAGAGATATCCCTTAGGGAATGCTCAATCAACAGTTTTATGAGGACATAGTGGGAAATAGATTTGTCCCTTCCTCTCTGGGTTTCATGGGCACTTTGCTTTAAAAGATTTAACAGAAAGTTTGAGACATTAATAGCTAACCCATGCCTCATATGGCTCAATAACTTAAAATGGTAAGAATGTAAATAGGAGAAGCATCCCTCACAGGTGAAATACCTGATTATGAATGCAGCATACTCAGAATATGGAAAGGGCAGCGACACTCATTTGCAGCCTTGTTTAGAGACCTTCAAAGGTCCATCAGTTGGTACTATAAATTCTTTCCTCGCAGAAACAACATCTGAAGAGAAATTTTGTCCTATTGCAGGAAGCCTCGTTATTTCACCAATTTGTTCTTCTATTATTGCCATTGTCAGACCCCATACTCAAGCTTCCCTCTCTGAAAGAGTTCTTAAAAATTCACTAGCAGCTTCCTCATTGAAAGAATCTAACCTCAGAAAATAGTTTAGCCAACCACAATTATTGAATTCTTGCACTGTTTGAGGATTTTGTGTTAAGATCTCATGAGCTACAGGCTCATGTCTTACCAATTGACCACCCATATTAACAAATTACCTTAGCTGAGATTCCAGAAACCCAAAATTTTTCTAAAAATTCAAAAGAAAATTCTTCTGCTCTACTTCTTTTTTCCTCTTTCAGTTTCTTTCTGTCATGCCGTCACTTTCTCTTCTTTTCCAAGAATGACTTTGAAAATTAATTGCATGTAATGATTACTAAGATCTACTCCTATCAATCAGTTAATATTGTTTAAGATAAAACATGCAGCCATATTTGGAAAGTACAAGAAGAATAAAAATATCATATTAGTTGCGAAAGCGATATAAGAAAAGGTTTGAAATGGATTATCCCATCCCCTACTTAAAAGTTGACATGTGTCCACAAATGGCCGAAAGGATAGGCGAAGCATGGTCGATAAAGACTTATATGCACATAGTAGTTGTTGAATAAATGAAACAAATAAATAAAGTGATTAAGAGAAGATACCGCATACCTTTCATTTAATGCTCACATGTGTTGGGAAAAATCATAGCACATCATGAAATGATGGCTGGAAGAGTAACCATGAATAAGGTGGTATGGCAGGATGGATGATGTGGAAGAAAAGATAATGAATGGCGATGATGGATTGAAAATGGAGAACGTGGCATCCTTGAAAAAGAAACCTTTATTATGTGCATGCAACGTGGAATTTAAAGAGATGTTGTAGGAGAAAGACCAAAGTATTTTGTTGTAGGAAGATCAGTGGTTGTATTTGAAACAAATTGTTGCAAAAACTCATCTTTAGAAGTCGGCTTATGGTACAACCGAAGACGGTGTCCATTAACCAGTAGCTTGAATCGGACTAGATCTATTGTAGCCAACTACACTGAGCCATTATCAAATACATGTTCTATTTCATAAGGACCAAGCTAATGTGTGTTTAGTTTACCTTGATTTTCTTTGTATCTAGAGTCATAAAGCAGTGCCCAGTCACCAGCAGAGAATTGCTTAGTTCTAATATGATTGTCAAGCCATTTATTTCTTTGCTGTTGGATAGCTTCAGTATGCTGCAGGGCAGCTTTCCTCATCTCATCCAATGCGTTTAGCTATAGGAGTCATTCCTTTTGAGCTTCAGATATATCAATGTTAAGCCAGAGAGTAGTCCTCAAAGTTTTAGGCTCAAATTCAATTGGCAACATGGCAGTCTTACCATAGAGTAATTCAAAAGGAGTAAACCCTATAGTTGTTTTCCATGTTGTTCTATAGGCCCAAACTGCTTCAAGCAAGTGATTTCTCCAATCCTTCTTGTGTAACTGGATTGTCTTTGTAAAGATTGCCTCAATTTTTCTGTTGGTAACTTCTGTCTGGCCATTGGCTTGAGGGTGATAGGGGCTAGACTTTTTGTTCGTAATCTTGTAATCATTCATCAAGGCAGTGATTAAGTTGGATGTAAAATGAACTCCTTGATCAGTAACAAGCTCCCTTGGGACTCCAAACTAAGTAAAAATCTGCTCTGTATAGGAAATTAACAACTTTATTATCACGGGCATGTGCCATTGCTTTTACTTCTACCCACTTGGTTACATAATTAGTACACACCAAAATGTATTATTTCCCATTGGATGGAGGATCAATAGGCCCAATAAAATCCATACCTCACTTATCAAAGGGACTAACTACCATTTGAGGATTTAGGGGCATTTCATCATACCTTGTTGGTCTCCCCATGCGCTGACATCTATCACATTTCTTAGTTTAAGTTGCAGCATCTTTGTGTAGTGTGGGCCAATAGTATCCTGTATTAAGCACTTTCATACCTGTTCTCTTAGCTATAAAGTGTCCACCACATGGCTCATCATGATAGGCATACAAAATTTCATAGGTCTCATCTTCCCTAACACATCTTCTCATGACTTGGTCAGGTCCTATATAAAATAAACAATCTGCAATCCATGAAAAATTGAAACTTTTCTCAACTAACAATTTCCTTTCCTTTGGTGAGAAGTGAACTCGAATCTTGTTTGCTACTAAATAATTGGCAAGATCTGCATACCATGGAGTTTGAGCAGCAATAGAAAATAGATGTTCATCAGGGAAGCTATCATCAATTACCTCAGGAGTGTCAGGTGTAGGTGTTTGAAGTCTTGACAAGAAATCAACCACTACATTAGCTCGGACTAGCTTATCAATAACTATGATATAAAATTCTTGCAACAATAGGAGCTATCTTGCTAATCTGTCAGATATGGCAAGCTTATTCATGAGGTGCCTTATGGCTGCATGATCTGTATGAACAAATATTTGGTAACCAGTGACATAATGTTGAAACTTGTTCAGGGCATACACAACTACTAGCAATTCTTTCTTTGTGATAGTATAGTTTAATTTAGGGCCTTGAAGATTTTTACTAATGAAATATATGGTATGTTCAATTGAATTCTTTTTCTATCCTAAAACTGCCCCAATGGAATAATCAGAAGCATCTATGTGTATATGAAAAGGTAGACTCCACTTCGGTCCTTGAAGAACAGGTGTTTGAGTAAGTAGGTTCTTAAGCTATAGGAAAGACTTGTCACAGGCCTCAGTCCAAGTAAATTTAGAATCCTTAGTCAATAAGGCATATAGTGGACTGGCTATCTTGCTGAAATCTTTGATGAATCTTCTATAATATCCAGCATGTCCTGGGAAGCTTCTAACATCCTTTTGTTTTGTAGGTGTTGGCAAAGCTAGAATAACTTCTATTTTTGCAAGATTAACTTGAATTCTTGCTTGATAGATTTGATGGCCTAAAACAATTTCCTCTTGCATTATCATAAAGCATTTCTCACTATTCAAAGACAAATTTTGCTCCTGACATCTTTTCAACACTTTTTCCAAATTGGCTAATGCTTCTTCATAAGTAATTCCATAGGTAGTGAAGTCATCCATGTAGATTTCCATACAATCATGAGAAATGTCAGCAAAAATACTAATGATTGCCCTTTGAAATGTTGCAGGTGAATTACATGGTCTAAAAGGTAAAACAGAGTAGGCAAAAGTGCCCCATGGACTAGTAAAAGTTGTTTTTGTCTTGATCTTTAGGGGTGATTCTTATTTTATTATAGCCACTATATCCATCCAAAAAGGAGAAATACTTTTTTCCAGACAATGAGTCTAATACTTGGTCAACAAATGGAAATAGAAAATGATCATTTTTATTTGTTGTGTTCAGCTCCCTGTAGTCTACACAAACTCTCCATTTTCCACCTTTTTAAGGGACAATCACCAATGGAGATACCCATTGACTATCTAAAATGGGGTAGATAAAACCAGCATCAAACAATTTTTGAAGCTCTATTTTAATTATTTCCCTAAGTGCTAGATTTATCCTTCTTTGAGGCTGCCTGACAGGTGAACAATCTTCCTTAATATAGATCCTATGAGTACAAAGTTGAGGATCTATTCCCTTCATATCTCCATAGTCCCATGCAAAAGCTCTGTGTTGATTTTGCAACATTGTGACTAGGGCAGCTTGTTGAGATTGAGGCAGCATATTATTGATATTCAAACAACACCCTGGAGACACTTCTACTTGCTTAATAAGATCATTCATGGAGGCTGCTAATAACAATGGTGTCTGTATTTCATATGGAAGAAAATTATTATAAACAGTAGGAGATTTAGGTGACAGGTTCTCAGAATTTAGTTGCTGAAGGAAACATTGGTGAAGACAACTATCTACAATAGATGGGCTACTTGGACCAGGATTGGACTGCAAAATATTGAAAAGCAGGTCATCCTCACTCTGAAGCTGGGAAAACGAATTAGTTTGCAGCATCATTAGCTGAGCCAATGAATTGACTTCTTTAGTTTCCTCTCCTAAATCTAGCCAAATTGGTTGAGACAAATTTGGCTGAGGTTGAGCAGGTGGGTATAGAGCCAATTTCTTTCTTGACCGACCATCAAAAATTGTCATGTCTCCTAAACGACATCCTATAAAAGCATCAGTTGTGGCTAACCATGGTCTTCCTAGGATGATAGGATATCCTCCTAAAGTGGCCTTAGTGGACAATATGGTAAAATCTGCTGGGTATTCCCAAGACTCAAGGATGACAATAACATCTTCTACCATTCCATCAGGTTTTACTATGAAACTATCAACAAGCTATAGGATGGTAGGTGTAGACCTAATGTTTACAATATTCAAATACTCCATTGTATTCTTGGTCATTACATTGATTGCTGCACCAAGGTCAATCAAAACATTCTTTACTATTTGGCCATTAATATTTATTTGTACCACAGGACTCCCAGGATCAGTATATTTTGGAATGACAACCTTTCCTAACATAATATCTGTCAACTATCCTAGAACATAGATAGTTTGGGGATCCTTTTTCTTTCTTCCTGGTTTCTTCAAATAGGCCTCTTAATGGCTTTTCCATAAATTGGGACATCCTTAATGGCTTGAAAAAGGGGTATTTGAATGTGTACATTCTTCAACTGATCCAAAATATCAAAGGTAGGCTCTTCCATAGAATTTGATGTAGTAAATTACAATCTCTGAGGAAAAGGCAGTTTGGCTTGATGTTGTAGGACAAACTCCTTAGAGACAGTATTTGATATAAGTATATGTTCTGTAGGATCAATTGGTTGTTCAGAGGTAGAGTCTAGAATCTCTGTAATTACAGGCAGCTGTGGAATAGGAAGTGTGGTTCTAGATCGGAGATGGATTCCATGAATACTCAGGGCATAAGCTGGATACTGATTGATTTTTGCAAAATACAGAGGCTGTTGTTGCTACTGTTGCTTATTATTAGGATTTGAAAATGGTTGAGCAGGCATATGCATTTTTTTTGGAGGGCCAGTATTTGTTGCAGGTGCTACAGGAGGTGGCATGAGGGCCTAAGGTTGTGGCTACTGAGGCTGCAGGAAGTCAAGGGATTGGTTCTACCATTGTTGTGGACTTCTCCATTGAGGGTTCTGCTGCTAGTTACCTGGGGGTGGATTCCATTGTCCTTGTGGCTGCTGCCAACCTCCTTGAGGACTCTAATAGCTAGGCCAGTGAGGTTGAGAAGTATTCCAAGGTGGTGATGACCCATATGTAGATTGCCACTGGTTATTGTAATTAGAATAAGGATTACCAAAAGTCAAAGGATTTTGAGGCATACCTTGTCTTTGAGCCCATGGTCACCTTTGTGTGATGAAAAATACTTGGTCATCATCACTTTCTACCACCTTAAAGTCAGTAGGTAGCTACTTAGCCTCCAGGTTAGCCACCATCTTGCATCTACAGTTATGTTTCTTTTGTCTGCAATGTGGACAAAACTTAGCCAAGATTGCTTTAGCTTCCTCATGTTTCTTCCAAGCTTGCATAGTATTCAACTGTGTAGCCATGTTGTTTATGATATTCTACGTGAAATCAAACAGCAAATTTGTGATCTCCATCCACAAAACTCCATTAATAGAGGAATTTACCACTGTGGCTTGATGACCTCTACCTTTCTTAACAATTGCTTAAGAGTAGTTGAGACATATCTTCTTGATATTATCCCAAGACAGTTGGGTTATATCACCTCCTCCCATTAGGTCCAGGGCATCTATATAGGTATCACTGATTCCCCTTAGAAAAAGTAGTTTATGAGATTCTTCATTGAGAGTATGGTCTAAATTCTTTTTTTAGGGAAAACAAGAATCTTGAGATATAGTCTTCTAGGCTTTCATCCTCCTTTTATTGAATTTTGAATATATCATCTCCCTTACTACCACTTTTACAATATTCCTTGTACTTCTCAAGAAGTTTTGTTTGCATGACTGCCCAACTATCGAAAACATCCCTTCCCAAACTCATGAACCATCTAAGAGCTCCTTCCTTCAAAGTAGAAGGAAATAACTTCAGCTTGTGAGCATCTAAAGTGTAATCATAACTGTGACAGAGGATGTCAAACTCAAACAAGAAAGTGTCTGGGTCCTCTGTAACTAGTCCATAGAACTTGGGGAGTAAAGAGGAAGGAATATTTTTAAGGTTATCAGTATCTTGCTGAGAAATGATGGGAAACTCAAAAGCAGGAGGTTGATTAGGTGGATTCTATGCCATATTTGTTTGATGGAGTATCAGAGCAAATGGATTTTCTTCAGGTTCTTCGTCAGCTGGGTAAAATGGCAATTCAACAAACAAGTTTTCAACAAATGGATTGATATCTTGGTCTCCTTCCTCAAATAGATTATAAGCTAGTTCAAGATTATTATCAATGAATGGAAGGTTAGAAAGGAATCTTCCTAGAGTGTCTCTTCTTTTATGCATGCAATAGAATGAATGGTGAATTGAAGGAATTTTGAAAATGCTTGAATACCAGACTAAACTACTGCTAATAATGAATTTTGACAGGTTCTTTGCTTGACACCATCCCTGACAAAGGGGCCAAAAATGGTCACGCCCACAAAAGGATATAATAGTCACAACAAATCCTAACATGTGAATTGGACATTCCAGCAGGTGACTAACATCTTCTTATGGTCATTCATTTACTTTGTCAAACCAAGGAACGTATACTTGAAATGGAGCGGCACTGTATGTGCACTAAGAACCAGTTTCAGTCACGATTTACCAAAAATAAATGTGTGAAAGGAATTCTATTTATTCTATAGGAATGTAATGTGTAGCCTTCTAAATTTAATCAAAGCAGAAACAATAACAACTACTAACTGAGAAACAAACTATGAACTGACCTTATGTTGCAGGAATAGACATAGGGATGGATTCCCGATGTTGCAGGAACAATATAAGACTGAGTTTGCACTGAAACTTCAAGAACGAAATCTAGCTTATGATCAACAAAAAATAAACGACTAACTAACTAACTACATATACTACTAAGTGGGCTCCCTTAGCAAGCATCAACTAATTATGGTAGTATTGAGCTCAGAACTTCATCAACATTTATTCATAAAATTAGAATGATGTAGATTGTTTTGTTCATATGAAAGCTAACACAAAACTCTATCTCTTATCATAGTACTAACTCTTACATACTCTGCTTTTTATTATCATACTAAATTTTACATGATATCCTTTCTATGCTTGCTTGCTCACTCGCACAGGAGGAACACTTATTTAAACCAGAAAAATAACTAACTAACTCAACCAGAGAAAGACATGGACATAAAATGAATCTTGAAACCAAGGAATAGACTTCTCATAAATGAAAACATATCCATTCAACATGATCAAGAGAATTTATCATTCCAATCTTTCAAATTAAATGATCATTTAATTTAATTCCCAATGACCTGAGCAGGGAGTCTTCGTTGGAACAACTTCCTTGATGTCGTGCAAGAAATGGAGTTTATTGTAGAACTGAGATCCACCATGCTTGACACATTCATGCTCCCTTCAACAACCTACAATGCACAAGGCGACAGAGGTGAAAGAAAGCATGCGTGGAAAACAACACGATCCATTCATTAATCACATATTAAATCTATCACATTATTCAAAAACCATATGTGTTATACCAGTCATTTGGAAAGTCAAATAGGGTAATTAATAAGACACATCGAGATGTTAGGCTGCAGGAATATAGGAATGTATTGCTATAGGATACTACCCAATTTCAGATAAAAAAGTCTTTAATCACATAGTTAAAACATCCATTAGCAATAAAGTATAGATATTAAAAATACATCATGATACTCAAATTATGAGCATATCCTGAGCTCATCAGACTTTAAAAATTGAAAATTTTGTTGATTTTTCACAAAGGGGCTGGCATGACCTTCATGGGCGAACCTGACCTAATAGATAGGTGGTCCTGACCTCTTCTAGGGGTGGACCTAACCTCTAGGAGCCGATCTGACCCAATAGAGGGGTGGACCTGACCTAGACAACTTTTCTCGAAAGGTGAAATTTGAGTTTTCAGCACTCTTTTTGGTTGTTTTAAGTGTTTTTGACCTCTGAATGTGTTTTTATTATGTCTATGCAAACATCTAATCAATATTTGGCAAGAAACAAGGAGAAAAAACACTAACAAATTTTCCTTGCAGGGTTATTTATTTATCAATTACTTCTTGTTATTTTTGGACATCTTAGGCACATAGTTTAATTAGGGGTGTTAATTAATCTTGTGTTTCATGCTTGTTGGTAGGCTATTTAGGTATCCAATCCCCTTGCACCATTTGGTGATCCTGGGTGATGAGAAATTACAGCTTACCAAGTGTTTGTGTCTCCCTTTTTCTTTTTATTATGGGACTTGCTTGGGAATTTCATCACCCCAAGGGACGATCCCAACCACACATACTGGTAGGGTATATAAAAGGGGGAGAGCCAAAGCTGTACCCCAATCCAACCATGTTTTAATGGGGAAAACATCAAGATGATGTGAAGAGTTGGTCTAAGCCCCTAGTATCTCACTAAGGTTCCTGACTCACGCTTGGAACAGGTCGGTGTTCACAGTTTGGGCCTCATGTACTGGGTGTATATCAAGTACTCCTTAGCAACCATGTTCATCATAGAATAGAAGAATTTGTTGGCCATATCCCATTCTGCTAGTTTTAGGATTATGTTGGTTGAACTGTTTTCTTTGTGGGAAACCAATAATTTTTTGTTCAGTTGAGTCAGCCTTATCCTTTGATTGATGTTTGTTGTGTTTTTGGGTCCTTTGGCTTAGTCTAATTTTTTTAAAAATCAAGTTTATACCTATCTAGGGGTGGACCTATCCTCCAGGGGCAGACCTAACCTATTCCATGGGTAGACCTGACCTCTGAACTAGCCCCTTTTCAGCCTGCTTTAGCCAATTTTGACCAACTTTTGTCAAACAAGCATACTTTACCTCTATGGGTGGACTTGACCTCTTTGAGGGGTGGATTTCTCCTCCAGGGGTGGACCTAACCCATCCCATGGGTGGACCTGACCCTTGAGCAGTTAGTTTTATCATTTGTTTCATCATTCTAGACACCCGTTTCATCGTTTCAAGTGCCCATTTCACCATTCCAATCAATCATTTCCCTATTCTGAACATTCATGTACCTATTATGAGAATCCATTCCTCATTCCAAACATTCATTCCCTCAATTTGAGCATTCATTTCCTCATTTCGTCCACCTATTTACTAGTTTCAAATAGTTATTTTTGTCTATTTTTAATTCCAGGGGTGGAACTAAACTTTTCTAGGGGCAAAACTACCCTAGTAGGGGTGGACATGACCTTGGAGGGGCATACTTTCCCTTGGATAGGCTTCCCAGACCCTAAAAAAATTGTTTTTACTTTCTTTTTCAGTTGTTTCGTCTATCATTTTTCTTCATTTTCAATCATTTTCACCCATTCTTCTTTGGAGGGGCAGACTTGCCCCTGGATAGGCCTCTCAGACCCTAAAACAAGTATTTTTACTTTCCTTTTCGATCGTTTTGGCAGTTGTTCTTCGTCATTTTTGGTCATTCTTATTCATTCTCGCCTATTACCACCTCGTTGAATGAGTCCCCCATCAATTTGAATGAATTTTCTTCTTACATAGCTAGTCTTATCTCCCAATCTGAGCATCTGTTGATCCATTCTGATCAATCGTTTATTCACTTCAATATTTCATTCATCCATTCCTAACTCTTGTTCACCCCTTTTGATTATTCATTTACTTTTTTTGAGTAAACGTTCATCCATTCCAAACCTTCTATCATTTTGAACTACCATTCAATCATTTTGATCAATCGTTCACTCATTCTGAGTACTCGTTCATCTATTTCAAATCTTCATCTCCTCATTTCAAGAGTCATTCATCCATTTTGAACATTTATTCTCCCTTTTTGATCATTCGTTTACTTGTTCCAATTAAATGTTCATCCATTCCAAACCTTCTTCTATAATTTTGAGCTCTTGTTCTATCATTTTGACCATTCATTTACTAATTTCAAGTAAATGATCATCCATTTTGAACCTTCTTCTATCATTTTGAACTCTCATTCCATCATTTTGATCATTCATTTACTCATTCTAATTAAATATCCATCCATTCCAAACCCTCCTCTATCATTTCAAGCTCTTGTTCAACCATTCTAATCAATTGTTTACTCATTTTGACTACCCATTCATCTATTCTAAACACTCGTTCACTCATTCTGAGTACTTGTTCATTTGTTTCAAATCTTAGTCTCCTCAATTTGAGAGTTATTCATCCATTCTAAACATTCATTCACTCTTTCTGATCATTCATTTACTCGTTCTGAGTAAACGTTCATCCATTTTGAACCTTCTTCTATCATTTTGAACTCTCATTCTGCCATTTTGATCATTCTTTTACTCATTCTGGGTAAACGATCATCCATTCAAAACCTTCTTCTATCATTTTGAACTCTCATTCTACCATTTTGATCATTCTTTTACTCATTTTGAGTAAATATTCATTTATTTTGAACCTCCTATAATTTTGACCTCTCGTTCTGCTATTCCAATCATTCGTTTACTCATTCTGAGTAAATTTTCATCTATTTCAAACCTCCTTCTATCATTTTTAACTCTCGCTCTACTATTTCATTCATTTGTTTACTCATTTTGAGTAATCATTCATTCATTTCAAACCTTCATCTTCTCATTCCGAGAATTATTCATCCATTGTGAGTAGTCATTTACTCATTTTGAGTAGTCATTCATCCCTCTCGATCATCTATTTACTTGTTCTGAGTAATATTTCATCTATTTTGAACCTCCTTCTCTCATTCTAAGCATTTGATTGTCCATTTCTATCATCTGTTTCATCATTTTCCCCATCTGAATCCCCTGAACATCATTTCAAGTTATTATCTGAATTGACCTAAGTGTTTGCATTGATCATCATCATCCAAATCTACTTAGGATTTTCATCTATCTTAAGTTAATCATCATCATTGGCCCAATCAATCCACTTTCAATCTTAAGGTGGATTTAGTGCCACAATCATCCATTTATCCTTTAATTCGATCAATCAGTATCCTAAGTCACCTAGGGTTATCTTTGAATGGGGTTTTCTAATCCCTTTCATCATCCTATCCAATCCATCATTTGATCTATCAATCATCGATCGATCTTATCCAATCTAATCCAATTGTATCCTTATCCAATCACCTTTGAACCAATCAATATACTTCCATCTTGAAGTAGATTCGGTGCTGAGGTCATCCTTTGGTAATCAAATCTAATCATCAAAATCAATCCCATCACATCATATGATAATCCTAATCTGAGCTTTGATCCAATCCTAATCTGAGCTTGACCTAAATCTTGATTTGAGCTTTAGTCCGTTTCAATCCAAAATCTTTGGTCGATTCTCTTTATCCTTTCATCATCATGAATCCTTATCCTCCATCAATAGTAGTCAAGGGAAACGATGATAACGAAAGTCTTGTCGATCAAGAGGTATACGACATGGATCCCCTTGACATTGTCATTGCTAGTAAGCTTTCCCCATTTGCTTTCCAAAATCCAACTACTCCTCTGAACTATCCCATTATGTCTTCATCCATGCCTAATCATGTTCCTTATGCTACCTTTAACAAGGGATATCTGGTACCTTCCCCATTCGTATATTTTTCATATCCTTATGAATCTACATCATCCTCTTATCCTAATCTTCCATCCCAGTATTCCTATCACAATCCCCCATCCATGTCCCCTTATCATAATCCTCCTTACCAATCTACTCATCCTAATCCAACATCCACACCTTTTTATCTTAATCCTACACCCCCATCAACCTATCCTAATCCAACTTCCACATCTTCTTATCCTAATCTATCATCCACATTTCCATATCTGAATCCATCTTCGCATCCTAATCCACCATCCCAATATCCTTACTACAATCCTAATTCACCATTCCAATATCCTTACCTTAACCCTCCCTCCAATCCTAATCCTCCATCTACTCCTAGTCTTCCATCCAATCTCATTCCTCAATCTAATCCTAATCCACCAATCCATAGCCCTAATCCTTCATCCACTCCTACCTTGCCATCCAAACCTAGAGTATGTGAGTTCCTCACTCCAAAAATTCTCCAAGGCCTTATAACAAAGCGGACATCCCGCACTCCACACATTGAAGTTGTGGAACCACGTAGTCTTGATCCATCATCCACAGTCACTAGTGATGAGAACCTTCTCCATACCACACCTATCATTGATGTTACCACCCCTTGCACCACTCAAACCATCGAAACCATCACATCCTCTAAATCCACTGAGCCCCAATCTTGTACTTTGAGATCTGTCGAGCCCATCAAAGATAACCAAATCTAATCCACTCCTCCTACACCTAGATCCTCCCCATCCATCACAAATCCAGAAATCCAATCCACCCCTTCCACTCCTAGTATCACTGCAATCCCTCCTCTTGAACTTCATGAATCCTCCATCTGTCCACCTCACCCACTTGGGGAAACATTCCTCCATTATCATCCCTCTCGCACATGATGAGTCATGCCAAGAGCTTGATCCAAAGTATGCAATATCCCCTCCTCCACATCAAGATCCTACCATCCCATCTAGTCCATCTCAAGATCATAGTCTCCCATCTATTCCATCCCATGATCCCCTTGTCACTCAAGATCCAATCACTCCATCTCATGAGCTCACATCTCCATCTCCATCGTATGATCCCTTATCATCTACTATCACAAATCCAGATCCTATCATATCACCTAATCCCTCTCCTAATACCACCCATCCAAATGATGCTATCCCCTCATCTTTATCTCACGATCCTCCATTGTCACTTAAACCTACTATCCCCTCACCGCTTGTATATCTAGTTGGTACTCTCACATTCTTCCATGGTGGTCTCCTTATAGAAGAAAAAAAAGTATATACGCCACCCCTCCTCCCCCACCTAATAATGGACTCACACCATTCTTCCAAAATAACAAAAATCCTATCATAGATCGAATGCTCAAGAACATGAACTACTAAGGAAAATGTTTAGGCCTTCATGAGCAAGGTATTTTAGAGCCCATCTAGGTTAAAGAACAACTTTGTATGTGAAGTCTTGGACATATTTCTCAAAACTAAAAATCTAAAGATGTTGGTACAACCTCTAGACATCCTCAACGAGTCTCTTCCAAAAGAAATATAGGCTCTTCCCATCACTCCACCAAATCATTTGTTGCCATCCCTCCTCCTCCATCGCACCGCCTCAAAACTTCCATCCATATTTCTCCATCATTTGCTCCATCCATTTTGGGTCCTTACATCCCTCCATCTACCATATCCCATCCTCCATCTACTTTTTCCATGTTTCCTCTAGGTCCTACATCTATTTTGGGCCCCTATACCCTAAAATCACCTCCTTTATCTCATCCTTTTATCCATCCATCACCTATCCATGTCATCCATCATAAACATCCCCCTCACATGTCCCCTAATCAGGATCAACAAAGGAATGTACCCACACATCCTCCATCTACACATAATCCCCACAATCCTACCTCCATCACTCCATATTATCCACCTCCTCATACCCATCCCATTGTTATTCAAAGAACTTTGGGTGCCAAAGCAATAATGTATGAATCTAAACATCCACATGAATCTAAAGCTTCCCATGTCCCCTCTAAACGACATGTTGAAGAAAAGAAAAATAAAATCCAAAATCAAAATCAAATCTGTAGCCTGCAAAGGTCCACCAAAGAAAAGATCAAAACCATTTGGATCCCAAATAAAAAAGATGCAATGCCATCAGATGAAAAATCTATAAGAACATCTAAATTTTCTAATTCAAAATCTAATCATACACCCCTTTCATCTCCTAATTTTTTTTGGGTCCTTATGTCCCAAAATTCACTATCCTATCTCCTCATTTATCCCCACATTCTCCATCCATTAATACTCCTATCATTTCATGTCCATCACCGTATGTGCTAATGGTGGTCCTGAACCCACCACCCCATCACACATCTACCCCATAATTCTACCCATACCCTTTCCAGCCTCCCATCCATTATCCCACATATCTCCCCCATCAAATCCCTCTAATTCATCCTCTTGCATAATCCATTTATCCTAATATGGTTGTACCAATATCCAATAGACACTTCGAACAGGGGCTCTTAACACCTTTTATGGAACTTGATGCTTGATTCCTTCATCCATCTCCTTGTCACATGTCTTAGACTAAATTAGCTTATCTACCTCCCTATCCTTATCCATCTTCTTATGCATGCTATCCAAAAAGTAAAAAAAAATAAAAATCCAAAAATAGTAAAAAGAAATAATTCGTCCAATGGTGAAAACTTGGCAAACAAACACCTTGGATAAGTACCATGATGAAAACTTGGAAAACAGTCATCATGAGTAAATCCCCATCTGTCCTTTTTCACACTTGCAAGAAGCTTCTTGATATGCATCCCCACCATCCGCTATGCTTCCTTCTACACACATATCTTCCTACTATAAATCCCCTACATCCTTTTCCTCCATCTCACCTATCTTACGTAGCATACCATCATATCCCATTTATCTCTTCTCCCTCCATCCTTCTTGTGATCTTGATAAAAAAAATAGGGGCACCTATCTATGCATGCTTCAGACACCTCTTGGTATACATTCCCTTCATACATGCTCTATTGTATCCCTTAGTCACCCATCCTATCCACCTCTAGTTATCTCCTTCATTTTCCCATCTTCCATCCCTCATGCCTCATTATATATGACATATCTAGAGTGGGGGAATCTTCTTCATTTTGGATATAGTCCTTGGAGATATCATTCATCCCTCAATCCACTAATCCATTTTCACCTCCCCATCCTTGTCATCCAAATCCCTCTAAACAATCCTTTTAACCTCCCTATCCTTATCCCCCTATCCATCCATCATAGCATCCATTCCATCTCCCCATCCTTATCTTCCTATCCATTTATATCTATCCACATCCCATCTCATAATCCCTTGTCATTTGTATCTAGCTGTAGGCTAATCCCCATGCCATCCAATGTCATCTACAATACCGCCATCACTTCTTCTTTTGCACATATTTTCAATCTCCTATCCTTTCTCATCATTCATCTCTTTGTCCTAATCATCCTCCCATTTCATTTTGATGATTTGGATAACTATCCCATCCATGAGCTTCATGTGATCATCGTCATCCTATCCAATCATATCAATTCCATCATTTTATCTGCCTATCCTAGTTATCTCATCATCCTTTTATCCATTGTTTGTCTTTGGCATTTTGTCAAACTATATTGCCCCTGCACTTTCACATAGGAAAGGTTGATCATCTAATCCACCCTCAGGGCTCCTTTTTTCCATTCTATCTTTATCATCCATCGAGGTCTCCATCATCCTCTTTCCAATTTTATCCATGGTCCATTTTTAGCCTTTTATCAAACTACAAGGGCTCTGTGCTTTCACATAAGCAAGGCTAATCTTTAATCGGCCCTCAATCCCCTAGGTCTTTAGGGTCTTTCAGTCTCTTGTCTTGTACCCCTTGTGTCATGTCATCAAGTTATGCCCTTATCCATCTGGTTCATAACAAATGAGATCCACTAGTATTAGTAGATCTAATCAGTCTTGAATATCCTGCATCATATCGATCCTTCAATTAGTATCCATCATCAGTCTCAACAAGATGTATCCTTCCTAATAGACCTCATCAAGCCCATCCATCCTTGTGATTCTATGGTAAAGGACATTTGAACTTGATTGTGATATTTTGATGCTTTTAGATTTTTTTTATCATTTGCACTCCCGATCATCACTTGTCATGGTTAGCTTGATCCATCATATCATGGTGTAATTTGGCTTGTAAAACATAGGGGCATATCTTGATCTTTTCTTTGTTTTTCTCTTCTTAGTTGTCCCACGTCATACCCATCAAGATCCTTGAGGTCTTGTGTTATGCTGGGGAATCCTTATGTGCTCGTGGTTATCCCAATACCTCGCCCGACCAAGGTCATCATGACTTTGAGGTGTTGGGATTTCCTTCTTGTTTCTTGTGTTTGTTTCATGCATTAGACACTAATCTGCCTTGGTCATTTATACCTTGGTGTATTGTGTCTTCTGCTATAGAAAAAATTAGTGCTTCGAAGATGAAAAATTGCATTGGGATTGCATTTCATTTTTCATTCTATCATCTTGCATGTATCCCCCATACTATAATATATCACAATCCCCCCTCATCCATTCATCATTCATCACTCTCACTCCCCCATCCATCCACTCTCTTATCATCATCTCTTCAAACTTCTTTGAATAATATCGATTGGTTATTCTAAGCATCTTGTCCCCAATAATTTTTATTCCTTTCATCCATCTCACATCCTAATCAAATCCTCCTCCATTCAATCTTCTTTTCCCCTTCCCTTATCGGTCTCACCCCGCCTGGGGTGGACCTGCCCTGGCTACGGGTGGACTTACCACTGCCATGGGTGGACCTACCCCCAGGTGTGGGTAGACTCGCCTAGCATAGGGCAGACCCACCCAGCTTGGGGAAAACCCACCCCGGCGGTGGGCGGACCTGCCTAGCCTGGGTAGACCCACCCCCAATTGTGGGCAGACTCTCCCCTGGCTGTGAGTGGAATCACCCCCGACTATGGGTGGAATCACCCCTGGATGTGGGTGGACCCACCCAGACTGGGGGAGACCCACCCCACCAATGGGTGGACCCGCCCTCAGGTGGGTGGACCCGTGCTAGTGAAATTTCCCCTTCTAGGGTGGGTATGCCCCTCTATGGGGCCCATCCACCTCTTTCCCTATCCTTTTCCATGAGAGAACTCGCCCTATGCTAGTGCAACATCATATTTGTCCTAACATCCATTTGTGCTTAATCCATCTCATGTCGTTTATCATCCTCTCTCATCCATCCCTTTGCATCATCTTCCTCATCTCACTTCTCATGGTCTAATCCATTTCGAGAGCACACCCGTGTTCTCTTGAACCTACATATCCTCTTGAGGAGGCATTGTTCATCCCTAACCTTCATCTTCACCCCCATCATCTTCCTTCACAGTCGATCCTTTAACGACTGGGGCATCTTTTCCAATCTAACCATTTTCTTCTGAGTTCTATGTTTTAATATTCTTTGAAATGATGCTACTTTGTAACACCATCTCAAAGAGGGGAAAAATGTAGACACCTAAATTCGGACACTTAATTTATCCAAATTTATGCCCTTTCATCTAAACATCCCCTTATCCGCATTAATTAAGTAATATCACTATTATTTAATTAATACCTCTAAAGTTCTTCTAATCCCTAAGGTATCTAGTTAAATAATTAAATACCTTACCTCTTTAAATACCCCTTTCATCAAATGAATTAAATAAATATGACATTTATTTAATTCCTCACATGTCACATCCCTTTCATAATCTTAATCAACCTCCTAATTCCATCATTAGGAATGTGCACATTCCTAATCCTTGATTAGGATGTGCCACATCCTTCAACTTTTGCAAGTTGGCCCCTAATATCTCTTAGCCACCTAACCCTCCTCTAATCCTTCATTAACAAGTCTAATCAACCTCAAGGAATTTTTTATTCTTTTTATCCTTCCAAGGAATATTAAAATATTTTTTCTCTTCCCAATGTGATCTTTGACTTGTCATGTCAAGTCACATGGGACAAGTGCTTACTTTTTTAAGCACCTTGTCTTATCCAAGGTACTTTCTACCTCTCCC
>VDFB02000015.1:528828993-529060080 GCA_007258455.2 Sequoia sempervirens | reverse complement strand
TTAATATGACTGTTCTATGTTATTCTCTGTATTTTTCCTCTAATCTTCTTAATATTTAAGAAAATCTCTTTTCTCTGTACTCTGTCACTGTTTTTCTTATATTTATGAAGATAATATATATATATATATAATATATATATAATGTTTTACAAACCTCTGTGTCTGTATCTGAATATATTATTTTCCTGTAATATTTTTAAATGAGGGTATTCTAAGTATATATATATATATACAACTTCTGTGTATATATATATATATATACATTTTATTATTTAAATGTCTTTGTGCATTCTAAATCATGTATTTGAGATTTGATTAAATCAATTGTTATTTTATTTTAATTTTTCTATGGCTGTTTTGGCCGACGCCATTCCGTACCTGGGAGGACGGATTGACGTTTTCGTGTAAATAAAAGAAATTTTTCTTGGATATGAAATTTTATTTATGTTTATGGTTTTTATTAAAGTTTTGTTTTTTGTTTAAGTGGGGTTTTGGGGGGGGACGGCTGGGCCATACCCCCACCCCTGTCGCTGCGGCCAAGGCAATGTACCAGCAGTCCTTACGGACTGCTGTGTACAGCGGCCTTTAAGGCCGCTGTGTACAGCAGCCGTAAGGCTGCGTACAGCCTGCGGCCAGCCTTAGGGGCCGACGGCCTGTGGGGTACGCAGTTTTTAATTTAATTTATTTGTTTTTATTTATATTTTGTGTTTTATATTTATGTGTTTTAAAATTTAATTTAATTTAAAATTTAATTTATTTTTATTTATATTTTGGCGTTTTATATATATATATATATATATATATATATATATCGGTGTGTATTTTGCTTATTTTATTAAATGTTTATTATGGTAATTTATAATATTATTAAATATAATGATTATAATTTATTTCTTTTTAAAATAGTATAATTGGAATTTATGATATTATTAAATATAAGGATTATAATGTATTTTATTTAAAATGAAATTATGATTATTATATTTAATATTTTTGGTTAGTTTATAACGTAATTCTTTTTATTGTGTTATATTTTAGGATTAATTTGTATTAATATGTAAATAAAGGGTATTACTTTATTTTACGGGATGAGCAAATAGTTTAAAAACTAGTATCTGCTTTAAGTTGTTATTTGGGAAATTTTATTGTACGTGAAGTAATAGGGATTATTGTTAAACATAACTAAACCTGGATTACTTTTAGCACTTTGGATGTAATAGGGATGTTTTATGAAACTGGGTTAATTTGTGATTTTGATTATGTAATCGAGTGAGTCATTTTTCTTAACTATGAAATCATGCAGTCTTGTTATCGTCTTCTTTTCTTTATGGTTGTGAGTTTCACTCGTAATGTGGGAACCTGTTACCAAAGTGTGAAAACCTTGTCCCAGAGGCTCGTCATTTTGAGTATTATTCTCTTTTTGTTTATGCTCTTGAGCGTTATTGTCTTACGTTAGGAAGGGTTGAACGGTTGGTTAAACTTTTGGTTATGAGTTGATGCGAGAAGGTTAATGCCTCACGTGTTCATGTTGTGGTTATATGCTTTTATGATTAGTTCAACCCTTGCCTGTTTTGGAGATATGTTAAGGGTCATAGGGAGAGTGGCTCTTCGTGGGCACCGGCGCCTTGGGTAAGAGGAAGTGCCAGGGGAACCCACGTAAGAGTAGTTAAACAAGTGATAACCTAAAAATAGAATTTAGGGGGATGGGTAGTAAAACATACAAGATAAAGAAAAATGGATTCCTCGTCTATGCATTAGGGCTACCGTAGACTAGTGATAGACTGAGTAGGCCGTGGTCGGCAAAGTCATAGTCTCGTCTTCATGAGAGATTATCGGCTCTGCATTAGCTACCCTATGGTGCCGGCGCCTCAGTAGGAGGAAGGGCCAGGTGATCCATAGATGGGTGCCGACGCCTCAGTTAGGAGGAAGTGCCAGGGGATCCCGTGAGAGCTATGCGATGACACTCTCCACTAGACACCCTTGTGGTCCTTGTTTCTTGTCGCCTCTGGATATTGTTATTTTTATGTTGTTCTGATTATAGGGCTAGGGAATCCATAGGTGGGTGTCCGCGCCTCAGTTGGAGGAAGAGCCAGGGGATCCCATGAGAGTTATGTGATTACCCTCCCTACTTGACACCCGTCTGACTTGTTTCTTGTTGCTTATGGAATGGTGTATTGAATGGTTGATTCAGAACTTTTATGGAATCGTATTCTTTATAATGGTTGGTTTGGTTTTATTTGGAAATGTATTTTGGGTGTTGGTTCGGTTCATCTGGATGTTATCTCTTTGTGATGTATCTTTGAACTCTTGTGAATTTGATTTATGATTGTTAAGTGATAGTACTTCATGTTATTGTGATGAGTTTATTGGTTCCAACTTGTCATGTGATCTGTGAACGTATTGGTTGTTCATCGTATGCTTTGAGTTGTATTTGTTTTATATTATATCATGGATCAGTCGGTTGACTTTCGCGGTCGGCTTCCTCGCCACCTCCGGGGTGAGTTACTTCAATCTGGCTACATGGTTGGGTGGAACGTGTCTGGGTTCCCCATCACGCCTTTGTTCCTTCAATCCTCTTCCGCTAAGGTGACAAGTCCCAGTTGATCGGCTTGTACTTCATACTTATTCTTGTATCAATCCCCATGTTGGGAAATTCAATGTAATTCATGTATCAAAGAAAATTCAATGTAATATTATTTCAATGATGTAATAGTTAGGCTTGATTTGATCATGTTTAAAGATTCATCATGGATGTAATTGGTAACGTTGTCATACTCAAGATCATGGCTACCGTTGTATCATTGTTTATGGTTTTCAAATTAAATGGTTGTTAGTTTAATATCTTATTATGTTTTGCCGTAATGTAACCTCGCTGCGTCTCGTGAGAACCACAAGTGTACTAATGTTATGTTATGCTATGTGTTTATGGTTTAATGTTGTTACATGTTACTTATTATTTAAAAAAAAAATTATTCTCGCATTATGTGTGAAATTGGTTTGCACGACTAAGCATAACCAAACCCTAAACCCTAATACCCCCTACCCTTATCTCTCTCCCACTCCCTCTCTCTCTCAAGTATCTCCCTCCCCTACCCCCACCGCCTTTCTCTCCCACTCCCTCCATATCTCTCCTCGTCATAATTTAAAAGAATATCATTTATTTATTAATATTAAAGATTGAATTCTTGTAGGGTTCAATCGAACATATTGAATGTTTCAATCGAACCCAATTCAAACTATTTATTTTATTTTTATGCTGAAATGGGTTTGGTCAAAACCCCATTTGACTAAAACATTATTTTTTTGTTTGACCAACCTCATGAGCCACCACATCCTCTCAGGCACCAAAATTGCTCATAATTTTGCACTTTGAAGCTCGATTTGAGAATGAAAATGGAGAAGATCTCAAAAACCCAACTAGTATCAGGTTGCCCTCAAAACCAGCTATCCAACGAATATAATTTTAATATGTTTTGATTATATTATCTATTTTTTTTTTAAGTTTTATTAAATATAGGTTTTTTCATTAAAAACAAAACTCCTTTTTGTTCTGCACATGAAAGTGCCTAACATTATAATTTTATTTTTAAATATGAGTGCACTAGATATTGGAGCTCTTGGATCCAAAAAATAAAAAATTCTTGATACCATAGAAAAGTTATGTGTTATACTTGTCTTGTTATGTCTCGATTGTAATTGATTTGATTTTGAAACTTGATTAAAGAAAAAATATTCAATAAAAACTATCTAACCAAGTGGAAGCACTATATATCTGAGTTACAAATCTAACTAAATAATTAGAAATTAATCTTTCAAGAAAAAAATAGTTATGCGTTATACAGTGTGCGTCACTTTTTAAAAATGTTGTTTTTTGAAAAAACCAATTTTTTGTGGGAGATGGAAAAAGAAGTGCAATCTGATTCCAATTTTTTTGAACAAAATAGTTTTAGAATCTACAGAAAAAATGTGACAAGACTCTAGTTTGCATCATCTTCAAATTCCTCACATTTTAACCACTATAGGTGCTCGAATGTGAAGATTTAGTTAAAAAAAAATTAGTGTCCAGTTTGGCCAAAAATTGTAAACTACTATTGTGGGATCACCCATATATATATACATATATGTATGTATATATATATACATATACATATATATATATACTTCTATATAGATACACATATATGGACATTATACATAGATGTAAATAGACATACATACATATACATATATACATACAAATATACATATAAATATATATGTATACACATAAGTTGTATATGGACCACCCTTTTGCACCAAAGGTTTTGCATAGGCCTGTAACTGTGATTTTCAACATTCTATGGAAATGGTTGCAATGGAATAAAATAGTTAATGTTATGCAATTCATGTTGTTGATGTCCTCCTTAGGCTATATTGTCTCATTTGTGACTTCCATTTACCGTCTATGGTTGCAACACAACAAAATAGTCAATGTTTTGGAAATTATATATTCATATACATAGATATATATACATAGATATATAAATATATATATGCATCTATATACATACATATATAGATATATATGCATATATATACATACATATACATATAATACATACATATATAAATATACATATATGTACATATATACTTACACACACACACACACATATATGTTGCAATGAAAGAGTTAATGTTTTACAAGTTACATTGTTTTAGGGTATATTGTTACCTTTTTGATGAGGTTGTCTTGAAAAAAATTTATATAGTTTCTTCACACCAATATTGTTTGATTTATGGTTTGGCTTTTGTAGGGATATTTTTGTATGGGTTTGTCACTGTGATTTTTAGTTTTTTGTGGGTTTGGCCATCTAGGTGACTGTTGGTAACAATATTGTTTCATTTAAATACAGAGTAACAAACCAATGGAGGAATATAACCCAAGCCACCCAATAACAATCATCAAAATCTGCACCATCTTTAAAATTTTATTATGTTGCAAACATAAGCAGAAAATGAAATCCATTAAAAGAAGCCCACAAAAAATCACAATACGAGAATTTTTTTCATAATTTTAACAATTTTATTGCATTCCAAACATAGCCACAAAATGCAAGCCACTTAGAGAAACCCACCAAGATTCACAACAACAAGTTGGAGGGGGTAATGAAGCTTCATTGGCCACTTCCAAATGTTCAAGCTATTCTTCCTCTTGCTGCAAGATGAATTCATGCTGCAGTGCAAGAAGAGATTGTACATCCCCTGAAATTTTCCTAGCTGCTTCAGCCAAGTCATCAAGACTTGGCATTCCCCTTTCATTATTATCATATTGTGCTTCGTCAACTTCCATTGGTTCATTTTGTATGTCCTTAGGAAAAATAGGTGGGAAATGTGAAACATTCTCAAGTACATTATGAGAATCATCATGGATGCACTCTTTAGACTCAAATTATTATAACTTCAGGTTGAGCAGACGTTGAGGTGGCTTTACGTTGTTTCCTTGATGAAACTCTTTTTGGCAATGTGACAGGTGTAGGGGGCACTCTCATGGCTTTCCTCTTTCTGACTTTCCTAAAGGGTTCAGACTCAACAAAAGAGGATGATAGAGAAACTGTCCTGGCAATAGGTGTTGCTGTAGGAGGAACTGCTATAGGAGAAGGTGTTGCAGGAGAGGGACATTGTTGTCTTTGAGCATGAGGGCTAGACTCTAGGGTTTTTTCTGCCCTAAATGACTCTCCTACCTTCATTTTTCCTTTTTATCTTCTACTAGCAGACTTGATTTGTATTCTAGTAGAGGGTTCTAGTGTGGAGGCCGTAGGAATAGATGTTGTAGGGGTAGGTGCTGCAGGGATTGCTCTAGGCAGCTATGGAAGTTGCAAACCCTTTTGGGCAACAAAGTCTTGCCAAGAAAGGGGAGAGATATCCCTTAGGGAATGCTCAATCAACAGTTTTATGAGGACATAGTGGGAAATAGATTTGTCCCTTCCTCTCTGGGTTTCATGGGCACTTTGCTTTAAAAGATTTAACAGAAAGTTTGAGACATTAATAGCTAACCCATGCCTCATATGGCTCAATAACTTAAAATGGTAAGAATGTAAATAGGAGAAGCATCCCTCACAGGTGAAATACCTGATTATGAATGCAGCATACTCAGAATATGGAAAGGGCAGCGACACTCATTTGCAGCCTTGTTTAGAGACCTTCAAAGGTCCATCAGTTGGTACTATAAATTCTTTCCTCGCAGAAACAACATCTGAAGAGAAATTTTGTCCTATTGCAGGAAGCCTCGTTATTTCACCAATTTGTTCTTCTATTATTGCCATTGTCAGACCCCATACTCAAGCTTCCCTCTCTGAAAGAGTTCTTAAAAATTCACTAGCAGCTTCCTCATTGAAAGAATCTAACCTCAGAAAATAGTTTAGCCAACCACAATTATTGAATTCTTGCACTGTTTGAGGATTTTGTGTTAAGATCTCATGAGCTACAGGCTCATGTCTTACCAATTGACCACCCATATTAACAAATTACCTTAGCTGAGATTCCAGAAACCCAAAATTTTTCTAAAAATTCAAAAGAAAATTCTTCTGCTCTACTTCTTTTTTCCTCTTTCAGTTTCTTTCTGTCATGCCGTCACTTTCTCTTCTTTTCCAAGAATGACTTTGAAAATTAATTGCATGTAATGATTACTAAGATCTACTCCTATCAATCAGTTAATATTGTTTAAGATAAAACATGCAGCCATATTTGGAAAGTACAAGAAGAATAAAAATATCATATTAGTTGCGAAAGCGATATAAGAAAAGGTTTGAAATGGATTATCCCATCCCCTACTTAAAAGTTGACATGTGTCCACAAATGGCCGAAAGGATAGGCGAAGCATGGTCGATAAAGACTTATATGCACATAGTAGTTGTTGAATAAATGAAACAAATAAATAAAGTGATTAAGAGAAGATACCGCATACCTTTCATTTAATGCTCACATGTGTTGGGAAAAATCATAGCACATCATGAAATGATGGCTGGAAGAGTAACCATGAATAAGGTGGTATGGCAGGATGGATGATGTGGAAGAAAAGATAATGAATGGCGATGATGGATTGAAAATGGAGAACGTGGCATCCTTGAAAAAGAAACCTTTATTATGTGCATGCAACGTGGAATTTAAAGAGATGTTGTAGGAGAAAGACCAAAGTATTTTGTTGTAGGAAGATCAGTGGTTGTATTTGAAACAAATTGTTGCAAAAACTCATCTTTAGAAGTCGGCTTATGGTACAACCGAAGACGGTGTCCATTAACCAGTAGCTTGAATCGGACTAGATCTATTGTAGCCAACTACACTGAGCCATTATCAAATACATGTTCTATTTCATAAGGACCAAGCTAATGTGTGTTTAGTTTACCTTGATTTTCTTTGTATCTAGAGTCATAAAGCAGTGCCCAGTCACCAGCAGAGAATTGCTTAGTTCTAATATGATTGTCAAGCCATTTATTTCTTTGCTGTTGGATAGCTTCAGTATGCTGCAGGGCAGCTTTCCTCATCTCATCCAATGCGTTTAGCTATAGGAGTCATTCCTTTTGAGCTTCAGATATATCAATGTTAAGCCAGAGAGTAGTCCTCAAAGTTTTAGGCTCAAATTCAATTGGCAACATGGCAGTCTTACCATAGAGTAATTCAAAAGGAGTAAACCCTATAGTTGTTTTCCATGTTGTTCTATAGGCCCAAACTGCTTCAAGCAAGTGATTTCTCCAATCCTTCTTGTGTAACTGGATTGTCTTTGTAAAGATTGCCTCAATTTTTCTGTTGGTAACTTCTGTCTGGCCATTGGCTTGAGGGTGATAGGGGCTAGACTTTTTGTTCGTAATCTTGTAATCATTCATCAAGGCAGTGATTAAGTTGGATGTAAAATGAACTCCTTGATCAGTAACAAGCTCCCTTGGGACTCCAAACTAAGTAAAAATCTGCTCTGTATAGGAAATTAACAACTTTATTATCACGGGCATGTGCCATTGCTTTTACTTCTACCCACTTGGTTACATAATTAGTACACACCAAAATGTATTATTTCCCATTGGATGGAGGATCAATAGGCCCAATAAAATCCATACCTCACTTATCAAAGGGACTAACTACCATTTGAGGATTTAGGGGCATTTCATCATACCTTGTTGGTCTCCCCATGCGCTGACATCTATCACATTTCTTAGTTTAAGTTGCAGCATCTTTGTGTAGTGTGGGCCAATAGTATCCTGTATTAAGCACTTTCATACCTGTTCTCTTAGCTATAAAGTGTCCACCACATGGCTCATCATGATAGGCATACAAAATTTCATAGGTCTCATCTTCCCTAACACATCTTCTCATGACTTGGTCAGGTCCTATATAAAATAAACAATCTGCAATCCATGAAAAATTGAAACTTTTCTCAACTAACAATTTCCTTTCCTTTGGTGAGAAGTGAACTCGAATCTTGTTTGCTACTAAATAATTGGCAAGATCTGCATACCATGGAGTTTGAGCAGCAATAGAAAATAGATGTTCATCAGGGAAGCTATCATCAATTACCTCAGGAGTGTCAGGTGTAGGTGTTTGAAGTCTTGACAAGAAATCAACCACTACATTAGCTCGGACTAGCTTATCAATAACTATGATATAAAATTCTTGCAACAATAGGAGCTATCTTGCTAATCTGTCAGATATGGCAAGCTTATTCATGAGGTGCCTTATGGCTGCATGATCTGTATGAACAAATATTTGGTAACCAGTGACATAATGTTGAAACTTGTTCAGGGCATACACAACTACTAGCAATTCTTTCTTTGTGATAGTATAGTTTAATTTAGGGCCTTGAAGATTTTTACTAATGAAATATATGGTATGTTCAATTGAATTCTTTTTCTATCCTAAAACTGCCCCAATGGAATAATCAGAAGCATCTATGTGTATATGAAAAGGTAGACTCCACTTCGGTCCTTGAAGAACAGGTGTTTGAGTAAGTAGGTTCTTAAGCTATAGGAAAGACTTGTCACAGGCCTCAGTCCAAGTAAATTTAGAATCCTTAGTCAATAAGGCATATAGTGGACTGGCTATCTTGCTGAAATCTTTGATGAATCTTCTATAATATCCAGCATGTCCTGGGAAGCTTCTAACATCCTTTTGTTTTGTAGGTGTTGGCAAAGCTAGAATAACTTCTATTTTTGCAAGATTAACTTGAATTCTTGCTTGATAGATTTGATGGCCTAAAACAATTTCCTCTTGCATTATCATAAAGCATTTCTCACTATTCAAAGACAAATTTTGCTCCTGACATCTTTTCAACACTTTTTCCAAATTGGCTAATGCTTCTTCATAAGTAATTCCATAGGTAGTGAAGTCATCCATGTAGATTTCCATACAATCATGAGAAATGTCAGCAAAAATACTAATGATTGCCCTTTGAAATGTTGCAGGTGAATTACATGGTCTAAAAGGTAAAACAGAGTAGGCAAAAGTGCCCCATGGACTAGTAAAAGTTGTTTTTGTCTTGATCTTTAGGGGTGATTCTTATTTTATTATAGCCACTATATCCATCCAAAAAGGAGAAATACTTTTTTCCAGACAATGAGTCTAATACTTGGTCAACAAATGGAAATAGAAAATGATCATTTTTATTTGTTGTGTTCAGCTCCCTGTAGTCTACACAAACTCTCCATTTTCCACCTTTTTAAGGGACAATCACCAATGGAGATACCCATTGACTATCTAAAATGGGGTAGATAAAACCAGCATCAAACAATTTTTGAAGCTCTATTTTAATTATTTCCCTAAGTGCTAGATTTATCCTTCTTTGAGGCTGCCTGACAGGTGAACAATCTTCCTTAATATAGATCCTATGAGTACAAAGTTGAGGATCTATTCCCTTCATATCTCCATAGTCCCATGCAAAAGCTCTGTGTTGATTTTGCAACATTGTGACTAGGGCAGCTTGTTGAGATTGAGGCAGCATATTATTGATATTCAAACAACACCCTGGAGACACTTCTACTTGCTTAATAAGATCATTCATGGAGGCTGCTAATAACAATGGTGTCTGTATTTCATATGGAAGAAAATTATTATAAACAGTAGGAGATTTAGGTGACAGGTTCTCAGAATTTAGTTGCTGAAGGAAACATTGGTGAAGACAACTATCTACAATAGATGGGCTACTTGGACCAGGATTGGACTGCAAAATATTGAAAAGCAGGTCATCCTCACTCTGAAGCTGGGAAAACGAATTAGTTTGCAGCATCATTAGCTGAGCCAATGAATTGACTTCTTTAGTTTCCTCTCCTAAATCTAGCCAAATTGGTTGAGACAAATTTGGCTGAGGTTGAGCAGGTGGGTATAGAGCCAATTTCTTTCTTGACCGACCATCAAAAATTGTCATGTCTCCTAAACGACATCCTATAAAAGCATCAGTTGTGGCTAACCATGGTCTTCCTAGGATGATAGGATATCCTCCTAAAGTGGCCTTAGTGGACAATATGGTAAAATCTGCTGGGTATTCCCAAGACTCAAGGATGACAATAACATCTTCTACCATTCCATCAGGTTTTACTATGAAACTATCAACAAGCTATAGGATGGTAGGTGTAGACCTAATGTTTACAATATTCAAATACTCCATTGTATTCTTGGTCATTACATTGATTGCTGCACCAAGGTCAATCAAAACATTCTTTACTATTTGGCCATTAATATTTATTTGTACCACAGGACTCCCAGGATCAGTATATTTTGGAATGACAACCTTTCCTAACATAATATCTGTCAACTATCCTAGAACATAGATAGTTTGGGGATCCTTTTTCTTTCTTCCTGGTTTCTTCAAATAGGCCTCTTAATGGCTTTTCCATAAATTGGGACATCCTTAATGGCTTGAAAAAGGGGTATTTGAATGTGTACATTCTTCAACTGATCCAAAATATCAAAGGTAGGCTCTTCCATAGAATTTGATGTAGTAAATTACAATCTCTGAGGAAAAGGCAGTTTGGCTTGATGTTGTAGGACAAACTCCTTAGAGACAGTATTTGATATAAGTATATGTTCTGTAGGATCAATTGGTTGTTCAGAGGTAGAGTCTAGAATCTCTGTAATTACAGGCAGCTGTGGAATAGGAAGTGTGGTTCTAGATCGGAGATGGATTCCATGAATACTCAGGGCATAAGCTGGATACTGATTGATTTTTGCAAAATACAGAGGCTGTTGTTGCTACTGTTGCTTATTATTAGGATTTGAAAATGGTTGAGCAGGCATATGCATTTTTTTTGGAGGGCCAGTATTTGTTGCAGGTGCTACAGGAGGTGGCATGAGGGCCTAAGGTTGTGGCTACTGAGGCTGCAGGAAGTCAAGGGATTGGTTCTACCATTGTTGTGGACTTCTCCATTGAGGGTTCTGCTGCTAGTTACCTGGGGGTGGATTCCATTGTCCTTGTGGCTGCTGCCAACCTCCTTGAGGACTCTAATAGCTAGGCCAGTGAGGTTGAGAAGTATTCCAAGGTGGTGATGACCCATATGTAGATTGCCACTGGTTATTGTAATTAGAATAAGGATTACCAAAAGTCAAAGGATTTTGAGGCATACCTTGTCTTTGAGCCCATGGTCACCTTTGTGTGATGAAAAATACTTGGTCATCATCACTTTCTACCACCTTAAAGTCAGTAGGTAGCTACTTAGCCTCCAGGTTAGCCACCATCTTGCATCTACAGTTATGTTTCTTTTGTCTGCAATGTGGACAAAACTTAGCCAAGATTGCTTTAGCTTCCTCATGTTTCTTCCAAGCTTGCATAGTATTCAACTGTGTAGCCATGTTGTTTATGATATTCTACGTGAAATCAAACAGCAAATTTGTGATCTCCATCCACAAAACTCCATTAATAGAGGAATTTACCACTGTGGCTTGATGACCTCTACCTTTCTTAACAATTGCTTAAGAGTAGTTGAGACATATCTTCTTGATATTATCCCAAGACAGTTGGGTTATATCACCTCCTCCCATTAGGTCCAGGGCATCTATATAGGTATCACTGATTCCCCTTAGAAAAAGTAGTTTATGAGATTCTTCATTGAGAGTATGGTCTAAATTCTTTTTTTAGGGAAAACAAGAATCTTGAGATATAGTCTTCTAGGCTTTCATCCTCCTTTTATTGAATTTTGAATATATCATCTCCCTTACTACCACTTTTACAATATTCCTTGTACTTCTCAAGAAGTTTTGTTTGCATGACTGCCCAACTATCGAAAACATCCCTTCCCAAACTCATGAACCATCTAAGAGCTCCTTCCTTCAAAGTAGAAGGAAATAACTTCAGCTTGTGAGCATCTAAAGTGTAATCATAACTGTGACAGAGGATGTCAAACTCAAACAAGAAAGTGTCTGGGTCCTCTGTAACTAGTCCATAGAACTTGGGGAGTAAAGAGGAAGGAATATTTTTAAGGTTATCAGTATCTTGCTGAGAAATGATGGGAAACTCAAAAGCAGGAGGTTGATTAGGTGGATTCTATGCCATATTTGTTTGATGGAGTATCAGAGCAAATGGATTTTCTTCAGGTTCTTCGTCAGCTGGGTAAAATGGCAATTCAACAAACAAGTTTTCAACAAATGGATTGATATCTTGGTCTCCTTCCTCAAATAGATTATAAGCTAGTTCAAGATTATTATCAATGAATGGAAGGTTAGAAAGGAATCTTCCTAGAGTGTCTCTTCTTTTATGCATGCAATAGAATGAATGGTGAATTGAAGGAATTTTGAAAATGCTTGAATACCAGACTAAACTACTGCTAATAATGAATTTTGACAGGTTCTTTGCTTGACACCATCCCTGACAAAGGGGCCAAAAATGGTCACGCCCACAAAAGGATATAATAGTCACAACAAATCCTAACATGTGAATTGGACATTCCAGCAGGTGACTAACATCTTCTTATGGTCATTCATTTACTTTGTCAAACCAAGGAACGTATACTTGAAATGGAGCGGCACTGTATGTGCACTAAGAACCAGTTTCAGTCACGATTTACCAAAAATAAATGTGTGAAAGGAATTCTATTTATTCTATAGGAATGTAATGTGTAGCCTTCTAAATTTAATCAAAGCAGAAACAATAACAACTACTAACTGAGAAACAAACTATGAACTGACCTTATGTTGCAGGAATAGACATAGGGATGGATTCCCGATGTTGCAGGAACAATATAAGACTGAGTTTGCACTGAAACTTCAAGAACGAAATCTAGCTTATGATCAACAAAAAATAAACGACTAACTAACTAACTACATATACTACTAAGTGGGCTCCCTTAGCAAGCATCAACTAATTATGGTAGTATTGAGCTCAGAACTTCATCAACATTTATTCATAAAATTAGAATGATGTAGATTGTTTTGTTCATATGAAAGCTAACACAAAACTCTATCTCTTATCATAGTACTAACTCTTACATACTCTGCTTTTTATTATCATACTAAATTTTACATGATATCCTTTCTATGCTTGCTTGCTCACTCGCACAGGAGGAACACTTATTTAAACCAGAAAAATAACTAACTAACTCAACCAGAGAAAGACATGGACATAAAATGAATCTTGAAACCAAGGAATAGACTTCTCATAAATGAAAACATATCCATTCAACATGATCAAGAGAATTTATCATTCCAATCTTTCAAATTAAATGATCATTTAATTTAATTCCCAATGACCTGAGCAGGGAGTCTTCGTTGGAACAACTTCCTTGATGTCGTGCAAGAAATGGAGTTTATTGTAGAACTGAGATCCACCATGCTTGACACATTCATGCTCCCTTCAACAACCTACAATGCACAAGGCGACAGAGGTGAAAGAAAGCATGCGTGGAAAACAACACGATCCATTCATTAATCACATATTAAATCTATCACATTATTCAAAAACCATATGTGTTATACCAGTCATTTGGAAAGTCAAATAGGGTAATTAATAAGACACATCGAGATGTTAGGCTGCAGGAATATAGGAATGTATTGCTATAGGATACTACCCAATTTCAGATAAAAAAGTCTTTAATCACATAGTTAAAACATCCATTAGCAATAAAGTATAGATATTAAAAATACATCATGATACTCAAATTATGAGCATATCCTGAGCTCATCAGACTTTAAAAATTGAAAATTTTGTTGATTTTTCACAAAGGGGCTGGCATGACCTTCATGGGCGAACCTGACCTAATAGATAGGTGGTCCTGACCTCTTCTAGGGGTGGACCTAACCTCTAGGAGCCGATCTGACCCAATAGAGGGGTGGACCTGACCTAGACAACTTTTCTCGAAAGGTGAAATTTGAGTTTTCAGCACTCTTTTTGGTTGTTTTAAGTGTTTTTGACCTCTGAATGTGTTTTTATTATGTCTATGCAAACATCTAATCAATATTTGGCAAGAAACAAGGAGAAAAAACACTAACAAATTTTCCTTGCAGGGTTATTTATTTATCAATTACTTCTTGTTATTTTTGGACATCTTAGGCACATAGTTTAATTAGGGGTGTTAATTAATCTTGTGTTTCATGCTTGTTGGTAGGCTATTTAGGTATCCAATCCCCTTGCACCATTTGGTGATCCTGGGTGATGAGAAATTACAGCTTACCAAGTGTTTGTGTCTCCCTTTTTCTTTTTATTATGGGACTTGCTTGGGAATTTCATCACCCCAAGGGACGATCCCAACCACACATACTGGTAGGGTATATAAAAGGGGGAGAGCCAAAGCTGTACCCCAATCCAACCATGTTTTAATGGGGAAAACATCAAGATGATGTGAAGAGTTGGTCTAAGCCCCTAGTATCTCACTAAGGTTCCTGACTCACGCTTGGAACAGGTCGGTGTTCACAGTTTGGGCCTCATGTACTGGGTGTATATCAAGTACTCCTTAGCAACCATGTTCATCATAGAATAGAAGAATTTGTTGGCCATATCCCATTCTGCTAGTTTTAGGATTATGTTGGTTGAACTGTTTTCTTTGTGGGAAACCAATAATTTTTTGTTCAGTTGAGTCAGCCTTATCCTTTGATTGATGTTTGTTGTGTTTTTGGGTCCTTTGGCTTAGTCTAATTTTTTTAAAAATCAAGTTTATACCTATCTAGGGGTGGACCTATCCTCCAGGGGCAGACCTAACCTATTCCATGGGTAGACCTGACCTCTGAACTAGCCCCTTTTCAGCCTGCTTTAGCCAATTTTGACCAACTTTTGTCAAACAAGCATACTTTACCTCTATGGGTGGACTTGACCTCTTTGAGGGGTGGATTTCTCCTCCAGGGGTGGACCTAACCCATCCCATGGGTGGACCTGACCCTTGAGCAGTTAGTTTTATCATTTGTTTCATCATTCTAGACACCCGTTTCATCGTTTCAAGTGCCCATTTCACCATTCCAATCAATCATTTCCCTATTCTGAACATTCATGTACCTATTATGAGAATCCATTCCTCATTCCAAACATTCATTCCCTCAATTTGAGCATTCATTTCCTCATTTCGTCCACCTATTTACTAGTTTCAAATAGTTATTTTTGTCTATTTTTAATTCCAGGGGTGGAACTAAACTTTTCTAGGGGCAAAACTACCCTAGTAGGGGTGGACATGACCTTGGAGGGGCATACTTTCCCTTGGATAGGCTTCCCAGACCCTAAAAAAATTGTTTTTACTTTCTTTTTCAGTTGTTTCGTCTATCATTTTTCTTCATTTTCAATCATTTTCACCCATTCTTCTTTGGAGGGGCAGACTTGCCCCTGGATAGGCCTCTCAGACCCTAAAACAAGTATTTTTACTTTCCTTTTCGATCGTTTTGGCAGTTGTTCTTCGTCATTTTTGGTCATTCTTATTCATTCTCGCCTATTACCACCTCGTTGAATGAGTCCCCCATCAATTTGAATGAATTTTCTTCTTACATAGCTAGTCTTATCTCCCAATCTGAGCATCTGTTGATCCATTCTGATCAATCGTTTATTCACTTCAATATTTCATTCATCCATTCCTAACTCTTGTTCACCCCTTTTGATTATTCATTTACTTTTTTTGAGTAAACGTTCATCCATTCCAAACCTTCTATCATTTTGAACTACCATTCAATCATTTTGATCAATCGTTCACTCATTCTGAGTACTCGTTCATCTATTTCAAATCTTCATCTCCTCATTTCAAGAGTCATTCATCCATTTTGAACATTTATTCTCCCTTTTTGATCATTCGTTTACTTGTTCCAATTAAATGTTCATCCATTCCAAACCTTCTTCTATAATTTTGAGCTCTTGTTCTATCATTTTGACCATTCATTTACTAATTTCAAGTAAATGATCATCCATTTTGAACCTTCTTCTATCATTTTGAACTCTCATTCCATCATTTTGATCATTCATTTACTCATTCTAATTAAATATCCATCCATTCCAAACCCTCCTCTATCATTTCAAGCTCTTGTTCAACCATTCTAATCAATTGTTTACTCATTTTGACTACCCATTCATCTATTCTAAACACTCGTTCACTCATTCTGAGTACTTGTTCATTTGTTTCAAATCTTAGTCTCCTCAATTTGAGAGTTATTCATCCATTCTAAACATTCATTCACTCTTTCTGATCATTCATTTACTCGTTCTGAGTAAACGTTCATCCATTTTGAACCTTCTTCTATCATTTTGAACTCTCATTCTGCCATTTTGATCATTCTTTTACTCATTCTGGGTAAACGATCATCCATTCAAAACCTTCTTCTATCATTTTGAACTCTCATTCTACCATTTTGATCATTCTTTTACTCATTTTGAGTAAATATTCATTTATTTTGAACCTCCTATAATTTTGACCTCTCGTTCTGCTATTCCAATCATTCGTTTACTCATTCTGAGTAAATTTTCATCTATTTCAAACCTCCTTCTATCATTTTTAACTCTCGCTCTACTATTTCATTCATTTGTTTACTCATTTTGAGTAATCATTCATTCATTTCAAACCTTCATCTTCTCATTCCGAGAATTATTCATCCATTGTGAGTAGTCATTTACTCATTTTGAGTAGTCATTCATCCCTCTCGATCATCTATTTACTTGTTCTGAGTAATATTTCATCTATTTTGAACCTCCTTCTCTCATTCTAAGCATTTGATTGTCCATTTCTATCATCTGTTTCATCATTTTCCCCATCTGAATCCCCTGAACATCATTTCAAGTTATTATCTGAATTGACCTAAGTGTTTGCATTGATCATCATCATCCAAATCTACTTAGGATTTTCATCTATCTTAAGTTAATCATCATCATTGGCCCAATCAATCCACTTTCAATCTTAAGGTGGATTTAGTGCCACAATCATCCATTTATCCTTTAATTCGATCAATCAGTATCCTAAGTCACCTAGGGTTATCTTTGAATGGGGTTTTCTAATCCCTTTCATCATCCTATCCAATCCATCATTTGATCTATCAATCATCGATCGATCTTATCCAATCTAATCCAATTGTATCCTTATCCAATCACCTTTGAACCAATCAATATACTTCCATCTTGAAGTAGATTCGGTGCTGAGGTCATCCTTTGGTAATCAAATCTAATCATCAAAATCAATCCCATCACATCATATGATAATCCTAATCTGAGCTTTGATCCAATCCTAATCTGAGCTTGACCTAAATCTTGATTTGAGCTTTAGTCCGTTTCAATCCAAAATCTTTGGTCGATTCTCTTTATCCTTTCATCATCATGAATCCTTATCCTCCATCAATAGTAGTCAAGGGAAACGATGATAACGAAAGTCTTGTCGATCAAGAGGTATACGACATGGATCCCCTTGACATTGTCATTGCTAGTAAGCTTTCCCCATTTGCTTTCCAAAATCCAACTACTCCTCTGAACTATCCCATTATGTCTTCATCCATGCCTAATCATGTTCCTTATGCTACCTTTAACAAGGGATATCTGGTACCTTCCCCATTCGTATATTTTTCATATCCTTATGAATCTACATCATCCTCTTATCCTAATCTTCCATCCCAGTATTCCTATCACAATCCCCCATCCATGTCCCCTTATCATAATCCTCCTTACCAATCTACTCATCCTAATCCAACATCCACACCTTTTTATCTTAATCCTACACCCCCATCAACCTATCCTAATCCAACTTCCACATCTTCTTATCCTAATCTATCATCCACATTTCCATATCTGAATCCATCTTCGCATCCTAATCCACCATCCCAATATCCTTACTACAATCCTAATTCACCATTCCAATATCCTTACCTTAACCCTCCCTCCAATCCTAATCCTCCATCTACTCCTAGTCTTCCATCCAATCTCATTCCTCAATCTAATCCTAATCCACCAATCCATAGCCCTAATCCTTCATCCACTCCTACCTTGCCATCCAAACCTAGAGTATGTGAGTTCCTCACTCCAAAAATTCTCCAAGGCCTTATAACAAAGCGGACATCCCGCACTCCACACATTGAAGTTGTGGAACCACGTAGTCTTGATCCATCATCCACAGTCACTAGTGATGAGAACCTTCTCCATACCACACCTATCATTGATGTTACCACCCCTTGCACCACTCAAACCATCGAAACCATCACATCCTCTAAATCCACTGAGCCCCAATCTTGTACTTTGAGATCTGTCGAGCCCATCAAAGATAACCAAATCTAATCCACTCCTCCTACACCTAGATCCTCCCCATCCATCACAAATCCAGAAATCCAATCCACCCCTTCCACTCCTAGTATCACTGCAATCCCTCCTCTTGAACTTCATGAATCCTCCATCTGTCCACCTCACCCACTTGGGGAAACATTCCTCCATTATCATCCCTCTCGCACATGATGAGTCATGCCAAGAGCTTGATCCAAAGTATGCAATATCCCCTCCTCCACATCAAGATCCTACCATCCCATCTAGTCCATCTCAAGATCATAGTCTCCCATCTATTCCATCCCATGATCCCCTTGTCACTCAAGATCCAATCACTCCATCTCATGAGCTCACATCTCCATCTCCATCGTATGATCCCTTATCATCTACTATCACAAATCCAGATCCTATCATATCACCTAATCCCTCTCCTAATACCACCCATCCAAATGATGCTATCCCCTCATCTTTATCTCACGATCCTCCATTGTCACTTAAACCTACTATCCCCTCACCGCTTGTATATCTAGTTGGTACTCTCACATTCTTCCATGGTGGTCTCCTTATAGAAGAAAAAAAAGTATATACGCCACCCCTCCTCCCCCACCTAATAATGGACTCACACCATTCTTCCAAAATAACAAAAATCCTATCATAGATCGAATGCTCAAGAACATGAACTACTAAGGAAAATGTTTAGGCCTTCATGAGCAAGGTATTTTAGAGCCCATCTAGGTTAAAGAACAACTTTGTATGTGAAGTCTTGGACATATTTCTCAAAACTAAAAATCTAAAGATGTTGGTACAACCTCTAGACATCCTCAACGAGTCTCTTCCAAAAGAAATATAGGCTCTTCCCATCACTCCACCAAATCATTTGTTGCCATCCCTCCTCCTCCATCGCACCGCCTCAAAACTTCCATCCATATTTCTCCATCATTTGCTCCATCCATTTTGGGTCCTTACATCCCTCCATCTACCATATCCCATCCTCCATCTACTTTTTCCATGTTTCCTCTAGGTCCTACATCTATTTTGGGCCCCTATACCCTAAAATCACCTCCTTTATCTCATCCTTTTATCCATCCATCACCTATCCATGTCATCCATCATAAACATCCCCCTCACATGTCCCCTAATCAGGATCAACAAAGGAATGTACCCACACATCCTCCATCTACACATAATCCCCACAATCCTACCTCCATCACTCCATATTATCCACCTCCTCATACCCATCCCATTGTTATTCAAAGAACTTTGGGTGCCAAAGCAATAATGTATGAATCTAAACATCCACATGAATCTAAAGCTTCCCATGTCCCCTCTAAACGACATGTTGAAGAAAAGAAAAATAAAATCCAAAATCAAAATCAAATCTGTAGCCTGCAAAGGTCCACCAAAGAAAAGATCAAAACCATTTGGATCCCAAATAAAAAAGATGCAATGCCATCAGATGAAAAATCTATAAGAACATCTAAATTTTCTAATTCAAAATCTAATCATACACCCCTTTCATCTCCTAATTTTTTTTGGGTCCTTATGTCCCAAAATTCACTATCCTATCTCCTCATTTATCCCCACATTCTCCATCCATTAATACTCCTATCATTTCATGTCCATCACCGTATGTGCTAATGGTGGTCCTGAACCCACCACCCCATCACACATCTACCCCATAATTCTACCCATACCCTTTCCAGCCTCCCATCCATTATCCCACATATCTCCCCCATCAAATCCCTCTAATTCATCCTCTTGCATAATCCATTTATCCTAATATGGTTGTACCAATATCCAATAGACACTTCGAACAGGGGCTCTTAACACCTTTTATGGAACTTGATGCTTGATTCCTTCATCCATCTCCTTGTCACATGTCTTAGACTAAATTAGCTTATCTACCTCCCTATCCTTATCCATCTTCTTATGCATGCTATCCAAAAAGTAAAAAAAAATAAAAATCCAAAAATAGTAAAAAGAAATAATTCGTCCAATGGTGAAAACTTGGCAAACAAACACCTTGGATAAGTACCATGATGAAAACTTGGAAAACAGTCATCATGAGTAAATCCCCATCTGTCCTTTTTCACACTTGCAAGAAGCTTCTTGATATGCATCCCCACCATCCGCTATGCTTCCTTCTACACACATATCTTCCTACTATAAATCCCCTACATCCTTTTCCTCCATCTCACCTATCTTACGTAGCATACCATCATATCCCATTTATCTCTTCTCCCTCCATCCTTCTTGTGATCTTGATAAAAAAAATAGGGGCACCTATCTATGCATGCTTCAGACACCTCTTGGTATACATTCCCTTCATACATGCTCTATTGTATCCCTTAGTCACCCATCCTATCCACCTCTAGTTATCTCCTTCATTTTCCCATCTTCCATCCCTCATGCCTCATTATATATGACATATCTAGAGTGGGGGAATCTTCTTCATTTTGGATATAGTCCTTGGAGATATCATTCATCCCTCAATCCACTAATCCATTTTCACCTCCCCATCCTTGTCATCCAAATCCCTCTAAACAATCCTTTTAACCTCCCTATCCTTATCCCCCTATCCATCCATCATAGCATCCATTCCATCTCCCCATCCTTATCTTCCTATCCATTTATCTCTATCCACATCCCATCTCATAATCCCTTGTCATTTGTATCTAGCTGTAGGCTAATCCCCATGCCATCCAATGTCATCTACAATACCGCCATCACTTCTTCTTTTGCACATATTTTCAATCTCCTATCCTTTCTCATCATTCATCTCTTTGTCCTAATCATCCTCCCATTTCATTTTGATGATTTGGATAACTATCCCATCCATGAGCTTCATGTGATCATCGTCATCCTATCCAATCATATCAATTCCATCATTTTATCTGCCTATCCTAGTTATCTCATCATCCTTTTATCCATTGTTTGTCTTTGGCATTTTGTCAAACTATATTGCCCCTGCACTTTCACATAGGAAAGGTTGATCATCTAATCCACCCTCAGGGCTCCTTTTTTCCATTCTATCTTTATCATCCATCGAGGTCTCCATCATCCTCTTTCCAATTTTATCCATGGTCCATTTTTAGCCTTTTATCAAACTACAAGGGCTCTGTGCTTTCACATAAGCAAGGCTAATCTTTAATCGGCCCTCAATCCCCTAGGTCTTTAGGGTCTTTCAGTCTCTTGTCTTGTACCCCTTGTGTCATGTCATCAAGTTATGCCCTTATCCATCTGGTTCATAACAAATGAGATCCACTAGTATTAGTAGATCTAATCAGTCTTGAATATCCTGCATCATATCGATCCTTCAATTAGTATCCATCATCAGTCTCAACAAGATGTATCCTTCCTAATAGACCTCATCAAGCCCATCCATCCTTGTGATTCTATGGTAAAGGACATTTGAACTTGATTGTGATATTTTGATGCTTTTAGATTTTTTTTATCATTTGCACTCCCGATCATCACTTGTCATGGTTAGCTTGATCCATCATATCATGGTGTAATTTGGCTTGTAAAACATAGGGGCATATCTTGATCTTTTCTTTGTTTTTCTCTTCTTAGTTGTCCCACGTCATACCCATCAAGATCCTTGAGGTCTTGTGTTATGCTGGGGAATCCTTATGTGCTCGTGGTTATCCCAATACCTCGCCCGACCAAGGTCATCATGACTTTGAGGTGTTGGGATTTCCTTCTTGTTTCTTGTGTTTGTTTCATGCATTAGACACTAATCTGCCTTGGTCATTTATACCTTGGTGTATTGTGTCTTCTGCTATAGAAAAAATTAGTGCTTCGAAGATGAAAAATTGCATTGGGATTGCATTTCATTTTTCATTCTATCATCTTGCATGTATCCCCCATACTATAATATATCACAATCCCCCCTCATCCATTCATCATTCATCACTCTCACTCCCCCATCCATCCACTCTCTTATCATCATCTCTTCAAACTTCTTTGAATAATATCGATTGGTTATTCTAAGCATCTTGTCCCCAATAATTTTTATTCCTTTCATCCATCTCACATCCTAATCAAATCCTCCTCCATTCAATCTTCTTTTCCCCTTCCCTTATCGGTCTCACCCCGCCTGGGGTGGACCTGCCCTGGCTACGGGTGGACTTACCACTGCCATGGGTGGACCTACCCCCAGGTGTGGGTAGACTCGCCTAGCATAGGGCAGACCCACCCAGCTTGGGGAAAACCCACCCCGGCGGTGGGCGGACCTGCCTAGCCTGGGTAGACCCACCCCCAATTGTGGGCAGACTCTCCCCTGGCTGTGAGTGGAATCACCCCCGACTATGGGTGGAATCACCCCTGGATGTGGGTGGACCCACCCAGACTGGGGGAGACCCACCCCACCAATGGGTGGACCCGCCCTCAGGTGGGTGGACCCGTGCTAGTGAAATTTCCCCTTCTAGGGTGGGTATGCCCCTCTATGGGGCCCATCCACCTCTTTCCCTATCCTTTTCCATGAGAGAACTCGCCCTATGCTAGTGCAACATCATATTTGTCCTAACATCCATTTGTGCTTAATCCATCTCATGTCGTTTATCATCCTCTCTCATCCATCCCTTTGCATCATCTTCCTCATCTCACTTCTCATGGTCTAATCCATTTCGAGAGCACACCCGTGTTCTCTTGAACCTACATATCCTCTTGAGGAGGCATTGTTCATCCCTAACCTTCATCTTCACCCCCATCATCTTCCTTCACAGTCGATCCTTTAACGACTGGGGCATCTTTTCCAATCTAACCATTTTCTTCTGAGTTCTATGTTTTAATATTCTTTGAAATGATGCTACTTTGTAACACCATCTCAAAGAGGGGAAAAATGTAGACACCTAAATTCGGACACTTAATTTATCCAAATTTATGCCCTTTCATCTAAACATCCCCTTATCCGCATTAATTAAGTAATATCACTATTATTTAATTAATACCTCTAAAGTTCTTCTAATCCCTAAGGTATCTAGTTAAATAATTAAATACCTTACCTCTTTAAATACCCCTTTCATCAAATGAATTAAATAAATATGACATTTATTTAATTCCTCACATGTCACATCCCTTTCATAATCTTAATCAACCTCCTAATTCCATCATTAGGAATGTGCACATTCCTAATCCTTGATTAGGATGTGCCACATCCTTCAACTTTTGCAAGTTGGCCCCTAATATCTCTTAGCCACCTAACCCTCCTCTAATCCTTCATTAACAAGTCTAATCAACCTCAAGGAATTTTTTATTCTTTTTATCCTTCCAAGGAATATTAAAATATTTTTTCTCTTCCCAATGTGATCTTTGACTTGTCATGTCAAGTCACATGGGACAAGTGCTTACTTTTTTAAGCACCTTGTCTTATCCAAGGTACTTTCTACCTCTCCCTTTGGAACCTTGTCTTATCCACAAGATTCCCCAATCATATGAATTTTAAATTCACTTTTTATTCCTCCAACGAATCTTCTCATCCCCAAAGGTATTTGAAAAGTACTTGTCCTTCTTCCAAATCATGTACCCTCCTTCCACCTCATTTACACATCATCATTTCCAAGCCACTTCACATGCCACATGTCAAGATGTGAGGGATTGTGAGTCATCAACTCACCATAGCCCTACATCTTGGACTTGTTGGTTTAACTTTTAGTCCAATCTTGAGGTGTTAGGTGTTTAGGTGGTTTCTTGCATGTTTTATGTTGTTTCTCATGTTTTGGACCCTGTTTAATCCTGATCACAAAATGTATGAAAGAAGAGAAACAAAGGATGGAAAAAGCATTTAATTTATTGGAATATCATTGGTGTTTTTTAGACTTCACACCAACATTTATGGGAGAATACAAAATTACAACAAAAGAAACTGATAAACAAAAGCAACTGATGGTAATGTGAACACAAAAGTCAAAAGAAAAATCACAAGCATTTAACTCATCTACTATTGAAGAAGACACAAGCTCTAAGGAAAAATTTAATGAGATAGATTATCAACAACCACCAAACTTGAAATAAATGGAGAAACTTTATCAAAAAGGTTGTGACCTAATGAAACAATTTAGCTATAGTGGAAAACAATGTGGAAGGAAAGAACAACCTGCATCTGTGTTCCTATAGAGCCTAACACAAAAGAAAAAAAAGTGCTTTGGGGTATTGTCCTTCTATGATAACACAAGAAACAAAACACCCCCATTAAACATAAAAACCATCATGTGTAACCCTAAAACAACTCTCCTTGAAGCATCTTTAATTGATTGATACAACTTGCAAAGAATCATTGGAATACTTTGAAGATGATGAATCCTTGAAATAAATGTTAGGAGTTTATGATAAACCATTTACTCCTCCAAAAAAGAAATGGGTTACATGTGCTATGATTAGTGCTAATCAAGAAGATGAAGAAAAGGAAAGTAATGAGAATGATAAGGACAATGAAGAATATTATCTTAAAAATTTTAAACAAACCACACTTCCTTTGGGAGATACAATCAACATACCAATGGATATTAATAATGAAGAGAAAATGATTAAAATAGGAAAGTTCCTTGATGAAGATGAACAAGAAACCATACAACTTTACTTCATGACTTTCCTAAACTCTTTTGTTGGAATTATTCAGATATGTCAAAATCTTTACTAAAATAGTGACACAACATAGTCCTTGCAGAGGATGCTAAACCAGTTAGAAAAAACATACAAAAGATGAATCCTAAGATAGCCTTATTAGTTCAGGCTAAGAATGAGAAAATCCTTGAACTTGGTTTTATATGACCTATTGATTATTCTCCTTGGATCCCAAATGTTTTTGTAGTTGAAAAACTTGATAATCATATTAGGATGTGTACAAACTTTCATGATTTGAATAAAACATCTTTAAAATATGACTTTCCCCTTCCTAATATTGACATGATAGTGGAATATACTGTAGAACATGCTTTGTCAAGTCATTCATGGACAAATTTTCTTGATATAATGAAATATTTATCAACCCTCAAGATCAATACAAGACAACATTTACTACAACTTGGGGAACATTTTATTGGGTAGTTATTCCTTTTCGATTGAAGAATGTAGGTGTAACATATCAACGGGCTATGAAATTGATATTTCATGATTACATACATAATATTTTGGAAGATTATGTTGATGATATTCTAGCTAAATATTTAACTTGGCAAGACAATGTGAATATCCTTCAAAAAATCTATGAGAGAATGAGAACATATAACATGAGGTTGAATCTAAAAAAGTGTTTATCTGGCACAAATAGTTGAAAAATTCTAGGTTTTATAGTAACTCATAGAGGCATTGAGGTGGACACACAAAATTTTTATGCTATAGTTAACATGCCACCTCCTAGAAACATTTCTTAATTGTGCACTTTAAAAGGAAGAATTCAAGCTATCCATCATTTCATAGCATCCTTAGTAGACTAAACATTACCCTTTATGCAACTCCTTAAGCAATAGGTTCAATTTAATTGGAATAAAGATTGTAAATAGGATTTTGAGAGTTTGAAAGATTATCTCGCTACTCCACCTGCTTTACAACATGCTATGCAAGACACAACGTTCATCCTTTATACAACAACATCGACCCATGCTCTGACAACATTGTTGGCTAGACAAGATGAAAATGATAAAGAACATCTTGCTCATTACTTTAGCCAAACTTTGATCAATTATGAAACAATATACAACAATAGAAAAAAAATGTTTGGCTCTTGTCTTCACTACTAGTAAATTGAGATATTACTTGCTGAATACTAAAATACATGTGATGACGAAATTTGATCCATTAAAACACATTTTCACTAAAAAAAAATTATTGGCATGCCTAGCTAAGTGGTTTATGATGTTAACTGAGTTTGACCTTATGTTTTCCTCCCAAAAGGAAATTAAAGTGAAAACCTTGATTGACCAATTAACTGACACTCCCTCTCCCCTAGTATTACCTATTAATGATTCATTCCCTAACGATAATGTGTTGATGATTGAAACTAATACATGGGAGTTATATTTTGACATATTTAAGTGTAGAACATGCTCTAATGTAGGGGTTATAATAGTTATTCCTATAGGAAATCCTATTCCCTTTCCCTATCACTTAAACTTCCTATACACAAACAACACAATAGAGTATGAAGCATTAATTGTTGGGTTATGCACTACTTTAATTTTGGGTTCTCAAAATATTAAGATATTTGGGGATTCAAAATTAGTTATTATGTAAATGAATGGGTCATATCAAGCAAAGCATGAAAAATTATCAAAATATAAGGATCTCATGATGACTATATTAAACACCTTTGATTCATATACAGTTAATAATATCCCATGAAATGATAACTCACATGTGGATGCAATGGCAAGTGCAGCCTCCTTATATCTCCTCAAGATACTTCAAAAGATTTCACATTCATTGTCCATACAATTATGAAACCATCCATAGAATATAAGGTTGAACAAGTGTTATCAACCACCATGGAAAACTCTAGAGAATGATATACATTGATATTTAATTATTTAAAAGAAGGTACCTTTCCTAATTTGACAACTAAGAATATTTGAGCCCGCCTTCAAAAACCTGGTTCTAGATATATAATCCTACCGATGTGTTGTATAGAGGGTCATTTGATGGCCTTTTGCTTAGATTCCTTAAACAATCCAAAATCCCCATAGCACTTGTGGAAGCTCATGTAAGTGCTTGTGGACGTCATTTTGGAGGAAGATCATTAGTTTAAAAACTAATCTACAAAGGATATTATTGGAGACATATGGAACAAGATTTATTTGAATACATTAAGAAATATCACAAGTGTCAAGAACATAGAAATTTGATTCACGCTTCTACTTTCAAGCTTCGTGCCCAAGTTCCTATTTGGCCTTTCTTGGTATGGGCTCTAGATATTAATGGAAAAAAATCACCACCCTCTTCCATTGGACATACATTTATAATTACCACAATAGATTATTTCACGAAGTGGGTAGAAGCCATTCCCCTTCATTCAACAATGACCGATGTATATTTCATTTCATATTGGAACAGATGATTACTTTCTTTGGACTCCCTTCCACGCTAGTTTCTAACAATGGGACACTAACAATGGGACACTATTTAAGAATAATGACGTGAAGAGATTCTTAGAAAAATTTAACATCCAAACATCATTTTTTAACATGCTACTATCCACAATCTAATGGTAAACTTGAATCAACTAATAAAACCCTTGAGAAAATCTTATGGAAAACAATATGCAAGCAAAATAAGGATTGGCTCATGCAATTCATATGTGTTATGGGCTTATCGTACTAGTATTATAACATCGACTGGAAATACTCCTTATAACCTTGTCTATGGTACTGAGGTGATAAGACCCTTGGAGTTAGAGAATCTTTCATTAAGAATCACTCTTCAAGGACTTATTGATGATAATACTTATAAATAACAATGATTGCATCAGCTTGAAATGCTTGATGAATAGGGAATGGAAGCAAGCTTATCATTATCTTCCATCCCAAAAACCTGAGGGATAGTCTCTAAAAAGAAATCTTGGTCATTATGGTTGACTTCCCCATTCGCTAAAAGAAGGTTGTTAAAGAAGAGGACAACTTGCTTTTTGATGTCTTCCTCTTCTTCATATATCATGCCATTAACTTCTATAGGAGAAATTCTATTAGAAACCCTATGTTTTGAGGTAGATAGATGGAAGTACTTCGTGTTTCTATCTCCATTTGAGAGCCACAACACCCTAGATCTCTACCTCCAAAACTCCTCCTCTTTAGCTATAATATCATGCAGTTTCACCACTAGATCATTTTCTTTTTCCCTATTATTTTCAATGTATCCTTCCCTCTGAATTTTATCCTGGATCTTCATAGGCTCCATTTGAAGTTTAGATTTAATGCCAAAGATGTTTCCAAAGGACTCTTTTTTCCAGCTTCTTAATTTGTCTTTGATTTCCCTCAGTTTCTTAGCAATTATGAACATAGTAGTACCCGAAACATCAATATTCCACCAATTCCTTATTTCGTCAAAAATATGGGGGTGGGACAACCACATACTTTCAAATCTAAAGTCAGAGTTCTTCTTCACCTTTATAGGGTCCACCACCAAACTTATAAGAAAGTGATTAGAGCCCACTCTAGAAAGAGCTTAAAGAGAACAATAGTAGTTTATAAGCCACTGATCAGAAATTAAAGTTCTATCTAACCTTACTCAAATTAGTTCCTTACCAGTTCTTCTATTCAACTAGGTATAAATGGATCCTTGCAAATCAAGATAAATCAATGCCTTGTTGTTGATTAAGTCCAAAAGATCATATTTACTCTCTGAATTCACCTGAGATCCTCCAAATTTCACTTCATTCAGAAGGGGTGTGTTAAAGTTTCCCATTACAACCCAATGGTCATTATCAAAGATCCTGTAGAATGCAGAGAACTCATTCTAGAAAGATTTTTTGTCTCCTTTCCCATTAGGATCATAGATATTCAACTTAATCTAGCTAAAATTATCTTTGATATGTGTGAATTTAGTAGCCACATGATTAGTGCTCTCCAACAAAGGTTCCCTTTTAATAAAGTTCTAGTTCCAAAAAGTAGCAATTCCTCCTGACGCACCATCTGAACTATTTCCTTGGATTCCATAGTTCTGAAACATTTTAATCTTCTCCACCTTATCTTTGGACATTTTAGTTTCTTGGATGAGAATAATAACAGGTTTACAATCCCTAACAAAATTGTGCAAAACATCCCTATTATGAAGGCTATCAAGCCCTCTAATATTCCAAGACATAATCTTCATATCTTACTAGGGGATTGTAGAATCTTTGGAATGGTCTTTTGAACACCATCTGCTATGTCCTAAAAGCTTTCATGTGCTCTCTTCCATTACCTGACCTTATTCCTTGGCTATACTTAGTAACACCACAATCCGCCTTTGCTCTTGTTCTATTAACAACTCCACTTAGAGTGTTCTGTTGTTTACTTCTCTCCTTTTTCTTCGATTGAGAGAGGACTTCTTCCCAATCAGTATCTTCTTGAAACTTCAACTCTCTCCTAGATTCCCATTCCTTATCATACATTCTTCTTTGCTCCTAGGGGAGAGTATCCATCTGGCCATTCATGAGCTGGTTCAAATTGTCACTTGAAAATTTGATATTCTAGCTCAAATTCTCAAAGGTGTCCTTGACAAAATCCAGAGTAGTTTTTCCCCAGAGTTTAAGAAGGTCACTTAGAGGGAAACATTCTACAAAAGTAGTAGTCAGGATAGGAATGCCAATATCTAGAGACAAACCCTGGATAGGAATATCCCCCAGTCCAGGATCCCCATTATATTTGCCTTCTGATAAAATCTTAAGAGTGGAAGAAACAAATTCCTTATCCCTTTTACCATCCCCATCATTCTCCAAGATTTCTTCTCCTTCTTCTTTTGAACTAGAAATACTTTCTACCCCTATTTGTTGATTCTTTTGAACATCAAAATCCTTGGGTTTTGTTTCACCATGGATGCGAGTGGTATTCCTCTGAGCTTCATATTTCTTGCTAGATTCCTTATTAAGGGTATTGGTACTATTTACTTACCCTTCCCCTTCAAGCTTCTTTCTTCAAACAATCTTAGGGTTAGACTAGAGGTTTTCTTTGTCTTTGCTAGCATTTAATGGGCGTTTCTTAGCCCAATGCCCCATTTTTCTACACTTAAAGCAAGCAAAGGGAATGGACTCAAACTCTATAGTTTGCATCCAAGTTCCCTACTTAGACTGTATATCTATTGAAGAAGGGAGGTCAACATTTTGTAAAACTCCCACACAGATTTGTGCAAACACCAACCGCTTTCTAGTTGCTATCATAGGGTTAATAGATAGAAGCTCTCCAAAAGAATTAACAATGCCCATGAAGACGTCCTCATTCCAATATTCTAGAGGGAGACCCGGGAGTCTATCCCAAACTAGAAAATTCTCAAAAATGGAATCAAAGAGATCCAAATGAGAGGTCCATTTCTTAAGGGCTAGGGAAGATTTTCCTATGACCCAAGGTCAACCACTCCTCATAGCCAATATATCCTCCTTACAGGTGAACTCAAAGGAAAAGAAGCCTCTAGGAAGAGCAGCCACCATGACCTTCCCATTGATTCTCCACTTATTTTTGACAAACTCACTAACCACCTCAACATTTGATCTAGGGTCCATAAACTTAAAGTGTTTTTCCAATAGTTCTTTTACATATTCTCTATTTTCTCTATTAGCTTGAATTTTAAACTGACAGGCCATCTATTACATATATTTCTTGTGTTGTATCAATATCTTTTATGATATTTTTTTTATAGTTCCCCAAAGTAAACTGTGCATTATGTAATAGTTGGCAATCTATGTAACAATTGTCTTGTCAATTCGATGACCAATTTCACTATATGTTTCCTTAGATTGCAATTGTATTTTTAATATAGGTACATTTAAACTCGCATTGTGAAGTTAGATGCACCATTTTAGTTATTGTACACTGTTGTATATATTCCATCTATCTATCTTCCTCCAGCCATCTTCAAACCCCATTATGCTAATTCTTTATCAGGATACCTATTTTTGTCAACTTCTTAGACCAAAAAAAAGACTACAATATTAGAGAACTTTTGAAAACACCTATTTTTCCCCAAATTTTTTATTGTATGATATATGATAAGATTCTATGAGATTTTCCATGGACCTTACCTTCCTTTTTGACTCAGTGGTTGGCTAGAGCCCATGAGGCTTCATGATCCCAATATGGTAGGGAGGATAACGAGCATGGGTTTAGTGCTTTTTCCAATCATATATTTCTTATTGGTTATATAAATGGACACACAAATTCTCCCATGCACTTGTATACAAAAAACATAGTCTATTCTATCCATTGCATTTTTCATTCTTTCCACAACTCTCTTTTCAAATTCCCCAGTAGATTACTTATTGAAAATTCTTTACCGAGATTCCATGTATTCAAAATGTTCCATTTTATCTATTTCTATTTACAACAGATAGTGCTAACCTCTTTTATTGTATATCTATATTATTTTGTTTATAATGTTGCACAGATACAATAGACATTCAACAAAATTAGTGTATTTTAAACTATCTATTTCAAATTCTTTCATGCTCCAACAACTCGATCCAATGCAAATTTCCCTTGTTAAACACCATCAAAAGTTCATGTAAGTACAAAAAATTTCCATTGTCAATAGATAGATTTCGTTAACCAATTGTAAAAATTATTAATTACTTTTAGCTTCACATTGTCTATATTAATTTTACCCATATACTTACTCACTTTTTATGCTTCCTTTTTTACTTTTCTTGCCTATCCACTAGCATACCCCTATCTTTTGTTTGCAAGAACTAGTCTAAAGCATGCAAAAGCATTCAAAAATCAAGATACCTATTTTTTAAAAAGTTACCATAACAAAGAAAACACAACAATATGAGAGATTATATATGAAAACATCAAATTTTCCCTAACTTTGTTATTGTATGATGTATGATAAAAATCCATGAAATTTCTTGTGGGAATTTCATACTTTTCTTAGTTAGGGGTTTGGCTAGAGACCATGAGGCTTCATGATGTCAATATGGTAGGGAGGATAACGAGTGTGAGTTTTGTGGTTTTACTTTTAATGCCATATATTTGTTGTTACATAGATACGTGTGTGCACAAATCCTTGTATACACTTCGACAAACATACTTTATAATAACATGTTTCTCATGTCATAGCAAGTGGTAGGGAAGCAAAATATGTTTATCATGCCATACTCTATAATAACATGTTTCTCATGTCACCTCAAAACAAGGCGCACGTTCTAATTCACTTATTCTAACAATGCAAAATATGTGTATTGTTTCATTGCATTCTTCTTTTAACCCATAAATCACACTCGCAATAATGCTTTCATTTCCAAAATTATGGACTAAATACTACTTAAAAGATCTTTTTTTTTTTTAAGTCATTAGTGATGACCATCATAAATAATATTCAAATAAAAAATAATCAAAATAAATAACATCAAAGTAATAAGGGTATGTGCAGGATCATTATGGGAAAAATAGGCCCTTAAGTGGAAAAAAATTTAGAAAAATCAGAGTTAGGAAACTTCATGTAAAAACTTGAATAATTTATCTATATTATTTCAAAAATATGTAAGAATAGAATCTGTAGAAAATTGAATGTAGTTTCTAAACTACTATGTTTATTTTTTATTTTTTAAATCTATTTGGCGAAAATTTAAAATTTCATTGTAGTGGTACTTAAATTTTAGGAAAAATAAGAAGTAGGTGTCTGTCTAACCACCCTAACCACAATAAAATGATAATATTTTTTTATAATATTTTTAGACATAAGTAGAGGACTCATGTCTAGATATAATGTATATTTTTGTAATTTTTTTTCCAACTAAATAATTAATAATGAATTTTTATTACAACTTTTAAAAATATAAAACTCATATGTTTGACCACCTTAGTCAAAACTTCATGAAATTCATTTTTTCTTTTTTTAATCCTATAGTATATGAAGCATAGAATGTGATACATGTTTTGTATTCCAAAAGTGTGATATCGTTTGAAAGCTATAGATGTTTTTCAATCAGTCTATCAATAAGGACTTTAGTCATAATTGAAATAGAAAATGAATAATAATTATTTATTAAATTAAAAGTAAAACATAATTTATATTGGTGGAAAGCTAAGAAACTCTTTTACAAATACCCATCATATCGCCACTTTTTGGCCCATCATGATCCTGCACATACGCATAAATTATCTACTGCCACATAAGCATTGGAAAAAATATGCCATACCTAAAGTAATGGACTGATTTTTTTAAAAAATATTTTTTTATTGAATATTAGTAATTAAAGGCATGAATAATAACTCTTTAAAAAAGGAGAATCCTTTAATGTTCCATACTTTTCATAAATATTACTTAATCCACAACTTCAATTCTGCCATGTATTTGTATGCATATGTATCTTGGGATAATTAAATAATAATCTATCAATTGATAGATTAACCTAGACAAAAAGGTCAAATATAGATGTACATCTAGGTCTACTAAATATAAAACTAATATAGAGCTAACATTATATCGTACCTCAAATTTTGGAAGATTATTATTATTAAAAGAATTAATTATTTAAAAATTTAAATTTTATTTAATTTTTCAATTCTAATTTTTGAAGAAAAAAATTATTAAAATCTCGTATTCATTGAGAATTATTTTACTATGGATCCCAATGATCAGTCTTTATCTTGTGATACCTAAAATTACTAATTAAAGTGAATTTTAAATAACTATTGTACCTAAAATTATTAAATATTACATATTAATAAAAATAAAATTATTGATGATTAATTGCTTAAAATTAAAATCAATGGATACATTACAAATAATAAGATTTGTTCAACATGACCTATAGTTTTATTTTACATTTTCATAACCAATTTTCAACTAATAAATTTTGATGTTGAAACCTAAAGATCAATTTTCCATTGTATGCATATGGTTCTTAATCCCGTATCATAAGAACAGACAAGTGGACTATAACAATAGGTTTTCAATACTTTACAATGCTCAAATTAAATGAAGACATACAAAATAATATCTACATCAAAATTAAGTGATTTATAATATGTTCATGTTAAGCTATTCAAATTTAATTTTAATACATATGTATCGATATGCTTGATTTATCCATCTAATTATCCATAATAATATATACATTGATTTTCCAACATCTCCCTTCATTATGATCTACTCCACCTACTTTATCCTACGTAAAGTCCAAAATCATAAGATTCGCCAATGAGCTAACCTCATGTTATTTCATATTGCCTTATTAGCACGCTTTCCCTTTCTCACACCAATGAGACAATTCCAAATATTACTGATTATTTATATCTCCCATTGCATTCCAAAAAAAAGTCTGCTACTTACTTCCCATTGAATAGTCATTTGTGGTGCAACCTATCGACTAATCGTTGCATGTGCATGTGATTGCTAGTTTATACAATTGATTTATATAATAACTACTAAACCCTATACCAAACTTAAACAACATATTTTGTATAAAACTTTAACTTAAATCCTCATTTTCTTCCCCAATACCCACATTTTCAAGGAAAACTTCAAGAAAGTGACATCTTTATCAATTAAAGTGAAGTGATCTACCCACCGACTCCATCGTCACAAAGGAAAAAAGAAAATGTTACGAGCACAATGACGTCTGTGCAAGATTCAGAATTCATTTGGACTTTTATTTAGTGATCCGAAACGATTTCCTTTACAGTGAAGATACCCTTTTCATTGAATTAAACCGATGATGTTGTGAGAAGCAGAAGCATCTCCGTTTCATTCGTCAATCTCTATTCACCATCGCTCTCAATTTTTTTGAGATGAAAGTTAAAGTGTGTGGGTGTGGTTTGTAGCGGGAAACTGCGTGGAAGAAACACAGAAGCATGCCTAATGCACAAGACCTGTGGTGATGTGTCGGCACTGAAGTTGTTTAGTTGTGGTTTGAGATAAGGAATGGTATGTCGATAGCTGTGGTTTAAACTGAAGATACTTTTTATTTTTATAAAATAATGTTGTGAGGCATAGAAGTGTGTCTGTTTTATTGATGAAAGAATGAAGGTAGCGTCTATTCAGCATCTCTCTCCTTTTCGCTGCTATGAATTTTTTTGTGGGGAAAGTTGGATTGAGTCGGTGGGGGAAGGTATGTGGAAGAAACACAGAAGCATACCTAACGCGCAAGACCTGTTGTGATGTGTCAGCACTGAAGTTATTTAGTTGTTGTTTTAGGTAAGGAATGGAATGTCGATGGTTGTGGTTTAAAGTGAAGATACTTTTTATTTGAATTTTAAAAAAAAGGTTGGGAGATGTAGAAGTGTGTCTTGTTTTATTCATGGAAGAATGAAGGTAGCGTCTATTCAGCATCCCTCTCCTTTTCACTGCTATCAATTTGTTTGAGAGGAAATTTGGATTGAGTCGGTGGGGGAAACTACGTGGAAGAAACACAAAAGTTGTTTAATAGTGGTTTTAGATAAGGAATGGAATACCTACCAGTCATGGGAAAATCCAGCAGATAAAAGGTTTTCCCATTTCTGCAATTTAAAAGTAAACATACATGGAGTATAATGATAGTCAATACTGCAATTTAATTTGAATTATTTTTATTTGAGCATTATATGTTTCAATTTTTCTACTAACCGTGGAGAGGATCCTATAAGTAATGGCGAATCAATACAGTGTGCTTTATTTACGCCTATTTAAATACATTAAAAAAAAAAATTGAAAAAAATTAATGATAATTAGTATATATTTATATGTAGATGTGTAATTATATTTTTTATGGCATATAAAATAAAAGATATTGTTGTTGTAATAAAAGATCACTTAGATAAACGGAATTTTCCATTTTTTGGTAGTGCAACATCTATTGATAGGAAAATTCAAAGAATTATTTGTTCAACAAAAATAAATTATTAAAATTAAAAAATATATATTATACATATTTAATGCAAGGAGGATGATAAGGAGATAGATAAATTGATATAGATATAGAGTACGACAGTGGTGGTGGCGTTGTTGGGCAGGGTGTAGTTGGCTAGGGAAGTGGGAGATAGAGAGAGATAGGGAGGTGCTTAGATAGAAAGAGATAGAGAGTCATAGATAGATATTTAAATAGAGAGAGAGAGAGAGGGGGGGTGGGGAAGATAGAGAGATGTGGAGAGGAGAGGAGAGAGGTAGAGAGATATATAGAGAGGGAGAAATAAAGAGATAGAGAGATAGGGATAGAGACATAGAGGGATATTAAGGTGAACAAGCATTTAGAGAAAGTGCTTAAAACTACTCCACAAGCATCATATTAATATATTTTACAATGCAAAATATGAAGTTTATAGAAGTGGACGCCATAGAAGGCCACATAGAAAAATTCCAATATCTACATGTGTGCAAAACTCAACCTCTGTATGCATAACACTCATTGCATGGAAATCACCTTGTCAACATTCGAACACCCTTGCATACAAGACACCTAGATGGCATGGGCCCCACCTATCATAGAGTTTTCTTTTTTCAAATCTTACATTGTCATAATCTATCATACAATCTATTATAAATCATTTGCACACAAGGGCCCACAAAGTGGAATACCTACTTCTTCAAAATGAGGATACATTTCATCCTAGTCACGTTACATGCAAGATGACACCTCACCATGCCAAATACCATTAAATGACATAATTAGATGAACATAAATAATTGTAAACATAAGTAAATAAATGATTATTGACATAAACAAGTGTTAGGAACTTGCAAAGGTTGAGAAAATTTCATTCCCAAATTCTCCCACTTATTGAACACCTTTCAAAAGCTAATAAAAAAATAATAATCCACTACTAGGATTTGTGAGGTTCATGGACTCTAAACGCCATCTAAAATTATCTATTCTTATAGTCTTTGTCAAGAAATCCTCAACATTTGCTAAAGTGTCAAATTTCTCCAAGTTTACTCACCCGTCCTCTACCATGTCATAAACAAAATTTTATTGGACATCAATGTTTCTTGCCCTAGCACGGATGGTTAAACTCTTCCTTCAATATATGAAACCCTAACTATCACCATGTTACTTTCTTTTCAAATCCCCATTGATTCTTGAAACCATCTAAAGAATTGTCAATTCTTATACTCAAAGATTTCAAGAGGTTGGCCAACAAACAAGAGACCAATTTTATAATTTTCTCCTCTATACTTCAAGTTAGTCCTGATTTAAATTAACAAACCAACCTAAGTAAAACTATGTGATATCATCATTGGTAAATTTTATGTACTTTGGGAAATACTAAGATTGAAACAAAATATTTTCTTGTGATGGATTTAGTTTTGTGAGCTTTCTCCTAGAGTTTAATGGCTAGTTACTAAATCATTTTCATTATTTTTTTCCATTTTTATTTTTCACTTGTAATCTAGTGATGAGTGGGATGCAATATTATTCGAACTTTTTTGGTTTTTTTTGGATTTTTTATTTATTTTTTATTTATTTTTTATTAGTTTTTAATTATGATTATGCTTTTGGACTTTCTAATTTGATTGATAAGAATTAAGGTAGAGGTGAGAAGATGGGTGATTTGGTTAAATTTGACGATTTGGATGGTTTGATGGGGTTGATTTTAAAATGAATAATTAGCTTGGATTAGGATGGACAAATGATTAGTGTGGAAGTTGTGGCATATGGTTTCTAAATAAAGAGTAAAGTTTGATTTAATTTAGATTAATGATTTAATGTTTATTACATGAGATATGCAAGATCTCCAGTAATTTCAATTGGGATTCTTAGATTAGTTAACTTATGGTACCTTCCAAGCTCCTAAGTTTGTTGTGTCCAATATTGATGGGATGATTTGGATTCAATATGATTTCTACTTAAGATATGAAAATTTATTAAGAACATAAGAACTGAGGATGGTGTAATGGGGTATTGTCTTTGTGAACAATGGAAATGGTAGATGCTACACTTCCTTCCACAAATGGAGTACAAGGAGGGGGGTCTAAATTCTAAATTTCCACACTCAAGGACACATTAGAGATCTCAAACCAATGAAGGATATGAAAGATCTGACAATAAAGTATCCTAGGATCAAATTGAAGAAAGAAAGGGGTTCACTGCCAAGTATAAACCTGGAAAATGCAAGATGTTTGAAAACACACTGTGATATATAAGAAGACCTAAGAAATGCAAGTAAACTGTAATAGAAAACTATGAAATTGAGAGTGTGCACCTGGAGATTGGAGAGATATGGAATGAAGCTGTGGAATCCTAAAATTACTACATTTTAGGCCAACTGGGACTCATAAACCAAGTTGGACGACTTAGTCTTGCTTCAAGAGAACTGTGCTAGAACCGGTTTCAAAAAAATGGGTATTCAGATATATAAAAATCTTTGAAAATCTCCTACAGTGTAACACATTTTCCACTAATGATGACTTTTTCTACTTACGGATCTAGAAATCCAAAGGTGGAATCTGTAGCTCTTGGTCTGCTCTTTTGCTTCTAGTTTAGATTTGGGTCTGAAACTGCTAAATTCAGCCAATAGGTATTCTCCAAGTCTTGTTTGCAACTTTGACAATCTTGAATTTCTCTGACAACTTTTCCAATCCTTCTCCTCGAGAAATGTGCAACCTAGCCCTGCAATTCAAAGAAGAAGAGGGAAAAATTGTTGTAGGGTTAGTGGATAGGGGTTTTCCTTGGTCAAACCCCTTGTTGGTAATTAAACCTTTGAAATAGAATGAAATAGAAAGGAGAATGATGAATGAACAAGAAATGATGTCGCAAGTCACCAAAACCCCAGCAATAAGATACTGCAAACATGTAATTAATGGCTCTAATGGATGTGGACTTGAACTCTAGCTTGATGTTGATTAATCATGAATGAAGCACTTGCCTGAATCACACAATCCTACATCATAAATGTTAGCTCTAAAACAACATGATGCATCCATTCTTTGACATGATGTAACTAGTCTTTGACATGATGATTGATTCTTGAAGAATGCTCTTGAAATATTTATAATCTACCCTTGAAATGCCTTGAAAGCTCTTGTAAATGCTCAAATACTCTTGTGAACAAAATTATGAAATAATTGAATTCTAGGTATGAAAATGAGAGGAAGAAACTTATATTTATACTCAACTATGCAATAATTCTCAAAAATACAACACTACATGCCAACCTTAGATCTTAAAGAATGAAAACCCACTATATTTTTAAATAAAATTTAAATTTTGTGTTAAAGGGGACTCATTTTCCATGCTAGGCAAATGGGTCCCACCTAAGGGGACTCATTCACCCAAAATGGCGATTGAGTCCCACCTTAGGAATTTAAAAGTCAGTTTTAGGATTTTTAAGTTTTAAATGATGTTTGGTGGGATTATTCTAAAAAATACACATAAATGAGGCCCATGGATGCAAAATGGGGCTAATTTAAGCATAAGAAAGCCCAATTATTAATGACAAGCCTAGAGAAATGTGAAAGTGTATTACAATACATTACAAAACTTATAAACAAGGCTTGGTAAATGATTAAAAGAGGTTATTTAGGTGAAAGATATTATCAAGACCTTAGAAAAGTGTGAAAGTGTGTTACAACACTTTACAACACCTTGGTAAGGCAACATTAAAATAATTTTAGTTCACAAGGGCCCAAGAACTAAAGTGAATGAGTTACCACATTGCAACATCAAATCAAGGCAACATTAAGCCAAAATCACAAGGAGGGCCCAAACGAGTCAAAAAAGGTAGAAGGGTTACTTTTTTGGTGACCACAATTAGCGCCCACTTTAGTGAGAGGATGAACCTACTTCAAACTCACACTAAAGTAGATCAACACACATGAACAGGGGTTCAAATGTACCAACGCTAGAAAGATGGGACAACAACAAGGTTAAGAGGAGTGATCAAGCCCCTAGGACCAAGATACCATGACAAACCAACATAACCACAAAGAACACACACGAGAATGATATCAAGAAAAGTAACAAAGAACAAGCATCCAATGCCAAAGAGAAGAAGAGAAAAAGATGAAAGAATAGAATTGTGTCAATATTCGATCATTTTTACAACATGATGTGGATCAAATCTAGGAGAAATAGATGCATACTCACTTTGAGGCAACGAAACTCATGGTTGTCTACCGGGTGAGAAGGCCTAAAAGGTGAGAAACATACACTCGTAGCTGGTATGCACTCACACACACACACAAGTGGCTATGGGGAAAGTCATGCATCAGATTAGACTTCCCACTCGACCATACCAAAGTTATACCTCCTGATACCTTTAATAAGGCACCACACAAAAATGATTTTTGAGCTTCATGAGACAAGAAAACTTTATATGCTTGGAGCTCATGAAAAAAGAGGATGGCTCCACAGGAATGCAAGTTGTATTATGCAAGGTGGCCATTTAACAACAAATGCAAAGAATGTTCCAAGGAGTCTTGCTTAGTTCATGTGAGGTCTTTAACTTAGGGAACATCGTGCCTCATGTCTCCAAGAGAGGACTAGTCAAATAATATAAGATTCACAACTTAGGGGATGCAGTGTGTCACAACAAGCCACTAAGAGGAATGCAATATGCTAGATAGATCACGCTCATGAAGGACATCGCACCCAATGTTATCCATAAAGAAACAAACACATTGTATGAAGCAAGAAGGCTACAATAAGAACCATGGAAAAGGAAAATGAAAAAGAACAATACCAATGTATGCCCCCACTTTAAAGGAATTGCTAACACCATACTGTGACCAATTACTTTAAAGTAGTAAATAAAAAAAATGCAAACAATAAAGAAGACATGAGATCCAACTTAGAAAGCCCTATGCCAAGTCATATGTTTCCAAGTAAAATCGTGTCATGTAAAATAAAATGGAAAGAAAGGGGTTTCCCCAAAAAGGAAAACACAAAACACATATGGGATCTATGGATTTGGGGTCAGTATGCTCTTTGCTACAATGTGTTGTAAGGAGCTTAGAATTGTCATCATCCCCCAAATACACATAGAACTAGAAGAATGACACAATGAGAACGAAAAAAAAAAAGAAACCTTTTGGATCAACATGGAAGAAACATGAATGTTTTGACACCTTGTGTCATCTCAAAAAGGAAAACAAAAGACAATGACAAAGAGAAAAATGAAAAAAAGGCATAATGAAAAAAAATCCTTTTGGATCAACATGGAAGAGACATAGGGTGTCTCAACGTCTTAAATCATCCCCAAAAGCAAAAAAACAAGACAAATGAAAAAGTGAAAGAGGTGCATGATATAGAGAAGAATGAAGGTACAAATAGAGAAATGCCACAAAGAGAGAGAGAGAACATCAAATAGAACATCACGGTTGATCACATTATGCACATGCAATCACACAAAATAAAAAAGGAAAAAAAAAGGAAGTAAAGAAAAAAGCTAGTAAGGAAAATGTAAGTCAACGAATTAGCAAGTCATCCACCTACCAATCTTAGTCTTTATAAGTGGAAGGTAGATAATGAAGCCAAGGGACAACAACAAATGCATTACTAGGGAAAGGCTAGCAAATTCTTGGCCCCACTCAGTGTGAGGAAATAATGAGCCGAGGTAGGTGATGGGAAAGGTCATGTAATAGTGAGAAGAAGATGTTCTACAACTATTACATGACAAGGGATAAGACACTATTAAGCTAGGCAATCACACGATGGCAAACATTTCCATCAAAGTGAAAGTTTTTCTATACTAACTAGAATGCACGACACTCATTGATACTGTGTCTAAGAGTGCGGTGATATGCACAATGTGGGACTTTTGCATCTTTAGGATATAGCACAAGTCTATTAATAGGTGGTAATGTGACGAGCTCTTTATTCAAAATCAATTGTAGTTTCCTTTCACTTTCTGGTGGTGGACGAGGAGATTTTAGTTTTTTTAACTTGTACGGTCTCTTACATTTGCTAGACTCACCCTTTTCTCTAGTGGAATAAGGAGGAGGAGGACCTAAAGTTATCCTCTCATCATTGTCATTGTTATGATTCATTGATTGTTCTTTAGGAAAGAGGACATTCAAATTAGGATGGGAATCAAATATTATCATCCTATCATCACAAAGCCTTAGGTATTCTCAAGGAGGATATTTAGTATGAGGGGGATCTTGATATCTATGGACATGGAAAAAGTAACCATTTTAATTTTTCTTGTTTTGTCCCTACTTGACATGCTTATTTGGATTGATTTTGCCTTGATTTAATGTTGTAATATGGCCCACATGTTCACATTAGGTCTTGAATCTTTATGAATCATTAAGAATTTATGATGTCTTGTAGAGGTGTTGTGAAGTGTTGTAAGACATTTTCACGCTTTTGTAGACTCTTCTTACAATAATTCATCTATACACCCTCTTTTTATCACTTACCAAGTCTTATTCTAAAGTGTTATAAAGTCTTGCAACAAACTTTCACACTTTTCTAGGCTTGTCATCAATAAATACAACTCTTATGCTTTATTTGGACCCTTTATGCACTTACATGCCTTAAGTGTATTTTTAAATATAAACCCAAAAAAAATCATTAAATACAACTTAATTTCTAAAATCCACTCACATGCCTTGAGTGGGACCCATTTTCCTAGAGTAGCAAATGAGTCCCCCTTGGCACAAAATTCAAAATAAATTCAAATTACTAGTGGGTTTTTATTCCAAAAGACCTAAGGTTGGCCTGTGATGTATTTTCAAGAAATTAGGGCATAATTGTGTATAAATACATGACTTTCTATTCATTTCAACCCCCATTCAATTCATCCAAGCATTCTTGCATTCATTCAATCTAATCATTCGCTCAAGCATCATATCATCATCCAATCAAGCAATTATCAAGCATCTTGGAGCAACCATTAACATATCTTCAGACTTCAGTATCAAGGGTTTGGTGAGTTTATTACATTTTCATGTTATTTTTTCATCATTCCTTTCTTATTTCATTTCATTTCATAGGGTTTGATTACCAAAGTGGGGTTTGACCAAGGCAAACCCCTATACTCTAACCCTTAACCATATTTCCCCTCTTTGCATGTGTGTTTACAGGTCTTGTAGGAATATTTTTCAAGGAGAAAGGTGTTGAAAAGTGGTCAATAATTCTTGTAAGTCATCATAGTCAACATAACCTTAATTGGAGCTTGAAGACCATTTTCAGCTCGTTTTCTATAGATTAAGATTTGACAACCTGACAAGCAGAAAAGTGTAGACTAGGACCCACTGAGTTGACCTTTGACTTTTCAGATTTCTATAGGTGGACTGATTCACCATCAATGGTGAATGATTCCCACTACTAGGCTGGAAAAATATTTTTTTGTAGTTTTGTGCTCCCAACATCCTAAAACCTATTTTGATAGATTTTACTAGAAGCAGGACTAATTCGCCATCTGTGGTGAATGAGTCCTAGTGGGCATCAACAATGAATTCTACAACATTCTAGAACCTTCCTAGATTTTATTTTAGTTTCTAGGTGCACCCCATTCAATCTCATTCAATTTTGTTTTCATTTTTGCATGTTTCTAGTTCATGTTTGCATACAACACTGTGTTTTCAAACACTTCATATTTCTTAGTTTGCATTCAAAGATTTGATGAATTGTATGCTCACTTGATATATCACATCCTTGTTTATTTAAGATTTTAAATCCTTTTTCATATGTTTCTTCAAGATTGATGGAAGTGTTTTATGCTTTGTTGTCATAAAATGATTAAGTGTTTGCTTGTCTAAAGGAACTAGGTTCACCTTTTGTAGGGAACTTAGGTTCAAATTTCCTTTTAGGATGTAAGTAACCAAAAATGTCAAGAGGTGATATAGTAGGAGGCTTTGGTTGGTTCATGGATGGGTAAAATGATGCATTGGCCTCTAGGTTATTAAGACAATCATTTAGGGATCTATTCATGCTATCATCATATTTCCAATGACATCAACATCACAAGGAGGACATTCATGAGGAGTTGAGTGAGCATGAGTGAGTTCAATGTCATTAAGGTCATTTGCAAAGGCACAACTTGACACATCCACTAAATATTTCAATGAAATGGCTAAACCCACAAAAGTGGTTTACAATTCAAATGAGGAAGGAAAACATGTAAAAAATGACCCCATGCCAAAAAAATCATTCTAGGGGTTTGAATGGACTTGTTGGTTTGAATGAACCAAAAAAGGGTTTGCTCGAACCAGGGTTTAAGAAAACCCACTTAATGCATGCATGGACATAAAAAAAAATGAAAACCCCTTTTGGGAAGGGGATTTTCTCAAACCTGGGTTTGAGCGAACCCCCCTCTACCCTCATTCTCTGCCTCAGGCACTTTGAAAGTATAGAGTTTTATGCTTTGAAGCTCAGGTTGAAGAGGACAATGGAGGAGACTTCACAAACTCAACTGGAATCAGGTACTCCTTAGAACAAGCTATCCAAGGACTATAATTTTAATATTTTTTGGTTTTATTATGTTTTTTTTTAGTTTTATTAAACATAAGTTTTCCATTAAAAATCAAGCTCTATATTCTACACATGTGGAAAAATAGTAGATTATAAAAAAAAAAATGAGTGCCCTAGTTATTGAAGTCCTTGATCCAACAAAAATAAATAAATAATTTTGATACATACAAAAATAGTTATGGGTTAGACAGTCGTGCTATGTTTGAATTGTAATTTGTTTGACTTCAAAACTTGATTAAAGAAAATATATTCAATAAAAAACTATCTAACCAAGTGGAAGCACTAGATATTGGAGTTACAAATCTAAATTCGAAAGAATTAGAATTTTATCCTTCATGGAAAAAAAGTTCTATGTTATATAGTGAATGTGACTTTTTAAAAATGTTGTTTTCTGTAAATAAATTAGTTTTTGAGTGATATGGAAAAAGAAGTGCAATCTGATTCCAAAAATTTTGAAAAAAAATATATTTAGAATCTACAGACAAAATGTCATGAAACTCTAGTTTGCATCATCTTCAAATTTCTCACAGTTTAGCCGCTATAGGTGTTCAAAAGTGAATATTTAGCTAAAAATATTTATTTAAGTGTCTAGTTTGGCCAAACATTGTAAACCACTATTGTGGGATCACCCACATCCAAAGCTTTCCAAAGCACATATCCATGAGGCAAATTTTAGATGTTAAATTATGCAACAATGTTGTAAATGCAATTTTGGTTTTAAGAAATGCACAAGATGAATGAATTTGAGAAAAATGCAATGAATTAGATGAAACAGGTATTCTACAAATAGAAACAGAAAGATAACCAAAGAAAACAAAAACTTAGAAAATGAGGAAGAATTACCAGCAAATGCAATGCAAAATATGCAACTAGACTGACTCACCTAGGGTGGTGAGTGATTCTAGGTATTGACTTTTTTTGAAGAGCTTCATAATTTTTAATTGGATGTTATGTTTTTTATGCTTACTGATGCAAGTATGTGATGCAAATGCAAAAAAAATTACTGTTTTCAATGAAATTAAGTGCAAGAATACAAGATAAATGAATTTTCCACTAATACAAATTTTGGAACACTAGCATACAAATTAAACAATAAAAAATGCAATGCAATGTTGATATAAGCTAAATCTAGGATGAAAATGCACTCCAAATAAAAAATATGATGTTCAAAAGTCAGGTTCACCAAAATGTGAACAATGGAAATGGTAGATGTTACACTTCCTTGCACAAATGAAGTACAAGGAGGGAAATCTAATTTCTCAATTGCCACACTCAAGGACACTTTAGAGATCTCAACCAATGAAGCATATGAAAGATCTGACAATAAAGTATCCTAGGATCATATTGAAGAAAGAAAGGGATTCACCACCAAGTATAAACTTGGAAAATGCAAGATGTTTGAAAACACACTGTGATATACAACACTACAGGCCAACCTCAGATCTTAGAGAATAAGAACCCTCTAGAATTTTAAATAAAATTTGAATTTTGAGTTAAAGGGGACTCATTCACCCAAAATAGTGAATGAGTCCTACCTTAGGCATTTAAAGTGGGTTTCAATATTTTTTAAGTTTTAAATGATGTTTGTCAGAATTATTCTAAAAAATACACATGAATAAGGCTCGTGGATGCAAAATGGGACCAATTAAATCATAAGAAAGCCCAATTATTAATGACAAGCCTAGATAAATGTGAAAGTGTGTTACACCACTTTACAACACTTATGAACAAGGATTGGTAAATGATAAAAATAGGTTATTTAGGTGAAATATATTAACAAGACCTTAGAAAAGTGTGAAAGTGTGTTACTTCACTTTACAACACCTAGGTAAGGCACCATTAAAATCCTTTTAGTTCAAAAGGGCCCAAGATATGTGAATGTGTTACCACATTACAACATCAAATCAAGGCAACATTAAGCCAAAATCATTAGTTGGACGGTGATTAGAATTGGATTTGTGTTTCTATTAATTATGGATGAGATTTGGTTGAGTGATGGGACTTTAGTTTGGGATAAAGTGGCTTATTAAGTAGGATGGTTTTAGGATGGAAATTTAGATACTACTATCAAAATTAATTTATTTTTGGTTTGGAAGGTTGAGATTTGATTGGAGTTGGATTTTGGGAATTTATATTTAGAGGATTTAGGATTTTGATATGGTGAATTTGGGAATTAGATATGGTGTATTTGGGATGCAAGGTTGAGTGAGGATGAGTAATTTTTAAACAAGAGGTTCCTACTATCTACAAAATAGGATAGTTGGAATTTCTTTGATTGTTAGATGTCAGACATAAATAATCTCCCACCAACTAAGTTTAAAAGTGAAATTTGTAGGACACTAGTTAGTAATTTGAATAATATTAATTTGAAAAATGAATTAATATAAATAGTTAATTAATATTTTGAACTTTTAAAATAATTGACAAATAGTTCCTATAAGAAATTAGTTAAAATAAACCTATTGTAAAGATAGTTAGTACAAAAATCAAGAAAAAATAAAATTAACAAGGGGGAGGCAACAAATTATTCAAGTGACACTTTTTGTAGGAAACTAAACACAAAAGCCTACAAACAATAAAAATATTCATGAAATTTTAAATAATAGACCAATTGTGTAAAGCCTAAAAATATTGTTTATGAAAAAAATAGTAAACTAGAGTTACAAGATCTAGTGCAAGTTAGAAAATAGAAAAATATATTAAAAGTAAAGTATAAAACAAAAAATATTTTTAATGGCTAGATCATGAGATAGAGGTGACTTTGTAATTGTTGGTGGAAATAAACTATATGATGAGATAGACTATAAGTGATAGGTTAAAAAAACTTGTAGTGACATGAGGTAACTTAGAAAAATAAAAATAAAAAAATAGTTAACATAATGAATCAACCTAATTATGGAGACTCCTAAGAAACAAAAAAAAATAGAGAAATGAGGAAATAACAATAACAAAATAATAGTTTGATGCAATAATTGAGTGAAGGTGACTCTTTGTAGCATAGGTAATGCATTATAGTGTGAAAGTGATGCTTCATAAAAAAAAAAAAAAGGTGTCTTGATGTAGAGGGTGGGTGACTCATGTAGAGTAGAATCATTGACCAATGTAGCCTATGACCAAATTCTTAAAAAAGTCCCTATATAAATGTTATATTTTGGGATCCAAGGTTCCACTATGTGTGTCAAAAATGTGAGTAGAAAAAAGAAACAAGTACATAAAGAAAAGAAAAGTGTTTAAAAACAAAGAAAGAATTCAATTACCTTGCTTTCTCCTTCACCTCCAAGTGAGTGGTGAAAGAAAATACACCCAAGAATTCTCTGTTGCACTCAAGACAAATGATATTAGTTCAATGAGTGTATGTGGTTTCTCTCAAATTGAGTAGAAACATAACATTAAGATTCTTTGAGTTATGGATTTGGCAACATAAAATGGTAAAAATATTTTTTCTCAAAATGGTGAGAGATATTGCATTTACAATTTTTTAGAATGAACAATAGATTCTTAGATTTAGTTGGATAGTTAACTATATTAATTGAGAGAGTTGATGTGAAGATGTGACAAGTATTAATGAGTTGTTAATTACTTTAATGTTCAATTAAAATAATGATTGTTAGTCAAGTGAAAAGGTGAGTGAGTTAGAAGGAGTTAATTGATAACATAGATAATAGATAGACAAGTTGACTGAGTGTATGAAAAAATTAAGTGCTTGGATAGATTAACTAAACAAATTAACTAATTATGATTAAATGAAATGAAATTATATAATTTGAATTATTTATTTGTGAATAATATAAGAAATGACTCATTTTTATTTATTTAAATAAATGAAAATAATCTTATTTAATTAAATAATTAAAATTATTTAATCAAATGATGATGAATGATTAATAAATAATAATAAATATAAAAATATAAAATAATAATATATGTTAATAATATGATGGCAATACAAACGAAATTAATTTGGTGTACACTCTATATTTCTTCACTCTATTTTTCTCCAAACATAGGATCATTGATTTTTTTTTTTATATACAACAAGTGTGTCCCCGCTACCCAACCAAGCAGCCCAACAACCCATATCTTGGGTACCTCAGGTAAGCTAGGGTGAGACTAGTCCCTACTGGTGAGATCTCCACCTGAAAGAAGTCCCACCTCTTAAACCGGGAAGCCAAGTCCCGAAACCAATGAGATCTTAAACATAAAATCATCGTTATTGAAGCCCTTCCCATTCAGGCTCCTATAACCATATCCGAACCTAATGCCCTCAATTGCAGTTCCAATCTGTAATTCCCCCAAGATTCAAACCAATCCCTTTTCGCACACATCTTATTCGTAAGGGGCCGCTCAACTGAACGAATGGCCCCTATTCACTCCAGACCCACGTCCCCTCCTATCACTCTATACACTCTACTAGCCATGGATGCATGCTGGACTAGACTCCACTATGGATAAATCTATCCATAGTTCCCACCGACTTCTCCTTCCTAGTCCCCAACAACTCCCTGTTTATCTATGAAATATCTGACACACCGAGATTACCACCAGGGATACTTTCCAGCCTTTTCCAAATCGAATCATTATTCTTTGAAAAACCGTCCATCCGTAAATTCTGTCTTATAATGCTTTCAGTATGAAATTGAAATGCGCTTGTCTCCATATGTAAATGGAAGACGTGTAGAAGACAAATGGAGGAACAGTGCGGCCATGCTTGCATTCCAGTAGTAAAAGACAATATGCATTTTCCTGCCTTATATGAAACTACGCTGTGATGTCATGATATGTACAGCAAATGGAGGAAGGTCTAAAGCCACATAATTTTTATTTACATTGCTTTTTGGTGTTGAATATTTTAGTATTATATGCAGATGTTGTAATCAACAACCCAATAACTTTACGGGCCACTTGCAATAATCGAGTGAAGGTGACTCTTTGTAGCATAGGTAATGCATTATAGTGTGAAAGTGATGCTTCATAAAAAAAAAAAGGTGACTTGATGTAGAGGGTGGGTGACTCATGTAGAGTAGAATCATTGACCAATGTAGCCTATGACCAAATTCTTAAAAAAGTCCCTATATAAATGTTATATTTTGGGATCCAAGGTTCCACTATATGTGTCAAAAATGTGAGTAGAAAAAAGAAACAAGTAAATAAAGAAAAGAAAAGTGTTTAAAAACAAAGAAAGAATTCAATTACCTTGCTTTCTCCTTCACCTCCAAGTGAGTGGTGAAAGAAAATACACCCAAGAATTCTCTGTTGTACTCAAGACAAATGATATTAGTTCAATGAGTGTATGTGGTTTCTCTCAAATTGAGTAGAAACATAACATTAAGATTCTTTGAGTTATGGATTTGGCAACATAAAATGGTAAAAATATTTTTTCTCAAAATGGTGAGAGATATTGCATTTACAATTTTTTAGAATGAACAATAGATTCTTAGATTTAGTTGGATAGTTAACTATATTAATTGAGAGAGTTGATGTGAAGATGTGACAAGTATTAATGAGTTGTTAATTACTTTAATGTTCAATTAAAATAATGATTGTTAGTCAAGTGAAAAGGTGAGTGAGTTAGAAGGAGTTAATTGATAACATAGATAATAGATAGACAAGTTGACTGAGTGTATGAAAAAATTAAGTGCTTGGATAGATTAACTAAACAAATTAACTAATTATGATTAAATGAAATGAAATTATATAATTTGAATTATTTATTTGTGAATAATATAAGAAATGACTCATTTTTATTTATTTAAATAAATGAAAATAATCTTATTTAATTAAATAATTAAAATTATTTAATCAAATGATGATGAATGATTAATAAATAATAATAAATATAAAAATATAAAATAATAATATATGTTAATAATATGATGGCAATACAAACGAAATTAATTTGGTGTACACTCTATATTTCTTCACTCTATTTTTCTCCAAACATAGGATCATTGATTTTTTTTTTTATATACAACAAGTGTGTCCCCGCTACCCAACCAAGCAGCCCAACAACCCATATCTTGGGTACCTCAGGTAAGCTAGGGTGAGACTAGTCCCTACTGGTGAGATCTCCACCTGAAAGAAGTCCCACCTCTTAAACCGGGAAGCCAAGTCCCGAAACCAATGAGATCTTAAACATAAAATCATCGTTATTGAAGCCCTTCCCATTCAGGCTCCTATAACCATATCCGAACCTAATGCCCTCAATTGCAGTTCCAATCTGTAATTCCCCCAAGATTCAAACCAATCCCTTTTCGCACACATCTTATTCGTAAGGGGCCGCTCAACTGAACGAATGGCCCCTATTCACTCCAGACCCACGTCCCCTCCTATCACTCTATACACTCTACTAGCCATGGATGCATGCTGGACTAGACTCCACTATGGATAAATCTATCCATAGTTCCCACCGACTTCTCCTTCCTAGTCCCCAACAACTCCCTGTTTATCTATGAAATATCTGACACACCGAGATTACCACCAGGGATACTTCCCAGCCTTTTCCAAATTGAATCATTATTCTTTGAAAAACCGTCCATCCGTAAATTCTGTCTTATAATGCTTTCAGTATGAAATTGAAATGCGCTTGTCTCCATATGTAAATGGAAGACGTGTAGAAGACAAATGGAGGAACAGTGCGGCCATGCTTGCATTCCAGTAGTAAAAGACAATATGCATTTTCCTGCCTTATATGAAACTACGCTGTGATGTCATGATATGTACAGCAAATGGAGGAAGGTCTAAAGCCACATAATTTTTATTTACATTGCTTTTTGGTGTTGAATATTTTAGTATTATATGCAGATGTTGTAATCAACAACCCAATAACTTTACGGGCCACTTGCTTCATAAAAGGTCCCCCTTCCCTTTGTAGTACACTTTCAAATAATTATTCTCAATCTATATATGTTATTTTTCCAAAACCACATTGCTGTTAGAAAACTCTATGAAGATGAAGATGGAAGGGCACCTAAAGAAATAGGAATTCAATTGACTAATAATGGTTGATAGAGTATTTTCATTGTATTGTTGGATATTTAGGAAATAGTTTAGATTTAAAATGTAAGGGTTGTTTTAGTTGTAAATTTATATTAATATTGAGTTATAGAATTTTTTGGAAATTTTTCATTTAGAAATTTAATTTGAAAAATAAGTAAAATCTGATGAAATATTTGATATTAAGAAGATAATTTATTTAGTTTCTATTGTAAATCAACTTTGAACTATAGGAATAGTATAAGGAGAAACTACATAATTATTTATGGAAAAGTGAATCATATCATAAAGCAATATAAAATTAAAAGGCAAAAATGAGAGACTACATTCAAGAATACAAAATGATAAAACTAAAAAATAGAAATGAAAGGTTAGTGGATAAGATAAATTAAAATATCAATTAGAGAAAGATAAATCCTAAAACCATAAACATGAGTGACCAAACAAATGAGATGTGTAACTTGTATTCAAATTAAAATGATTTTTGTGATATAACATTCTATTAGTAAAATTGTAATAGAGAGATCTTCATCTATTTGGTGCATAATTCATTATTAGAAAATAAGAATAACTTTGCATTTCATAAAATCATGTAATTATTTGTACATTACATTAAGTTATTTTGAGTTCATTCATAGGTCTTTAATAAACTATTTTACGAATCCCTTTTTAGTGGGATTTGTTAGAGAAATTTTTGTCATTTAAAGTATCATTGTAGTGAAAACACATTGAAACAAAAATCTATGAAATTCAAATTGCAAAATGACTAGAAGGAAGCATGCCATTCTTCAATCTTGAATGGTTATACAACCTTAAATAGAGAGATACAGGGAAAGGTGAAGAGGGGAAGATATATAACTTGGGTTACCATATTTCATGAACATCAAATTTAAGTGATATTTACAAGTTAGTGGCATTGAGAAATATTTCTAGCTAACATGACCTTAGATAAGTACAGTAGGTTGAAAATAGAACTTAAAGTTGTAGATGTACTAGCCTTTCAAGGGATTGGAAATAATCTATAAGAGAATATTGAACATACATCAACAAATTTATATAGAAGAGGTTGATCTTGATATTTTTATAGGATTTTCATACAAAACATACACATGATCAGAATTTATGCAATCTACTTTTACATTCTTAGATTGAAATGTTGAAAAATCCAACTATTTTGATAGATCCTATTTTTCACTCGTAGGTTCTATGAAAAAAATAAACAAAAAAATTGTCAAATGCTTGTCTTATATCATTTGTCTTGGGTTGAGTTCAATCCTCAAATTCTATGTTAATCATATGCTCTATTTTGGGTTTAGTCAAGTCCTCTACTTTAGGTTTGTCATCATGGATTCATCTTCTATGTTTAGACTTCACCTTATGTAATGTTTATTTTTTCTTCTCTTATCACCTTATTGACCTTCATTTGCTTTGTTTCTTTCACTAATCTAAATTTGTTTATAGTATTTAATTTAGTTTGAAAGGGTTATTGTTGTGTCACAAAGAGAAGTTCTCTCTTAGGTCAATTCAAGAAATTGCATATAAAAAATTTAAATACATCGAGCAATGGCTCTAGAATGATCTATGTAGATTTGTTACTCTTTTTAATCCATCAAATCTAAATATTTTTTCTATTACTTGCTTCTTTAATGTTTCAAGATGAGATAAGATTCTTAAGAGATGAGTGATGTGAAATGAATACAATTAAATTCCTCTAAATACTAACACATAGCACCAAATCATGAAATGTGTATTGAGTTGGTTGAAGTTGAGAAACTAAGATGACTACTTGATAGAAATTTGAAATTAAAATTCTAAAAACAGAAGGGTCAAGTTTGCAGTTTTAAAAATGATTCAAGGTAAGAAAATAGTCGAATCAAAATTAATAATGACTATATATGAATAGATATACAAATAAATATGATAAATATAAAGAAAAGATAAAATAATACATATGTATAAATAGTATCAGGCAAATTGCCAACAATTCACCGCCAACAATTTGCCGTGGGAAAATTCACCGCCAACAATTCACTGCCAACAATTCACCACGGGAAAATTCACTGCCATGACAAATTCACCTCAAGGAAAATTCAGCACCAGCAATTCACCACCAAGAAAGTTTGCAATTAATTTTCCGTGGCGGTGAATTGCTGGTGGTGAATTTTCCTAGAATCATATAAATAAATAAAAATTAGATAAACAAACTTAACTTCATAAAATTGATAATATTTATAAATATATTAATATAAAGGCATTTCCTTAAAATAAACATATATAAATAAAAATGAGACAGATATACTAATTTCGACAATACCCTTCAAAAATAAAATAAATGGGAAATTGGCATGGGTACGCTAATTTCACGGACACGATCGTCATGAAAGACATAAAAAGGCTGCTGCTTACATTGACTCGGAATTTACATGGATTTAAATGACTTACAAAGGTCGCGGTTACACTGAAGTAAGCCTTTTTTATTTGAATTTAAAGCGATAATACGCCAATACGGAATTGTATGAAAAGTTTGGGAATTGAATTCGAGAGCAATTTTATTATTGGGATCTTGGGTCCGTGGAGAGCTGGCATAACCATTATCATGAACGTGCTGAATTAGATTGCAGTTTCTTAGATAAATCTGATGTTTGTATCAGAGTTTCTTTGTCCTTTAATTAATCGTCTATTGCTTATAAGAGCTAGCTAATCATTCCATCGATCCCTTTGTACTACTTGCTCAGGTCCTGCAAGTTCTTGTTCAGTTGTCTCATATTCCTTTTATTGACAAGATTGTGAAGTATGGCCGATTTCACCAGTTTCAGACCTTGCTCGGGGAAAATTCACTTCTCAGGCTTCAAGTATCATGTTTTCCTAAGTTTTAGAGGACCCGATGTCCGAAAGTCTCTTATAGATCATATCTTCCAAGCTCTCACAGTGGCTGGAATTCACGTTTTTCTCGACAATGAAAGACTTGAAAAAGGCGAGAATATTGGATTGAGCTTGGTAGAGGCGATAGAGAAGAGTGCCATTCTCATTCCCATTTTTTCAAGTCGTTACGCAGACTCTTCTGGTGTTTGGAAGAGGTGAGGCAAATGTGGGAGTGCAGATCCACAAGATTAATTATCCCTCTATTTTATGGTGTCGATCCCTCATGTGTCCGCTATCCTCTCAAAGAAAACGGCACATATGCAAAGGCATTCAAGAAGCATTACAGTAAAGCTAGTCTTCCAGGTAGATTTGAGTCGCACATAATTGATGAATGGAAGGATGCTCTTCATCACATCTCCTCCTTATCTGGCTGGTCCTTTGACACCACCGAAGGGTACGCTTTGCGATAACACTCCTTTCCTGTCCTCCACTAATTTAAAAAAATAAAATTAGCCATAACTTTTCCAATTTGCAGGTATGAAGCGAAATTGGTGAAGCAAGTTGTGTCTGACATCGCTGCACTAAAATGCTTACAACGACAAGTGCCTCAAATTGGACTTAAACATCATTTGGGAAATGTTAAGGAGCTTTTAACTCTACATCTCACAGACAGAGTAGTTCGAGTGGGCATTTGGGGCATCGGCGGCATTGGTAAGACCACTCTGGCCGAGGCTATTTTTAATGAACTCTCTTCAACCTTCGAAGCTTCTTGCTTTCTGGCAGACACTAGGAGTGCCCATGAGAGTCATGGTATCATAGGATTACAGAAACAAATGTTAAAGGATTTGTCAAAAATCGATGCCAATGTAAATGACATTAATCATGGCAAATCGCTTCTGCAATTTCACTTGAGTTCCATACGTTCCCTTGCAGTGCTAGATAATGTTTACCATTGGAGGCAGTTCGACAGCTTTATGTTAGATTGCTGTGGACCTGGTAGCAGAATAATTGTAACCACTCGTGACCGCCATATCCTTAATTTAAGGATGCCCCATGGAAACATCTACGAATTGCAAGGTCTTCGGGAGGACGAAGCTTTAGAGTTATTTTGTTGGCATGCATTTCAGCAACCACATCCATATGACTCTTACCAAGACCAAACTACAAAGATCATCAAGGCTTCTGGTGGGGTTCCGCTTACATTAGAGGTTCTGGGTGCACTTTTATTTGGCACAGAGACCATTGATAAATGCTGGGACGAAGCACTTAGAATGCTTGAGAATCTCACGGATCCAGATCTTTTTGAACCCTTGAAGATCAGTTATGACTCTCTTCTTCCATCCGAGAAACATATATTCCTAGATATAGCCTGTGTGTTCCTTGGCCAAGATACAGAAGAGCCGCGTATCTTCTGGGAAGAATTGGGATTAGATGTACACACAGCCCTCCGCAATCTTCAGCATAAATTGCTCATAAAGATTGATATTGACAATAAGTTCACAATGCATGATCTTTTACGAGATTTAGGGAGACGTATAGTGGCAGATGAATCTCCTGGAGATCCTGGCAAGCGAAGCAGAGTGTGGAAACAGGAGGATGTGCAAGAAGTAATTAATGAGAAACGGGTAAGAAAATTTCTCTTAAATATATTTACTTCAGATTTTCCAAATAGAGGAAAGTAATGTGATGATATTTGATAAATGTTGTATTTCATCTGGTTAGGGTACCGAGAATGTTAAGTACCTCGTACACTCACAAGAAAGAGATGGAATCGGACTGAAAAAGAATAGTTTGGCTTCGATGAATTGTCTGCGGTACCTTTGTTTGAAGGATACTATAATAAAGGAAAGTGATAGAAGTAAATTGTCACCAGGCTTGAAATGGTTAAAGTGGGAGCGGTGTCCTCTGGAAGTCTTGCCGCAGCATTGGAACCTTCAGCATCTAGCTATTCTGGATGTGAGCTCTAGAGGCATTTCTCATGGCAATGGCATACGATCCTCTCTCAATCAGTTGTGGAATGAGCAATCTTATCGGAAGGTAAGTGGCCTATTTGGCAACAAGTGTTCGTCTGAACTGCATGAGAGCTTGAATAAATTGATTCCATAAATATATCGTTAAGCATTAACCAATAAGTCCATATGTTTCGCAGATGCCCAAAAATCTCAGAGTTCTTCGGATCAACTGGTGTCCAAATTTACAGAGGCTTCCTGCTCTATCAAATCAGAAATCTTTGTTCAAGTTAGATTTGACAGGGTGTTCCCTGATCACCGAACTACCAGACTCTCTTGGGTTTCAGGTACAGCTCTACTACTTGGAACTCTCAGGTTGTTCTAGGTTAGAGAAACTGCCAGAGAGCATAGGTTACCTCTTGGAACTGAAATATTTAGGCTTGGCAGAATGCTCTTCTTTAACGGCTTTACCTTATTCCATAGGCTATCTGCAAAAACTTCAGTATTTGAATCTATTTCAGTGCCGTAACTTGGAACAACTTCCAAGTAGTATCAGGATACTATCTTGTTTGGAAATATTAGTTCTTTCTTACTGCTTAAGTTTTACAGAGCTTCCAGACAACCTTGAAGGGCTCAGGTCTCTCAAGATATTGGAACTTAGAGATGTCTTCGATATACAATATTTGCCTCACTCTATTGGCAGCCTGTCCCGGTTGGAGAAACTGGACCTAGAGTCTTGTCTGATTGTTACTTTACCTCCATCAGTTGGTCATCTGAAACACTTGCGCTGCCTCAATATGAGCAGCTGTGAGTTTTTATGTGTTATTCCAGATGAAATTGGTGGCCTTCAAGCTTTGGAGGAATTCTTACTCAACAAATGTGAAAACTTATCGACAATCCCTTCGAGTGTTTCCAAACTTCAATCTTTGGTTAGATTCGAGGCGGGATGTTGTGATATAAAGTCCATTCCAAAGAGTTTCAGAGAATTGTCATCCTTGAAAATTCTCCATTTGGAACATAATAAATTTTCCACATTGCCTTTGAGCTCTGCTCTGCTCTCTCCATTAGCTGAATTAGTCCTCTGTGAATGTACAGAGCTTATTGAGTTGCCAGTTCTTCCGGAAGGTCTCGTAAGGCTGGATATTGAGGGTTGTAGAAAACTGAAAACCTTACCCAAGATGGCACATTTGAAAAGAATGCAAATGCTAAGATTTGCAAGGTGTTCTGATGTTTTTCAGCGCAAGATCTCGTGGGAAATTAGATCACTGACAACGGTGCAAATCACATTTGGGTATGAGAGCGGTGAAACACTAATGCTTACTGGAGCTGGTTCATGGAACGAACGTTTTCGGGAAGAGTTTGGGGTACGTACTCATTATCCACAAGATGGTAGGAAAATTAGGAATCCTTGAATTTGAAAAAACAAAGTGTAAAGAAGTTTTAAAAGGAAGTAGTATATTTTTAAATGGGATTATAATCGTTTTATGTTAATAAAATTTTTAAAAAATTAAAAAATCATGAAGTTATTATATAGACATAAAAGCATTTAAGTTAGGGAAGTATATATACACACTTCATTAAAAATAATTGATTTAAATTTTGTAATTTGTTTTTTCAAATTTATGAAATTGTTTTCAAAATTTAGGAGACAGTTTTTCTTAAAATTTTGTAGGAACATTTCTTAGTGGTTTGAATGTCTATTTATTTAGGTATTTCAAAATTCTATGTGTCAAAGTGAGAATCCAATGAATATTTTTAATAATGTTATGAGATCAAGTTGCTTATGAAACATAAGGATAACAAAATTGCAAAGCATATAAGCCTCAACTACTACCAACCTATATTATGCTTGATCTAGATGTTGTTGTAAGTTGGAAATTCTATGATATAATGTCATTATGTTTCCACCAACCCCAAAGTGCAAAAAAAATATCATATCCACCCACTCTTTTTCGGCATTGTCCACATTTTAAACTTGCACCTAAGATGATGTGAGCTAGTCCTAGGCTAAGCTATTAAAAAAAATGCTTTTTCTTTTTCTTTTTAATCCTATTAAAAAATCTCATGGTCACATTTTGGATTGAATTCTCACATAGTACTCTATTTCTCCCAAGTTGAATTATGCACATGGTTTCTCTAACTTTCTCTCTATCCTATCCTTTGATTTCCACATTGGAGTTTGGATACTCTTACATGATGATATCATATTTACTCACCCACTTGGTATTTTATTTCATTCACATGCTCTTCCTTCTATTTAGCTTTTCCTATGCTATGGTGTTGGCTCAATGTTGAAGCTCCATGTGCACTCTATTCATAGTAACTTAACATGTTTATAAAAATTAATGCCTTCAATGGAAAGGTGCCATCGATAGCTAAAATATTTTCATATGGAATCAAAGTTTTCATTTTGGAATTTATTATGCTTACCAATTTTTGTGGCCTTTTTATTTTCCTCCACTTCAATGTTTCACTACCTGAAACATAACACCTATATAATACCACTATCATGAAAATGAACCAAATAGAGTCTTCATAGTTTTTTTATCTAATTATTTGACCTTTTTGCATCTGTTTTGTAATAGGTATGAATCTTCCAATCCTCTTGTATCCTATTTTACCTACAAGTCTCCTAGATGAGTATGTTGTAAAAATTAAGACTAGGATATTTATTTGCATTTTTCCTCTTCCAAGGGGCTTCCTTAAACTATATATTTACTTGTTTCTTAATTCTTCTCAAGGTAAATGTAATGACCTTGATTATGTTGATATTCATGTGCATCCCTACCTCATAATAAAATAATTCTAGAGGTCTCAAGTGTTCTCTCCAATCATGTGTTCCATTTCCCATTTAAAAAATATCATCTACATATAAAAATACTTTAGTTACATACCTAGCCAAGTGGACATCTCCATCACAAAAACTGTATATCCACTCCTCTAACTTGTTAATATATAAACCAAATAAAGTAGTGGATAACTAGTGCACATCCTTGTTTGAAACCATCGTCACTCCTAAAGCATTTTGATATTCTTATAACTTTTCCTAAACTTTATCATATAGTCTATGAATAGATGCTTTGTACATCTCTACAATTCCCAAATTTTCCATTCTACCCTAGAGTTTTTCTGCTACAAATTACCATCCCCTCTTTATCCCATACCGTCTCAATTAGGGGTTGTAAGATCAATGAAACAATGAAACAAGAAAAATCATCCCCTCTATATCCCATACCATCTCAATTAGGTGTCTTAAGATCAATGCAACAATCAATCACAGTATGTTTTGGCATAAAACCTAATTTATGTTTCATACTCTTTCCTTTCAATTCTTACTAATTTGTAATTCTATTCTCTACCATACTCCCAAAGAATTCCAAAAAAATGATTAATCATTACAATATGATAGTTTTATGGGTCATTGATATCTTTACTTTTAAGGAGAGAATGATGACACTAGTTGTGCAATTTGACAAAAAACCACTATGAATGATCCCATTGAATATCCTTTTAATGTCCAATTTTATAAAAAACCATTATGAATGACCCCTTTGAATATCCTTTTAATTTGTGTTTTGAGGGATTCAAAGACCCATTGTTTGTATTCTACATACAAATCATATATTTTACATAGTTTATCCACCCCTAGTTTTTAATTCTTTCCTTGATATTTTCCTTTTTTGAGAAGAGATTAGGTAAAGAATTAATCACTAGGGGGTTTCTTTATATCTTGGTCTCTCTTATATAGTTATTTGGCATATTTTATTTATTAATAGTTATGTTATTATTCTCTATAGCTATACAATTTTACTACAATTCCCTCCTGAATCTTCTAAAACTATTTTTCCCTTCATAAAATAGTTTTTTCCTCTTTGTATACATGTATTTTTACATTTTATATTCCACTATCTTTTTGTGAGCCTTTTTATTTTCCTTTCCATTTCTCAAGATTTTCAACATCCTCTTTGTGTGTTTGCAATCTTCATCATACTACAAGTTTGTAAGAAAAAAACATTATTGTCTTATTTAGCTCTATATATTTTGCATGGAACAAGTGTATCATGAATTATTGTTATCAAATTATTACCATACATCATTGTATTTTTCATTACAAAAATACCACTATATTTTTTTCTTTGTAAAATTTATCCAAGTGTTGTCCTAAAAATTTCTTAATTTTCACATGTCATAAGGATTGTGCTTTGAGGAGCAATTTTATTTTGATTCTTTTTTACCCAATTTTAAATTTAGTTATTTTCTTGTATACCAATCTTTACTTTTATAAGTTTATGATAACATTTAGTTTTTCTAGGACAAATCCCTCCTCGCTCTGCCTTCATTAGCCTGGACATAACAAGTTCTATGAGAAAATAATTTAGCTAACCATAATTTTCAAATTGTATGTTTGACATATAATGTTCTTTGAGTTTAGACATTCTTTTATGTTCTTACATATGGTCAAAGGCGTAAAGGTAGCATAACCCCAATTATGTGATAGATCCCATTTTTCCTTGGGAGACCTTATCACATTTCTAATTCTATTATTCATCTATCTATAGTAGATTCTCATTCTCCCCCTCCCCTTATGACATGACCATTTTCTATTATTTAATTAAAATTCTCCTATTAAAATGGCGTTACATATGGCTCTACAAACTATTATATCATTTATTAATATCACATATGGCTCCTCTCTATATAATTTATTTTTCTAATATGATTCCTCCTAGTGATTCTCTTCCTAGTATTTTGACTCCCCCATGTAATTTTTCATTTTCCATTAGGTCATGATAAAATTGGCCTTCCTATAGGTGCCCAAAAAGGTTACCCAAACTAGAGCTAGCACATGAAGAAGGGAGGTTGTATTGCTATAAGAAACCACAAAACCTTTGTAGAGGTTTAAAACACTTGTTGTAGCTATGAATATATAAAAAAAGTTATGCTATAGGTGCATAGTCAAATGGTATTGAAAAGAAAACTATGCTAGAGAAAGAGAAACTTATGTTGTAGAGGTTTAGCCACACAATATGAAATCACTAGACACCCAAATGATCACACACAAAAATATTATTTTGAGAAACAAACTCATTAGAATTATCATTAAGAAGAAAACACACAGCCCAAGAAAGATACAATTTTAAAAGAGTAACATTTTATTGCATTTGATTCAAATAGGGGAGATGATGGAGGCACACGAGCACGAGCATGGGCGAGAAAAGAAGGATTTCAAAAAATCAAGCGTTAGAAATGGAGGCGAGGTAGGATCTAAGAAATCACAGATGAATCAGGCGTTGGGATCAAGTAAAAAGCAAGGTGAGGTTGATCCAGATGACACGGATTCTAGAAACAAAATACTGGTTGATCCGGGAGCAAAGGATATTCTGGTGGCCAATCCTATGGGTTCCCCTATTGGTCAAAAAATTGAAAAATACAAAGGGGTAGTGGGGACCATTGGCGACTCTGGAGGCGATTGCAAACCTTGGACCTCTCTATTTGGGGTAAAACCAAATGGAAAGTCTTCTTTCCCTCCGGTGCAAAACATCTCTATCCCAGATAAAGGTAAGTTTGCAATTTCTGTTCAAGATTTGTTCATAGACCATAATATTGCTTTAATGGAAAGAACCCTGGTGGGGAAATTTATGGGTCCTAGACCTAACATTGAAGTGCTTAGAGAGTTCATAAAGAAAATGGAGAACTAATGGAAAAGTTTCAGTAGCAGCCCTCCCAAAGGGCTTTTTTACATTTGAGTTCACGTGCAGAGAGGATATTTTGGCAGTAAGAAGTGTTGGCCCTTGGGTTATTGGGAAATCTTCCTTGGCTCTAAAGAAATGGTCTTCTAATTTGGACCTCTCAGACTCTATTTTTGAGAACGTCCCTATTTGGGTCAGACTCCCAGGCCTTCCATTGGAATATTGGAATGAGGATGTCTTTTATGGTATTGTGAGCTCCTTTGGAGAGCTCCTTTCTATTGATGCTATGATAGCTGCTAGAAAGAGGTTAGTTTTTGTAAGGATATGTGTAGGGGTCTCTCAGAAAGCTAACCTTCCCTCGTCTATTGAGATCCAGTCAAAGCTTGGATCCTGGATGTAAGATATTGAGTTTGAAACTATCCCTTTTGCTTGTTTCAAATGCAAAAAATTAGGACATTGGACTAAGAAATGTCCTTTAAATGCCACCAAAGAGAAAGATAAACAAGTTGGTTCATTGAAATCTGTTTGGCAAAAGAAATCAGAAGGAGAAGGCCTACAGAACAAAGAGCCCAAGGTAAAAAATACTTCAAATAAGGATGATGATGTAATGGAAAATAAAGGTGAGGCTCCACAAGAATTCCAGAGTAAGAGCTTTGAAAATACCCTAACTACTAAGGAAGCAGAGGTTAGCATGGATCAGATGATTGGAGAAGAAAAGCAGTGTTCGAATGCTAGCCCCTTATCTCAAGAGTTGAGCCTAGTTGAGAAAATAGATGGGAACCCTAGTTTGGAGGATATTCCTATCCAGGGGTTGTCCTTGGAGCTGAATATCCCACTCCTACTCCATTCCTTTGAAGGTTTTTTTCCTTCGGGTGTAGATCACTTTACAAATCTTTACTTATCGAAGGTTGTTAAGGACTCCTATGAAAATCTGGACCATTCTATTGATCTTTCTAGCAACTATTCAACCTTTCATTTGAATGGTATCATGGAAACATTACCCTAGGAGCAAAGACTCCTCACTAATAAGGAATGGGAATCAAGCAAGGAAATAGATAGTCAAGAAGAGACTGACAAAGAAGAGGTTTTGTCAAGGAAAAAGAAGAAAAAAACAAACAATTGAAGACTCCAAGTGGCATTTCTACCAGATCAAAAGTTAAGGCTGACTGTGGAGCAATAAGAACTCTCGAGGGAAAAATTCTATTAAATGGACAAGAGAGCATAATAGTTTCCAGGATATTGCGGATGGCTTTCAAAAAACCATCCTGGAGTGCCTCAACTCCCCTGGTAAATCATGAAGATCATGTCTTGGAATATCAGGGGACTTAATAATCCCCATAAGCAGGATGTTTTGCACAGTTTGGTTAGAGATCATAAACCTTATATTCTCCTCATACAAGAAACTAAAATGTCTAAGGAAAAAGTGGAAAAGTTGAAACTATTTCAGTATTGTAGCACACATGGAAATAACTCAAATGGTGCTTCAGGAGATATTGTTACCTTTTGGAATAGTCACATAATCAAAGGGGATCTTATTTTGGAAGGTACGAACCATATTGCTACCAAATTCACCCATATTAGGGATAACTTCAGCTAGATCCAATCGAATATCTATGCCCCCAATGGAAAAGGTCTCAAAAAGTCCTTTTGGTTGGAGTTGGCAGACTTTAGGAGGATTTTTGACAAAGATTCATGGGTTGTCATGGGAGACTTTAACACTCCCTTAATGAATGAAGAAAAATTTGGAGGTTCCCAGATCAATGTGGAGAGCAAAGAGGATCTTCTGAGCTTCATCAACAACCAGGCACTAATTGATCTAGATTTGCAAGGAGCTTCCTATACCTAGTCAAACCACATAAAGGCTATGGATCTCATCCATGTTAGATTAGATAGGTCTCCTATATCTAATCAATGGTTCTTTAATTATTACTACTCCCTTAAAGCCCTATCTAGAATCGGTTATGACCACTTCCCTATTAGTTTTGTTGTGGAACCTTTAAAGAAGAAAAATATCCCGTTTAAAGTGGAAAAAATGTGGCTTTCTAATCCTTCTTTTAAAGAAGTTATTAGAAATTGGTGGAATATTAGTATCCCTAGCAAAGCTATGTTCAGAATGGATAAAAAACTAAGATAAATTAAATTCAACCTAAAAAAATTGAAAAAAGAGTCTTTCAGGAACATTTTTAGGATTAAATTTGATCTTTAGAAGGATCCAGGGGAGATTCAAAACAAAGTACAAAAGGAAGGATATTTGAATGATTCTAAAGAAAAAGAGAATTAGATCCTTATCAAGATGCATGATATTATTGGAAAATAGGAGGAGTTCCGGAGACAAAGATCTAGAGCTTTATGGCTATCTACAGGTGACAAAAATACAAGGTTCTTTCATTTGTTAGCCTCAAAACACAGGGCGATTAACATAATCTCTCAAATAGAAGTGAATGGTATTAGGTATAAGGAGGAGAACATCATAAAGCATGCTATTTTATTCTTTAAAAATCTTCTTTCTATGAATGATGAACATAACCAAAATGTTTAGGATCATCTAATAAAGGCCATTCCTAATGTGATCAATCAGGAAAATAACTCTATGTTGTCCTCAATCCCCACCAATGAGGAAGTTAAGAAGGATTTTTTCTCTTTTGAAGGATGTAAAGCTCTGGGTCCTGATGGGTTCCCTATGTTTTTTTTTTAATGGTTCTGGGAGATTGTTGGGGAAGATGTGGTGAATGTCGTTAAATAATTTTTTGGATCTAGAAATCTCCTAAAAGAGTTGAATGCTACTTTCCTAGTTATTATCCCTAAGAAGCCCGGTACAGAGAAATTTGAGGCTTTTAGACCCATAAGCCTATGCAACACTATCTACAAAATCATCTTGAAGGTCTTGACTTCTAGACTCTTAATTCTCTTGGCCACTCTGATTTCACCTCAACAAAATGGATTTGTCCCTGGTTGATAGATCCTTGATTCTATTGTCACTGTGCATGAGAATATCCATTCCTTGGTTGAATCTAAGACTGAAGGATTTTTGCTAAAGCTAGATATATCCAAAGCCTATGACAGAGTTGACTGGAAATTCTTGTTTAAAATTTTAAAGGCATTTGGATTTCGCAATAGGGTTCTCCAAATGGTGGAATAACTTGTATCTACTATTTTAATATCTGTGTTGGTCATTGTTTCTCCTACCACCTGCTTCCATAGTTCCAGAGGTCTAAGACAAGGAGATATTATTTCTCTTATTTTATTCACTATCATGGCTAAAAGTCTTGGAAGAAATCTGACAAGGTTGATCGACAATAGGTCCCTTCTTGGTCTTAAACCATCCTCTAACAATCTGATTTTCTCTCATCAACAATTTTTTTATGATACCTTGCTCTTGGGAAAATCTACTGTCTCAGAGGGAAAATTTTTGAAGTTTTTGTTGGATGATTATGGGAAGGCTTCTGGACAACTAATTAATAAACATAAGAGCTATCTTTTCTTCTGCAATACCCATGTTCACAGACAAAATAAAATTGCCAGAATCCTTGGTTGCAAGGTGGAGTCCTTGTCTGCCACCTATCTTGGCTTACCCTTAAGCCTAAAGCCCCTGGAATCCTTTTGGATTTCGTTGGTTGAGAGATTTAGTAAGAAACTCACTGGCTGGAAAGGAGCTCTGTTAAGCCAAGTGGGTAAACCTCAACTCCTCAAAGATACTCTTCAAAACTTGCCAATTTATGCTCTGAGCCTCTTCAAAATCCCTGCTAAGTTTGCGAATGCTATTGAAAAGATTCAAAAAATATTTCTTTGGTCAGGTGTTGAAGAAAAAAAAAGATTGTCTTTAATTGGTTGGGATTTGGTATGCAGACCAAAAAAGGCTGGAGGTTTAGGTTTTAGAAGAATCATAATGGTCAACAAGATTCTTTTGGCTACACAAATCTGGAGAATATTCTCATCTTCAGGGGAATGGATTGATATCATTGCTATAAAATATTTGGAGAGTAATAGGGATTTTATTATTTTGAAGGAACCCCATCTTCTTCCCAGAGGCTCAACCTGTTGGAACAATCTAATCAACGGAAGAAAATTTATTGAATCTGGAGTGAGTTGGCAAGTTAGAAGTGGAAACCAAACAAGATTTTGGGAGGATAGATGGTTGTTTAATGAGCCCCTTACAAAAATTGATTCCTTTAGAGGCTGGGCTGAGAATTACGAAGCTCTTTTTGGCTCTTTTGTGAAAGACTATTGTGTGGATGGAAAATGGGTGGATCCGTGTCTTGTGATTCAGGCTCTTGAGCTGATTCAATCTTCTTTGCTTGCTGTCAGACTGTACCTTGATCAGTTGGAAGATTGTCTTGTTTGGAGTGATGAACCCTCAAGTAATTATTCTATCTCGTCTACTTTTTCTAGGCTTACTTCTCTCCGGGTTTCTCATCCCTTCTGGTCGAGGGCTTGGTTCAAACATCTAGTCCCTAAAATCAATATCTTTTTCTGGATCCTCCTCCAAAATAAGGTGCTAACAGTCGATAACCTTTGCAAGCCTGGCTTTCAAATACCTAATAGATGTTTCCTTTGTAAGAAAGAGGCTAAGTCAGTGTGTCATTTGTTTCTTCATTGCCCTTTTGCTACTTCAATTTGGGAAAAATTAATTAGTTACTAGAAACTTTCATGGTTTTTTCCCCTATCTATTGAATATTTTTTTGCTCAATGGAAAGCCGCGACTCACAATCTTGTTCTCTCATACTTGTGGGATTTATCTTTCCCTCATGTTGCTTGGGGTCTTTGGAAAGAATGAAATAACAAAATATACATAAATAAAGAAGCACCAGTTGAAATTGTCTTTGATAAAATAATCAGATTTTTGAAAGAAAATGACATTGCTATCTCTTAGAAGGTCAACAAATCTAAGAAAGTGGCTCACTCATCCTATGATCTTATGGTTGCTAAGGATTGGAATATTAACCTTGATCTACCTTGTGCTCCTAAACATGTTAAAAATGATAGATAGGGTGTTTGCTGATCATTTCCACCTAAAAGATGGGTTAAATCCAACTTTGATAGTACGGCTAAAGGTAATCCTGGGGCGACAGGTTGTGGTAGTGTTATTAGGGATACCTTTGGTAATTTTCTTGGTGTGACTGCCACCCCCCTTGGTTCTCAAACCAATCACCTGGTTGAGGCTGCTAGAGCCTTTGACATCATAAATTTGGCCCATAGTCTAAATATTAAAAATCTCTGGCTTGAAGGAGATTCCAAAAATATTATTGATTATCTTCTAGGTGGTTCCCCCCTCATGGACAATTAAATCTTGGATAGATGATGCTATCTCGACTCTAGCCAAGTTTGATAATATAAAGATTTCACACGCCTATAGAGAAGCCAATGCGGTGGTGAAATTTTTTAAGAATGAAGGGGTTAGGAGCAAAGGACAGTGCACTTGGCTCCATATTAATGAATTAAGTTTTAATGTCTAGGCCTTATTGAACTATGATGCATCACATGGGCAAGAAGTGGGTCATCCCATTAATGATGAAAGGACGGGCTTTTTACATCACAATCATTAGATTGTATGGGATCGGGCTTAGTTGCCTAATCTGTAAGATTGCCTGGCATGCTTTGTGGGCTCTTAGATTTGGCGGGTCCATTTCTAGTATTTTTCTCATCTTTTTCTACCCCACTGTGCTTGCCAAAATGGGTGGAGACAGGAAAAGAGTTGAGCCAGACAACTTTAAGATGCATACTAGAAATTCTATAGCATGGAACAAAGTGAAAAGTGGGGGCTTACTTCCTTTTTTGGAAAAACTCCATGGGTCTAGTCAGGAGGCTACATAGCATTTTGAGAAAAATTGGAATAATGGGGAACTTACCCTTTTTGGCAGAAAAGTGGAGCTTGGTGAAGACCTTATAGTTGATGTGACAGGATGTCTACTAATGGCCACAAATTTTTTAGGGAAAGGGTTTTCTCTGATGAAGCTATCATCAAATTTCTAAAGAAAGAGAAGGAAAGACTGAAATAGGTGAAAATCTCCAACAACTACTTTGAAATCGACACCATAAAAGCTATCTAGAGAAAATTTCTTCATGTTAGCATGGAGTACATTACTGTTGATGGTTGCTTTACTAGGGTCTATGACTATCACTTTGCTCTACTCAACCATTTGCGCTACAAGGTTAGGGTTTCTTTTTCCTGTTATCTCCTCTGTTCTTTGAGAAAAAGTCTGGATGATCACAAGAAAAACCAAAAAAGATACCCTATTTTGCATACTAGTTTGATAAGGTTAATTGTTGAATATTATCAAAATATGCCTGCCCCTACTATTTTGGATGCCCCCATGATTCTGAGGAAGATGATACTGAACCTAGCTGCTCGAGGAATTTTCTTAATTTAAGCCCGGTTAGGAAGGTCCTGAGCCCATCCTCTATCCAAAAGGGTAAGGAATGCCTTAATCCCCACTCTTTGAAAGCCTGCTTTACACCTAAACCGGGAAGTTCTACCCTTAAAACTAGGAGCACTGGTAAGACCGTTCCAGTTAAAAACCTTATGTTCTACTATGAAGACTCACCTGATTCTGAGGATTCTGGTGCTATTAAGACTTCGTCCTTTGCTACTCCTTCGCTGGATAGAGAGGCTAGATCCCCTGCTTCCACTATTCCAGCTAATACTTGTTTCAACCTTGAAAGGGAACCCTCTGTGGATGTTTTGGGTTTAGCTAGGAATATTGAAGCTAGCCATTTTAGAACTTCAAAATGGTTCTTTCATGAAATCAATGAGTTAAAGATAAAAAATTGGGCCCTTCAGAGCAAACTGGAAGAAATGGGAGCCAAGATTTTGGTGCTTAGCAAGAAAGAGGCAGATTGAAAAGATCTTGGTGCCAGTAAAGAAGCCTAGATCCAAGTGGGCATGGTTAAAATAATTGTTGAGTAGAACAATAGGATGGAAAGACATAATTCCATCATCATCAATGCCATGACTGAAAAATTGGACAAAGTTCAACAGGGGTCCTTGGTGGTTGATCTGGAAGAAGTCAATGATAAAAACTAGGATGAGGATGCTGGTATTTCTAAGAGAACTAGGGCCAATTTAAAGAGAAAGGCTCCTCCTATGCTGCAGATGATTCAAACCTTCAAGAAAGGAGTTCTGGTTATGCAAAATCTGGAGGCTGAGACCAAGTCTGTTCTGAAGATTCTGGGCTAGCTGTGGTTGGTTTTCCTATTGGCTTTTCGGCTAGTTTTTTGTTTGACCTTCCTGGTCTTTTGCGGTGGGCTACTGTTTATTCTGGTTATTTCCTTTTGAGCAACCTTTTTCTTTTTGCTTGACTTTTTGTCCTTTCTCTGTTGTTGTAAAACTTTGTGGTTTTGGGTCCCTGTAAAACCCCTTTATCCCTTTATCAAAAACATTTTATTGCATTTAACTTATAAAATATAGTCATTTACAATAATGTGTACACATTTACATTCCTTATAAGTACTAAGTTAAAATATAGGATTCATATGCTCTCTTCTTTCATGTCATTTGTCAATCATGTGCCTCTCTATTCCTCTCTATTTTCTTCTATCTTTTATTTGGTTTTCACCTTGTATTTCTTAACTTATGTTCTATTCTTCTTCTTTGTTCTTGTATTTAGTTTTTCTTCTTTTTCCTTACCTAACTAAAATCCATTCAAATATTTAGAAATTTCAACAAAATCTTGCCTAAATTAGATTTAGCACATAAACATCTTTCATAAATGATAACCAACTTAATTTTAAGTTCAAAAATCTTGCTCAAAATGATTCGCTTCCAATTTTCCTAGTTAATGTTTATTAATGAGCATGTGGTTTGGTAGTTGCTACTTCAATAAAAAAAAATCAAAACATAAACTACAATGCATATCTATATAGGTAGCTAAAAGGAATAAAATAGAGATATAAGGGCTTAGATACGTGCCCCTACATCAAACTACTAGGTTACAAAATTCATGACCCTAGCTTACTACTAAAATTTTGAGTTGCTATAAGTCAAAATTTTGGCTGTTTAGGTTAACAACCTTGTTGCTGCAAGTTACCATCTTTTCTACTACAGTCTAACTAGAATGACTCTAGCTATGTTTGGCTTAACCAAGTGGCATCATCTAGTGGTTTATTCTTCCATTTATTCAAATATTCACTATATTATTGACCCCTAGTCTTCCTAACCACACTAGAATAAAAAATACATTAAATCTCTTCTCATTCTCTCTCAAGCAGCAATTGCATCCATTTTTTTGTGGTGGTTGCTCATTTTCTTGTTCTTTTGATGTCTCTTCTTCATAATAATTATATAAATTAAAAAAATAAAAATTTGAAGAGCTATTTGGACCTATACATAGCTCCAATTCATAAGCATTTGGTGAAAATTTCTTGATAACATTACATGGTACAATCTTCTTCCACTTGATCTTGTTATATGTATGGTTTGGAAATCATTTTATTCATAGATGTGCCAATATGATATCTCCCACTTCAAATTCATTTTCACTCATCTTCAAGTCTACTTTCTCTTTGTACTGCAAGTTCTCCAATTGAATTTTCCCCTTACATACTAGTGCAAATCTTACATTTGTTTAGGAAGTTCTTCTCCTTCAAACCTTGTCTTATATACATTAGCTTTTGCAAGCTTCCTTAATTTAGAAATACCTCTAAAACTATAATCACAGAGAATTTTAAATGGAGTCTTGTACTTTTATTGATTGAATCATTATATGCAAATCCATCTTGTGATAATATCAAATCCCATTGCCTAGGCTTGTCTCCAACAAAATATCTTAAAATATTTCCTAAGCTTTGATTAACAACTTTGATCTACCCATCCATTTGAGGATGGCATGCAAAGCTAAACTTTAAATCAATATTTAACTTCTTACGAAGTGTCCTCCAAATATGTCCGTTAAAGTTAGTATCGTGATTTGAAACCATAGTTTTTGGTAAACTAAGCAATCCAACAACTTTTGTGAAGAATAAATTTGCGATGAAATGCTTGGTGTGAGCTTTTAATTGGTGTTAAAGTGTTTCTCACCCTTCAAACGGTGATGCTAATTGAATATTCTAGATAAGATCATATTGATTCACATGTTCAGCCACACACAATTAGCATATTAAAAAGACCCAACAGTCTCCCATTTTACAACTTTCCGACCAATTTATTCAAGAGAACTCAATTCCTTTCTTCTTAGCGCTCATGTTTCCATGTGGGTAAGACCAGAAGCTTCAGTGAATAGTCCCTTCATGATCAAGATCAAGATGATCTCTCACTTCATGCCTGACGAGGGGATATTGCAAGAATCTGAGTATGACCGTTCTACGGGAAAATTATCCTACGTTTTCTCCATGAATAGATTGGAGAAACACCTTCTAAAAAAAATTATACAGTTTACAAACTATTTAAACACCTTCTAAAAAAAATTATACAGTTTACAAACTATTTTTAATAAAATTTTCACTACTGTAACAATGAAAAGGAACGCGAACTTCTGAGAAATTTTTTAACCTTCCACGTAAAAAGAGCATTAAAAGAGACTCCTCCACTTTTCATAGATTTGAGTTGACTGTTTTAAAGAATTCATCTCGTAAAGCCACGTAGGCACATACTGTTTTTGTGCAAGTGAAAAATAGCACTGATAGGTTATTATGAGCAAAGTATTACTTCATCATTTAATTCATTTTCATTTGGGTTGTTCCATCGTCTACGGTATTGTTTGGAAGAAAATTATGTCTCTCCAGGCCAATCCTTTGTTAGTCATTTACTTATTTCTAGTTTTATTCCAGAGACAGTAAATTGAGCATCTTAGCACTAATATTTTTAATGACAGGTAATGTTCCTGGTAGAAGATTTGAAAACACACCTAGAAGCTTTCATAAAAGTCGTTGAGGTTTTTATAGAAAAGCAGAAACGATTTGAAGCTGAACACCAGGAAGATATGAAAAGAGTGGCGAAGATTTGGAAAGCACAAGGATGTGAAGCTGAACTCCTGGAAGATTTGAACTTAATGGTGGAAAGTGGGAAAGGAGAAGGATTTAAAGCTGAACACCTGGAAGATTTCAAACGAATGGTGGGACGTTGGGAATCCTTCAGAGGTTTTAGCAAGGCAGCACTTTCCTGTTATGAAAAATTGAATACAGGTCTAGAGCGTTTCAAAGTACACATAATTAACCTTACAGAAGAAGTGGGAGGATTAGAAGAACAGATGGAAAGTCTCAGATGGTCGAAAAAACCGCTGGAAATTTTCTTAGTGAAACTGGAAGGATGTAAGCAAATCGTAGAATTTTACTTCTTCCTGAGATGGTACAGAGAAGACGTGGAACTGCAGAAAAATTACCTGGAATGTTTCAAAGAGTACAGGGAATGGTGTATAGAATACACGAAATGGTTGCAAAAAAACAAGATATGTTTCAAAGAAAAAGCGAATGATGGCAACAAATTTTTACAAGATTTAGTGGCAGCTTTGTCAGACTAATGCATTAAGAAAATTATGACTTAAAGAAAATTTTATGGTCTGTTGACTTATCTAAAATATCCAATGGCAGCTTTGTGAGACTAATGCATTAAAAACCAGAGCTATCTAATTATATTGCTTACAATTTATGTACTGCACTGTTTAAAGACTTCTGTATCCATTGTTCAACTAGGCTGTTTTAATTTGGAATGCATTTTCCTTTGTATTGTTGATGAGGGCTAGGTTTAATTATTTGTTTCATATAAATTTACAGAGGTTCAAAAAATAATGTGAAAACAAATATATAATATATTACAAATAATTTAATATTTCTTAACATTACTTTTATAACATGTTAAGCCACACACTCAATAGATTAGGTCTTACTAGAAATATTTTACTGTATTATTTTGTTCCTTTCTTAAAATTTAAGCTTGGGTGTCAATATTGGACTCCAGACAGGTCCACATATTTTATGGAATTTGATCTCAAAACCATCAAATGTTGCTAAGTCCATTTTGCATGCCTTCACTGCCCTTCAAACCGCTGTACTTAAAAAAATTGAGTGCCCAAAACTACTGGTTGGGTGGATAAAGAAAAATAAAATTGAATTCCTCTCGAGCTCAAAGAATCAGTGAAACATGCTTTTTAACTTGCTTTCCTAGTGATTTGGATTGGTTTGGAATGTTGGATAGAAGCACTTAGGATGCTTAAAAATCTAAGTTATTGAGATATTTTTTAACCCTTGAAGATCAGTTATGACTCTCTTCTTCCATCCGAGAAAGAGATATTCCTCGACACTGCCTGTTTGTTTATTGGCCAAGATAGAGAAGAGCCATCTATCTTCTCCGAAGAATTGGGATTAGTTGTTGACACAGCCCTCCACAATCTTCAGCAGAAATTTCTTATAAAGTTTGATAATGATAATAAGTTCTCAATGATTGGTGTTTTACAGTGGCAGATAAATCCCCTGGAAATCCTGACGAGCGAAGCAGATTGTAGAAGCAGGAGGATGTGCAAAAAGTAATCAATGAGAAACGGGTAACAAACAAAATTTCACTTACATAAATTTACTTTATATTTGCTAGATGGAGGGAAGGAATGTGATAATGATATTTGATAAATGTTGTATTTCACCTGGTTAGGGTACCGAGAATATTAATTCTCTTACACGCACAAGAAAGAGAAGGAATCAGATTGAAAAAAAAATAGTTTGGCTTCAATGAATGGTCTGCGCTATCTTTGTTGGTAAAAACAGACGCAAGCACACATCGAATTGCTACAGCAATAAACCCTTTTTTTATTCAAACTTGATTTGAAATAGTTACATTATGCCTCCATAAATAGAGGTCTTTGAAATTTGAATCATCATGAAATTTTAGATACTGATCATTCAATTCCATGCAAATTAGAAAACTCTAGAGATAATTGTCTTACCATGTGAAGGAAGAGGCAGAGGAGAATTAGAAATATTAAAACGGAACATAAAAGTAAGAGAGACTAAGAAAATATAGAGATAAAAGAAAAGATAAGCTGCAAATGATTTATATTTTAAATATTTCGAAATATACAAACCTGATTACATTTACAGATCATTAAAATAGAGCTTCTGCTCTTTTCATACACTCAAAAAATTAACTTATGTAGAGTCCCCTGTTTGTTGGCTGTTTCTTCAAACTATTGCTATTGCAGAGCAGTTTCTTGTTGTCTATTCCTACTCATTCATTACTTACAAAAAAACTGAAACTCCTATCAACATATATGCCCAGCAGAAGGGGCAATAGACAAAACTATTAATTGCATTTAATTCTTGTCAAAAAAACTTCTTATGCCAGGCAAAGAATGAAAAACATGCACAACGAAAGTGTATCAATAGAAGGAGACAGACATAAATGGAGACAGAAATATTTGCAACATTCTATTTACTCAGAAAAATGATTACATTCATAAACAGTTTACATATAAAATATTCAGAGTAAAAGCTCTGTACACATATACTACAGAAGCTGTGCGTTTTCCAGCGCACTGGCGCTTTTGCGCTGCTGCTCTGTGTGGGATAGCTTCCGGCGCACGGGCGCAAAACTTACTGACTTTCTTCTGCTGGGGAAAATACTACTAAACTTCACTATTCAGTTGCTCCTGAACATTCCTTCTGTTCTCTATGTTATGTTGAACATTCCCTTCTTCTGTCTCACCCAGAAAACTTTTGTCTGTCTCTTCCCCAGAATATGCATTCAATTTTTCTTTTGGCTTTTTAGCCAATACACAAAAAATGGCGCTCAAAATTTGAACTCACCTACCAACAATAAATTACTGCCAGAATGTAATTACTGGACAGCAAGAATGTCAGACACGGCAGGGGGGGAAATGATCCGAGTTGATTTCATCTGACAGTGCAATTAATGCATCTGTCCGTTGGCTGCTCAAGATTAATATTTCCAACACTCCCCCTTAATCTTGAGTCTTTATGCTCTTCATCATTATTTGGAAACTTCCGGCGCAATACTTCCGAAGCAACTTCTGGAGCAAAAGTTTTTGCTCTTCAACACTCTGCGAAACTTCTGACACATCGCCATAAAAGTTCTGGAGCACCGGTGAAAAGTTTCCGATGCAAACCTGTTCTTCAACACTCTGCGAAACTTCCGGCGCATCGCCATAAAAGTTCCCGAGCACTGGTGAAAATTTTCCGGCGCAAACCTGTTTGCCTTTGTTCTGCATTTTGGAACTGTCTGCTGAAGTTCCGGCGCACCCGCGCTTCTCTGTGTTTTCCAGAACTGAAGTTCTGGTGCATTCCTGCACACCTAGCCTATATCTTAGGAGCTCAAAAGGTTCTTTTGATAAAGCCTTTGTAAAAATATCTGAGAGCTACTGCTCTGACCTGCAAAATGCCATTTTAATCTCATTATTCTCAACCAATTCTCTAATAAAATGATACCTGATTTCAATATGTTTGCTTCTTTTATGAAACACAGAATTTTTGGTCAAGGCTATTGATGAAACATTGTCACAGAAAATTAATGTTCCATCCTCTTGTTCTTCTCTCAAATCTGCTAAGATCCTTCTTAGCCACACAGCTTGGCATGCTGCTGTATTCGCTGCTATGTATTTTGCTTCGGCTGTGGATAAGGCAACAATCAGTTGTTTCTTGGAAGCCCATGAAACTGCTCCTGAACCCAAGTGAAAAACATATCCGAATGTGCTCTTTCTATCATCCACATTTCCTGCCCAATCACTGTCACTGTACCCAACTAGCTGAAACTCATTAGAGGCGGTATACATTATGCCATAGTTTTTTGTGCCATTGACATACCTGAGAATCCTTTTACCTGCTTGCCAGTGTGTGTCCTTAGGTTGCTCCATGAACCTAGAAATCAAGCTTACCGCATACATTAAATCTAGTCTCGTAGCTGTCAAGTACATGAGGCTTCTAACCATGCTCTTATAGAGGGTTGGGTTAACATTATTGCTGCTGTCCTCTTTACTCAACTTTAGACCTGTAGTTGTTGGGGTTGGGGCTGCTTTGCTATCCAACATCCTAAATCTTTTCAAGATTTGTTTGGCATAACTTGATTGTGAAATAAATATGCCATTATCCAATTGTTGGACCTCTATGCCTAAAAAATATCTTAAGAGTCCTAAATCTGTCATTTCAAACTCTCTTTTCATGGCGTCTTTAAAATCATCAATGAGGAAATCATCATCCCCAGTAAATACTAAATCATCTACATACAAGACAACAATTGAAACCTTACCATTTGCTACCTTGATGTAGAGAGTGGGCTCACCATCGCTTTTGCTAAAGCCATTACTCATCAAGTATGAGTCACTCCTGCTGTACCATGCCCGTGGAGCTTGTTTCAGCCCATAAAGAGCTTTCTTTAGCCTATATACCTTGTGTTCTTTACCTGGAACTTCATATCCAAAGGGCTGCTCCACATATACCTCTTCTTTTAAGACTCCATTGAGAAAGGCGGACTTCACATCCATTTGATAAACCTTCCACATGTATTGGGCTGCAATTGCAATGACTACCTGCACGGTTTCCAACTTTGCAATAGGGGAAAAAGTCTCATCATAATCTCTCCCAAACTGTTGTTTGTACCCCTTGACAACTAATCTTGCCTTATGCCTTTCTATTCTTCCTTTTGCATTACATTTGGTCTTGTAGACCCATTTGACACCAATAACTGATTTCCCTTTGGGTAAATCAGTGAGCTCCCATGTCTTGTTTCTTTCTATTGCATCTATCTCCTCATCCATGGCCTCACACCATTTATGTTCTTTCACAGCCTCCTCAAAATAAATAGGATCACTATGAGAAAATAATGCGAAATTTACACTCTCATTAAAAGCTTCATCATACCTTTCACCTTGGTAGATCTCCCTTAGACTCTTAGTCTTTCTTAGCACTAGGGAGGCGAGAGTGGGGTCTGAATTTCCAAAGCTACTTGGCTGCTGGCCTGATGAAGAAGTCTGCTGCTGTAGGTTTCTGGAGCAACTTTCCTGTTGAAAGTTTCCGGAGCATCTTCCCTGCTGGAAGTTTCTGGAGCTCCTTCCCTGCTGTAAGTTTCTGGAGCTCCTTCTCTGCTAATAATTTTCGTAGCTACTGTTGCTATTTTCTGAATTGTCAGCTTCCTGTAGGTTTCCGGCGCATCTGTGCTCTGTAGCTTTTTCATCCTTAAGGGGTATGGAGACAGAAATATCAGTATTGCTGTCAACTTTTCCATCCCACGACTCATTTTCTAGGAACTCCACGTCCCTACTGATGATTACCTTCTTGGTGACCGGATTATATAGCCGATAGGCTTTGGACTCAGTACAGTAGTCCAAGAAAATACACTTTTCACCCTTGTCATCCAATTTCTGCCTATTTTCTTTAGGCACGTGTGCATAGGCTACACACCCAAACACTCTCAAATGTTCAACTGACCACTTTTGTTTTGTCCATGCCTCTTGAGGGATTTTATCACGGATTGCCTTTGTTGGACTTCTATTTATCAGATAAACAGCTGTTGCTATAGCCTCTCCCCAATATTCGATAGAGAGTCCCTTTGCTTTCATCATGCTCCTTGCCATCTCCACAATGGTCCTGTTTTTTCTTTCAGCCACTCCATTTTGCTGTGGAGTATAACTGGCTGTGAGCTCCTTCTTGATGCCATTTTTTCTGTAGAAATTTACAAATTGATTGGAGGTATACTCTCCTCCACGATCTGACCTTAGGACCTTAATAAAGTGTCCACTCTCCTTTTCAGCCTGGGCCTTAAATAACAAAAACTTATCAAATGCTTCAGACTTATGCTGCAAAAAATAGACCCATATCCTATGGCTGTAATCATCTATAAAGGTCATAAAAAATCTGCTTTTTCCAAAAGACAGATTTTCCATAGGGCTTACCAAGTCAGTGTGCACCAACTCCAATGGTGCTCTAGCCCTTGTAGAGTTGCCTGAATTAAAAGGCTGCCTATGTGGCTTGCCCAAAATGCAAGCTTCACATCTAACATTAGGCTCTACAATTTTTGGCAAACCATCTATCATATTTTTCTTAGACAAAAAATGACCAAACTAGAGTAACCTAAGTGTCCATACCTGAGGTGCCATAGCTTGGAGATATCTTGAATGGCTGCTTTGAAGGCTAATTGTTGCAGGCCTTTTGACTGTGCTGAGATTTGCATCTTGAGAGGAAACATTCGGTTATGTGTTATTTGAACCGCTGCCATAACTCTTTTGCTTCCATCTTTATCATAGATGATGCATTCCCCTTTCTCCATCAGCACTCTATACCCGTTTTGGACCATCTGTCCAATGCTCAAGAGGTTATGTTTCAATCATGGGGCATAGAAGACATCATATATTTGTCTTTCATCACCATGCTTGGTTTGTAGGCATACCATGCCTTTGCCCATGACTGGAACCATCTCATTGTTCCCATTTTTATTTCAGACTTCACGCTGCTATCAATGGAGGCAAACAAGTCTTTGTTACCACTCATGTGGTTGCTGCAGCCGCTGTCCAAGTACCAAACTTCAGCGTTGCTCTGTTCTGCAAGGTTACATGCAATGAATACTTGTGACTGTCTTTCATTTCCAGCCACATTTGAGTCAGCAACATGTGCATTCTGACTCCCTTGGTCACGTTTTTTCCTGCAATCACTTGCATAGTGACCATACATTTAACAGTTGTAGCACTGCACATTTCTTTTATCATTTTTCTGATAAGAACTGCTATTCTTTTTTCCTCCTTGGGAGGTGGTCGCCCCCTCATGACTGCTTGCTCGGACTGAGCTTTCATCACCATCATTTCCACGTCTAGAGTTTCCTCTACCACGTCTGGAGCCTTTTCTACCTCTCCCCCTTCCACTTACATTCGACTGAGCATTAAAAGCTTGCTCTTGGGAGGAGGATGCAGACCTATTTAGGCGCTGCTCATGGGTATGTAGAGAACCCATTAGCTCATCAACTAACAAAGTTGTGAGATCTTTTTCCTCTTCAATGGCAATCACCACCGGATCAAACTTTGTGGGAAGGTTTCTCAATATCTTCTCCACAATCTTTTGTTCTTCCAAAGTTTCACCACTTATCCTCAGCTGGTTAATCAAAGTGGCTGCCCTTATGTGAAAATCTATAATGGACTCGCTGTCCTTCATCTGCATGGTCTCAAACTCTCTCTGTTGCAGCTGGAGTTTGACTGATCTGACTTTCTCAGATCCTTTGCAAGTGGTTTGAAGTGTTTCTCACGCTTCTTTTGCATAAGTAGCTACTGCTATTCGGGGAAAAATAGCCTCTGTCAAGGCTGCCTCAATCAGACTGAGGGCTTTTGCATCATTCTTCCGTGTCTGGACCTTCAACTGGTTCTTTTGAGCATTGCTCAAAGTTGTAAATGCAGTTGGGTCAGTCACATCTGTGAACCCATTTGCAACAAGTTCCCATAAATCATTTGCAATAAAAATGGTTTTCATTTTCTTTGCCCAAACATCATAATTTCTACCATCAAAAATAGGTGGCTGCTGCCAACTCCTATTGTCTCCTCCAGCCATTTTGCTAAAATGGGGGAAACTAAATATACCCAGATAAGATCTAAGGCTTTCACAAATACCCAGAAACAAAGATTTTGTTTCTGCACGCCTAGGACAAAGCTAAGGCTTTAAAAACTGACTGCCCAGTAAACCTACTACTCTGATACCAAGTCAAAAAAACTTCTTATGCCAGGCAAAGAATGAAAAACATGCACAACGAAAGTGTATCAATAGAAGGAGACAGACATAAATGGAGACAAAAATATTTGCAACATTCTATTTACTTAGAAAAATGATTACATTCATAAACAGTTTACATATAAAATATTCAGAGTAAAAGCTCTGTACACATACTATAGAAGTGTGTTTTCCAGCGCACTGGCGCTTCTGCGCTGCTGCTCCGTGTGGGATAGCTTCCGGCACACGGGCGCAAAGCTTACTGACTTTCTTCTGCTGGGGCAAATACTACTGAACTTCACTGTTCAGTTGCTCCTGAACATTCCCTTCTTCTGTCTTACCCATAAAACTTATGTTTGTCTCTTCCCCAGAATATGCATTCAATTTTTCTTTTGGCTTTTTAGCCAATACACAAAAACTGGCGCTCAAAATTTGAACTCACCTACCAACAATAAATTACTGCCAGAATGTAATTACTGGACAGCAAGAATGTCAGACACGGTAGGGGGGAAAATGATCCGAGTTGATTTCATCTGACAGTGCAATTAATGCATCTATCTGTTGGCTGCTCAAGATTAATATTTCCAACAATTCTGAAGTGTGTGAAAATATTGCAAAGGAGATTATGCAAATTAATTCGCATTTAAATATGTCTTGAATGCAGTGAATGTGAAGAAAGAATGAAATGGACCTGAGCTGGTGAAGGAAGCTTCACACGTTTAAACGATCAATGAAGACAAGGTGACGGCAGGGAGAGGCAATTAGTTTACGGATGAGTCAATGCAGTAGTTGTGATTAATTCAACACCCCCCCTTAACCATAGTTACTGTCATTTATGATGCTCAAGCTATCTTTTTGATTAAAAAACTCTCTTTTTTGAATGGTTTGGTGAACATATTTGCATACTATTTTTCAAATCTACAGTGATCCAAAACATTTTCTCGATCATTGATCAGCTCTCTAATGAAATGATACCTTGTATTAATGTGTTTACTTCTCTTATGAAAAAATGAGGTTTTGCATAGTACTATTGTAAAGTTGTTACAATAGATCTTAGTGGCTTCTTCTTGTTCATGCCTTAAGTCTTTTAATACTCTTCTCATCAAAATTGCCTAACATGATGCCCCTATTGTTGCTACATATTCAACTTCACTAACGGAAAAGAAAACAATGAGTTATATCTTACAAGCCCATGAAATGACTCCCGAATCCAAATGGAATATATATCCTAATGTGTTTTTTTTTCATCCACACTTCATTCCCAATCATTGTCTATATATCTAGTCAACCTTAACTCATTTGCTGCAATATACAAAATACCATATCCCAAGTTGTTCCATTAACGTACCTTAGAATTATTTTAGTTGCTTGCCAATCTGTCTCCTTTGGAGTCTCCATAAATTTAGAAATCAATCTTACCACATACATTATATCAAGTCTAGTTGTTGTCAAATACATCAAACTTCCAACCATGCTTTTGTATAGGGTTAAATCCACATTGTTGCTACAATCTTCCTTACTTAATTTCATACTTATGTCTATTGGTGTTGGTGTAGGGTGGTTGTTTTGCATTTTAAACCTCTTCAAAATCTTTGTTGCATACTTTGATTAGAAATAAAAATCCTATGTTTCATTTTCTTCACTTCTATACCTAGAAAATACTTTAACACTAAATCTATCATCTCAAACTCATTTTCCATGACCTCTTTCAAATCAACAATGAGGAAATCATCATTCCTTATTAAAACTAGATCATCCACATACAAGACAACAATTAAAATCTTACCTTATCAGTTGTCTTGATATAGATAGTGGACTCACCATTACTTTTACTAAGGTTGTTGCTCAAAAAATATGAGTCCATTTTGTGATATCATGCCCGTGGTGCTTGCTTTAACCCATAAAGGGCTTTTTCCAACCTATAAACTTTGTTCTCTTACCCTAGAATCTCATATCTAGGTTCAATTCAAGAAGGTTTACTTCACATCCATTTGATATACCCTCCACTTGTATTGGGTTGTTATTGCTAAGACTACTCGAATGGTTTCCATTCTTGCAACTGAAGCATATGTCTCATAATAGTCTTTTCCAAGCCAATGTTTGTATCCCTTAACAACCAACCTTGTTTTATGCCTTTTGGTTTTATAGATCCACTTGACTACTATGATGTCTTTTCCTTGTGGAAGACTCACTAACTCCTATGTATTTTTTTTTTTATAGCTTCTATTTCTTCATCCATTGCATTTACCTATTTTCATTTTTAATTAGATCTTCAAAATGAATTGGATAATTTACATGTGAATATGAAGAAAATAGAGAATTCAAACCTACACTTTTTCACCTTCATTTTTCTCATAAATGTCTCTCACTCTTCTAATTTTTTGTCTTCTCAAGCTTGCCAAGGTTGTATTTGACATGTCACTTGAAGAGGAACTTGTAGAATGTGGACTTGATGGACTTGCACAAAAAATGACTATTATTGATGGTGTTTGTTGCTAACTTGACAGATTACTTGCTCAAATATGTGGGGTTGTCCTTGTACTTGTTGAAGGTGTCACTTAAGGACCACTTTATTGAGCTTAAATGAGAGTAGGAGTCACCATCCAATGAGTACTTGTTGTAATTAATTCTTCTTTATCCTCATGTGGTAAACTTGTAAACTACTATAGTTACTATTTTCTCAAAACTTTCATCCCATGCTTCATCTTCTATGAACTACACATCTCTATTGATTATAACCTTTTTAGTTATTGGATTTATGACCTATAATCCTTTGATTCATCACTGTATCCTACAAATATACATTTTCTCCCTTGTCTAATTTTTTTCTCAATTCATCTAGGACATGTTTGCATATGACACATATCCTAACACTCTCACATGAGAAAATCTATGTTTTTTTTTCATTGTATGCTTCTTTCAGAATCATATTCTTTACACTTTTGGTTTAACATCCATTTATTATGTAGGTTTCACATGATATGCCTTCAACCAAATATTCATTTGACAAATATTTTTCTGTTAACATGCTCCTAGCCATTTCCATGATTGTTCTACTTTTCCTTTTAACTACACCATTTTGTTGAGGTGTGTACCTAGTAGTGAATTACTTGTGAGTTCCATGATCCTTGCAAAACCTTAGGAAGTCATTTGAAATGTGTTCACCACCTCTATTCATTCTAAATGCTTTCATATAGTATCCACTTTGCTTCTCAACAAGAGTCTTAAATTGTCAACAGAACTCAAATACTTAATTCTTATGTCTTAGAAAGTAGACCCATGTTTTTCTTGTATAATCATCAATGAATCTTAAAAAGGAATAAATTCCACCAGTTGAGAGTGTTTGCATTGGTCCACATAGATATGAATGAACAATTTCTAATGGTGTCTCTACCCTTATTGAATTGTCTATTGGAAATGATTCTTTTTGTTGCTTACCAAAAATACATCATTCACATCCTCATTTTCATTTTTCTATGTGGAAAACCCTTTACCATGTTTTTCCTATGTAGTAGGTTTAGACCTCTAAAGTCAAGTTGTGAAAATCATAGATGTCATAACCAATTCTTATCTTTTATTTCTTCCTCAAAGATTGGTTCAGTGATTGTTGTATTTTTCCCTTCATCCACTTGTAGGTTCATTGAGAGGTGTGTATCAGATAATTCTACCTTCAAATATGGTTTAATCCTTAGAGGAAACATTCTATTATTTGTCATTTACACTTTTGCAATAAGCTAATTACTTGAAAATATGTCTAGAAAATTGTGCATTATCTATTTTCAAAAAATACTCTATACCCCTTTCGAATGACTTGCCTAATGCTCACAAATTTATGTTTTAAGCTAGGAAGCTCATCTACTAAAAGTTGTGAGAGATTCTATGTCTCTTGTATGGCCACTATAGTGGATTCGAACCCTGAAGGTAAAATTCTTAAAATATTTTCACCTACTTCCTATCTTCAAGGGCCTCACCATGAGATCTAGGCTTCTTAACCAATCCATTAATTTAAGTAGAGAATAAATCTACTAATTTAGACTCATCCATGTATATGGTTCCATAGTATTCTTAACATTTGTAATTTAGTTGTTTCCACCTTAGCCATTCCTTGATATGTTGTTTAGAGGATATCCCATGCTTGTTTTGAATTTTTTGGTGTTGCATCCCATGGAAAAATGTTCTCATGCATTTCTTTGAAGATATAAAAGAGAGATTTGGAGTTTGTCTTTCTATTATTCCTAAGTAAGTCCTTTACTTGAGTTAGAGCATTATATGTTGTTGCATCAATTGGTTTTGGATAACCATTTTCTACAAGTTCCCATATGACTTGAGAACTAAATAATTCATTCACTGTGATTGATCAATAATCATTGTTTTTATATTGAACTAAGGAATCTATGGATTCTTCAAACTTGTGCTTGGGGTTTTCGTTGGTGACTGTGAAGCTCTATGCCAAAAAATCCTTAGCTCCTTCAAATAATTTAGCTTTAATAACCTTCAACTCTGATAATCTTTGGATCTGATACCACATGAAGGAATATGCAAAGAAGAATATAAATATAAAAATAGAACATACAAGTAACAAAGACCAAGAAAATACAAAGATAAAAATAGAGGATAAGATGAAAATGATTTATATTTCAAATATTTTAAAATATAATAACTTTATTACATTCATAAATCATAAAAACAGAGTTGATGCTCTTTTCATAGACTAAAAAATTAATTTATGCAAAGTCCCCTATTTGTTTGGAATTTCTTAAGACTATTAATATAGTAGAGCACTTTCTTGTCATCTATTCTTGCTCATTAACTACTTCAAAAAAAAATTAAAGCTCCTATCAACGTATACATGCCCAACAAAATGGAAATAAACAGAACTATTAATAACATTTAATTCAGTTGCGTGAAAATGTTGCAAAGGAGATAATGCAAATAAATTCACATTTAAATGTCTTGTACATAGTGAATGTGAAGAAATAATGAGATGGATCTAAGCTGGTGAAGGAATTTTTACACATTTTCAAACAATCATTGAAGACAAGGTGATTGTAGGGAGAGTGGATTGGTTTACAATTGAGTAAATGTGGGAGTTTTGATTAATTGCAACACCATGAAATTTTATTTTATTTTAAATTATTTTTAAATCATGCAGTTTTACAATTCTTTCCTAACTTCCTCCTCATGCGATTTGGGAGAAATAATAATTTATTTTATTTTATTCTAAGATTCCCCTTCAATTTATATCACTAATTGCTTCACCATTTACAATAATTAAAATAATTTAAGTATGAAAAATGAAGATGAAAGAATTATGAAGAAATTAAGAGTTGCAGGCTAGGACAATTTTTAGTGTCTAAATTTTTCCCCTCTTTGATACAATGCAGTTATCATGTTGTGTCAAAGAATAAGATATGCCCCAGTGAAATGAAGAATGATGAAGGATGACAAGAAGGTAGTGGTATGCCCCCTCGAGAGGATAGGCATGTTCAAAGAATACGAATGTGCTCTCAAAATTTATGAGAGAAATAATGAAGGATAATGAAGATGCAAAATAGAAGAAATGTTAGAGTGGAAAAGATGAATGTTAGCATGGAAAATATGGATGTTAGCAATGAAGATGTGAATGGTGAGATATAGTGCTAGTTGAGATAATTTGTACATGTACATTTTTCTATGCAAGGCTTTTGCATTTAACCATCATTGGGCAGTAAAATATGAAAAATGGACAACAAACACCATGGTATGACATAGACCAAAGTGTGCAAGGTCATCCATCTATATAACAAATAGTCACAGACAAGGAATGTCTTAACTCATACTAAGGGTCATGTTGCCCCAGTCTTTTTCTCAAGACAAACTGCAGACAACAATCAAATAAAAGATGAGTCATGAGACATCATCGCTCCTCTATTTAATCATTCATGGGACATCCTCGAGGTGGCTAGTAACATGACCAAAGTAAATCCAAAAGATAAGACAAAAAAAACCAACAAAATTAATAGCCATTCAATTAGTTTGCCAATGTTTGTTTGTCGAAGGTTGATTGCATGATAGTTTGACAGTTTTGTCAGTTCTGATGGTTTGATAATCTAACAGTTTGATGATGCCTATTGTCAGGAAGGACACATCCAGAAAAGGAAAATGACGTTTTGACAAGTTCCAAGTCCAAGAAGGACACATCTTGGAGGGCACCATAGAGTGATGAGATTGACATTGTCTGACAATTTGACTGATTTTGATTGTATGACTGATTGGACTATGTTGTCTCAGTGATTCCACAATAGTGGTTTACAATTTTTAGCCAAACTGGACATTGAAATAATTTTTTTTAACTAATTCGTCACTTTCAGGCACCTATAGCAGCTAAACCGTGAGGAATTTGAAGATGATGCAAACTAAAGTTTTGTGACATTTTGTCTATAGATTCTAAATATATATTTTTCAAAAAAAATGGAATTAGAGTGCACTTGCTTTTCCATCTCTCTTGAAAACTAGCTTTTTTCAAAAAATGACATTTTAAAAAAGTGGTGATCAATGTATAATGCATAAATTTTCTTCCATGAAGGATAAAATTCTAATTCTTTCAAATTTAGATTTGTAACTCCGATATCTAGTGCTTCCACTTGGTTAGATAGTTTTTTATTGAATATGTTTTATTTAATCAAGTTTTGAAGTCAAACTAATTACAATTTAGACATAGCGCGACCATATAAAATGTAGCTTTTTTTTTATGTATCGAAATTCAAATTTTTTTGTTGTTGTATCAAAGACGTCAATATCTGGTGCACTCATATTTTTTAATTGTTTTTTGATAATATGTTATTTCTCCACATGTGTAGAACAAAGCACTTGATTTTCGGTGAAAAACCTATGTTTAATAAAACTAAAAAAACAAATACATAATAAAACTAAAACATATTAAAAAATTTATAGTCCTCAGATAGCTCATTCCGAGGACTACCTGATTCTAGTTGGTTTTGTGAAGTCTCCTCCATTTTCATCCTCAACCCGAGCTTTGAAGCGTAAAAATCTAGACTTTTAAAGTGCTTGACGGGGAGAATGAGGGAAAAGGAGGGTTTGCTCGAACCATGGTTCAGTCGAACCAGAATTTTCTCAAACCAAGGTTTCCTCGAACTAGGGTTTTCTCGAACGAAGGTTTGCTTGAACCAGGGTTCGAGTGAACCCCCTTTCCTTTTGCATTTTCTTTATTTTTTTTGGGCGAGAAATGTGGGGCCAGTATTTAATGGGTTCGATTGACCCTAAAAGTTCATTCGAACCCCTAAAAATATTTTTTTTGCATGGGGTCATTTTTTGCCAATTTTCCTTCCTCCATCAAATTGTAAACCACTATTGTGGCTTCATCTTGTTTGTTGGTTCACGATTTCAATGTTGACTTTTCAATGACTGTCTTGTGTCCAAGTTTTACTATGTCTAACTTATTTAACTGAAGTGACGAATCCTAAAGGACTAACTTAAGTGGCCTTCGGGGCTCATTGATAGAGGGCCTTGCCCACATTTAGTCACAGAGGCAACATAGTTCGACAATGACAATGACAGGTGCTAACTAACTTTGACTCTATTTTTTGGGATTTTGAAGGTTATTTGGATGTTTTTTGTGTTTTTGACATGTTTTTATTTTTTTGTGATTTTGTGATTTTATGATTTTTTTTTGTCTTTCTAAAAGTTATGTTTTTGTCTTTTTTGTCATTTTATGATTTTTTTTGTCTTTTTGAAATTTTTATGATGTTTTTGTCTTTTTTGTCATTTTATGATTTTTTTTGTCTTTTTGAAAGTTTTATGATGTTTTTGTGTTTTTGAAATATTTTAAGAGGATCGAGACAAATGCATGTGAATGATGCCTACAAGCAAGTGAACAAGCATCCACAAGAATCCAAGGACAAACATGATCTTGCCCCTAGTCAAGTTGAATACCAATTGATAGGTGATGATAATGATGGTGACATTGTTTGACGTGAGGATGACGTTAATGTGACTAAAGGACCAAGGTTTGCGGCAAGGCTAGGAACAAGCCCAAGGAATGTTGTGGATGATGTGTTAGGATGCACAGCAATATTTTATGGATTAGACTTGTTGCATTTGAAATGACCTCTTTTCATGAATGAATGGGATGATGGAGTATCCTTAGACCATTTGACAAGGGAAAACCAAGATAGGTGACATACATGAAAAAAAGATAGATGGTCTTAGTAAAAGATAAGAGACATGAGACTAGAGGAATTGTCATATGTTCTTCAAGGACTATGTCACATAGGAATAATGAGGCTATGAAAGTAATTACATGATATATCATGAATAGTATATAACTAAAGGATAGACATGTCAAGAGTTTTCCCCAAAGCATGATTTATGTTTGTACCTCAGTCGTTGTCGAGATCAATGGATGGAAATGCCAAGGTTTAGATGGATAGATGGAAATTGCATAAATGTCATAGGAAAGGGATGGGAGATGAGATGACTTGCCCCCAAACATAAAAGTCCAAATAGATAATTACCCTTACACATGACACCTATTTTCCAGGTTTTCATCATGGTACCTATCCAAAGTGCCATAAGAATGGTTTTCACTATTGGATGAAATTTTTCTCTTTACTTTTTTCTTTCTTTTGGTTTTTTATTTTTATTTTTTTGATTTTTTATTTTTTTGGTATTTTTATATGCATAGGATATCTGGGATGCTCACTTATTGTTTTGAAGTTGTTGATGGTGCCGATGTAGATACTGGTGCCATGACATTCTAGTAATGACCTTTATGAAGTAGTTGTCTTGTCAGGATCATAATAGTTGAATATATAGTTGATTGATACCATTGTGATCCTTTTTGATTCTAGAGTTGGCTTTATCAAAATATGCACATCGTGATGGAGTGCACCATGAGATTCCTTACAATAAATATTTGCTTCCAAGATGTGAAGAATTCATGAGGTATTTCTTTTGCAATGGTGGATGATGGTATATGTGGAAGGATTATTTAGATGTTTGGATGAATCACTTTTTATTTTCCAAACTTGGGATGGTGGATGACGGAGTTTGGAATTTTGATTGGGATAGCATTTGGAACCAACACTTTTAGCTGATTTTTTTCATGACCATTTTGAAGGAGGAGGAAATTCATTATATGTGGGAGTCCTCTTTTCTTGTGGCTCCACATTTTGATTGACTTTTTGATTTGGAATATTTTCTTTGCTTGATCCACTTTTCTTTGGGATCCATTTTAACTTTATTTTTCCACTTGGATTTTTGATTGATTCAATGGCCTTTGATATTTTATTTTGAACTTTGTATTTGTAAGACTTTTATTTTTTTTGGTTCCAAATGGAAGGTTTATTTATGTTGGAATGACAATTAATGGTGTGGATGGAAGGAGTGTTGGCAACAACCTTATGGTAAGAACTACGCATGGGCTCCATTTTGATGTTTGTATCAGATAAATTTTCCCCAAATATCGAGGAGGTACCACTAAAATCATTTGATTCTTTGACTGGAGAATAGCCAAGACCTTGATGTGTAGGATTTTCATAAAATTGTATTTGTTCTTGAATGCCTTGCTCATGTATGCCTAGTCCTTTTCCTTGATACCGCATTCTCTAACATATTCTTTTTGCGATGGGGTATTTTTATTTTTGGAAGCAAGATACAATACCATCATTATGTATGTGGAGATCATTACTCAGTATTTTCTCGTCTGCAAGAAAGCTTGCTCTAACAAAGACAACTGATCCTAGTTGATAAGATGTTGTCGCTTGATTGACATGTTCGATACATTTCTGATTAACATCTTTGGTCTAATTTTGTGACATGTTAGATTCTATTGGTGCTTCCAAATTGATGTAAAAACCATATTTATGGTCATTGTCATTGATTCCAGTGTATTCAACTATAGCTTGATCATTTGTAAATATGTCCATAGTAGATGAATCTTGTTCTAGAAAGAAATCATCTGTGTCCCATGGAGGCAAGTGTCTCATTTTGAAATTTTTTGATATTTAGAGCTTGAATAGGGTTGTCATCAAGTGTTTGGTCATGAATGGTGTCAAGGACAAGGAGAGGATCGTTTTTGACTTCTTGATTAATGATAGTGTGTTGTTCAAAGATGGGCTTGTCTTGGACACCATGACTAGGAATGGAATCTTTGACAAGGGTAGGTGTATTTTGAATGCTATTATTATCTACAAGGACTTCTTGAATGGATTTAAGGATGGGGTCATGGGATGGACTACCTTGATCTTGACATGAAGGTGAAGTTATGATGTCATGCCTTGGGTTTTCATCTTGACATATATCCTTAAATTTAGGCAATGGAAAGTGAAGTTGGACAAGGATAGAATTTGCATGACCAAATGTATGTTGGGATGGAGTTGCTTGGAAAGGATTAGGATAGGACATGGAAGTTTGAAATGGGGTAAGAGATGATGGACTAGGATAGCACATGGAGACTTGGATAGGATTGATTAATGATGAACTAGAATAGGACGTGGATACCTGGAAGGAATTTGTGGATGAAGGACTAGAATATGACATGGAGGTTGGGACAGGGTTCGTGGATGGTTGATTTCCCTTGTCAAGGTTAGGATAAGGACAATAAGTGGACATTTGTTTTTGATTAATGGCATAGTTGGTGCTAATGGACTCTTGATAGTAAGGTAGTAAGGGTAGACAGTGGAATGACTAGGACTTATGGATTGTTGGTAGGAAGGGAATTGATTTTTGGATAGGAGGAATTATCTTTTGAATTCTACGGCTTTTTGGTATTTTCCATGATGGAGTAACTAGTATTTAGCTTGACTAGCAAGCATATCAATGTTAATTGAAGACATGATGGTGAAGACTAGAGATTCCAATGCAAAGATATGACTATTGTTAAGGCCAAATGACAAACCTAAAGGTGTAATGGTTGAATGGAAAATATGTTTGGCATAGAGATTTAATAGAAAATAATGTCTAAAAATTCATGGAAAATGATCACTTTCGGTTTTGGTCAGTGACAGGTGATTTTTCTCAATGACAGGGAATTGCATCGTTTCAGGTAGCAAATGTGACTTATTAGGTCGATTGTGTTGCAAAAAGTCTCGGATGTAATTCAAAATATCAAATGTGTTACAAAGGGTAGAAAATGTGTTAAATAGGGTATAAAATGCGTTGCAAAGTGAATAAAAGTCTTGTTTCTTTGCAATTTTGGAAAAAAATTGGGATTGTTTCAGTTTGAATGTGTTTTTTCAAATCTGTCAAGGATGTTTATTCAAGTTCATTGTTTCAAAAAAGACTTTTCAAACACATGGTTTTGTCTTTGAATGTTGTAAACAAGCACAATGAAGACAAGAACAATCCTAGGCTAGGAAAGGACTATATTCACTGGATTCCACATGGGTTTGCCTAGCCACACTTATTCTTAGCAGGAGACTTAAAAGCTTGGCCACACTAGCTCCCCTCCATGACAGTCACTTCTCAAATCAACCTAGCTTCGAGCCCTCATAAATCTCCCATGACAAGCTCTTCACCTCTACTAAGAATTGCGAGAATGTGGATGCCTTGGCAATGACCATTACTGCACCAACGAATAGAAAGAGTTTTTGGAAACTACATAAAATGCTTTTAGTTCGGGCTTTTGTTTGAGTGGCAACACATGAGACAAGATTAGCTCTGATAAGGAGGAATCCCAACCTGTAGACATTACGCTCCATAGGGTTTATGGGAATTAACTTTTCTATGTGGCACATTCATACTCATAATCCTAAGTTTTCCATTAGGATGCACATTTGTATATCGGTTGGGAGTAGCTCAGCCAAAGAACTTCATTGCTGGTTTGAGTCACCTTGGGGTGAGTACTTTTTCCACCAAGGAAGGACCAATTCCTAGAGTCAAGTTTCTCTTGGACCCAAGATCTCACAAGTGCACAAGGGGGGAGGATACTTCTATTATTGAATCAAGGTTACACAAATTGAAAACATTGGTTCATTTTAATGCCCAACTTAATGTGAGAAAAAATATCAAACACTTTTTCATTTTAAACCCAAATTAATGTGAGACAAACAATGTTCATTTTAAGCCCATGTCATGAAAATGCATGTAAATTTTAGCCTTGATGAGTTTCAATGCAAGATTGTGTTCATTTTAAACCCATGAGTGTGCATGCATGTTCATTTTAAACCCATGAAATGTGAATGCAAGTTGTAGATTGTTTTTTTATTTGATTTAGCATTGTAAAAGGGTTATTAAAAAAATCAACAAATGTTAGACTCCTTTTCTAGCTTGCCAATCTACAAAAGAAACCAACTTAACCAAGTTAGCCCTAAAAGTAAAATGAAATTACAACGTAAAGGACATTAATCTAAAAGCTAATAAGAAAATTAATCTAATAAAAAATTAATCTAATTAACTAATGTAAATTTAACTAAAAATCTAAATTAATTTAAAAATACAAATTAAATTAGAATCCTAAATTATCAATCTAATTAAAATCTAAAAAATCTAATTAAAGACTAATTAAAATCTAAAAATCTAATTAAAAACTAAAAAATCTAAATAAATAAATCTAAATAAAAGCTAATTTAAAATCTTAGAATCTAATTAAAGATCTACTTAAAAAATTAAAAATCTAATTAAACTCTAAAAAAAAATCTAAGATCTAAATTAAAGATTTTAATTCTAAACAAAAACCTAAAATTAACTTTAAAATTTATGTTAAATTAGAAACTTACATTAGATTAAAATCTAAACTTCTAAATTATTCTAAGTTACTGTTAATCTAAGCTAAATCTAATTAAACTACATTAATCAAAACTAAAATTTAAATTTAAATTAAACTAAAATTAAAATCTAAATCTAGATTTAAGATTAAAGTCTGAAAAATCTGAGTTGCATTCACTCAATTGTTGCCAGATAGTTTATAGAGGAACTGCAAAACCTACAAGTTTTTGCCTAAAGCAAAAGATCAAATAAAATCAGAGTCAAGTGTGCCAAATAATGTTGTTCGTGTTGTGTTCACCAAAATGTGATTAGGAATTTCAGATTTTTAAGATTAAAGATACTAAATCAATTTAACTGAAACCTCAACCAAACAATGACGAATAAATAAATATGAAAACGTAAAAAATGCAACAAAGTTACCCAAAGCCTTCATATCATCAATGCTTCACCTCCATTTCCCTTCTCTACTTTGCTGCAAAGATATAAATTCCCTCAGAATTATCTGTATGCACTTAACAAGCCTATGACTAAGACAAAGCAAATATTGAAGGATTTAATCTCAGGGTATGTGCAGGATCATGATGGGCCAAAAAGTGGCAATATGATGGGTATGTGGCTGATGACTATTTTTTTACCCAAAATTGACGAAACGAAAAGGGTTTTTAAAGGAGATTCTTAGCTTTCCACCGATATAAATTATGTTTTACTTTGAATTTAATAAGTAATTCTTATTCATTTTCTATTCAAATTATGACTGAAGTCCTGATTGGTAGGCTGATTGAAAACATCTATAGTTTTCAAACAGTATCACATTTTTTGAATCTAAAGCATGTGTCACATTCTATGCTTCAAATACTATAGGGTTAAAAAAATAAAAATTGAATTTCATAAAGTTTTGACCAAGTTAAGGTGGTCAGACATATGAGTTTTTATATTTTTAAAAAAGTTGTACTAAAAAATTCATAATTAATTATTTACATGGAAAAAAATTACAAAAAAATATGCATTACATCAAGGCATGAGTCATATACTTATATCTAAAATCTTATAAAAAAATATTATCATTTTATTGTGGTTAGGGTGGTCAGACAAAAAGCTACTTATTTTTTCCCTGAAATTTAAGTACCACTGCATTGAAATTTTAAATTTTCACCAAATAGATTTTTTTTTAAAACAAACCTAGTAGTTTAGAAACTAAATTCAATTTGCTATAAATTCTATTCTTACATATTTTTTAAATAATATAGATAACTTATTCAAATTTTTATGTCAAGTTTCCTAACTCTGATTTTTCTAAATTTTTTGCCACTTAAGGGCTTGTTTTTTCAATGATGATCCTGCACATACCCCTCACTAGAATTATAGTATATTAAATCTATATGATCAAAATGATAAATGTCAGAGGTATTTATAGAGGTGCGGATGTAAAACGGATGGTCGATATTGAGAGATGATTAATCGATGGTGAAGATTAAAACGACGATGCATAGGACAAGTTTAGAAAAGATGAATGGTCAAGATTAAATTAAAAATAATTTAATCTATGGTGGAGGTTAGTCAAGATAGAGAGAGATAAGGATTGGACATAGAGGATACATTTGTCACTAAAAAAGTAGTGAGTTAATAAAGAAATCAAATCTTTTTCATTTAAATGACCAATAATTAATTAGATAATAAAGATACTATCTAATTTTGGAAGATTGTGATAAGAGAGACATTATCATTTTGAATTAAATAATGATTTTAATTCAAAAATCAAGATATGAAATCAAATTAAATCAATAAAGATTTATTTAATTTTAAAGAGAGAAAAGCTAATAAATCATTTAATAATTAAAGTAATTATTTGATTATAGTAGAAAATGTCAATGAAATTAAATATTTAATCAACATTTATTTAATTTTAGAAGGAAGATAGGTTTTATTAGTGACACAATTAAATAAATAAACTTTATTTAATTAATCGAGGATGAATAAAGATAGAAATGAATTATTTAATTATGAAAAATGAAGATGAAATAATTATGAAGAAATTAAGAGTTGTGGGCCTAGGAAAAATTTTAGTGTCTACACATTGCTAACTAGTTCTTTGATTAAATGGTATCTTGTATAAATGTGTCACCTTCTCTTGTGAAAAGTGTGATTCTTTGAGAATAAAATTGTTGATCTATTATCACAAAATATTGGTGTCGACTCCTAAATTTTTCTTGTAATAAATTTGTCACTCTCTTTATCCAAACTTCTTTGCATGTTTATGAAGTGGTTGCTACATATTTTGCTTTAGTTGATTAAAGTGTCATTATGGGTTGCTTCTTTGATGCCCATGACACTACACCTATCCAAAAATGAAAAGAATATACAAAATTAATCTTTCTATCATCAATACTACCTACAAAATCATTATCATTATAAACAATCAAACCAAAATCATTACTTGTGGAATATAAAATTTCATATTCTATTTTTCCTACAACATATCTCAATATCATCTTTCCAAGTTTCTAATGTGAGTCTTTTGGTAACTCTATGAATCTTGAGATTAAACTAGCCTCATAATTTATATTTGGTCTTGAAGTTGTAAGATACATCAAAATTCCTATTAGTCTTTTGAACATCATAGAGTCAACATTAGGCCCTTTATAGTCTTCTTTGCTAATTTTAGGTTTTTTTGTAACTAGTGTAGGTGTTGGATTATAATTAAACATACTAGACCTCCTTGACACATCCTTTGTATATTTAGTTTAGTGTCAAAAATTGTACTCCATTCTTGGAGATGGTACAATTTCATACTTAGTTTAGACCTATTTTAGTACCTTTGCATTCATACACTTTAAATCATCATTAATAGGTACCGAAAACCCTTTATTTTAGATCTCAAGGCTTATTTCAATTGAAATCTTGACAAAATCACAAAAGCATTCAGTTTTCTAACATCCTGAAATTTTCTCACCTTGAAAAGCTAGGGTGGGACTCATACGCCACCTTGGACATATGAGTCCCCCTAGGTGGAATCCATACACCACCTTGGCCGTATGAGTCCTATGTGGCCCCTTTTTAGGGTTTGAGTGGGAAATTCAAGTTTTCAATTCAATTTTTTGACTAATGTAGACATTTGAGATCTAATAAATAGTAAATTAGATGAAATTCCTATAAAACTAAGGTTTCAAATCCTTATTTCACCTAACAAGTCATTCAAGAGCTAAGAAATCCTATATTTTTCAAGAAAGAGTCTTATAGAGAGATTTTCTAGCATTCAAGAGCAAGGAGAAAATAAATTTGAAGTCTTGGAGTTGCATTATAGTGTTTTTTTAGGTCTTCAAGCTCACTTTCAATTCAAGATCTAGCACTATCAAGGATTGATGATGGTTTCCTATTGAGAATCATGATGGATTCTATGTTGGGGAGATGCAACTAGGCATCAAACCAAGCCTAGTGACTTGTTTCCTAAGTGATTCCATCCTCCATTGTCATTCTACTTTCTACCTAAAGGAAGGTACTTGCATTTTTTTTCCTTATTAGGATGATTAGAGATCTCCCAAAGTAAGTAATTATCTTTATGTTTCATTTATGCATCCTATTCTAGCACATTAGAGTAGGGTTTCATTACACTTTAAATCTCTTAATCTTAGATACACTTAAGATTAGGACTTTCACACACATTTCCTTTCAATATCTATTATTTCTATCAAGGTTTAATTAGAGAACTAGGGGTTTGACCGAGGTAAAAACCCCATAATAAAATCAACACAATATTTTGTTTTGCAAGTTTTTAACAGGTTCATATTTGGAAGTGAAATTTGGAAAATAGAGGAAGTGAAAAGATAGGAGAAAAAATTTGGATCTAGAATTTCAAAAAAATTAGAATGGGACAAAATCACCACTTGTGGTGTATGATTCTTGGTATAGCACTTTTCCCATATTTTAGAGGATTCAGATGTGTTATTGTGAAATTCCAATTTTTGCCTAAAAACCCTAAACTGGGACAAGATCGCCCTTATTGGCATATGAGTCCTAGTGTGCATTAAAAGTCATAATTTCATGATTACAGAACTTTTTTCAAGCTTCTTTAGTTCTCCAAGTGCACCTCTATTCATTCTTAGTCCATTATTTAGATTTTGAGTTTGATTTCCTAGGTTACATAGTTAGATTTGCATATCATTTACATTTCCTTCTTCTTAAGCCTTTGCTTAGTGGTGAACCCCCTTTCTTCTTTAATCACACCCAAGGAAACCATCCTAACTTTATCCCATTCCTCAATCAATTAAATTTGTTGAGGGATCTTGGTTTCCTTTAATTAACTAAAGTGAAATAGGAGGATTCCCCTTATCCCTTGTGTTCCATCTCCTAAAAGGTGGAGCACCCTATTTTCTTTGGTTCATATTGATGAACCTAGCCATTGGACACCTTATTTTTTATTTGGAGTGCATCATAGTACTAGATATTTCTTAGATTAACTTTTCATTAGATCTTGCATTAGTTAATTTGCATTTAGGGCTTCTAAATATCGCATTAGTGAAAAGGAATATAGGTCGCATTTTTGCATCTTGCATCATTAAATTTCATTTGAAATATGTAATTGCACATAGTCTGGACTACATACAAGTTTAAAACCTTAACATTCACTCAAAATTTGTTGAATTTAGTGTCAAAACCCTCATTCGAGACTCATTCGCTCCTCTGGGTGATTTAGTCCATGTACAAGTTATTTTACATGATTTTTAGGAATTATGTGGTGATTGCTATTCATTGTTTGAATCCTTCAAAAACCCTAAGTGGGACTCATATGCCCCTCTAGGTGATTTAGTCCCATGTCAGACCTGGAACTATATTTTATAGCATTAAAAAAAAAAATTTCGTGCTTCTATTCGCTATTGTTAGATATCTATTTTAGTTTAATACTCAGTTTCTATTTCATGTAGTTCATTATATCTAGCTTAATTTATTTTCATTTCAAGTGTGGATAGAAATAGATTATTGTACTTTTCATTTCTAGTATTAGTTCATAGTTGGATAAGATTAGATTACATTTGGAATTAATTAGAAAAAAAAACCAAAACACCTATAAATCAATGAACCTCTTGGAGAAAGTATAAATATTTGAATATGTCAAATATCCTTTTCCAAGTTAACCTAACCCTCAAGCCTTTTGTTAGTGATGAATTTCACATGTTAGATGAATCCCTTGAGTATTTCATCTCACAAGGCTCATCCACTAAGGCTTGTTACAAAAAATTGAAACAAAGAGAAGTTAATGCGATTCAACCTCAACTCATCCTATACCCAACTTCAAACAAACCTTAAACTCAAAAAAAACCTTCTTTCACCCTTGAACCACCTAGGAATAATGTTTTGCAACAATGAAGTTATAATACCATTGCTCATACATGTAACACTAGACAGAATCCACAACCAAGACAAACAACTCAAACATCTTTACCTTTTCCTCAACCCATCTTACCTAGTGCTCCTTATTTTCCTTCACATAGTGGGAAGGAGTAGGATCTTGTTGAAAAACTTAAGAATACTCCCACAAATATATCCATATGGTACCTAATTCAAAATTCATCTAATTATCATACTATGCTTCAAACAGCCTTACAACAAGTTGTGGTTCTTTCTAATACAAATGCAAGTGATATAGAAACTCTAATTCAAGGAATGAATATAGTTAATTTACACATTAATTTTCATCAACATGAGCTACATCCCTTGAAGATGAGGAAGAAAAACATGTGTTCATGATAATAGCTATCTATAATAGGATCAAAATAAAAATAACTCTTGTTGACAATGGTTTTTCCCTAAATGTATGTAGAATGACCCTTCTGGATAGTATTGGCATGGATAAATCAAGAATTGAACCTGATTCCTTATCAATTCGAGGATTTGATAATGTAGGATAACAACCTCTTGGTATGATTACTTTGCCTATTACAGTTGGAAAGGTTACATTACAAACTCCTATTCATGTTATGTCTCATGATTGTTCATACAATCTTCTTTTAGAAAGACCTTGGATTCATGAGATGCATGTGCTGCCTTCTACTCTTCATCGTATCATAATGTATGCCTATAACAATAAATTATACCAAGTTGAAATAGATATTGATCCTGAAAGTTGCTTACAAGTTGAGAAAGGAACGACAAGTCCTCTAAACACTTTAATTCCAACTTCAAACATAGAACCTGTAGACACCTAAATTTGGAAACTTAATTTATCCAAATTTATCCCTTTTCATCTAAACATCCCCTTATCTAGATTAATTAAGTAATATCACTATTATTTAATTAATACCTCTAAATTTCTTCTAATCCCTAAGGTATCTAGTTAAATAATTAAATACCTTACCTCTTTAAATGCCCCTTTCATCAAATGAATTAAATAAATATGACATTTATATAATTCCTCACATGTCACACCCCTTAATCTTAATCAACTTCCTAATTCCATCATTAGGAATGTGCACATGCCTAATCCTTGATTAGGATGTGTCACATCCTCCAACTTTTTCAAGTTAACCCCTAATATCTCTTAGCCACCTAACCCTCCTCTAATCCTTCATTAACTAGTCTAATCAACCTTTCAAGGAATTTTTAATTCCTTTTATCCTTCCAAGGAATATTAAAATCATTTTTCTCTTCCCAATGTGATCCTTGACTTGTCACATCAAATCACATGTGAACTCTTCCCCATGGAATCTTTGACTTGTCACATCAAGTCACATGGGACAAGTGCTTACCTTTTTAGGCACCTTGTCTTATCCAAGGTACTTTCTACCTCTCCCTTTGGAACCTTGTCTTATCCACAAGATTCCCCAATCATGTGAATTTTAAATTCATTTTTTATTCCTCCAAGGAATCTTCTCATCCCCCAAGGTACTTGCAAAGTACTTGTCATTCTTCCACATCATGTACCCTCCTTCCACCTCATTTACACATCATCTTTTCCAAGCCACTTCACATGCCACATATCAAGATGTGAGGGCTTGTGAGTCCTCAACTCACTATAACCCTACATCTTGGCCTTGTTGATTTAATCTCAACCATCCATTTCTCTAGAGAATTCAAAATTCTCCATAAATAACCCCCCTTTTCTTCATTTTGGAGAGGAGATCATTGTGCCAACCAGACTCTTGCAAAATTTTCACTTGAGCCACATTTAACTAGAATTCCCATTTCCTTGCACACAAAATACTATCCTCATATATTTCCCATCCATATTGTATCTCATTCATACATATTTTTCCATCAAGAGGATCATATATCACATCAATAATCGAAGGGCCAACCAAAGGAGTGGCTTAATAAGATATTATCATTCTATTTATTTTGCTAGGGTTAACTTTTAGCCCAATCTTGAGGTGTTAGGTGTTTAGGTGGTTTCTTACATTTTTTGTGTTGTTGCTTGTTTTTGGGACCTTGTTTATTCCTGATCACATTTCTAGCACACCCAGTGGGACCCACAGACAAGTTTGTATCTTTCATGTTTGTTGTTTTTATTTTTCACTTTTTGTAGGTGCAAGTTGCAGAGGGGCAGACCTGACCATCTAGGGGTGGACTTGTCCTCTAGGGGCAGACCAAAACTTGACCTCTAGAGGTGGACTTGATATCTAGGGGCAGACCAGAACTTTTCCAGGGGTGAAATTTCCCTAGTAGGGGTGGATATGACCTTGGAGGGGCAGACTTTCCCTTGGATAGGCTTCCCAGACCCTAAAATAGTTTTTTTTACTTACTTTTTTGGTTGTTTTGTCTGTCGTTTTTCATCGTTTTTAGTAATTTTCACCTACTCTTATTTGGAGGGGCATACCTACCCTAGTAGGGGAAAACTTGACCTTGCAGGGGCATACTTTCCCTTGGGTAGGCTTCCCAAACCCTAAAACAACTATTTTTACTTACTTTTTCGGTTATTTTATTTGTCATTTCTCATTGTTTTCAGTTTTTTTCACCTATTCTTCTTTGGAGGGGAGGAAATTCCCTAGTAGGGGAATACTTGACCTTGGAGGGGTGGAATTTCCCTTTGATAGGCTTCTTCGACCCTAAAATGGGTTTTTTTGCTTGCTTTTTCAGATGTTTTATCTTTTTTTTTATCATTTTCGATCATTTTTTCTCATTCTTATTTGGAGGGTTGGACTTGCTCTAGTAGGGGAAAACTTGACCTTGGGGGGGAAAACGTTCCCTTGGATAGGCCTTGCGAACCCTAAACAGGTATTTTTACTTTCTTTTTCAGTCATTTTGGCAGTCGTTCTTCGTCATTTTTGGTCATTCTTAGTCATTCTCACCTATTATCACCTCGTTGAGTGATTCCCCCATCAATTTGAATGAATTTTCTTCTTACATAGCCAATCTTGTCTCCCAATCCGAGCATTTTTTCATCCATTCTGATCAATCATTTATTCCTTTTAAGATTTCATTCATCCATTCCTAACTCTTGTTCAACCCTTTTGATTATTCATTTACTTGTTTTGAGTAAAAATTCATCCATTCCAAACCTTCTATCATTTTGAACTCCCGTTCAACCATTTTGATCAATTGTTCACTCATTCCAAGTACTACTTTATCTGTTTCAAATCTTTGTCTCCTCATTTTGAGACTCATTCATCTATTCTGAACATTCATTCTCCCTTTTTGATTATTCATTTATTCATTATGAGTAAATTTTCATCCATTCCAAACCTTCTTCTATCATTTTGAACTCTCGTGCCGTCATTCAGATCATGCATTTTCTGGTTTCAAGTAAATGATCATCCATTTCAAACCTTCTTCTATCGTTTTGAACTCTCGTTCCGTCATTTCAATCATTCGTTTACTCGTTCCAATTAAATTTCCATCCATTCCGAACACTCCTCTATCAATTCAAGCTCTCGTTCAACCATTCTGATCAATTTTTTACTCATTCTGAGTACCCATTCATCTATTCTGAGCACTCGTTCACTCATTCTGAGTACTTGTTCATCTGTTTCAAATCTTAGTCTCCTCACTTCAAGAGTCATTCATCCATTCTGAACATTTTTTCACTCTTTCTGATCATTCATTTACTTTTTCTAAGTAAACATTCATCCATTCTGAACCTTCTTCTATCATTTTGAACTCTCATTTTTCCATTTTGATCATTCATTTACTCATTCCGAGTAAATGATCATCCATTCTGAACCTTCTATCAATTTGAACTCTCGTTCTACCATTATAATCATTTGTTTACTCATTCCGAGTAAACTTTCATCTATTTCAAACCTCGTTCTATCATTTTAAACTCTCGTTCTGCCGTTCCAATCATTTGTTTACTCATTCTGAGTAAATATTCATCTATTTCAAACCTCCTATCATTTTGAACTCTCATTCTACTGTTTCATTCATTTGTTTACTAATTTTGAGTAATCAATCATTCATTTCAAACCTTCATCTTCTCATTCTGAGAATTATTCATCCATCGTGAGCAGTCATTTACTCATTTTGAGTAGTCGTTCATCCCTCTCAATCATTTGTTCACTCGTTCTGAGTAATCTTTCATCTATTCCAAACCTCCTCTTGTTCCAAGCATTTGTTTGTGCATTTCTATCATTCGTTTCATCGTTTTCCCCATCTAAATCCCCTAATTGTCATTTTAGGTTATTATCCAAATTGACCTAAGTGTTTCCATTTACCATCATGATCCAAATCTACTTACGATTGTCATCTGTCATAAGTTAATTATCATCGTCAGCCCAATCAATCCACTTTTAATCTCAAGGTGGATTCGGTGCCACAATCATCCATTTATCTTTTAATCTGATCAATCAGTATCCTAAGTCACCTAGGGTAATCTCTGAATGGGGTTTTCCAATCCCTTCTGTCATACTATCCAATCCATCATTCAATCTATCAATCATCGATCAATCTTATCCAATCCAACCAATTGTATCCTTATCTAATCACCTTTGACCCAATCAATCTACTTCCATCTTGAAGCAGATTCGGTGCTGAGGGCATCCTTTGGTAATCAAATATGATCATCAGAATCAATTCCATCGCATCATCTGATCATCCTAATCTGAGCTTTAATCCAATCCTAATCTAAGCTTGACATAAATCTTGATTTAAGCTTTAGTCCATTTCAACCCAAAATCTTTGGTCCATTCTGTTTATCCTTTCATCATCATGAATCCTTATCCTCCATCAATAGTAGTAAAGGGAAACCCTAATTATGTCAACGATGATAATGAAAGTCAAGAGGTATACAACATGAATACCCTTGACACTATCATTGCTAGCAAGCTTTCTCCATTCGCTTTCCAAAATTCAACTACTCCTTCGAACATGGAACATGGGCTCTTAACACCTTGTATGGAACTTGATGCTTGAGTCCTTCATCCATCTCCTTGTCACATGTCTTCTAAATTCACTTATCCACCTCCCTATCCAAAAAGTCAAAAAAAAATCCAAAAATAGTAAAGAGAAATAATTCGTCCAATGGTGAAAACTTAGCAAAAAAACACATTGGATAAGTACCATGATGAAACTTGGCAAACAGGCATCATGAGGAAATCCCCATCTATCATTTTTCACACTTGGGGGTAGCTTCCTGATATGCATTCCCTCCATCCGCTATGCTTCTTGCTATGCTTCCTGCTACACACACATCTTCCTACTATACATACCCTACATCCTTTTCCTCCATCTCACCTATCTTACATAGCATACCATCATATCCCATTTATCTCCTGTCCCTCCATCCTTCTTGTGATCTTGATAAAAAATAGGGGCACCTATCTATGCATGCTTTGGGCACATCTTGGTATGCATTCCCTTCATACATGCTCTATTGTATCCCTTAGTCACCCATCCTATCCTCTATTTATCTCCTTCATTTTCCCATCTTCCATCCCTCATGCCTCATTATATATGACATATCTAGAGTGGGGGCATCTTCTTCCTTTGTGATATAGTCTTTGGAGATATCATTCATCCCTCAATCCACTAATTCCTTTTCACCTCCCCATCCTTGTCTTCCAAATCCCTCCAAACAATATTTTTAACCTCCCTATCCTTATCCCCCTATCCATCCATCATAGCATCCATTCCATCTCCCCATCCTTATCTTCCTATCAGTTTATCTTTATTGACATCCCATCTCATAATCCCTTGTCATTGGTATCTAACTATAGGCTAATCCCCATGCCATCCAATGTCATCTATGATACTACCACCACTTCTTCTTTTACACATCTTTTCAATCTCCTATCCTTTCTCATCATTCATCTCTTCATCCTATCATCCTCCCAATTCATTTTGATGATTTGGATAACTATCCCATCCATGAGCTTCATGTGATCATCATCATCCTATCCAATCCACCAGGTCTATCCAATCTCATCGTATCAGTCCCATCGTTTTATCCGCCTATCTTGGTTATCTCATCATCCTTTTATACATTGTTTGTATTTGGCCTTTTGTCAAACTATGTTTCCCCTACGCTTTCACGTAGGAAAGGTCCATCATCTGATCCACCCTCCATCATCCTTTTTTCCATCCTATCTTTATCATCCATTGAGGTATCCATCATCCTCTTTCCAATTTTATCCATGGTCTGTTGTCAATCTATTATCGAACTACAAGGGCTCTATGCTTTCACGTAGGCAAGGCTAATCTTTGATTGGCCCTTGAGCCACTAGGTATTTAGGGTGTGTTATTCTTGTGTCTTGTATACCTTGTGTTATGTCATCAAGTTATGCCCTTATCCAGGTGGTTCATAACAAATGAGATCCACTATTATCATTAGATCCAACCGGTCCTGAATATCCTACATCATATCAATCTTTCAATTAGTATCCATCATCCATCTCAATAGGATGTATCCTTCCTAACTGATGTAGAGGGTCAGGTACTTTGAAAGAAACACAAAGATTTCAAGGATTAAAGGTTGCAATCTCAAGCTATCTCCCAGGCACCCTAATGGAGACAAGGCTTAATGATGCACTAATCGCTTGTATGCTCTCTTTATGGACCCAAACCCTTGGAACACCCTTAAGAGACTTAAGAAAACTTTTTTTGAATGATTTCAAAGCCCAACCCTCTGACTTAGACACAAAACCAATTTTTCACCTTAACTAGGCTACTAGCCAACTAGGCCTCTAGCGAAGGATTTTTTACTTTGCACTCAAACTTTCCAAAGGAGCCTCCAATATAATGACTATTTCAGATGTGGTTTGTGATGAAAAACAACATATCCAAACCTTGATATCACTTGCTTCAAACAAACCCTTCCAAAATCTGCTATCTCCTCAAAAACTAGGCCTAATTAGCCCTCTTTTCCAAAGCAACCCATCTTTAAACTCAACCCCTGACCATGAAACTTTCAAAAGTCCCTTAAAATGACTCAAAACCAAGGATTCCAAGTTTTTAGACCTCTATGACACATCTAACATGCTCAAACACAAAACCCTCCTTAACTTGCCTCAAAACTAGGGCTTCTTGAAAACTAACCTTCCAATCACTTCCAGAACTTTCTCATTGACTCTACACCATTAGGAAAACATATTTAGTCTATCCCAACTCAAAAACATACCCCTCATTAAGGCAGATCTTTTGTTGCTATACCCTAGCCTCCATCTTCAAGCACTTTGCATTGTGAAATCTTGGTGTACACCTCAATATTCTTCTTCCCTACACATTAGTTTGTTAAATATGTATGTTACATGTTAGGAATGATCCATTTCATAGGTCACAATAGCATTATACCTTGAAATGGATCAATCATCCATGAAAACCACCAAAACTAGTGAAAATTTTGTGTTATTCTTGAGGACAGTCAGCAATATGTTACAAAAAATGATTCCTAACATCTATCAAATAATTTAAAAGGTTAATTGAAAGTAAATATAGGTTCTTAAACCATCCAATTGATTATAAATTCAAAATGAATCAATAGATCATCAAAAAGACTCAAGAAAATGCAAGAAAACTGTGTTTTTTTCACTATTTCCTGTAGCAGTCCGTACAGTCTCCTCTCCAAATGCCCATCCTCCATACAAATGATAATTTTTGGGTTATAGAACCATTCCCCAACTGATCCAACCGATTTGGATTGATTACAATGCATAATTACCTCTAAAACACCTAAAACTCCTTTTCCTGCCTAAAGTGGATTTTTGAAAATTTGAATTTCCAAACTCTTATTCTATTAATTCCTATTAACTAGAAACCCTTCCAAACTATTAAATAATTATTATTCAACCTTATTGACATGATTAAACTTTATAAACCTATCTAGACCCCCTGGGACACTATTGGTCCACTTACAAGGTTTTTTGGTCCTATGGTCCTTTCAGGACCCTTAGGACTGTTGATATTCCCATTACATCTATTCATCCCAAATGCCATTATAGGCTCCAAGATACCATAATTGATGTTTTTATTTGATGGAAAGGTCCTCCTGACCCCTGAACACTTCTGAACTTTGAAGAGCTCCTTGAAGGCCTTGGGTGCTCCTGCACCACTAACGGAACTCATCAACCCCATACATCCTTGTGATCCTATGCCAAAGGAAATTTGAACCTGATTGTGATCTTTTGATGCTTTTAGCTTTTTTGTTATCATTTGTGCTCCCTATCATCACTTGTCATGGTCACCTTGATCCATCATATCATAGTGTGCTTTGACTGGTAAAACATAGGGGCATATCTTGATCTTTTCTTTATTTTTCTCTTCTTAGTTGTCCCACGTAGTACCCACCAAGATCCCTAAGGTCTTGTGTTATGCTAGGGCATCCTTGTGTGCTTGTGGTTATCCCAATACCTGGCTTGACCAAGGTCATCATGACTTTGAGGTGTTGGGATTTCCTTCTTGTTTGTTGTGTTTGTTTCACGCATTAGACACTAATCTACCTTGGTCATTTATACCATGGTGTATCGTGTATTCTGCTATAGAAAAAAATAGTGCTCTGAAGATGGAAAATTGCATTAGGATTGCATTTCATTTTCCATTCCATCATCTTGCATGTATTCCCCATACTATAATCTATCAAAATCTCCCCCCAATCCATTCATCCTTCATCACTCTCCCTCTGCTATCCATCCACTCTCTTATCGTCATCTCCTCAAGGGTATGTGTAGGATCATGATGGGAAAAAAGTGGAAATATGATGGGTATGTGGCTAATGACTTTTTTTTTAACCAAAATTGATGAAACAAAAAGGGTTTTTAAAGGAGATACCTAGTTTTCCACCAATAGAAATTATGATTTACTTTGAATTTAATAAGTAATTATTATTCATTTTCTATTCAAATTAGAACTAAAGTCCTGATTGATAGACTGATTGAAAAACATCTATAGCTTTCAAACAGTATCACATTTTTTGAATCCAAAACATGCGTCACATTCTATGCTTCGCATAATATAGGATTAAAAAAAGAAAATTTGAATTTCATGAAGTTTTGACCAAGTTAAGGTGGTCAAACATATGAGTTTTTTATATTTTTTAAAAGTTGTAACAAAAAAATTCATAATTAATTATTTACTTGGGAAAAAATTACAAAAAAAATGCATCACATTGGGACATGAGTCCTCTACTTATACATAAAATATTATAAAAAAATATTATCATTTTATTGTGGTTAGGGTGGTTAGACAAACACCTACTTATTTTTTCCCTGATATTTAAAACTTTCACCAAATAGATTTCCTTTTTTTTAAACAAACCTAGTAGTTTAGAAACTACATTCAATTTTCTATAGATTCTATTCTTACATATTTTTGAAATAATATAGATAACATTTTCAAATTTTTACGTCAAGTTTCCTAACTCTAATTTTTCTGATTTTTTTCCCACTTAAGGGCTTGTTTTCTCCATGATGATCATGCACATACCCTCAAACTTCTTAGAATAATATCGATTGATTATTGTAAGCATCTTGTCTTAAATCATTTTTATTCCTTTCATCCATCTCACATCCTAATCCAATCTTCTTTTCCCCTTCCCTTGTCGATCTCACCCCTCATGTGGCAGACCTGCCTGGGCCACAAGTGGACTTGCGCCTGCCACAGGTGGACCTACCCCCAGATGTGGGTAGACCCACCTAGCCTAGGGTGGACCCACCCTTGGCTATCGGTGGACCCACCTAGCTTTGGGTAGACCTACCCCGGCAGTGGGCAGACCCACCTAGCCTGGGGCAGACTTGCCCCCAGTTGTGTGTGAACCAGCCCCCAGTTGTGAGTGGACTCGCCCTTGACTATGGGTGGACTCACCTCTAGATGTGGGCAGACCCGTCTAGACTGGGTAGATGCACCTTGCCGATGGTTGGACCTGACCTCAGGTGGGTGGACCTGTGCTAGTGGAATTGCCCCTTCTCAGGTGGGTATGCCCCTCTGTGGGGTCCATTCACCTTTTTCCCTATCCTTTTCCATGGGTGAACTCGCCCTATACTGGGGAAACATCATATTTTTCCTAACATCCATTTGTGCTTAATCCATCTCATGTCGCTTATCATCCGCTCTCATCCATCCCTTTGCATCATCTTCTTCATCTCACTTCTCATCATCTCATCCATTTTGAGAGCACACCTGTGTTCTCTTGAACCTATATGTCCTCTCAAGGAGGCATCATTCATCCCTAACCTTCATCTTCACCCCCGTCATCTTCCTTCACAGTTGATCCTTTAATGACTGGGGCATCTTTTCCAATCTAACCATCTTCTTTCGAGTTATATGTTTTAATATTCTTTTAAATGATGCTACTTCGTAACAAAATCTCAAAGAGGGGAAAAATGTAGACACCTAAATTTGGACACTTTATCCAAATTTATGCCTTTTAATCTAAACATCCCCTTATCTACATTAATTAAGTATTATCACTATTATTTAATTAATACCTCTAAAAAAATTCTAATCCTTAAACTATCTAGTTAAATAAGTAAATACCTTACCTCTTTAAATACCCCTTTCATCAAATGAATTAAATAAATATGAAATTTATTTAATTCCTCACATGTCACATCCCTTCTTTAATCTTAATCAACCTCCTAATTCCATCATTAGGAATGTGCACATGCCTAATCCTTGATTAGAATGTGCCATATCCTTCAACTTTTACAAGTTGGCCTCTAATATCTCTTAGCCACGTAACCCTCCTCTAATCCTTCATTAAATAGTCTAATCAACCTCAAAGAATTTTTAATTCCTTTTATCCTTCCAAGGAATATTAAAATATTTTTTATCTTACCAATGTGATCTTTGACTTGTCACATCAAGTCACATATGAACTCTTCCCCATGGAATCTTTGACTTGTCACATCAAGTCACATGGGACAAGTGCTTACCTTTTTAGGCACCTTGTCTTATCCAAGGTACTTTCTATCTCTCCCTTTGGAACCTTGTCTTATCCACAAGTTTCCCCAATCATGTGAATTTTAAATTCATGTTTTGTTCCTCTAAGGTATTTTCTCATCCCCCAAGGTACTTGCAAAGTACTTGTTCCTCTTCCACATCATGTACCCTCCTTCCACCTCATTTACACATTGTCATTTCCAAGCCACTTCACATGCCACATGTCAAGATGTCAGGGCTTGTGAGTCCTCAACTCACCATAGCCCTACATCTTGGCCTTGTTGGTTTAATCTCAGCTGTCCATTTCTCTAGAGAATTCAAGATTCTCTATAAATAACCCCTTTTTCCTTCATTTTGGAGAGGAGATCATTGTGATAACCAAAATCTTGCAAAATTTTCACTTGAGCCATACTTAGCTAGAATTCCCATTTCCTTGCACACAACATAGCATCCTCATCTATTTCCCATCCATATTGCATCTCATTCATACATCTTTTTCCATCAAGAGGAGCATATATCATGTTAATAATCAAAGGGCCAACCAAAGGAGTAGCTTAACAAGGTATTATCATTCTATTTATTTTGTTAGGTTTAACTTTTAGCCCAATCTTGAGGTATTAGGTGTTTCGGTGGTTTTTTGCATGTTTTATGTTGCTGCTTGTTTTTGGGACCCTATTTACTCTTGATCACAAAACCTATGAAAGAAGATAAACAAGGGATGGAAAAAGCATTTAAGTTATTGGAAGATCATTGGAGTTCTTTAGACTTCATACCAAAATTTATGGGAGAATACAAAATTACAAAAAAAGAAACCGATAAACAAAAGCAACCGATGGTAATGTGAACACAAAATTAAAAAGAAAAATCACAAGGATCTAAAGACACAAGCTCTAAGGAAATTTTTTATGAAATAGATTATCAACAACCACCAAACTCGAAAGAAATGAAGAAACTTTATCAAAAAGGTTGTGACCTAATGAAACAACTTAGCTATAGTGGAAAATGATGTGGAAGGAAAGAAAAACCCGCATCTATGTTCCTATAGAGCCTAACACACAAGAAAAAAAAAGTGCTTTAGGGTATTGTCCTTCTATGATAACAAAAGCAACAAAAACACCCCCATTAAACATAAAAACCATCATGTGTAACCCTAAAACAATTCTCGCCTTGAAGCATCTTGAATTGATTGATACAACTTGCAAAGAATCATTGGAATACTTTGAAGATGATGAATCCTTGAAAGTAATGTTAGGATTTTATGATAAACCATTTACTCCTCCAAAAAAGAAATGGGTTACATGTGCTATGATTATTGTTAATCAAGAAGATGAAGAAAATGAAAGTAATGAGAATGATAAGGACAATGAAGAATGCAATCTTGAAATTTTTAAAAAAACCACACTTCCTTTGGGAGATACAATCAACATACCAATGGATATTAATAATGAGGAGAAAATGATTAAAATAGGAAAGTGCCTTGATGAAGATGAACAAGAAACCATGCAACTTTACTTCATGACTTTCTTGAACTTTTTTGTTGGAATTATTTAGATATGTCAAAATCTTTGCTAAAATAGTGACACACAACATAGTCCTTGCAGAGGATGCTAAACCAGTTAGAAAAAAGATACAAAAGATGAATCCTAAGATAGCCTTATTAGTTAAGGCTGAGAATGAGAAAATCCTTGAAGCTGGTTTTATATGACCTATTGATTATTCTCCTTGGATCCCAAATGTTTTTGTAGTCGTGAAACCTGATAATCATATTAGGATGTGTACAAACTTTCATGATTTGAATAAACATCTTTAAAATATGACTTTCCCCTTCCTAATATTGACATGATAGTGGAATAGACTGTAGGACATGCTTTGTTGTCATTCATGGAAAAAATTTCCTCATATAATCAAATATTTATCAACCCTCAAGATCAATACAAGACAACATTTACTACAACTTGGGGAACATTTGATTGGGTAGTTATTCCTTCTTGATTGAAGAATGTAGGTGAAACATATCAACGAGCTATGAAATTGATATTTCATGATTACATACATAATATTTTGGAAGATTATGTTGATGATATTCTAGCCAAATATTTAACTTGGCAAGACAATGTGAATATCCTTCAAAACATCTTTGAGAGAATGCGAACATATAACATGAGGTTGAATCTAAATTATTTTTTCGGTGGTGCATATAGTTGAAAACTTCTAGGTTTTATAGTAACTCATAGAGGCATTGAGGTGGACACAAAAAAAATTGATGCTATAGTTAACATGCCACCTCCTATAAACATTTATTAATTGCACACTTTACAAGGAAGAATTCAAGCTATCCATCATTTCATAGCATCCTTAGCAGATTGAACATTACCCTTTATGCAACTCCTTAAGCGAGAGGTTTAATTTAATTGGAATAAGGATTGTAAATCAAATTTTGAGAGTTTGAAAGATTATCTCGCTACTCTACCTGCTTTACAACCCGCTATGCAAGACACACCATTCATCCTTTATACAACAACATCAACCCATGCTCTCGCAACATTGTTGGCTCAACAAGATGAAAATGATAAATAACATCTTGTTCATTACTTTAGCCAAACTTTGATTGATTATGACACAATATACAACAATATAAAAAAAAAAATTTTCTCTTATATTCGCTACTAGTAAATTGAGACATTACTTGCTGAATACTAAAATACAAGTGATGACCAAATTTGATCCATTAAAACACATTTTCACTAAAATAGATTTATTGGCATGCCTAGCTAAGTGGTTTATGATGTTAACTGAGTTTGACCTTAAGTTTTCCTCGCAAAAGTAAATTAAAGGACAAACCTTGACTGACCAATTAGTTGACGCTCCCTCTCCCTTGGAATTACCTAATAATGATTCATTCCCTAATGATAATGTGTTGATGATTGAAACTAATGCATGGCAGTTATATTTTGATAGATTTAAGTGTAGAACATGCTCTAATGTAGGGGTTATAGTAGTTCTTCCTATAGGAAAGCCTCTTCCCTTTTCCTATCACTTAAACTTCCTATGCACAAACAACACAGTAAAGTATGAAGCATTAATTTTTGGGTTATGCATTGTTTTAACTTTGGGTTCTGAAAATATTAAGATATTTGGTGATTCAAAATTAGTTATTATGTAAATGAATGGATCATATCAAGAAAAGCATGAAAAATTATCAAAATATAAGGATCTCATGATGACTCTATTAAACACCTTTGATTCATATACAATTAATAATATCCCATGAAATGATAACTTGCATGTGGATGCAATGGCAAGTGTGGCCTCCTTATATCTCCTTAAGATCCTTCAAAATATTTCACATTCATTTTCCATACAATTATGAAACCATCCATAGAATATAAGGTCGAACAAGTGTTATCAACCACCATGGAAAGCTCTAGAGAATGGTATACATTGATATTTGATTATTTAAAAGAAGGCACCTTTCTTGATTTGACAACTAAGAATATTTGAGCCCACCTTCAAAAACTTGGGTCTAGATATATAATCCTACCGATGTGTTGTATAAAGGGTCATTTGATGGCCTTTTGCTGAGATGCCTTAAACAATCTAAAATCCCTATAGCACTTGTGGAAGCTCATGTAGGTGCTTGTGGAGGTCATTTTAGAGGAAGATCATTAGTTTAAAAACTAATCCATAAGGATATTATTGGAGACATATGGAACAAGATTTCTTTGAATACATTAAGAAATATCACAAATTTCAGGGAACCTAGAAATTTGATTCACACTCCTACTTTCAAGCTTCATCCCCATGTTCCTATTTTGCCTTTCTCAATATGGGGTCTAGATCTTAATGGAAAAATATCACCACCCTCTTCCATTGGACATACATTTATAATTACCACAATAGATTATTTCACGAAGTGGGTAGAAGCCATTCCCCTTCATTCAACAATGACCGATATATATTTCATTTCATATTGGAACACATTATTACTTTCTTTGGACTCCCTTCCATGTTAGTTTCTAACAATGGGAAACCATTTAAGAATAATAATGTGAAGAAGTTTTTAGAAACATTTAACATCCAACATCATTTTTCAACATGCTACTATCCTCAATCTAATGGTCAATCTGAATCAACTAATAAAATCCTTGAGCAAATCTTATGGAAAACAATATGCAAGTGGAATAAGGATTGGCTCATGCAATTGATATGTGTTATGGGTTTATTGTACTAGTATTAGAACATCGACTGGAAATACTCCTTATAACCTTGTCTATGGTACTAAGGTGATAATACCCTTGGAGTTAGAGAATCCTTCATTAAGAATCACTCTTCAAGGACTTATTGATGAAAAAACTTATAAAGAACAATGATTGCATCAGCTTGAAATGCTTGATGAACAGTGCATTAACACTCTTGAGAATATCCAAGCTTCCTCTAGAAAAATACAACATAGTTACAATGATAACGTCATCCCTTGTTCATTTAATAAAGGTGATTTGGTGTTGTTTAAAAATCAACATAACTTCAATGTCGCCTTGACGGAAAAAGGAAAATTCAATCCTAATTGGTTAGGACCTTAGATAATTGATGAAAGCTATGGGTTTGGAGCATACACATTTATTTAAATGGATGATACACCTCTTAAAGAACCTATTAATGCCACACACTTCCTTCTTAAATAGTGAGAATGATAAAGAAATGATGTTAGAGTTAGTAGATAGTATGCTATTTCACTTGCATTGCTTCATTCTTGACAAATAATCATTTGTGTGTCTTGAATGCTAAGGTAATTATTCAAATTAGTTTTGGGTTATTACTTTAGGTTTCATACTATTCATGTTAATGTTGTATGATTTGTTAGATGATGCTTATATGTATTTAATATTTTATAATTAGATCATAGGTGCATTTAATTTAGCATAACATACTCAATCATAATGTTACATCTAAAAGAAACTAGGATAGTTTTAATTAGATAACACATAACATGTTAGATAATGGAGACATTTATTAAATAGTCTTATAAAGACTATTTCATAAATCACATTGTCATCTAACTTAAACACATAAACAACCAAAAATAGATGTTCATATATATATATACATCATCAAAAAGTTTTAAGTACATGATATATAATGGGTATGTGCAGGATCATCATGGAAAAAATAGGCTCTTAAGTGGCAAAAAATTTAGAAAAAATAGAGTTAGGAAACTTGACATAAAATTTTGAATAAGTTACCTATATTATTTCAAAAATATGTAACAATAGAATCTGTAGAAAATTGAATGTAGTTTCTAAACTACAAGGAAGTTTTTAAGAAAAAAAAATCTATTTGATGAAAATTTGAAATTTCAATGTAGTAGTACTTAAATTTCAAGGAAAAAATAAGAAATAGGTATCTGTCTGACCACCCTAACCACATTAAAATGATAATAGTTTTTATAATATTTTAGCCATAAGTAGAGGACTCATGTCCAGATGTGATGCATATTTTTTTGTAATTTATTTCCAAGTAAATATTTAATTATGATTTTTTTATTACAACTTTAAAAAAGAAAAAAACTCGTATGTCTGACCACCTTACTTGGTCAAAACTTCATGAAATTCAATTTTTATTTTTTTAATCCTATAGTATGCAAAGCATAGAATGTGATGCATATTTTGGATTGAAAAAATGTGATACTGCTTGAAAGCTATAGATGTTTTTGAATCAGCCTATCAATCAGGACTTTAGTTGTAATTCAAATAGAAAATGAATAATAATTATTTATTAAATTCAAAGTAAAGCATAATTTATATTGTTGGAAAGCTGAGAATATCCTTTAAAAAACCTTTTCATTTCATCAATTTTGGGTAAAAAAAAAGTCGTCAACCACATACCCTAAAAATACCCATCATATTGCCACTTTTGGCCCATCATGATCCTACACATACCCTACTGCTATTGTGGCTTGTGGTCCCCAGATCCCTTGGGACCTAGTGATTGCATCCATCAAGAGATAGTCTATTGAGAGATGATGGTACATGACCGTGAACTAACAATAGAATCTAGTGCCTCCTATAAGCCTTGGGCTCATCCAACAGTTGTAGCCTCCCATACAATGGCTTCCATGTGCTCTCACTCTATGTGGTATTTATTTTCCTACATTCTTGTAACAACCCCATAAATTCTCTTGACCTTCACTGGATCTTGAGATGATCAAAGGTCCTCATATGCATCTTGCAGTGCTAATAGGTCACCCTCAGCTCAATCAACACACCTGGTAGCACTCTCATATGCACCTCTCAACCTCAAGAAAGGCTCAAACAACTATAGATGCTACTCGATGATGGGTGGGGGAATGTAATCTATGTTGATAGCCTCATCTATGATTGAAGGAGGTACTATCTTTGTCATTTCCCATTGGTAGAGATCATTGGACTCTCTCACAAACAATTCAAGATAGAAATCATAAAGATAAGCAGTACACATCATGACATATATATATATATATATAAAACCAAAGCATGAATATTAGCATAATTACAAAAGCATAAGCATAAATAATGTGTCATCACATAGATCTCTAGCCCATTGTGTAAAAATAGCCTTGTCTTGTGTAGGAGGAATAGAATATGTGCTAGCCTCTCTATGCTCATAAGTGTTGGAACGTGTTGTAGCTACTAACTACGATCTGGTAACAAAGGTGGGAACTAATTCTCTCTACTCATGGGCAACTAGACCTTCATTTGTTGTATCAATTTGTTTCCCTCACTCATCAGCTGGCCCTCCTCCTCCTCCTTATCCAAATCCTCCTCCTTGTCATAATAATCCTCTACCTCATTGAAAAATAGGTCTGTAGCCTTGACCCATGCCTCCTCACCTGTCTCCTCCTCATCATCCCTATGATTTGGAAGAGGCCTTGAAAATCCAATAGGCTGATCCATAGGAAATATTAGAGTTAGTCATGTTGCATCTCACCACTCCTCATATGCATTTGTAGCACCCACATCATTAGCATCAGAGATTGGGGAAATGTCAATATCTAAATAATCTGAATCACTAGATATAACATCATCGACTATGAGTCATCTCGTATCTCCTAGCCTCTAGGAAATCTACATTGATCACCTATAAAATGGTCATGCTTCTAGTGGCACGTGTATCTTTCTAAAATATATCATGACACAATCATAGTAGAATGGTCTCACTACATAGTCATGGCTCCCTAGTAGAAACTTGTCCCTCTACATCCTCGTCAACTAGTGAGTCTCAGCTAGCCACTATGACCTATTAGCTGGAAAGATCTCCATAAGATCTCCTCCTAATCTAGGCAGTCAAACCTAACTCTCTAGAATAGTAGGTTTCCATACTTCCATGCTCGTACTAGTGGGTAATTGAAAGAGTGTGGGTATCACAAGGCACATACAGAAGGAAATCTAGTTAGCCTGGTGCATGTGATATGCTCCAAGCATCAAACCTATAATAGCATACAATGCACAATTGTATCTACCTCATGGTAAAAAAACTATCCTAAATCATAGTAGAGATGTGCTAGTATGATGTGACCCCATACACAAATGGTCTTACGATGTTCCATCTCTCATATCATGTGCACTAGTCCCCCATCAAGGTGTGCTCCCTAGCCATTTGTGACTAGTACTAATGCTACAGTAAAAATCATTATCCTCCTTAGAAGTGGTGATCATGCATAGAATAGCCATTATAGCTCAATACATGGCCTCACGATCTCCTCCCAAATTAGACCTCCAAGATAGTATAGTATATCTTCTCTCATCTCCCTGTATGAATGGTCCTTTGAAAAATGGATAGTCTAGCCTCAAATAACAACTCAAAGAATGTGATGAACATGCTCCAGAGTGAGTCATCTCACCAATAGGTACATGAAAGGTGTAGCTATCTGCATCCCACCTCTATGCTAATGCCTCTACGTGGTATCATGGTATCTCATGGGAGGCATAAGATACACCTAGTATAACCCTATAACCCATAATATCTCCCTCTCCTCCTCTAAAAGCATTGTGGCTATGTCTCGTAGGTTCCAAAATAATCTACCACCAAGACGACACCACCTATAAGCATTTTTAAATCTTAAATCTATACATCAATAGTCAAAAAGTGTGGTAAAGTTGCTCTAGGGTACTCTTCTAAGGTTCCTAGAAACTTTATTCCCTTTTTGGGACACTATGACCACTAAAATTGTACTCCCTTCTTGGAGATAGTAAAATTCCTTGTCTAATTTGGACCTATTTTGGCACCATTACATTAATTACACATTAAAATCATCATTAATAGGACCCTAAAACCCATTATTTCATATCTTGAGGCTTATTTCACCTAAAAACCTAAAAAATCATTTAAAATACCAAAAATATCAAAAAACCACCTCAAAAAGCTACCCTTAGGTGGGACCCATTTGCCAAGGGTGGAAAATGAGTCTCATTTGGGGTCTTTCTCAAATTTGAGTGGGTAATTCACTATTTTAATTCAAATTTTTGTTGGATGTTGTCCTTTGAGATCTAAATAATGGTAAATTAGGTGTTAATGCCTATATAAGCAAGTTTTCAAGTGATTTTTATCATCTATGCAATTGAGCAAGCATTATCAAGAGAAATTTCAAGATAAAAGCTTTCAAATATTCTTCACAAGAGAATTCAAGAGTCTATTTGCAACAAAGTTGAAGCTTTGGAGCAGCAATAAAGCATCCTTTTGTAGGTCTTCAAGCTCACTTTCATCCAAGATCTAGAATTTCCAGAGGTGATCATGTTTTCCTATGGTGAATCATGAAAAATTCTAGGTTGGGAAGATGCAACTAACCATCAATCCAAGCCTAAGGACTTGTTTTCTAAGTGATTCCATCCTCCATTATCACTATACATTCAACCTAAGGAAGGTTTATGCATAATCAAGATTCATTTGAGGTGATTATAGGTCTCCTAAAGTAAGTCTTTGTAATAACCCATTCATAATTATTACTTAAATAATATTATTGCAAATGACATGTGAATATACTCCAAATTAAAAAGACACAACTAGTGGCTAAAATCCATCATAGCTACACATATCCATTTAAGATAAATCAAATATTATTATATTCACTTCAAAAGTAAAATTACAATATCAAGTTCTGCTTGGTTCATAAGGGCACAATGCCATTAGATAGTACATTTTCTATCAAGTACATAAAATATTTTACATCAAGTTACATCATAGACTATAGTAGTCTAGGAACCACTCAAGTTCTTCTTTGATGTTCACCTCCAATGGTGGATGAGAACATGGTTGAAGGAATTTACCACTCAACCACAAAGCTTATGCTTCCCCGGTATTCTTCTAACTTAAAAAATACCTAACCCTACATGAAAAGATTAGAAAGAGAACAACTTGCATGGTGGAATCTATTGTGTTCCTAACATCAACATGCAATTTATATCTACTAATTACAAAAGAAAGTGCAAGATCTATGCTAAGAATGGAAAAGAGTGAAATCATAGAGTTCATTCACACATACATAATGAACTATATTTCTTGGCCAACCATAAAAAGTGTGTTGCCACAAAAAAAAATGATAGGTTCTTGTAAAGCAAACCTATACTCTTTGTACTCCATTTCGACACCCATCCCAGAAGGTAATTTCTAATATAGTTCAACTATCTACCTCCTAGCAACAACTACCCATAGGTGCTCTAGTCAACTAAGGTATCACTATTCTATTATGATATATAACTATTTTTCCACATAAATATTTAAAGAAGAAAAAAAATAAAGATTTATGTATTTATATATATACTCTAAATAAAATTTAGATTTCAAGTTTCACAAAGTATTTCAAAGATTTGTCGTATCATTCTTATGACTATGTCTACTTAACATCTTAAGCATTTTCCCTTGTAAAAATTATTCTAAAAAAAAGAGAAGGTATGCCATAAGTATATGTATGTACATAGATAAAGTCTACATGCATACATATATATGACTCTACTAATGTTAAAGTTTGTGCATACATTCTGAAATAAACATATTTTGATTTATGATCTACTAATTGTATTTTTATTTGCATTTCATAGTCAAAATAAACATTCTAAGCAAGTTATGATAATATTTTCTTGCTTATTGTTAAATATTAATATTAGATGTTCCCACATGATCATTCATTGTTTTAACCAAGCAAGTATTGTTTCTCACTAGACAGACTAAACAAGTAAGTTGTTTACATTCTATACAATCATCAAATGAGTTTTTTGTACATGATCATTCATTGTTTTAACCAAGCAAGTATTATTTATCACTAAACATACTAAGCAAGTATGTTGTTTACATTCCAAAGAGTCATCAAATAGATTATTTACATATGAAAATTCAACAAAAAAGATAACTTTCAACAAAACAGAGTCTTTTGCAAGCATATCCACAGTTTGCATTGACCCTTTTCAGTCTCAGACTTGTATAGTTACATTTAAAAGATAAGGAACTATCATTTACTCTGTTTACTATTCTGAAATTAAACAATCAAAAAGCCTTGTTTCATGCATAGAGAAAAATGTATGTTCTTCAAATGCTAAAAAATTTCCTTTCTACAAACTTAAAACTATATGACATTATTAAGAAAAAAACGTAATTGACATGCTTGTCAAATCATACTCGAGCATCTACTTCAGTTAGAAGACTCAAAGAAACTCGGTGTTCAACCAAACTCATGCCTTTTTCCATGCTACCTTATTGGATATGATGACTCTGGATTTCACCCATTTCAAGGGCCAAGTGGTCCTTCATAGATTTCATAGAAAAATACTAATGAAGTTCTCCCTTACGGGCATCATAGTTTTTCCCCATATCATAAGCAATAGAACATCAATATATCATGCATAATCTATTGAGAAATTCAAGCAAACATTCCTACATCGATCATGATAATTTATTTTCCCTATTTGGCTTACAAGGGATGAACTTACACATTTCATAGGGTCAAGGGTAATCCTTTTCATGCAAACATGGCTCCACATTCACAGTATTGAGGAATTCCCTTTATTCTGTTATCATCCTAGCTGATAATGAGAAACATTGCAATTGTAAATGAAAATATAGTCAAATAAACAAGAGATACAAAGTTTGATATCCTTTGGTAGGGTCATTCTTCAATTCCCTATGGTTTTCCACTATCCAAGTTACACATTCCATCGAAATACATTATTTTGATAGCTACATTGTGGCTTAAAATGGTTTGCAACTAACACACAGTTTTGAGTAGAAGAGACTCAAAACATTGGTCTAACATAGAGGCTAGTTGACAAGATTCAAACATAAACCAAGTTATTAGGTCAAAGCCTGGTGATCCCTCTATGGGTATTGGTACATTGTGCCATCGGCTTAAGACGAGTCATATACACATTCAGACAAAAAAATTTACATAATATTGTGCTATCGATATGATACCCAAAACAATCCATTTCAATATAGAATTCTAGAAAATCCAAGTTGACCTCCTTGGTCAAGATTTCAATGAGAATTTTCATCATATTTTTCCCACTTCTTGTCAATTTCCTTCCCAATTCGTCCTTCTACTTTTTCCCACACTGTATATAGAAAATGGAAATCGCTCCTTTGCATGCAACTAGTTACTATCATTAAGGCCTTTATGCCATGGCCATAGATTCCCTCTAATTTTGAACATTGACTTGATGACTTTTTAGGCCATGATTGTCATGGGTCTACCTTGGAATATATTTCTTGATCTTCCACTATCTGATTTCATTGCATATCGGTTATCGCTTACATTTCAAATTTGAATTTGGTTATGAATACATACATACACACACACACATATATGCACATATATATATGTAGATATGTATGTATATATATAAGTACATATGTATGTATAAATATATGTACATATATATATATACATATGTATATACATACATATATACATATATATATATACATATATATATATATGTATATATGTATATATATGTACGTATATATATGCATACATATATACATATATACATATATATATTTACACGTATATACATACTTATATATATGTGTGTGTGTGTGTGTACATATATATATACTTACATATATGTTTCTTTATGCACTTTAAATGGCTTCATTCGCATCTTTCATACATTCGAATAACATACATTGATATATGTGTGTATGTGTTTTTTAAAATTAAAATCACTCATATACAAGTTGTTTTTATGAGTGCCTCAAGGGTTCCATACTTAAAGAAAATAATTTTTTTCCTACTATGCTTTAATTCCTTCAAAATACAAGCTTTTAATAGAAATTTAAATATACTAATCATTCATTTGTAAGCATTGAAATAGTTCGTATTGAAGAAAATTTTGTTTTCTTATATAAGCAAGTTAGTAAAATGCAAGTTATCATGCTACTTGTGGTGTGTGCATCTAGATTCCAACTGGCTTACCATTCAATCTAGCTAAACAATCCTACTTCAACCACATTCTCATCCTTTATCCTGTCACCTTGCAACTACACACACTTGCACTTGAAAATTGATTAGTAATGTTCAATTCTTGATGACATAATAAAAAAAGAAATACTTTTCTTTTTAGAATTTTCATAGTGTCAGCAGTAGTCAACTCTTCATATTTAACATTCAAATATTCCAGAATCTCCATTTAATATTTAATTGAATTTCATCAATAATTCAATTTTTTGTATTTAAACAAATATGTAATAAAATTGGGTTATGACATTATTATCCTCTTGGAAGAGACATCCTTTGATGTATAGTAAGTGAAAATGAATGACATCATCACTTTTGATCATTTATGTCTATTTCAACATCACATTTAATATATGTCTATCTCAACATCATTTCAAAGTACATGTCTATTTCAATATCATTTCAAAATATATGTCCATTTCAACATCTCATGAAATATATGTCTATTTAAACATCTCATGAAATATATGTCTATTTCAACATCATTCGAAAATATATGTCTGTTTCAACATCATTTCAAAATACATGTCTATTTCAACATCATTCCAAAATATATGTTTGTTTCAACATCATTTCAAAATACATGTCTATTTCAACATCTCATGAAATATATGTCTATTTCAACATCAAAAAGTTAAAGCATGAAATATCATAGTATGTCAAACCAAAAATAAATATCAAACAAGATCATTGAGTTCTCTTTCAAGAAAGAAAATGTGGAAATGAGTATTCTATTTCTTTTGCATCCTCCCAAGAAGCACTATCATTAGAATACTAGTCCCATTGGACCTTAAATTGAGCAATATATTTGCTCTACAACATAACATTGTGTCTGTCCAGGATCCTAATGGGCTCCACTAGCACCACTCTTGGGCCTTGAACCTACAAGGATTGCAAATCAAGTACATGATTCACATTAGGATGATATGGATTAACCAAATAAACATGAAACACATTATGTAGTTGAGTGAAAGAAGGTGGTAGAGCTAGTCTATAGACAATAGGGTTAATCAATTCTAGGACTTCAAATGGTCCCACATATCTTGGGTCCAACTTGGAAGACTTTCCAAAAGAAATAGAGATTTTGTGAGGTTCAACTCTCAAGAAAACCTTTTCCCCTATTGCAAACTACCTCTAAGTTCGATTCTTGTCAGCATAACTCTTTTGTTAGTTTTCCACCTCTTTCAATCTTCTCTTAATGGCCAACATTTTCTCTTCTACTTCCTTAATTAGTTTTTGTCCTACTATGACCCTATCTTCCAGTTTATCCCAACTGATAGGGATACGAAACTTTCACCCATACAAGGCCTCAAATGGTGCCAGGCCTAAGGAGGCATGATAGGAGTTATTGTAAGAAAACTCTACCAAAGGAAAATATTCTTCCCACCTATACTATTGGTCCATAGAATACATTCAAAGGATGTCTTTGACTACCTAGTTCACCCTCTCTATCTTTCCGTTAGTCTAAGGATGATAAGACGAGATAAAATTTAATTCAGTCCCCAATGTTACATTCAAGGTTGTCCAAAGCCTTGAGGTCATATCGGTGTCCCTATCAGAAATGATAGTCTCTAGCACTCCATGCAAACAAAAGATCTCCTGAACAAATTTCTTTGCCAGGGTCAACTATCCATCCTAAGGTTTCCCAGAAAGAAGTGTGCAACCTTTTCCAACTTATCAATCACAACCAAGATGACATCATGCTTATTCTTACTCAAAGGAAACCTCGGTATATAGTCCATACTAATCACCTACCATTTATATGAGCAAGTATGTCATGGGGAGAAAATAACCCAGCTAGGTGTGCATGCTTAACCTTGACTCACTGGCACTTGAAGCATCTAGCTATGTACTCCACTACATCCTTCTTGAGTTTAGGCCAAAAATACAAAGTCTTCAAATTTGTGATCATCTTAGATACACCGAGGTGTCTTGAATAAGGTGTGTTGTGAACTTCTTCCAAAACCAACTTTCTTAGCTCTCTAGAGTCTGGAATATACATTCTCCTCTGCTACCTCAAAATACCATCTGGTTAAATTTCATACTCGTCAAACAAATGATCTAAAATATTTTCTACTAGACTATTCTTCACTCTTTCATAGTGCTCATCCCTAGGTAGTTTCTAAATTACCTATTGCCTCAAATTAGACCTTGTTGAGATCATGGATGTCATATGTCTTCGCCTACTAAGATCATCAGCCACTCTATTTTGCTTCCCATTTATTTATTCAATTCCAAATTTGTACTCACTTTAGAATTCTAGCCACCTTCTTTGTCATGCATTAAGGTTTGGCTGGGTAAATATATAACTCAACTGCAAGTGGTTTGTCTTGAGTTCAAATGGATTTCCCAAAAGGTGATGCCTCTACATTTGTAAGGCATGAACTATGGCTAGCAATTCCAAATCATGAGGTGCATAGTTCACTTTGTGTTGCCTGAGCTTCCTTGATTCATATGCCACCACTTGTCTGTCTTGCATTAACACTACTCATGTTGCAACAACTCTTTGGAGGCATCTATGAGCACATTGAATCTCCCATTGGGGTTACGAATAGTTAGCACTAGTTTTTTCATGAGCCTCTCCTTTAGGTGTTGGAATGATAGATTGCATTTCTTAGTGCATTCAAATTGTGTTCCCTTCCTTTGGAGTGAGGTGATAGAAGATGAAATTTGGGAGAACCCTTGCACAAATTTCCTATAGTTCCCTAAAAGTCCCATGAATCTACAGACTTCTCACACATTCTATGACACTATCCATTCCACAATTGCCTTCATCTTTTTTGAGTCCATGGAGACCCTTTCAGCCAAAATTATATGGCCCAAATAGTGCACTCGGTCCTAATAGAAGAAACACTTAGATAGCTTAACAAAGATTTTCCTTTCTCTTAGTCGTTGAAAAACTATTCTCAAATGTCTATCATGCTCTTTGGCAGTCTTTAAGTAGACTAAGATGTCATCAATGAATATCAAGAAAAATTTATCCAAGCAGTCTATACACACATTTTTCATAAGGTTCATGAAGGTTGCTGGTGCATTAGTTAAGCCGAAAGGTACCACTGTGAACTCATAATGTCCATACCAAGTTCTGAATGCAATCTTCAGAATATCTTCTTCCTTTATCCTCAAATAATGGTACCCTAGCCTAAGATCAATTTTGGATAATACGGTTGCTCCCTTCATTTGGTCAAATAATTCATCAATCGTGGGAAGTGGGTATTGGTTCTTGATGGTAACCTTGTTCAACATTTGATAATCTATGCACAGATGCAAGGTCCCATCCTTATTTTTCACAAAAATAATTGGTCGACGCTCCCCAAGGAGACACATTGGGTCTTATGAGTCCCTTGTCCAACAATTCCATTAGTTGGGCCTTCAACTCATAATGTTTTGTAGTGGTCATTTGATAAGGTTCCTTGGATTGAGGCTCAGCTCATTGGACTAAGTCGATAGAAAAAATGAATTCCCACTTCAGAGGAAATTGCATAAGTTCTTAAGGGAATACATACTAGAACTCTTTGGGAATAAGATAATCATCTAAATATGGCTCCTTGTTGTCCAGATTACTAACATGCACTACATAAATTGCACACCCCTTTTGATGAGCCTTCTTAAGCTACATTGTAGAAATTTTTCTAAGCTCTAAGGGTCTTTGCATTCCACAAACCTCAATTGGGTTTCCATAATCATCCAGATAGTTGAATACCTTATCCTCATAGTTCACTAAAGCTTTATGCTTAGATAACCAATTTATCCCCAAAATCACATCATATGAGCCTAAGGGTGCCACATACAAGTTGACCTGACTTTGGAAGGTTGGAAGTTCTAACTCACTGCAAAAGTGACAAGTATCTACCCTCTGCTCTACTCAATTTCCATATTGGACTATCCATGAGTTTGCCATGTACCTTGGTCTAATGGGTATCTTACATATAATTCTAGGATCTACAAAACATTCAGTAGCTCTTGTATCAATTAAGATAGAGACAGATTGGGCATAGAGCTTATTTGTTAACTGAATTGAAAAATCTTGATATTTTTCCTTCCTATTGTCTGGACTGCAGCATGGATCTAGTGATTCTATTGATAGCTTCCTTCCCTTTGGGTCTTCTTTTGGTTGTCCTTTCCTTTGCCTTTATTTTCTTTCTTATTCTTTTCACTATTACCATCTTTACCCTTGTTCCACGATTCACTTCCCCTCTTGAGGTTACAAATCTAATGGCTCTTTTCTCCCTTATAATATTTATTCTTCCCATAATGAGACTTAGAAATTGAATTTCTATGAAGATTTGACCATTTTTTTAGCTTCTATTCTTGTTTGGTGGCTTTCTAAAAGAATTCATTCATGGTTTGAGGCTCATGCATGTCTACCTCAGCTCCTATGTGGGTTCTGAGTTCCATTATGAATCTTTGATATGGAACTATTCATCCCCCTGATATTGAGGTACATACTTCAACAAGTTTGTGAAATTTTCCCAATACTGAATCACAGTCGTATTTCCCTAGGTTTAGTTTTGAAATTCCATCACTTTCTTGTCAAAGAAAATTTGTGGTATCCATCTCTTCCAAAAATCTTAGAGGAATATTTCCAAAGTGATCTTAGTAGGTTGTAGGTTTTATTCCAACTTCTCATTATCCCACCATGTCACTGCTTCACCTAAGAGCTGATACATAGCCCATGCCACCTTAGTCTTCTCAGAAAGGTTAGGAAGCCAAAATTATTTTTCCATTTCTATAATCCAAGCCTCAACTCCTATTTTGATGGCCTTGCAATCAAACTTCAGTGGTGCTAATCTTTTGAGTTCTTTTTAAAGTTCCTCCTCAATTCGCCCTAATGGACCTGCCCTTGGACCATTGCTTCCTTTACTTCCTATTGCATTCCTATGGTCCTAGTCCTCTCGTGCCACTCAAACCTCTTACTCAACAAGATCCATGCAAGAATCTTGTCAATTTAGAAACTCCAAAATTTTCTCCAATCTCTTGTTTGGTCTATTATCAAAACCACTACCACCCTTGTCTTGCTTGGTGGTTACCATGATGTCTCACACTTATACTGCAACATAATCATGTTCATCACATATCAACACAAGGTTCTATGAGTAAATGTTCTTATGTTACATCCTTAAATTTTCAATATGCATACATCCTTCAACATAGCAAACATACACAATCATGCAAAATACACACATTTTAGAGCCTCCCATTGAACACACCAAAATATCATTAAATTTTATTTATATTTAGGTTGAGTCAATAGACCCTTATTTGCAATATGATTTAGGTTACATCATTCTGATTTCTAGGTGTTAGTTAGAGGAAATTCCTCTAGATCATCATCTGAGTTTACATCTGAATTTGCAAATGAGGATGGTTGAGCATGCAGGCCCTCCTTTTCCTCTTTAGTCAATAGGGGTACATTAGGTCCACACCCTAGAGGCAAGTCCTATATTGTGGAAATATTTTTTATTTTAGGTGTTTGCTTCTCCTCAATCTTCAAGCCTCTTTCTAGCTTTAGTTGTGTAAGAGCTTGTGCTAGAAGTTCATTGCCATTAGGAATTTCTGATGGAACCTTTTCCTTAATGTTTCCATCCTTTATGTCATTCTTATGTCAGGTTCTAACAATTTTCCCTTTTATTTTTCCTTCCTCTAACCTTCCCATTCCTCCATTTAATTTAGGTTCAATCAATTCTAAGGACTTCTAGTTTTGGGTCAAGGGTTGATTGCCCTAGTCAACTATGGTAGACACAAAAAGACCTAGAGTTGAACCCTAAGCTCTGATACCAAATGTAATAACCCATTCCTAATTATTACTTAAATAATATTATTGTAAATGACACATGAATATACTCCAAATTAAAAAGACACAACTAGTGGCTAAAATCCATCATAGCTACACATGTCCATTTAAGTTGAGTTAAATATTATTATATTCATTTCAAAATTCAAATTATAATATCAAGTTTTGCTTGGCTCCTAAGGCCACAATGTCATTAAATAGTACATTTTCTATCAAGTACATAAAAGATTTTACATCAAGTTGCATCATAGACTATAGCAATCTAGGAACCACTTAGGTTCTTCTTCAATGCTCACCTCCACTAGTGGATGAGAACATGGTTGAAGCACTTTACCGTCCAACCACAAAGCTTACATTTCTCCAATATTAATTTGACTTGAAGAATGCCCAACCCTGCATGGAAATTTTAGCAAGAGAACAACCTGCAAGGTGGAATATGGTGTGTGCCTAACATCAACATGCAATCTCTATCTACTCATCAGAAAATAAAGTGCAAGATCTATGCTAGGAATGATAGAGAGTGAAATCATAGAGTTCATTCATACATACATAATGAACTATATTTCTTAGCCAAGAATAAAAACTGTGTTGCAACAACAACAAATGATAGGTTTTGGTAAAGCAAACCTATACTCTCTATAATCCATTTTGGCACCTGTCCCAAAAGGTAAATTTATAATATAATAGCTATCTACCTCCTAGCAACAACTACCCATAGGTGTTGTAGTCAACTAAGGTATCACTGTTGTGTTATGGCATATAACTATTTTTCCACACAAATCTTTAAAAAAGAAATATTCAGAATACAAATTTATGTATTTACATATATACTCTAAACAGGATTCAGATCTCAAGTTTCATAGATTATTTCAAAGATCTATCATATCATTCTTATGACTATGTATACTTAACATCTTAAGCATTTTCCCTTGTAAAAATTACTGTAAAGACAAGACAAGGTATTCCACAAGTATATGTATGTACATAGATGAAGTCAATGTGCATACATATATATGTTCCTACTAATTTTAAATTTTGTGCATACATTCTAAAATAAACATACTAAGATTTATGATCTACTAATTGTATTCAATTGACATTTCATAGTAAAAATAAACATTCTAAGCAAGTTATGATAACAGTTTCTCACTTACTGTTAAATATTAACATTTGTTGTTCCCACATGATGATTCATTGTTTTGATAGAGCAAGTATTTTTTCTCACTAAATAGATTACACAAGTAAGTTGTTTACATTCTATACAGTCATCAAATGAGCTATTTGCACATGATCATTCATTGTTTTAACCAAAAAAGTATTGTTTCTCACTAAACAGACTAAGGAAGTATGTTGTTTACATTCCAAACAGTCATCAAATAGATTATTTACATATGAAAATTCAATGTACAAAGATAACTTTCACCAAAACAAAGTATTTTGCAAGCATATCCATAGTTTTCATTGACCTTTTTCAGTCTCAGGTTCATACAGTTACATTTAAAGGATAGGGAACTGTCATTTACTCTATTTACTATTTTGAAGTTAAATAATCAAAAGTCCCTATTTCATACAGAGAAAAAATTCTATTCTTCAAATGCTAAACACTTTCCTTTCTAAAAACTTATAACTATATGGCAGTATTAAGAAAAAGACATAATCGACATGCTTTTCAATATCATACTCAAGCATCTACTTCAATCAGAAGACTAAAAGAAACTCATTGTTCAACCATAATCGTTCCTTTTTTCCAAGCTACCTTATTGTCTATGATGACTCTGGATTTGACCCATTTTAAGGGTTGGGTGGTCCTTCATAGATTTCATAGGAAAATACTAATGAAGTTCGCCCTTATGGGAATCATAGTTTGTCCCCATATCACAAGTAATAGAACATCAATATATCATGCAGAATATGTTGAGACATTCAAGAAAACATTCCTCTATCGATCATGAGGATCAATTTCCCCTACGTGGCTTACATGGGCCAAACTTACATGTATTTCATAGGGTCGAGGGTAATCCATTTCATGCAAACATGGCTAAATATTCATAGTATTGAGGAATTCCCTTTATTTTGTTATTGACCTTGTTGATAATGGGAAACATTATAATTGTAAATGAAAATATAGTCAAATAAACAAGAGATATAGAGGTTGATATCCTCTTGTAGGGTTGATCTTCAATTCACTACAATTTTCCATTATCCAAGTACATTATTTTGATAGCTATGATGTGGGTTAAAATGGTTTGTAACTAACATAGACTCACTGGTAGAAGAGACTCAAAACATTTGCCAAGCACTGAGGCTAGTCAACAAGCTTCAAAGATAAACCAAATTAGGAGGTTGAAGCTTGGTGATCCCTCTGTGGATGTTGCTAGATTGTGCCATCGGCTTAAGCCGAGTCACATATGTTGGAAGACTAGAATCACTGAGAGGGGGGTTGAATTAGTGATTCATAAAATTTAATCTTTTTCAAAACCAAGAATTTATGTTTACTTTTGAACCAAGGGAAAAAATAATAGTTTGTGAAGTAAATTTGACTTGTGCATTAAATATGTATTAGACATATGAATAAAACATTGTCGTGAATTAAGAAAAAGACTGAACCAAATGAATACTTTTATACTTGCTCTTGTATCAGAGTTCATAATATTAACAAAACATTTGAGCATGACATTTTGATATAAACCTTTACAAAAGAGAAGAAAAGGAAAAAAACCAAATGACTATTTATAGAACAATTTTTAGTAGTGCTAAACAACATTGTATTTTCATTAGCCATGAATCAAATAAACATATCATCAATAAATATTGAAGTGAAAATGTTTTACACATTCACATGTATCAGATCCCACAATAGAACCTTCTATGTATGATATGTTGACTAAAACTTAACAACATTTAATGCAATTGATTTCATATTGAGATCAAACAAATAAGAAGAATCACACACTAAATCATCACATAATGTAATGTTTTGTCTAACTGGAAAACCCTCTTAGGGAATAAAAACACTCAAAAAATATATCACTTTATTCAGATAGAGCACCATCTTTACAAAGTTCAAGAGCACTCACTCCAAGGAGTACCAACCCCTCACTAATTTAGAGCACCTACTATAGGAGCACCAACCCTTTACTGATTTAGAGCACCAACTCTAGGAGCACCAATCCCTTTATAAGGAAACAAATTATAACATTATATCAAAACCCTAGAAGTGCAATTTTGCAACCCTATAATTACAATAGAAGACTATGAATATCCTCATTAAGCACATTGAAGAATGTTGTATGACAACATTTTCAAGAAATTTAATAATCTGGTAAAAACAACAAATATTTTCAATGTAGTATCTTCTATATCAAATATCTGAAAAACATCATATTACTCTTTTTAAATTAATAAAAATGTGTGAAAGCCATCTTTTAAAGACCCTACAAATAATAACCTCTATATGTCGTTTGAATAACTAAAAAATCAACTCGAGTTAGGGTTTAGATACCATAAATAGAAAAATAGTTACTTGAGAGATACGAGAGGCCTTAATCAAATTTCTTTTTTTCAATAAATGTTAAACATTTTCCCAAATAAAAAAAAATATTCAGATAGATTTATCCTTTGAAATATTCTATACTTTTCTTCTTCAAAAGAAATATTACAACCTAGAACAAAAAAATTCCTCCCCTTGTTGTCGAAGGAAAATTCAACTATAAGAATACCTGAAGTTGAGCTGAGAATCCACTGTCTAGCCAAAAAATTAACACTTCTACAGTCAAAGCTCCAAAATTTAAACTATGTATTGCTAACTGAGCTCATACATTGAGCTGAGTATATAAAACCACTGCATACTAACAATAAATCCAACTATCATTGTAGAGACAAGAAACTCCATGGAAGCTAGGGTTCCAAAATGGAGAAACAAAAGAATGCCTTTCTCAAAAAGCTTGCTTTGAATAACTTAGAAGCCTTTTAAAAAAAATGATCATTTGAAGTCTGGAATAAACAAAAATCAATAATACACATGATTTAATTAGACATCATAATGATTTTGAGTCTGATGTCAAAGAGTTCTGCCATGGATTCCAACACACATTATTGCCACATCACAACCAAACATATGTTGTTGGTGCCAAGTCACCAATTCAATCATCGATAACTTTCAAATACAATCATAATTCCTTGCACTGCCAGGTCATCTAATAAATGAATCCAATAACACTTATTTTGTGTGTTGTCAATTATGGTTGTCGACCTTTTCAAAAATAGCTTGTAATAATAAAACCTTTAGTACCTAATACCATATATTATTGATGTCACTGCCATGTGACTTTAACAAAGATAATTCCAATGTGAGATGAAATAACGATGCAATATGCCAAGGTAATCAACAATACAATGCACCAAAAGAAACCAATTAAGGTTTGTATCATATACCACATTAAATAATCAAGCAAGATTCTTATGAACACTTCAATATTGATTATCATAGCAAGGCCCATATAGAGAAGTCACCTTATAATGTCCATGTAGAGAAATCAAAGAACCATTGGCACAATGATATTGTCAAGTCAAAAATTCCATGAGATATGCAATAGAAATGTGCATAATCAAACACATTAAAATGTAACAAGAAATACCAAATGGCCTTAGTCACCTGAGAAATGATTGTTTTTTCAAACTGAACCTACAAATGATCAATCAAAATATGATTAGATAACCTATGACATGCAACCTCAAATCAAGCCTTCAAATGATCCTAAAATTGATCAATTCTGAGTAACCTGTACAATGCCTCACCAACATAATCATGAACACTGAAAGAATATCATGTAGAGTAGATCCAAAACTGAACATCATGGATATCCTGAAAGTGAAGTAGCATCAATCTAAAATCTAAAAAATGAATAGTAATGAATATCCTAAAACTCATGTCCATAAAAAAATTCCACAAAGTATCATTGCCAATATCAAGTGATTTAACATGTCAAAGATACATATCATTCAAAGACAAACTGAGCATGGGCAACTGTATTATACCATTTGCATATCATGGGAACCAATCAACCTAACAATCAATGAGAGAATGCATCTTGCATCTTGTCAATATCCACCAAGCAAATCATCACATTCATATCAACAAACCACTTTTGACATCAAGGACAAACCAAAAATAACTGAGAGCCAACAAACTCCCCCTTTTTCCTTGATGGAAAAACACATACTTTATCTCCCCCTATTTTCCTCAATGACAAAGGATAAAAGAAGATAATATGAGATTCCAATAAACAAATAAGAAGCCAATCAACTACAACAAACGAAAATATACAAGAGAGATAGGAATGTAAACATGTAGAAAAAATCCCCCCCTACAAAGAAGCACTATAGAAAAATATATCAAAACTGGTATCATTACTCCTCTTTGAGTACCACATTTGAACAAGGATAAAGAGAATTCAACAAGTAGAAACATAATTATTCAAGTTGTTCCAGATGAATCCCTAATTAAACAGTACCACACTGTGCACATTATAAGCATAAATTTTTGAATACCATGAAGGATGTGAACATTGTCAACTAAATCTCATAAGATGATAAACATCATATCATGCTAGAAACAACTTCTTTTTGTACAGCAACAAATTACTATCAAAGAACCAATGTCTCAAGCAAGAGTTGAGATATCAACCAACTTAGTATCAAGCATGAATCAAGGAAGCATAAAAAACTGTCACCTATCTTACCAATTGTCTTGAACCATGTCAACAAAATAATGATCAACTGTGTGAACCAACAAAGTACTATCACTTGCAAGTTAAATACCATGAACTTCCAAGTAACAACAAAGCACTATTATGCCAAACAACTATTCCATTGTACTATCATTATCCAAGCAACCTTTCAAAGATCCATATCCAAAACTCAAACCAAGGCTAACTATCCTTGCGTATCAATATTAGAAAACAAAGCACTGTTAACCAATATCAATGTTTCATCTTGCCTTTTGTCATAGAGATATTACTTGCTCCCCCTAAAAGTAACATTTGGTCAAAGCCACAATAATGTTCAAGTAACCTTTCCACAGATCATCATTAAGACCATATCTAACAACTAATCCCTTCTCATCTTTTGATAATAATGTCAAAGAAGTTACAAGAAAGGACCATTATCACCAGGTAGTAGGATATTCATTGACTACAAGTAACATTGAAAGTTCTGCAAGACTCTACTATTTTCATATACAAAACATCTATACCAAGTAGTTGTGATACATTATCATCAAACAAAGTTCCAAGGACCATCCTAGAGCAAGGTTCCAGAAACCATTTTACTGTGTATGGGAAAAAAACACTACTATAAAGCCATTGCTCACATCACAAAACATAAACAAAATATGCTTGATATACTTTGTCAATAATAGGAAATTTGAACGGTCAAGCACATCATTGTAATGCTCAAGATTCATTGTTTCAAAAACCATAACTTACTGCAAATGATAAGCATGACTACCACCATTTAATTAAAAAATGACACTGTCCATTTTTTTATGCAAGATAACTATATACTTCAACATAACACTTCATTGACTCCATATATTGACATCACAACAAAACATTTCTACTTACTGTCACTTTGATTTACAATACAATTATATGATGTTAATTCATAGACCACTAAACAGATCACTCCACATAAGTATTGTTCATAAAAACATGCTATCAAAGATACACTCAGCAAGAATATACTATCATTTCTAGGTCGGTTAGCACATGAAAAGCTGTCAACAATTAACATGCTCAATAGGGTATGTGCAGGATCATGATGGGCCAAAAAGTGGCAATATTATGGGTATTTGTAGGGTATGTGGCTGACGATTTTTTATTACCCAAAATCGATGAAACGAAATGGGTTTTTAGAGGAGATTTCCAGCTTTCCACCAATATAAATTATTCTTTAATTTGAATTTAATAAATAATTATTACTCATTTTCTATTAGAATTACGACTAAAGTCTTGATCGATAGGCTGATTGAAAAACATCTATAACTTTCAAAGGGTATCACATTTTTGGAATCCAAAACATGTGTCACATTCTACACTTCACATACTATAGGATTAAAAAAATAAAAAATAAATTTCATGAAGTAATGACCAAGTTACGATGGTCAGATATACGAGTTTTTAAATTTTTTAAAATTTGTCATAAAAAAATCATAATTAATTATTTACTTGGAAAAAATTACAAAAAATATGCATCACATCCGAACATGAGTCCTCTACTTATATATAAAATATTATAAAAAATATTATCATTTTATTATGGTTAGGGTGGTGAAGACACCTACTTATTTTTTCCCTAAAATTTAAGTACTCTGCATTGAAATTTCAAATTTTCACCAAATAGATTTTATTTATTTTTAAATAAACCTAGTAGTTTAGAAACTACATTCAATTTTCTACATATTCTATTCTTACATATTTTTGAAATAATATAGATAACTTATTCAAATTTTTACGTCAAGTTGCCTAATACTGATTTTTCAAAACTTTTTGCCACTTAAGGGCCTATTTTTTCCATGATGATCCTACACATACCTCACACCAAACAAACCATAGAAATACAAGAAATCACTACCTGTGTTATTAATTTTACTGCCTCTATAAATCATTGTCACAATCATTGCACTTTCACAAATCCACTGTCACAGTAAGCTGAGTAAACAAGAGGTAATTGTCATCATCGAAACACTGCATACTATTCCACAAATCCTAACCGCTTTTCCCATGATCATCAATGAAAATATAATCAACATTGAATTGTCCTAGATCTCAAATAATCAACATTTTTTTAGATTACCATGCATAAGAAAATATAGATGACCTTCATTTCATGATATCATTGATTGTCCACAATGCAACATTGACTATCATAACAGTGGGCTTGTTTTAGTGACTGTCCTTCATGCAAAGAGTCTTCAAACTCCCATGAAAAAATAAAATAGATCACACCACAAATCTTGACATAGGATGTACAATTCCAAACAAGATCATCATGATTAACTCCTTGGGTCAAAAGATAAGACAGTGATTATCTCCTCCTGAGTTTAAGCTAGTTCTTATGCATTGGATAATATCTTTTGATTAACATGCATTGATTTTGATTTTTCACCTCCCGAATCTTGTTTTCTTCTCCATACTTGTATAGGATTTTTCTTCTCCTTACACAAGGTATTCTTTTGCTTTTGTTTCAACATGTAGTCCCTAGATGGCTTTATCAAACTTTTGTTACACCATTGTGGTTTGTGACCAAATCCATTACGCCTATAACATATAATGGTGTTTTCTAGACCAAAGAGAGGATAATTTCTTCTAGGCATGTTGTATGAACCTCTCTTGACATTCCTTACATGATTATGACTTGTATTCATCCAACAATTTCTTGTACAATTTCATGATCTATGTACATAAGCATTACAACAATAGAAATAGCCATGAAATTAAGAATGGTTATACCTGATAAATGGAGATCTTGATGGTCTTTTTGTCCTTTCATCAACCCATTTATCTTTTGTCTGAGCAACAACAATAATGTGACCAATATCAACCTTCACTCTTGGTGTTTTCTTGGTTGTAAACTTCTTTCCATCTGCAGTAGCAAACACTATCTCATGTTTACATTTTTCTATAGAGCTTTGTCCAACTTCATATCCCACTCCTGTAGGATCCATAAAATGCTTTTTTTTGGCAATCATCTCATTCAATAAATTAGTACTATGATCAAATTTTTGACTTTTACGTAATTGAACCTTGACACTTTCAATCTCTTTCCTTAATGCAATTACTTCTTAAAATTTTAGACATTCAATATTTTTAACCTCCAAATCAGACCTTACAACATCTGCTATCATTTTACATTGTTCAATTTCAATTTTCTGACTTATAATCATGTCATCTTTAAGAGTTAGTTCTTTTAACACGAAATCATTATCTGAACTTTTCTTCAATAAATTAACCTCATTTTCTAGTTTATTACACAATTCATCCTTGTATTTTAACTTGGCTTCCAATCCCTCTTTAGTCTTTTTTCTATCAACCATTTGGGCTTTCAGAAATTCAATAATCTTTTTATCATCATTATGATCTTGTATTGTAGCTTTATTAATATTGACACTTTCTTGTAGGCCTACCTTAAGATCTTCATTATCTTTTCTAAGCCTCTTAAGTTCATCTAAGGTGGCAAGCAATTCTTCCTCCAAATCAACCTCAAATTCATCACCTTCATATTCCTTTTCACTTACTACGTGAACTTCCTCTTCTTTAGCTATAGGATCACATTTAGTATTGATTGGCAAGGGTGCTACTTCACTAGACTTGATACTAGTCTTTTTCTTTTGACTTCTATTTCTTTTGTACTTACCCATAGTACTCCTCTTATCAAGAACTTGGTTGAACTTAATTTGGTTAGGCTTATGAAAGGGTCTATCTCTTTACACCAAAATCAATCAAAAGAAAATATCTTTTCATAAAACACAAAGACTATACCATCAAACAGAAATACCATCTTGAACTTGTGACATATTTAACAAACTTCCAAGACTAGAATCAATCCTATGTTGATTAGACCTATACAAGGACCCTACACTCTGATACCAATTTTTGGAAGACTAGAATCACTGAGAGGGGGCGTGAATCAATGATTCATAAAAGTCACAATCTTTTTCAAAACCAAGACTTTATGTTTATTTTTGAACCAAGGGGACAAATGACAGTTTGTGAAGCAAATTTGACTTGTGCATTAAATACAAATTAGACATATGAATAAAACATTGTTATGAATTAAGACAAAGATTGAACCAAATGAATACTTTTATACTTTCTCTTGTATCCAAGTTCATAATAGTAACATAACATTTGAGCATGATATTTTGATATATAAACCTTTGCAGAAGTGAAGAAAAGGCAAAAAACCAAATGACTATTTATAGAACAGTTTTTACTAGCGCTAAACAACATTGTATTTGCATTAACCATGAATCAAATAGACATATCATCAATAAAGACTAAAGTGAAGATGTTTTACACATTCACATGTGTGAATCCCAATCCAAATACCTGCAAAACACAATGAATGAATACATTAAAAGGTGAAATGCAAGCAAGAATAAGGATTCCCCATGAAATCTATTAACAAAACTCAAAATAGGAATGAAAAGATGAAAATAATGAAAGAACAAGAAAGTAAATCAAATCCTATTGAAAGCAATGCAAACTCTTGATCTCATGGGAGAATTGGTGCCAATTGGATGTGAAAATTGGCCTTTTCCCAACTCCAATGATGCAAGATTGATATGTGATGACGAGTGATCCACTTTGTTGATGCTTGATGTATGCTCCAAGATGAAAATCTGCATAAAACCTAACTATGCTTGGATGAATATTGATGATAAGTTGCTATGGATTTGAGTATAACAAGTTTACTCAAATTGTGGATGATGAGATGAGGAGATTAACCTCTTATTTATAGATTGATAAGTTGAAAGCATGCCCAAAATAGAGCAATGTGGGACTAAGAATGAGCCAATGACAAAATGCCACTTGTCAACTTGTGAATGGATGGAGGATGTGCAAGTTTTGAAGAATGTGCAAAGAGAGGGGAGATTCAAATTCAAAACATGGCTTGAAGGATGAGGTGAAAGGTGAAGCAAATGCACATGGCTCAAGAAAAAAACATGTAAGAGATTTTAAATGCTTTGTTGGAAGGACTTATTCCCACTTGGATTTTGAATTCAAATTAGGGGAATATTCCTTAAAAGATGCCTTATTGAAGGAAAATAGAAATTTCATAAATCAAAAAAGTCTATTTTCATGTGCAGGTTGCAAAATCTAGAGGATTTGATGGATTAGGACTAGCATTAATCATGATTTGATTAATTTAAATGATGTTAGTTGATTTGACCATTTTGACTTAGATTTTAGGATTTAAATAACTCAAAATGAGAAAAGAATGATTTAGACTTATTTAAATAAATATTTTTGATTTATTTAACCAAAGGGGGTGATGTTAGGTTAAATTAGATAAATGTTTGATTTATTTAATTTAATTAGATTAACTTTAGAGATTTAATCAAATAATATAGATTATTTAATTAAATAAAGATAGGAAGATGAAATGACCTAGCTAATTACACAGAGATAATGATTTAATTAGATTGAGGGATTTATTTAATGAAAAGGAGAATTATGATGAATTTAATCAAATAAGGTTATTCGAGTAAATGGTTAGATAGAGGGATAATTTAAGATGAAGCGATGCTAGTAGATCAGGATTGAGTGTATGTACATTTTACGTGTCTACATTTTGCCCCTCTTTGAAGCGATGCACTTGTTGCATTGGTTCAAAGAATAACCTTGCTAAGATCAAAGTTCAAAATTTCTCTGATTTTTTCAAATGCCCCATTGCTGCCCTAGCGAATGAAGAATTACACTGGTATACTACCCCCTCGAGAGATTGGGTGAAGAGGTTTGATTTGAGGGTCGATCTCTAGACAAAGAGGTTCAAGATCAGTTCAACTTGAATATTTGATGTAGACAAATTTGATGATGTAGACAGTCATCAGCCATGGGTAGCCTCATGCCTATTTTTTATATATTACACCCACTTGATCCTAATTTGTACCATGACAGTGACATTATTGATGATGAGATGATTATGATGTTTATATGTAATGGATGATATGATGATGCATGGATGATATGGATGCACATGATTTGATATGATGATGCTTGGATGATTATGAAAATAGACGATAAATGTATGGTTTATGAGATGTTTAGAATAACCAATCTATATTATGCAATGATGGGGATGAATGCATGTGCTATGATTAATGCTTTCTATATGATATGATATGCATTATGTAGTATGGTGATGGTTTGTGGATGCAAGATAGATGCAATGGAGATGATTTATGATTAACTGTCATGGTACCATGTTAGCGCGAAAAGAAAGAGATAGAAGAAAACAAGAGATTCCAACAAGACACGAGATGATGATGATGATGATGATGATGATTACTTGCCGAGGACTTGGGATTTTAAAAGGGGCAATTACGTTATTGTTTGATAACACACCTAGATACGATGCATCAAGGTATAAAGAACCAGGATGGCATTGTACCTAGTGTGATGGACTTTGATTCGACAAATAGATAGGAGTATTCTTGTTCACACCTGACATACATAAACCTTGCTAGGACGTACGTAACAAAGCAAGTATTCACCAAGGTTATATTACAAGAACGTCCAATAAGCACAACAGATAAAAAGATAATGATCATTGCCCCATTCCTATCTCTCTAAATCCCTTCATTGGGTACATCATTGAGAGGTCCTTGGAATGAGTGCAATAAGATAAATCAATAGAAAAGATCAAGTACGCAAACAAGCCAATGTTCTTCATATCTCTAGCCAAAGGGATGCGTTTTTATAGGATAAGAATCCAAGGTGATATCCAAACTGATGCCCATTGTCAGAACGATATATCCTAGGACATGCATTGTATAGGATGATGATGGTTTGATAAGTTGATTGATAGGTTGTTGATATAAAGGACTGACATGTTTGAAAATGATCAAGACTTTGATTTTGTTTTAAAGATTTGTTGTTTGCTTTTGATTTTACGATTGAAGCTTGCTTTTGCTGATAGTTGTGATTGTTTCTGTTTGTGTTGCCAAAGGATGAAGGTGATGATCATTTTATTATGGATGATTGATTAATTTGAGTGAAATTGAGATGAGATGGATGGATTTTTTTCAAATATTTGGATGTTTTTGATGTTTTTGGAATGTTTTGAGGCTGTTTTTGGGTTTTTCAAGATTTTATAAATGTTTTGATGTTTGAATTTTGCGATGTTTTGGGGTTTTCTCAGATTTTATGAATGTTTTTGGATTTTGATGTTTTTCGAATGTTTTTGGATTTTGATGTCTCGGGGGCTGATCAATGATTAGCCTTTCCTACGTTTAAGCTCAGAGATGACGCAGTTCGGATTCTAATTTTTTTGATGTTTTCTGACTTTTGACTTGTTTTTGGATTTTCTGATGTTTTTGGATTTTTGCATGATTTTGATGATTAGGATATGGACATGTGTGATGATATCAATGCTCAGTTTGGGATTTTGTTGAGAACCAAGCTAAGGTTGATTGATCGAATTGATGGATTGATGATGATTGATAACATTGTTGAGGATACAAAACAATGCAAGGATTTGATTGATCAGGATTGATGATGATAACATTGTTGAGGATGCACAACAATGCAAGGATTGATTGATCAGGATTGATGATGATAACATTGTTGAGGATGCACAACAATGCAAGGATAGTGTTAAGCAACACAATGATTGATCAGGATTGATGATGATAACATTATTGAGGATGCACAACAATGCAAGGATAGTGTTAAGCAACACAATGATTGGGAATGATATCCTAAGATGATGATGGGTTGATTGGATTCGATTGATCATGATTATTGAAGCTTGGTTTGGAACAAAAGATGTTTGGATTATTTAATGTGACATTTGATGTGCAACTTCGATGTGACTGATAGTGATTGTTTGGATTGATGTTTGATGAAGAACATGTTCTCGTCAAAATATTCCATGGGCTAGTGACTTGTATTTTTCTCACAAGTGTTTGACCAATTTTATTTCACATTTTCCAATGTTCGGATCACCTCATAAGTTGGAGGACATAGATCAAGATTTATTCTTGAAGCAAGATGTACATATCTGCCCCTAGTGTCTAGCAATGTATGGAATGCCATGTGTGGATGCTCAGATAAGTGTATGGATGGATGGATATGGTAAGCACGTAAATGATGCCAAGGATTATCTTGCAATAAAATAAGGTTCTTGGATAAAGAATGATCATTTGGATAATGCTTCATGGCTTAGATAATGCTAGGTAGGATAGGATCAATGAAAACGACCCATGTCAAGATATTTTACCATAAGCAAGCGTAAAGTGTGCCCTAAAATTTCATCAAGATCTAGATAACTTGGATGATGGATGCAAATGGATGAAAATGGATTGGATAAATGGTTCATGGATGAATGGATTTATTATGGATAAGATGGATGGAATGCTAGATTTATTATGGATGGGATGAGATGCTTTCACCTGAACCAGCGCACGTAGATGCTCAATTCTACACATGATGCCTATTTTCCAGGTTTTCACGATGGTCTTGCCCATAGCGCCACCATAGAGGTTTTCACTAGAGGATGATTTTTTTCTTTACTATTTTCAATCCTTTTTCTAATTTTTTTGGATTCTCATATTTTTTGATTTTTTTGATTTTTTTGAAAGATTTTAAGCTCATGTTGAATCACAAGGTGTTGCTGATGTAGATGCCCCTATCATAATGTGCCATTGATATCCTGCTTGAAGAAGCTGCTTTGCTAAGATACGTGCACTTGAATGCAAATTTTGGGATTCTTGATCTGCTTCATCGATATCGGGGTTAACTCTATCTTTGTGTGCACATCATGATAGAGTGCCTTCTGAATCCTTGTGATAAAGGGTTATTTCCAATACATGGTCAATTTGACAATTGGATATCATGCGTAGAGGCATGGATGGAGTGTGTTTAGGGATAAAAGATGGATTGGTTGATAGTTTGGAACCTTTGACTCTCCAAACTTGGGAGGGATGATGAGTAATGATGGGTGGATACGAAAGTGTGGGTGGAATTAGGACCAACTACTGGATACACTTTGTACATCGCTTGAAAATCCTACTTTTTCTTTTGTGGACATCTTTGATGGATACTTTTCCCTCTTTTATCTTGCCCCACAATTTCTTTGACTGATGGAGTTTGATAGGGATGATCTTTCTTTATATTCTTTGGTATCCATTTGTATTTGATTTGTCCATTATGCTTCTCAACTTTTTTTGCTTTGATAACATTCTTTGTACTTTGATTCAAATCTTTCTTTTGATGTTGGTCCCAATTCGTGGATGGGGTGATGGGTGGATGAAGATTCATGACATGAATGGCTGTAGTATTGGAAATGGTTTCATCATAAGGATTCTTCATGCTCCCTATGTTGATGCTTGCATTAGATAAAGTTTCCCCTAGTATGGTAGAAGTAGTACCTTCATGCTTTGATTCTGCCTGTTCTAAGAGCTCTATTTAGAGTGCATTCTCTGATAAATGACCCCTATAGATGACATTATTTCAATTTTCCACTCTGCTAACTCTGGATTATACTGTTCTTTCTGACTTGTTTCTTTGAGTGGATAATGTTGGATATCTTTATTCATGATGTACTTAGTCTAAATGTGGGATATATCTGATACTGTTGTTGACAACTCTGTTTGACCATAGGAATTGATAATCTACTCCTTTTGTGTAACAAAATATTGTTCTAGATGAAGATCATCTACGTGTCCATCCGCAGAAAGCATCTCATGATTAGATGGAGGAGTATGTGTTATGGGGATATGATCATCATTCGTGACATCTTGTATAGATAGGAGAGTGTCCATTAGATCATTATAGTATCTTTAAGATACAAATTCTTGATCTTGAATGATTTTGGAGTTGCTTTCAACATGCTTTGGATCAAGTTCTTGACATGGGCCAATTTCAAAGGATGGATTGCTTACAAATGGTTCTTGGATGTCGTCATTAGGAATGAGAAGTGGTTCAATATCCTCAAGTGTCGAGTTCAGGGTTCCTTCAATATCTATAATCATGAGGTCAAAAGATTTCAATATGTCTTGGAAAGGACCATTGATAGACCTTGGTGAAAGATTTGGATCATGCTTTGCAATAAATTCTTGAGATATGTCCTTTAACTCATAAGGCAATGTAGAGACATTTTCAACATAATCATTGGTGAATGAATTGTGCATTATGTCAATAGGATCAAACAATCCTAACACTCCTTGAAAGAGATCACTAAAAAGTGGCTCTTGATGTATGGTGCATTGATCATCGGATGAAGTAGACACAGCTTCAAGGTGCTCAGTGATGGATTGATCTTGCTCCTTGTTCTCAATAGTTGGGGTGGAGAGATTTCCAATGCTATCATTGTCCCTAATAGTGATTATCTTCTGATCAATCAGGTCTTGGATGAGTCTTTTGACTCGAACACAATCTGATGTTTTTTGTCCCTTTATTCTATGATAATCACAAAGGTGCTTCTCATTATACCCTGGCAGTTTTATGGTTGGTTCTTGATAGTTCACATAAACGGGGATTTTGATGAGATTTTCTTGTATCAATTGTTGTAGGACTGATTCGATTGGTCTCCCAAGTTGTGTGTATTTTCGCTTGTTTCCTTGTGAGATTTGCACTTTAAATTGACCTTGTGGTGATTGATTTTGGAGGTGTGGTGATTGATCTTTGAGATGTGGTGATTGGGTTTGTTGTTGATGTTGTTGATCTTGATATTTGACTTCTTGCCATTGGAGATGTTGTTCTTGATGCAGTTGTGGATATAACTCAACGCTTTGATGACATGGTTCAACCAATGGAGGAATGTACTAATTTTGGAGAGAAGATATCTCTTGGCTCAATAATTCAATTAGTTTGGCATGTGAAGCAAGTTGTTCTAGCAAAATTTGATCTTGGTTTTGACTCCATTGATTTGGCTTTTGTTCAAGCAGATTTGGAGTGTGTACTTGTGTTTGATTTTGGATAATTTTCTGATTTGGGATGACACTCAGATTTGGCATGATAGGTTGAAATTGACCATTGTTCATGTTTGGAATATTCATATGATTTGCAAATGTATCCATCTCAAAGTTGGCCAAATTCATGTTTCGAAAACTTGTACTTGGTATGTTTTCATTTGGCATGTAGGGATTTGATGGGATGACGTTGTTTTGAAGACTCGTGCATTGAGTATTTGGTTGATAGATTTGTAATGTTAGACTTGGATTTAAATCTACCATCGGAAAAGGTGTTCCAATCTTTGATTTGAGCATAGTCACACTAGTTGTGCCATTGACATTTGTCGGAGGTAATGATCCCATGTACGGTTTGTATAGATGTGAGTGTTGATAATCAATCGACATTGTAAGGCTTTGATAGCTCAGTTGATTTGGATTAATCATGATGAATGGATCAAGTTTATATTCCATGTTCTCCTTGTGTTTTTACCTTGTTGCAAAAGTGACCTCTAAGGTGTTTAGGACCAATGATGAGATGAAAGGTGAAAGGTGTAAATGATATGAGTGTTGAATGTTTAGGGACTTTGGATTAATGCTAGACTTAGGATTTGATTTTGATTGGTTCAATTTGGGTAATGAACTTGTAAACCCTAAGATGTAAGATGTTATCTTTAGGATGAACTTGTTCAAAGGATTGCCTATTTAATTAGAGGTATGAGAAAGGATGCATTCCCATACTCCTAACTGAACAAGGTGATTTTGTTTTTGATGATTTACCCAAGTCTAGAATGATGTTTCCAAAGCCCTAAAGTTTTTTGTGGGATGAAGATGATAAATGTTTGGATGGATGAAGTGTTTGATTTGCTCCTAAATGAACCTAGGAAGGACTAGTTTACTAGGACAAGATAGTGAAGAACATGCCTTTCTCTAAGAGTAATTCAAACCCAAAAGACCAATGTCTTCTCGAAAAAAGATAAAAAAGCACATGTGTGGGGTTAAATTTGTTATCTTTGCCTAATGGATTTCTTTTTACCAAAAACAAACACTTGATTATGTTTCAAACTAAATGTCCAATGTCATAGCTTCTTTTTGTCCCACAAAGTGCTATGTGGAAGTTCCAAGAAATCAAGGCAAGGGTTTCCTAATGTTGACCTTTGTAAGAGCAAATTAAGTTGTAAACCCAATTACTTAGAAACCTCTAAGGACATAATCCCCAGGGTAAGCAATAGTTCTTGGGTTTTGTCGAAGGTATTTTCTCTAACCAAGGGGTTTGAAATTTTGATGATGATGTTGAATGTTGGTTTTCCAATGTTTTCAATAAAAGCACTGTGTTTTCAAACAATGTAACATCCTAACTCAATTGGTACGTTTTTCTTGGTGGGCTTGCCTCATGCCCTTCATAGTAGAAGAGATGACTTTACATGCAACCAAGGAAAAAATATAAAGGTATGTTAAGAATGAAGTCTTAACCTCTACATTTCAACCAAGATCGGACATGGCAAGTAACTTCTTGGAATCTAAGTTCCAATGCACCACTTTGATAAACTCATTGGATCGATTGGATGGCAGCTAAAAATAAGGTTTTTAATGACACAACATCGGGGACAAGGCACCTTGCGAGTGTCCAGCAAGCCACTAAAGGATTTAATCAATCCTACTAGGGGCTCTTATACATTTTACGGTAGTACCCTATTCTGAAAGACACTGTACGGCTAAGGCCTACATACCATGAGGACTTGACAGTTTAGTCTTATCCATTTATATACTGGCCCGAATGAAAAACCCATTGGAGTTGCCTTCGAGTTCTCCTTTTGGATGTGTCTCTTAGGCACGCCCCTCTAAAGGTAAACAATAGCGAGCAAGCACATCCATAGTTCAATCGACCTTCATTTAGAAACAAAGGGAGAACACAGGCGATATACCTAACTCACACTCACAAAGTGTTTTGTTCAATTTTTAAACCCAAGTCAAAGTGTGGAGGCAATCTTTTATGCAACTTAATGTCATAAAAAATACTTTTGGTTCTCAAGATTGCCGTGAAGCGCGAGAGAAGTGCATACGCCTTTTTAGATGAGATTTCTTTGAATAAGAGATTACAAAACATGGAAAACACATGTCCATTTTAGATCCCATAAAGCAATAATGAATTCGTTTTAAAGCACCAAAGGACAAATGAGAGTTGTCTTGTTCAATTGTTAACCAAAAAAACAAACTCTAGTAAGTTGTAGTCCTAATGTTCATTTTAAACCCTTTGCAACAAGAATTCACAAGTTCTTTTTAAAGCCCAAATGAATTTATTATATCCTAAGCATGAAAATGATGACAAATTTTCCTTAAGAGGAATAAAGAATCCTCAAAAAGTGTTAAAAAAACACTATAGTGTTTAAAAACACTTGTAACAATAATGTGATAATGTTTTTTCTTTGACTTCCATGCTCCCTTATCCTTTAAAACCTACAATACAAGCTCCAAATGTCAAATTAAATCAAGAAAAAAGAAGATATGAGGGTTAGATAAATGATTGAGCATAAAAACCCTAAAAGTTAGATCAAGTTTCATTATGATTTGACATTAAATGAAAATTTGAAAATTTTAACTCTATCAAAATTGATAATAACCTACACCATTGGATGGCTTATGAAATTATACCCCATTTCAAAAAAAAAAAAATTGAAAAGGACCAAAAAATGACCAAGATATGGCCATTTTAAGTTTGCATGAAAAAGCAAAAAATCCCAGTGGCTCTATCTGTGATGGCGGCGTTGTTTGAGTTTCCAGCGGTGCTATATGGCGATGCTAGAGCTCTCAGTGGCGCAGTTTGAGTTTTGAGCAGCGCAGTTCAATTCCAACGGTGCAGTTTGAGTTTTGTGAGCGGTTCTCTATGGCGACGCTGGACTGTGAGCGGTTTTGTTTGCTGTAAACACCAGAAACATCAAAAACCATAGATTTTTCTCAAAAAATGTGATTTTATCTTCCGGTAGCCCCTCCCTCTAGCGCCATAATATGAACCCCGATCTAAATACCTACAAAACACAACAAATGAATAAATTAAAAGGTGAAATGCAAGCAAGAATAAGGATTCCCCATGAAATCTATTAACAAAACTCAAAATAGGAATGAAAAGATGAAAATAATGAAAGAACAAGAAAGTAAATCAAATCCTATTGAAAGCAATGCAAACTTTTGATCCCATGGGGGAATTGGTGCCAATTTGATGTGAAAATTGGCCTTTTCCCAACTCCAATGATGCAAGATTGATATGTGATGAAGAGTGATCCACTTTGTTGATGCTTGATGTATGCTCCAAGATGAAAATCTGCATAAAACCTAACTATGCTTGGATGAATATTGATGATAAGTTGCTATGGATTTGAGTATAATAACTTTACTCAAATTGTGGATGATGAGATGAGGAGATTAACCTCTTATTTATAGATTGATAAGTTGAAAGCATGCCCAAAATAGAGCAATGTGGGACTAAGAATGAGCCAATGACAAAATGCCACTTGTCAACTTGTGAATGGATGGAGGATGTGCAAGTTTTGAAGAATGTGCAAAGAGGGGGGAGATTCAAATTCAAAATATGGCTTGAAGGATGAGGTGAAAGGTGAAGCAAATGCACATGGCTCAAGAAAAGGACATGTAAGAGATTTTAAATGCTTTGTTGGAAGGACTTATTCCCACTTGGATTTTAAATTCAAATTAAGGGAATATTCCTTAAAAGATGCCTTGTTGAAGGAAAATAGAAATTTAATAAATTAAAAAAGTCTATTTTCATGTGCAAGTTGCAAAATCTAGAGGATTTGATGGATTAGGATTAGCATTAATCATGATTTGATTAATTTAAATGATGTTAGTTAATTTGACCATTTTGACTTAGTTTTAGGATTTAAATAACTCAAAATGAGAAAAGAATGATTTAGACTTAAATAAAATCCACTCGAAAAATATATAACTTTATTCAGATAGAGCACCAACTTTACAAAGTTCAGTAGAACCCACTCAAAGGAGCACCAACCCCTTTACATGGCAACAAATTATAACATTCTATCAAAACCCTAGAAGTACAATTTTGCAACTCTATAATTACAATGGAAGACTATGAATATCCTCATTAAGCACATTGAAGAATGTTGTATGACAATATTTTCAAGAAATGTAATAATCTAAGAATCACAACAGATATTTTCAATGTAGTATCTTCTGTATCAAATGTCTGAAAACATCATATTACTCTTTTTAGATCTTCAAGAAAAAATCCTAAAAGCCGTCTTTTAAAGACCCTGCAAATAATAACCTCTATATGTCATTTGAATAATTGAAAATTAACTCAGGTTAGGGTTTAGAAACCCTAAATAGAAAAATAGTTACTTGAGATATATGAGAGGCCCTAACCAAATTTCATTTTTTCCAATAAATATTAAACATTTTCCCCAATAAAAAACATAGATTCAAATAGATTTATCCTTTAAAATCTTTTATAGTTTGCTTCTTCAAAAGAAATACTACAACGCAAAACAAAAAAATTCCTCAACTTGTTGTCGAAGGAAAATTCAACTGTAAGAATACTTGAAGCTAAGTTGAGAGTCCACTATCTAGCTGAAAAATTAACACTTCTACAGTCGGAGCTCAAAAATTTAAACTATGTATTGCTAACCAAGCTCATATATTAAGCTGAGTCTATAAAACCACTACATACTAACAAGAAATCTGACTGTCATTACAGAGACAAGAAACTCCATGGTGGCTACGGTTCCAAAATGGAGCAACAAAGGAATGACTTCCTCAAAAATCTTGCTTCAAATAACTTGGAATCCTTTTCAAAAACAAATGATCATTTGAAGTCTAGAATAAATGAAACTCAATAATACGCATGATTTAATCAAATATCATAATGATTTTGAGTTTGATGTCAAATACTTCTACCATTGATGCCAACACACATTATTTCCACATCACAACCAAACATACACTACCGATGCGAAGTCACCAATTTAACCATCGATAAATTTCCAATACAATCATAATACCTTGCACTACCAAGTCATCTAATAAATGAAGCTGATAACACATATTTTGTGTGTTGTCAATTATGGTTGTCAACCTTTTCAAAAATAGCTTGTAATAATAAAACTTTTAGTTCCCAATTCCATATATTATTGATTTCATTTCCATGTGACTTTAACAAAGATAATTCCAATGTGAGATGAAATAACCACCTGATATGCCAAGGTACTCAACAATATAATGTGCCAAAAAAAACCAATTAAGGTTTGTATTAAATACCACATTAAATAATCAAGCAAGGTGCTTATGAACACTTCAATGTTGATTATCATAGTAAGGTCCATGTAGAGAAGTCACCTTATAATACCCATGTAGAGAAAACAAAGAACCCTTGGCACAATGATGTTGTGAAGTAAAAAATTCCATGAGATATGCAATAGAAATGTGCCTAATCAAACACAATAAAATGTAACAAGAAAGACAAAATGACCTTAGTTACCTGAGAAATGATTGTTTTGTAAAACTAAACTTGTAAATAATCAATTAGAATATGATAAGATAACCTATGACATGCAACCTCAAATGGAGCCTTAAAATGATCCTAAAAATGATCAGTTCTAAATAACATATACAATGCCTCACCAACATAATCATGAACACTGAAAAAATATCATGTAGAGTAGATCCAAAACTGAACATCTTAGATATCCTAAAAGTGAAGTAGCATCAATCTGAAATCTGAAAATGAATAGTCACGAATATCTAATAAGGTTTCAAATCATTATTTCACCTAGCAAATAATTCAAGAGCTAAGCAATCCTAGAGTTTTCAATCAAGAGGTTTCAAATTAGATGAGAGAGATTTTCAAGCATTCAAGAGCAAGGAGAAAATAAAGTTGAAGTCTTGGAGTAGCATTATAGTGCTTTTGTGAGTCTTCAAGCTCACTTTCAATTCAAGATCTAGCATTGTCAATGATTGATGATGGATAATCATGATGAATTCTAGTTTGGGTAGATGAAACTAGCCATCAAACCAAGCCTAATGACTTGTTTCCTAAGTGATTCCATCCTCCATTATCATTTGAATTTCTACCTAAAGGAAGGTACCTGTATTTTTTGTGGCTTATTAGGGTGATTATATATCTCCCAAAGTAATTCATCATCTTTATATTTCATTCATGCATCCTAATCTAGCACATTAGAGTAGGGTTTCATTGCACTTTATATCTCTTAATCTTAGATACACTTAAGATTAGGACCCTCACACACATTTCCTTTCAAGATCTATTATTTCTAGCAAGGTTTAATTATGAAAATATGGGTTTGGCCAAGACAAACCCCCCATAAGCAAATCAACACAATATTTTGTTTTGGAGGCTTTTAGCAAGTTTGGATTCAAAAGAAAAATTTATAAAATAAAGTGCAGAGATAGGAGAACAAATTTAGATCCAGAATTTCTAAAAGAATAGAATGAAACTAAATCGCCACTTGTGGCATATGAGTCCTTCTATAACACTTTTCCTAGATTTCAGGGGATTTAGACTTGTCACTGTGAAGTTCTAGTTTCTACCCAAAAACCCTAAATTGGGTCTAAATCACCCCTACTGGCATATGAGTCCTAGTGTGCATTAAAAGTCAGAATTTTGGGACTATAAACCTTGTTTCAAGCTTCTTCATTTCTCTAGGTGCACCTCTTTTAATTCTTAGTCCATTATTTAAATTTTGAGTTTGATTGCCTAGGTTACATAGTTAGATTTGCATATCATTTAGATTTCCTTCTTTCTAAGCCTTTTCTTAGTGGTGAAACCCCTTTTGTCTTTAATAACACCAAAGGAAACCATCCTAACTCTAGCCCATTCCTCAATCTGTAACTGAGGATTTCTTTTAGGTTTGATTAGGAGTGTTAGCAATAAATCAATAAAGACAATGAAACCCAAAGATCTTACAAAACACAATGGAAGCAAATGAAAGAACGATTATACCTGATCGCCGAGACCTCCATGATTTAATTTTGTAATACCTTCTTGCTTGCTGGATGATGTGTTGCCCTTAGATTCATTGTGTGAGCAATCTCCAAATGTCTAAATCCTACACCAAGCTTTGAAGGATTTGATAAATATCTAAATGTCTATGACTATGACTATGATTGACAATGCCTAAATATGCCAAGACTTGATCAAATAAAAATAAGAATTGCAATGAGAAGCCTAAGTGTGCAAGTGAATATTCCTATAATATGTCTACTTGTGCATGTGTGTGTAATCGAAAAGTGAGAGGAAAATGGCATTCTATAGAAAATGCCATTTCGAATGGATGGACGAGATTGAATTCAAAGAAAGACCTAGAATGAGAGGTCCAGATTAAATCTGAGAATCCTTAATTAGGGTTAGGGAAAATTCATTAATCGAACGGTCAAAATATTATCCCAAAGAATCGGATCGATGGTGGAAAATAAATAAAAAATTAATTAGAAAATAAAGATTTTCGAAAATCAAGAAGATAAGAGTTAGACTGAAGATCAGATTTGGAAAATCAAGAATCTAACCGATTACTTGAAATTTGGAAGATTAATTACTATTTTGAATTAAATTAATTCAAAATAATGATTTTGTGAGACAATAAATAATCTTTTCCAGATTATTTATCAAAATGGACTGACAGTTAAGATTGAGATGACATTTTAGATAATTTCATTTATTTAAAATGAGAAGAATATTAATTTTGATAATTAAATAATTAAAGATAATTATTTAATTTAGCAGATAAGATTAATTAATTAAATTAATTAATCAATTCATTTAATTATGATAGTTAGTGACATATTAAATAAATAAATAAAATTTATTTATTTAATAATCGGAAGAAATATATGATGAAGGGAAATTAAATAAATTAAGAAATTTATTTAATTAAGGGAAGACTTAGACAATTAATGACGATTTAATAAATAAATAAAATTTATTTATTTAATAATCATGAAGAATACAAAGACATGAATTAATTAAACAATTATAAATTATTTAATTAATAGTGAATGTGGACCAAGGACATAATTAAATGTCATAATTATGCTAGGACTAAAGTGGTAAAAATAAAGTTTGCAGGCCTAGGTCATTTTTAGGTGTCTACATTTTGCCCCTCTTTGTCATAATGTCGCTTGTCGCATTGTGACAAAGAAAATAAGTCACAAATATGCCCCAATGCAAAATAAGATGAGGAAGAATGACGAGGGTTATGGTATGCCCCCTCGAGAGGAAAGACGGGTTCCAAGAACATGGGTGTGCTCTCAAAATTAATGAGAAGACTAGAATATGAAGAGACAAAGAAATGTTAGTGCAAAAGATATGGATGATGATATGGATGCAATGCCTATATGAGATGAGACAGAGAAGATAACAAGACTAAAGAAGATGCATGTTAGTTCCTAGACCAAATCCTTCAAAACATTGCCATAGGACTTTAATATTTATTGCTCTTAATCGTCATTGGGTGGTAAAAATGACACAAATGGACAACAAACACCATGATATGACGTAGATCAAGGTGTACGAGGTCATCCATTTGAAAAACAGACAGTCACAGACAAGGAATGTCCTAGCTCATAATAAGAGCGAAGTTGCCCCAGTCTTTTTGTGAAGACAATCCACAGATAGCAGTCAAAGAAAATAAAATAGGTCAGGAGACGTCATCGCAACTCTAAATCCTTCATGGGACATCCTTGAGGTAGCTAGTAACATGACCAAAAAGACAAGACAGTAAAAATATAAGACAAAATAGCCAAGATAGTCAAAAGATAACACACGATAGACCAAAAAGATTAACAGCCATTTTATTTTGTTTTCCAATGTTTGTTTGCCAAATATTGATTTCTTGTCGATTTGACAATTTTGACAGTTTAAGAGTTTTGCCAATTTGACGGTGTTGACAGTTTGACAAAGCCTATTGTCAGGAAGGACACATCTTGAAAAAGGCAAAGGAAATTTTGACGAGGTCCAACTCCAAGAAGGACACATCTTGAAGAGGACCAAAGAGTGACGAGACTAACATTGTTTTGAGTAATATGTTCTGGCAAGTTGACTAATGTTGACTGTATAATTGATTGGACTGTGCTGTCTAATTTTGACCAATTTTGACATTGATGTTTCAAATGGCTGTCTTGTGTCTGAGTTTGATGATGTCTGAATTATTTAACCAATGCGATGATTGTGACAAATGCTATGATTTTATTTGGACCAACCTAAAAGGACTGACCTTATGTCTCGGGGACTCATCGACTAATGGCCTTGCCTACGTAGCAAATGTGCAAAGACAACGTAGTTCGACAATGACATGGACTGACTAACATGACTGAATTTGACTCCATTTTTAAGATTTTGACATTGATTTGGATGTTTTTGTGTTTTCTTCAAGACGTTTTATGATTTTTTTGGTCTTTTTTTAGGACTTTTTGTAATGTTTTTGGTCTTTTTTCAGGACATTTTATGATGTTTTTGTCTTTTTGTCATTTTATGATTTTTTTGGATTTTGACATTTAAGATGATCATGACAAATGCATATGACAGATGCCTACACATGAGAATCCAAGGACAAACATGATTGTGCCCCTAGTCAAGCTGAATACCAATTGACATGTGATGACAACGTTGTTTGACGTGGGAAGGACGCATCCCGAAACAACATGAGGACGATGACGATAATGTGATGAAAGTATGGAGGTCTACAGCCGAGCCAAGAACGTAGTCAAGTAAAATTTTGGATAATGTGCTTGTATGAATTAGACTCGTTGCATTTGGAATGACTTGGTTAGGACTAAATGGGATGATGATTATCCTTAGACCATTTGACAAGGGAAAGCCAAGATAGGTGATAGGCATGAAAAGATAGAGGGTAGCCTTGGTAAAAGATGAGAGACATAAGACTAAGGGAATTGTCATATGATTTTCAAGGACTATGTCGTATAAGGACAATAAGACTATGACGGTCAATGACATGATGTTTCATGAATTGTGTATGACCGAAGGATAGACATGTCAAGAGTTTTCCCAAAGCATGATTTATGTGTGCCAGTTTTATGTCAAGACCAAGATAGGTGGGAATGATATGGATTAAATGGTTGGATTCCAATGTCAAGAGGAAGGCCTAGGATATGAAATGACTTGCCCCCAATTGTAAGAGTCCACGTAGATGATTTATTTTACAAATGACACCTGTTTACCAGGTTTTCATCATGATACTTGTCCAGGGCACCTGTTTGCCAGGTTTTCACCATTGGATGAAATTTTTCTCTTTACTATTTTCTTGACTTTTTTTTTTTTTTTGGTATCACCAAGACGCCTGTTTGCTAGATTTTCATCAGGGTGACAATTTTTTGATTTTTGAAAAAATAAAATAAAATAAAATTGTATTTCTGATATGTATGGATGCTTTAGATGACCACCAATTGTTTTGAATCCACTGACAGTGTCAATTTAGAGACCAGTGCCATGATATGCCAATAATGACCTTGTTGAAGGAGTTGTCTTGTCAGGATCATAGTGCTTGTGTACAACTGATTGATGTCATTGTGATCCTTTCTGATACTAGAGTTGGCCTTATCAAAATACACACATCGCGATAGAGTGCCATGAGAGTCCTTGTGGTAAAGAGTTGCTGCTAAGATGTGATAGATTTGTGACATGGGATCATTGGACTTTAGACAAGATGTAGGGTTATGACGAATGATGGTAGATGTGGAATTATTGTTTGGACGTTTGGATGAATGACTTTTTTATTTTCCAAACTTGGGATGGTGTATGACGGATTTTGGAGGGATGGTGTTTGGAACCAACACTCTTAGATGCCTTGTTTGATGACCATTTTGAAGGAGGTGGACATGTGTTATATGTGGGAGTCATCTTGTCTTGTGGCTCCACATTGTGATTGAATTTTGTATTTGACTTGGTGTCTTTGTTTGATCGATCTTTCTTTGGGATCCATTTTAATTTCATTTGTCCACTTGCCCTTTTGTTTGATTCAATGGCCTTTGACATTTGATTTTGATCTTTTGACTTGTAATACTTTTGTTTTTGTTGGTCCCAAAGGGGAGGTTGATTCATGATAAAACGATGGTTTATGGTGTGGGTGGAGGGAGTGTTGGCAACAATCTTATGACAAGGATTTCTCATGGACTCCATTTTGATGTTTGTATCTGACAAAGTTGCCCCAGTATCGAGGAGGTACCACTGACATCATTTGATTTGCTATCTGAGGAATAGCCAAGACCTTGATGTCTGTAATTTGACTGAAGTTGTATTGGTTCTAGTATGCCTTGCTCATGTATGCCTAGTCCTTTTCCTTGATATTGCATGCTTTGACAGATTCTATTTGCGATGGGATATTTTTTGTTTTGAAAGCAAGATGCTAACCCATCATTAGGTATGTGGATACTGTCACTTGTAATATTTTTGTCTGCAAGAAAGCCTTCTCTGACAAAGATAGATGACCCTAGTTGATAAAGTGTCTTAGCTTCATTGTAATGTTGGACATATTCCTGACTGATACCTTTGGTCTGATCATGTGACATGTCAAGTTCAGATGATTCTGTTGGTGCTTCCAAGGAAATTTCGAAGACATCATTATGTTTAGTGTCATAGAGTCCAATGATTTAAGCTATAACTTGATCATATGCAAATATGTCCCTAGTGAAAGATTCTTGTTCTGGAGGAATATTGTCTATGTGTCCCATGGAGGCAAGTGTCTCATCTTGGGAAGTGTCAATAGTCGAGGCCTTTATAGGGTTAGAAAGTGTTTGATCATGAATGGCATAAAGGTCAAGGAGTGGATCAGTTTGGATTTCTTTGTCCATGGTAGGGTCTTGGTCCAAGATGGGGTTGTCATGGATTTGGATTTCTTGGTCAATGGTAGGGTCTTGGTCAAAGATGGGGTTGTCGAAAATAGGGTCATGGGATGGACTACCTTGTTCTTGACATGAGGGTGACATTATAATGTCATGCTTTGGGCTTTCATTTTGACATGTATCCTCAAGTTTATTAAATGGGATTTGACTTTGGACTATGATAGAATTTTCATGACTAGATGTGGCTTGTGAGGGGGTGACTTGAAAAGGATTAATGACCAAAGGACTAGGATAGGACGTGGGAACTTGAACTGGACTAGTATATGAAGGACTAGGATAGGACATGGGGACTTGGACTGGAGTAGCATGTGAGGGACAAGGATAGGACATGGAGTCTTGGACTGGATTAATTATTTAATGACAAGAATATGACATGGAGACTTGGACCGAATCAGTATGGTATGATGTGGGGACTTGACATGAGTTGGTAGATGGTTGATAAGGGATGCAGACTTGGATGGGATTAATAAGTGAAGGACTAGGATATGATGTGGAGACATGGAATGGACTAGCAGACAATTGACTTCCCTTGTCAAAGTTAGGATAAGGCTGATTAATGGATGTTTGTTGTGGACTAATGTCATGGATGGTGTTATGTGACTTTTAGTAGTGAGGGTAGACGGATGGAGGTGGCAAAGTATTTATGTCAAAGCCTCATGGTAACTTAGCCCCTTGGTCCAAAAGCATGGCTAGATACCTTTGAGGGTCGCGTAAGATTGAGTTTTCTACAAAGGAGACTATATCAAGATTGTGTGTTGCAGCTTCTAAGTCTTTGACATATACTCATCCATTTTGGTCTCTTTGTATAAATGGTTCAAAAATGTTTTGTGATGAAGATAGCATGTTCATGGGAGATTTCATGTTCAGGTTGTGAAATGGGTCAAAAAAAGTCCAATGTTGGTTTGTGTCATAAGTGTTATTGTCGATGTTGGGATTGGAATCTGGTCCAAATTTTTCCATTTGTCGTTGTTGTCCTTGAAGCCTAGTCTCAACTGTAAAAGGGATTTGCTCAAATGAGTATGATGAGAATGACAAGTAAATGCAAGGATGGCACTAGCCTATGTTTTTTGGATTTTTTGGCTAAAGGATGACAATGCAAGACTATGTTTTTGGATTTTTGACAATAAGGGATGCAATATGACAATTTTGTCTAAAGAAAATGACTAATGCCAAAAGACAATGAAGACTAAGATGACAAGTTATGTCACTAATTTTTTTTGTATTTTTGGAATAAAGGATGACAATGCAAGATGATGATGATTTTTTCCTAAGGAAATGATTAATGCAAGATGACAAGGTTGTCAAGGCCAATATGAGGACTAAGATGATGATGTTTGACTAAGGACTTAATGTTATAAATGCCAAGTCTAGGTTCAAAATGATGACTAAGATGAACAATGCAAAGTCTAAGTTCAAAATGGGGACTGAGATTGTTTCTTGATGTTTTGTTGAAAAGTCTGAGTTGTCTAAGGTCGATTGTTTGTGTCCAGATTTGTGAATATTGTGTATATTGTTTAAAAATCTAGAAAACACTTGACAAGCATGATGTTTTGGTGTAAGCAAGCACACATAAGACAAGTACAATCCTAAAAAATCCAATAGGCCAAGGGTTTGTATACTTGGTATAGCCCACCAATATACCCCAGATTGGTGATAAACACCTTTCCTTCTCAAGAGCGGATAGCTTAGAATTTTGGTGGCATTGGCTCCCCTCCACTGCTCATTAACATCATTTGAGCACACCAAATTTGAATTCTTGGGTAGTGACTTCCCAAGAACTACTATCTCTACTCAAGGGGATTAGTAGTGAGTGTCTTTGGGCATGATAATGTACCCTGCACTATACCAAGCAACGGCCAAAGAACGGTCGGACACTAAAGCAAGGGGTTTTTAATTTGGGCATTCCGTTCGTGGGGCATGATCCATGTGGCAAGAGTCCCCTTTTGGATTCATCTCGTCAAAACCACACTCGTGATTCTTGGGCTTTACCCAATAACCCACTTTTATATATCGGCTGGAAGTCCCTCATTGTCAAGGTGCTACTGGTCTAAGTCGTCCTGGGGTGAGTACTTTTTCCCACCAGAACAGGCCCAAGTTCTACAGTCAATAACCGTTTCTCTTACACCCAGGATCGCACAAATGCGCAAGGGGAGAGGATACTCCGACATACCGAATCGTGAAGAGTAAAAACAAATAAAAACAGGTCTAGTTTTCTGATCACCGAGTTTTCACAAGGTGAGAGCATACTCGCCTACCGTTTGTTCAAACACAATCAGACACTTGCAAACAAAATTCATTTTAGAGCACCAAAGGAAATGTTCCTAGAATAAAAAAATGCAAACAAGTGGTTTGAGAGATAAATCTTTGACAAACGTAGCTACAAAACCACATGTCAGTAGTTTGAATATATGTCTTTGACCCACGAAAAACTCCAACGCCACATGCTGCCAAGAAAAATTAGTAACCAAAAAATAAATAAATAAATAAATTTAATGACAGTAGCAAATTAAAACAGCGATAACTTTCTCAAAACTTAATGTAATTTTAAATCATTTGAATTTTTGGAAAGCTAAGAATAAACCTTCAAAACCCATAAATTATTTTCCAAGATTCTGTACAAAAATAATGTTATATGCAAAAGAAAACGCAGGTTTTAAAAGCAAAATTAAAAAAATAGTGATCACTAAAATAGCCATAACTTTCACAAATCTTAACAAAATTTGAGACCGTTTGAAGTTCTGAAAAGCTAAGACCAAGATCTACAAAACCCAGAAAATGTTTTAAAATATTTTATTCGTCCATTTTTCTGTGCTCAAAAGAAAGTGACGGGATTTTGTATGACTTATTGGTTGTAACCTACAAAACAGTGAAAACAAACAAGAAAAACACACAAATATTTCTATAAAGTGTCGAGTTCACCAATGTAACTGAGGATTTCTTTTAATTTTGATTAGGAGTGTTAGCAGTAAATCAATAAAGACAATAAAACCCAAAGATCTTACAAAACACAATGGAAGCAAATGAAAGAACGATTATACCTAATCCCCGAGACCTCCATGATTTACTTTTGTAATACCTTATTTCTTGTTGGATGATGTGTTGCCCTTAGATTCGTTGTGCGAGCAATCTGCAAATGTCTAAGTCCTACACCAAGCTTTGAAGGATTTGATAAATGTCTAAATGTCTATGACTATGACTATGATTGACAATGCCTAAATATGCCAAGACTTGATCAAATAAAAATAAGAATTGCAATGAGAAGCCTAAGTGTGCAAGTGAATATGCCTATAATATGTCTACTTGTGCGTGTGTGTGTAATCAAAAAGTGAGAGGAAAATGACATTTTATAGAAAATGCCATTTCGAATGGACGGGCGAGATTAAATTCCAAGAAAGACCTAGAATGAGAGGTCTAGATTAAATCTAAGAATCCCTAATTAGGGTTAGGGAAAATTCATTAATCGAATGGTCAAGATATTATCCCAGAGAATCGGATCGACGGTGGAGAATAAATGAAAAAATTAATTAGAAAATAAAGATTTTCGAAAATCAAGAAGATAAAGACTGCCTAATTTGTGAGATTTGAAAAATCAAGAAGATAAGAGTTAGACTAAAGATCGGATTTGGAAAATCAAGAATCTACCCGATTGCTTGATTTTTGGAAGATTAATTACTATTTTGAATTAAATTAATTCAAAATAATGATTTTGTGAGACAATAAATAATCTTTTTCAGATTATTTATCAAAATGGATTGACAGTTAAGATTGAGATGACATTTTAAATAATTTCATTTATTTAAAATGAGAGGAATATTAATTTTGATAATTAAATAATTAAAGATAATTATTTAATTTAGCAAATAAGATTAATTAATTAAATAAATTAATCAATTCATTTAATTATGATAGTTAGTGACATATTAAATAAATAAATAAAATTTATTTATTTAATAATCATGAAGAAATATATGAAAAAATTAAATAAATTAAGAAATTTATTTAATTAAGGGAAGACTTAGACAATTAATGACGTATTTAATAAATAAATAAAATTTATTTATTTAATAATCATGAAGAATACAAAGACATGAATTAATTAAACAATTATAAATTATTTAATTAATAGTCGAATGTGGACCAAGGACATAATTAAATGTCATAATTATGCTAGGACGAAAGTGGTAAAAATGAAGTTTGCAGGCCTAGGTCATTTTTAGGTGTCTACACAATCAAGTCAATTGGTTGAGGGATCTTAATTTCCTTTAATGAATTAAAGTGAAATAGGAGGATTTTGCTTATCCCTTGTTTTCCATCTCCTAAAAGGTGGAGAACCCTATTTTATTTGGTTCATTTAGATTGAATAATGAAAATTCCCTTATTTGATTAAGCAACTTCAATACCCAAAAAATACTTCATCATTCCAAATATGTCATCTTAAATTCTTTCTTCATTGTTGATTTAAGTGTGTCTATAGAAAAATTTCTAGTGAAGATCAATTCATCAACATATAAACACATAATGAACATTTGACCTTGTTTGTTGATCTTTTTGTATAATGTGGAATCACTACTACTTCTTTTGAACCCATTTCTCATAATATATGAACAAATCCTACTATACCATGCTCTTGGCACATTTGTTAAAGATATTCATAGAGTGCATTCTTCAATATATATGGGTATGTGTAGGATCATCATTGAAAAAAGAGGCCCTTATGTGTTGAAAAATTCACAAAAAATAGAATTAGGAAACTTGACATAAAAATTTGAATAAGTTATCTATATTATTTCAAAAAATATAAGAATAGAATCTGTAAAAAATTGAATGTAGTTTCTAAACTACTAGGTTTAGTTAAAAAAAATCTATTTGGTGAAAATTTGAAATTTCAATGTAGTAGTACTTAAATTTTAGGGAAAAAAGAAGTAATATGACCACCCTAACCACAATAAAATGATAATATTATTTTATAAGATTTTAGATATAAGTAGAAGACTCATGTCACGATGTGATGCATATTTTTTGTAATTTTTTCCAAGTAAATAATTAATTATGAAATTTTTATTACAAATTTTAAAAATATAAAAACTTGTATGTCTGACCACCTCAACTTGGTCAAAACTTCATGAAATTTATTAATTTTTCTTTTAATCTTATACTATGTGAAGCATAGAATGTGACGCATGTTTCAGATTCAAAAAATGTGACATCATTTGAAAGCTATAGATTTTTTCAATCAGCCTATCAATTAGGACTTTAATTGTAATTCAAATAGAAAATGAATAATAATTATTTATTAAATTCAAAGTAAAGCATAATTTATATTGGTGGAAAGTTGAGAATCTCCTTTAAAAACCCTTTTGATTTCATCAATTTTGGGTAAAAAAAAGTCGCCAGCCACATACCCTACACATACCCATCATATCGCCACTTTTTGGCCCATCATGATCCTGCACATACCTATATATTTTTTTCATGTCTATGCACTCATAATCTAGTGATTATTTCACATATACTTCTTCCTCTAGAAAACTATTCATGAGAGCTAATTTGACATCCACTTGATAAAATATCTAATTATTTTGTTCATCTATTGCTAAAACCCTGAGTCTAATAGTATCAAGTCTAGCAATTAGAGAAAATGTTTTATTATAATCAAATTCCATGTTTTGCAAAAAAAATTGCTACTAATCTTGCCTTTTTTTTAAAATTTTTACCTTATACATTAAATTTGGTTTTATAGACACATTTCACTCCTATGCAATCCTTAACTTCAAGTGTGTCAACTAGATCCCATGTTTGATTCCTCTCAATAGAATCCATCTCCTTATCTGTAGCTTTCATTGAATGTTCCTCCTAAATTGGTTCTTCAAAATACACAGGATCATGAGTGAATAAATCAAAATTTGATTAAAAAAAATCCAAATTATATATGTGTGTGTTTGTGTGTGTGTGGGGGGTAAACCCACAATAGTGGGTTACAATTTTTTGAATGAAGAAAAATTAGAAATTCTCATCAAAATATTTAAAATGGTCAAATGAACCACCCCCCTTCTAATGAACCCCCCACCTTCTAATGAACCCCCTTTTGCACAATATAAGGGGGGTTCGAATGAACCCCCTTCATTAGAAGGGGGGTTCTAATGAACCCCCTTTTTTGACCTTCCCCTCCACCATTTCAAAATTTATGCATTTTTCTTACTATCGAAGCTTGGGAAGGAGGTGAAAATGGATTCAACTTGTTAAACCAAGTTGGATGATTGTAGTGATCGAAACGTGCTTTCCAACGACTATAAATTTAATATATTTTGTTTTTATTTTATACTTTATTTTTTATTTTTACTGTACATAGGTTTTTCACTGAACGTCAAGTTCGATGAAAAATCATTGTGGAAAAATAGTAAATTTGAGGAAAAAAAATTGAAAAATATATATCCACTAGGTATTGATGTCCTCGTTCTAACAAAAAAAGAAAAATTGAATTTCAATACATACCAAAAATGTTATGTGAGCCAAAGTACACCTATGTCTAAATTATAATTGTTTTGACTTCAAAACTTAATTAAAAGAAAAATATTAAAAAAGATTCTATGAAAAAAAATGACAGAACTAGATACTTGTGTTACCAACCTAAATTCAAAAGAATTAGAATTTTATCCTTTGTAGAAAAAATTTATGCAAGCCGAAGTACATACCACTTTTAAAAAATGTTGTTTACTATTAGAAACTAGTTATCAAAGGAGACACAAAAAAATTACAATTTAATTTCAATTTAAAAAAAAAAAACATTTAAAATCTACAAACAAAATCTCAAAAATAACTAGTTTACATCATTTTTAAATTCCTAATATTTTACTTACTATAAGTGTCAGAAAGTGAAGTTTTCTCTGAAAATGTTGATTTCATTGTCAAGTTTGGCTAAAAAGTGTAACCCATTATTGTGGGATGACCCTGTCTCTGTGTGTGTGTGTGTACATACTTCAAACTTCTCATTTTCATACCTTTATAATTTAACCTTAATGAGGCAATGGTAGTATTTGATTCATCACTTATTTGCAAACTAGGAGTAGGATGGAATACACGTCCTAATGACTAATCTTGTACAACAATATTTGGAGTTCTTTTTAGAGTACTTGTTCCTACTTGTGGATTTGATTAATCACCTTGTAGATTTTTTCTTCAAGTTCTAATTTGTTCTAAGTTGTTTGTGATCCTATTGGAATTGATCTATCGATGCTTCCATCTCATGCTTTTTCTTTCTTAGATTTTACATCTCTACTATTAATTACTTTCTTTGTAATGGGGTTATACAACTTATAAGATTTTGATTCTTCACAATATCTAATAAAAATGTATTTTTCACCTCCATCATCAAGTTTTTTTATTATTTATGATGGTACAAGAAAATATGCAACACAACCAAAAATTCTAAAATTATACGTACACTATGTATCTTACCACTTTGAGCTTCTTGTAGAATTCAATTGTTAACAATATTTGTTGGGATTCTATTGAAAATATAAACTACACGTGCTATTGCTTCTCCCAAATATTTGGCCTTCAACATGTTTTTATTTTTTCTTTCTACTACACCATTTTGTTGTGGTGTGTACCTTGTAGTATGTTTCCTTTTGATGTCATGATAACTGCCAAATTTTAAAAATTCATTGGATATATATTCATCTCCTCTATCTGATATGAGTATCTTGATGAAATGAAAACTTTGTACTTTTTCCACCATATCTTTGAATTCTTTAATTTTTGAAAAGGATTTGAAATTCTTCTTGAAAAAATATATCCAAGTCTTCCTGCTAAAATCATCAATAAAGGTTAGAAAATAAGTACTCTCTCCAAATGATGTATTTTACATCGGTCCACATAAATCACTATGAACTAACTCCAATGATGCTCTTTCTCTATATGAAACTCCCACTAAAAATCTTTGGAGCTATGTAATTTTTTGAAAATGCAACTCACGCGAACTAGTCGGTTGCTCTATTGGTGGTGACCCTTTCACCATTTGTTTATTGTATAATAAAATAAAACATAAAAAATTTAAATATCCATAAGTCAAATTCCATAGCCATGATTTTTCTGGATACAATGTTTTGAAATTGACTTCATCTTCTACTTGAATACATTTATTTTGAAGGGGGGACATCCCAATTCTTAGTCATCTCCACTCTTAAAATCAACCTATTATTTAGAAATCTATCTAGTATAGTGCAAACATTATCTATAAAAGAAACCCTAGAACCCTTATGTGCCCATAAGATTATGGTTTACTCTAAGTAAAAAATTAACATCAAACATAAATTTCTTTCACCATTTTTATCCAAAACATTTATTACTCCTTTACTCATTACAACCACTTTGTTACCATTTTTTAATTTCACTTTAGACATTACATAATCATAAAGACTAGAAAAAAATTATTTATTCTCTATCACATGATTACTGCATCCACAATCTAAAAACCAATTTTATCTAGTACTTTCTTGAGTAACATGACATGTCATGAATAAAATTCTAGAATTAGATCTAGTTTCATTTGTATAATTAACATTACGCTTATCCAAACATCCATTTTTATTTCTACATTCAAATTCATAATTTCCATATTTTTATAATAATAACACTAATTTTTAGATTTATCAAACCTATGCATGAAAGTTATTGGAAATAATTGTTTCCACATCCTTTATTATTAAAGTTCTAATTATTATTTTCACCTTGATCTAGATTGCTCCTTCCACCTTTACTTTTTCTTCTTCTTCTAAAGCTTTACCTTCATCTTCCTCTACCAAATGATACCTAAGACTTGAAATCATTCTCAAAAGATTTATTATTATTTCTACTTATTATGGATTCATGGGTTAACAAGAATCCCATTAATTCATCTATTGATAATTGTGCTAAATCCTTGAATTTATCAATTGGTACAATTATATCATCAACTTTACTACATACAATACTAAGAATATTTTTTATAATCTTCTAATCTATTATTTATCTCCATTATATCTACTTTGATTTATAATACTCCTGACTTGACTCATAAGGTATTCTAGAGACTCTAAATCATTCATTTCCAAATTTTAAAATTTCTCCTAAGATTTTATAGTTTAGCCACTTTCACCTTTCTAATAGCTTGATTGGCTATCTACAAAATATCTCATGATCTCTTAGATCTTATTATTGCTACAAACCTAGGAAAGATGGACTCATCCATTGCTTGTTGGATTAGAAATATGACTTTTTCATATTTTTCTTGTTGTCCTTGAGATAATTTTTTCTACTTGTATTAATGCTTGTTAGGTTTCTTGATCTTAAGGTTCTACAAAACCATTTTCTACCAAATCCCAAACATCTTGTGTAAAAAAAAAAGTACTTATCATGATTGCCCAAAAATCATAGTTATTACCCATGACAATTGAAATTTTGGGTTGATAGTGTCCATTGTTCATTGTCGTGTCTACTAACTAGTCTTCTGCATCAATCCCTTGACTATCTTCAACACAAATTTTAGTTTCTATTTATATTGTAATGATTTCCTTCAAAAATTATGGCCTATATTATAATTTATGCACCTACCATTGGTGGCTTCCACAAACCTCAAATTTTGGTGGCTTTCAAATTGTTGTTATCTTCAGTTGGAAAAAAATTAATTGCTTACTTGGGAAATTAATAGAATTGGGACCTTCAAAATCTCTTCACAATGAACAACTTCTACTTTATGATAATTTTTTATCCTTTCTAGAAAAGGTACAACTTGAGAATCTTTTTAACCAACAACTCAATCTCAAGAAATCTCCTTGCCAACTATGAACTCTAATTCAATGATCTTTCCTCTAGCAACAACTAGGAATAAAATAAAACTTGGTAGTACTTAATATTTCTTCTTCTTTGAGTGTGGGTATGAATTCCCTTAGTTATTTTTATAGCAATCTCAACTCCTTGGGAAATGTTGGAATTAATCAAAAACACTTACATTAACTCCTCCTTTGTAGACTCTTCATCTCTACCACCATCACATTTTTTCTCATGCATGTGATCTTCATTCCATTAGCTCAGTTTTATTTTTTCCTCCTTCCCATCCACTGCATCAAAATAATTTTTGAATGAAGCAAATCTCCTCTATTGGAATTCACACACAAATCAAAATTTAATATAATTAAATTTCTTTCTTTTCCCTACTTGTTGGGCATATACGTAGACTCAAGAAAGTGATGCAGGAGCATCCTTGGGTCAGGGAAATCTTGCATCACCTAAAAATATTTTCATTCCAGTTTGTCTTTGTTTAGTTTAGATGTTCAATTCAAGTTTGTAGATTCAGTAATTCTTCATGTTTGCTCGCCAGACCTTGTGGATATATGCTTACATTATGGACATGTTCATTTACCTTATTCCAAGATTTGAACATGATTGGTTCACTTTCCGACAAGTTATCACTTTCGGATTATGTGACAATTTCTTGAACCGGCATCGAAATAATTTTCTAATTTGATAGCTAGTTTGATCGCTTGTGGATCATTTCTGTATCTTGCAGATCTTGTTGGTGTGATTCAAATTGTTCTATGGAGTGTCCTGAACCTTAGTTTAGGTCCACACTTCATCCTATGCATTCAATGAGGAGTAATTAAAATTTGAGGCCGACATATGCACACACACATTACATTTTCTTTAATCAGAGATTGTAATAATCTTTGGGCCGACGCAGATGTTTCTAAATTTTATAATGTATATAAAGCATTGTAATTGATCATTAGAAGGCAGTAGAGTTAGAGATTAGAGAAAGATAAGATTTTCTCTTTAGGATTTTTACTTGCATTGAAGATGGTAGTTTGAGCATGTTGTAATCAGGCCTGCAAGCTGAATCTGTAACCCCAAATGTTGTCAACCATTTGTAGCCAAATTTTCTAATAATAAGAATGTTTGAACTTGTATTTGCCTCAATTTTCTATGTTGCTTCCATTGTGTGACTCTTGCTGCATGGTTCAGATTGTTCTATTTGAGGACCCTCTAACTGTGGTTCCATTAGATGGTATCAAAGTAGATTGCAAACCTACTAATCTTGACATGAGAGTTGGTTGTGAACCTTGAGTGGGTTATGGTCCTTGTGGCATTCCTTTGGTGAACAGATTGCTGATTTGAGGTAGGTTGTAAGTGCGTTCAATAGATTGTTGAGAGGCAATTGAAACCTTGCAGTTAGATTGCCGAGCTGAGGTTGTTGCATCGAGTAGGGGGAGATATGCCACCAAGAAGGATGAACCCTAAAAGAATAAAGTAGATGATGGAGGACTTTAGAAATGAGATGATGAATAAGATCTAGAACCTCTTGGGTGGCTTGAGGAGAAAGCCTGAACTGGAGGATGAATATGAAGAAGTTGCAGAAGAGCTTGAGGCTAAAGAGGCTGAAGGACCGACAAATGAGAGAGAAGAGAGATTTTTAAGAGCAGTGGCACAAGTAATTCAAATTCATAGGGTGGACATTTCTAACTTCTCTGGTACATTGAATCTGAAAGACTTGATAGACTGGATAGGAAACCTGGAAGACTACTTTGAGCTTGGGGATATTAGAGACCTGCTGAGGGTTAGGTTGGCTCAAACTAAGTTGAAAGGACATGTTGCTTTATGGTGGAAAGAGTTGCAGAAGGGAAAGGTGGAAAATGGTGAAACAAGAATCACTCAATGGAGACAGATAGTTGCAAGGTTGAGGGCTAATTTTATTCTGGAAGACTATGAGTTGGAACTATTCAAGAAGTTGTAGAACTTGAAGCAAAAGGACATGAGTGTGAAAGCATATACTAAGGAATTTTACAAGATGACAATCAGATCTAGGTAATGAGAGATGACTAGGGAGAAGGTGGAAAGGTATATAAATAGCCTTATATTTAACATTCAAGATGATATGAGTATGCAAAGGATTTCCATAGCTAAAGATTCCTACTATAGACACACAAAATTAGCATTATGCACTTAGGTCATATTCATCCACTCATTAAATTAATCAAGCCCATCAAATCCATTCACCAAGTAAATCAAGACTATTTAATTCATTCCTAAGGTTATTCATTTAAATTAAATAAATCAAAATCTCATATCAACCTTTTAATTAAATAAACCAAACTTTATTTAATTAAATCTCCAAATGCATAGTCCATCCCATTTTGATTTAAATAAGTCAAAGTATTTAAATAAAATTGGTCAAAAGCATCTAATATCATCTTAACTAATCTAACCATGATTAAATGCTAATCCTAATCACTTGGATTCTCTAGATTTTTCCACTTGCACAAATAAATCAATTTATTAATTTATTAAAATCATCATTTTCCATCAACATGGCATCTTTGAGGAATATTCCCTCAAATTTGAATTCAAAATCAAGTTGAAATGTACATCCAACAAGAAATTTAATAGGTCTTACATGTCTCTTACATGTCCCTTGCACAAGTCAAACTCAACACTTATTTCACAAATTTGAATTTGAATCTCCCTCTCTTGGGCACATTGGCCAAAACTTGCACATCCCTCAACCTATGGAAAGTTGACAAGTGGCCTCTTTCCATTGGTTTTTTTTAGTCCCACATGCATCCATTTGTCCATTCTCTCATCAAAATAAATCTATAAATAGAGGCTTAATCTTCATCAACACATCTACAACTCTTATGGAAAGTTACTCTCTTGGATTGAGAACTAATTTTTCTCTTCTTACTGCATCACCATTGCATTTGCAGCATTTGAGCTTGTCAAGGGTTGGGAAAGGGTCACTTTTCACAACAAAGTGACACCAATCCACTATGGAATAGGTGTGCATTATGTATCTTTCATGCTTTCAGTTTAGTTTGTTTTGTTATCATGTTTAGGAAGCATTTTGCATTATTTCATAGGAGTATTTTGATAAATTTGTAGGTCTCTAACCCATGCTTGAGGATTTGGTGTTTTCAGATTTTAATAGATGCTCACATTTGGCACTAGAATGGGGGCTTAGATAATATGTTTATTCATGATATCTACATCTAATTACCTTTCAAAAAAAATGTGATGTTTTTCTAATATAGGCATCTATGAAAATAAGCTTACTGTTGTTTTCTTTTCTGTAAAGTCAGCGAACTCTTTGTCTCATAATGTCTCCCAGGTCACATCCCAATGGATTTGTGCAGTTATAAAAAATTAGATTAGTTAATGTAGATTGTGGTGCAGTTTCCATAGTCATTTCCATTGGACTGAACGATTGGTGCTTTCTAAAAAGAAAAGAAAAAGAAATCTAGGTTTTATTATCCAATCTCTTATATGCATTTAAAGTTTCTTAGTTCTTTCCTGCACCATTTTCAATACACTATCATTTAGTTTCAGAAAATCTTGTGACAATGAGTGGAGACTCCATGTGATAACGATGGTTTAAATAGATTCATTCTTTCACTCATATGTATTCATATTATCTACTGTCTGCTTATATCACATCATAGTGGCATTGAGAGATTACACCTCCTATGTAAACAATCACTTACTACCTACTGGTGGATGGTGTGCCTAGTCAGGATGCAAACTAGAGTCCCCTACATATGTGTAAAGTTTGCATCCACATTCCTCCTTCACCTGAATTCTCACGTGAAGCGACTTTCATGAGTGATACAATTAAGGCATACAGGTACCTGGCTATGCCACACAACTCTCTATTTAGCTTACTGTCCTCTCTGCAAATACACTGCCCCATATTACTTCGCTAATAACCTTACACCCACTTTGATTCTTGGTTGTGTACATACCTACATTGGGGAAATCATAGGATTATTGTATCATTTATTATGTTCATCGCTTCAGCTGACTATGACAGGCACAATGAGATAATTGCTACGAGTGTTTTATATTGCAGTTCGTAGGTGCATTAGGTGTGAATGTTGCAGTCATCATACTCTGCAAGTTAAGAGAGGGGCAGATGAGGGATCATTAATATTACGCGATCTTTTGTTGATTGCAAAATCTTTCTTGAAGTATTGATACTAAAAAAAATTGAATCCTTCCTTGTTGAGCTATGCCATTTGTTGGTACAAAGGTCCTCAAATTTCTGTTGAACTATTTTTGACTCTAGTTGCATATATTTAATGCCTTCCTTTATGATAGGTGATGTTTTTCCTTGCCATTAAAAATCAATGTTGTACCTCTTAGTCAAACAGTCACCTATTATAAGTCTCACCAATTCTTGTTGGGTGTTCAAACTTGTTTCTAATGCCTTCTTTTGTGTCTTTGATTTTTGTCTAACAATCCACTTGCCTTGGCTAAATTTCCACATTTCTTTGTCTACCAATGCAACTGCAACTACAATGACTAACAAGATAGCAGAGGAAGAGTTGATACAAAGATTGTTGAATTCAGCTTCACACCTACCAGATGCATCTGCTTGAAAACTTTATTTGTTGTTAATGTCATACATCTGCCACTTGCATTTACTTGGAAAGATTTTTTTATGCATCCTTACATCTGCCATTGTATTGGCTTGCAAACTTTCTTCTTTGGCATTTATGGCACAGTTTTGTATTTGCCAAATGCATTTGCTTGAAATTTTATGTCTTTTCAAATTTATGTATGTCGACTACATTTAGCATTAAAACCTTTTTGATACATGTCATTGTTGTCTTTACCCCTACCAAGTGCATTCACCTGAAATTTTTGTTTGAAAATTTTTACTCGTTGTTTTCTTCATGTGCTAGCTAAAGGCATTGCATAGCAATCTAGACAATAGACATAGTTGGCAGCAATAGAGATTAGTGTGAAAGCAACATTTGTCAATTATTTCTCAACTGAACTTTTGAAGAAGGCTTATAACAACATTCTTATGTCTACATTATGATGAATGCATGAGATTTAAATTTTGTATGAAGATCATTTCTTTTATCATAGATGATACTTGTTGGGTGGAGGATACAAGATCAATGAGTATATGGCTAATGCATTAAAGGAAACATTGTGTTATTCATCAATTTTTTGTTCATAAAATTACATGAGTTGATATTGGCCTTTAGGATTGCAGAATCATATGGTCTTTTCATTGGAAATTGTCTTATTGTTTGATTGACTTGATCATCACATGATTAGCTTTTTCTCTCATAGGAAAAATGAGGTACAAGGAAAATGAGGAAAACAAAGGAGAACAAAGAAAAGCGAAGAAGGAAGACGAAGGAAAACAAAGCATCAAGATAGCATTTTGAAAGATCAAAGTCTTTTTAGACACTTTAAGTGTTTCGTTTAAACACTTTTTCATGAAAATGTTATCTCTTCTTTGTTAGGACACTAAATTTTCATTTGGGTTTTAAAAGAATCTTTCAATTTCTTCTTGCAAAGGATAAAATGAACTTTAGGATCACAACTTACTAGATTTTGTTTCTTGGATTAACAATTGAACAAAGTATCTCTCACTCATCTTTTGGTGCTTAAAAAGAACTCACATTTTTCTTTGTGGATTTAAAAAGAACAAGTGCAACTTTGTTTTTTGTGAAAGCTTACTTAAACTAAAGGCATTGAAAAAGGACGTATGTGCTTCTCTCGCAATTTATAGCAATCTTGAGAATCAAAAGGCATTTTTCATGACTTTAGGGTGAGATAAAGAAATCACCTCCACACTTCGATTTGGGTTTCAAATTGAACAAGATCTTGTGTGAGTGTGAGTGGGGGCATTATTGCGTATATTCTCTCTCTTTGTTGCCATCAAATATTGATTGAGTTACAGATTTTGTCTTTGCTCACTTTTGTTTATCCTAGAGGGCCTGCCATGGGGAAAAAGTACTCACCCAAGGGAACGTCTCAACCGGTAACACTCTAAAGCCAAGAGTAATTCCAACCGGTATATAAATGTGGGTATTGGATTAAACACCAATATCACGCAGTTGATTCCGACAAGATGGATCTGAAAGGGGACTCTTTCCATATGGGTCAATCTCCACGAACATAAAGTCCTTACTAGAACCCATGTGCTAGAATTGGCCAAAATCCTTTAATCTATTTGTTGGTGCAAGAACGGTCGTTCTAAAGCCGCCCCACACTTTTACGGTCTTTTAGTAGAAATAGAAAACATGCCATTTGATTTTCATGCGTGTTGATGCTTGGCTGCCCCATATAAGTGAGTTCCATGGAGGGGAGCCAGTGGGGTCAAGCATCTAACCATTCGCTAAAGATAAGCGTAGTTGGACTTGTCCAAGTGGGAATCCAACAAATATTGTCTTACACATCCATAGGGTTGTACTTATTCTTGGGTTAAAAAATGCATTGCTTGATTGAAAACATCTTGAAAACAAACACTTAGAATTTTCATCCAAATTTCAAACCCTTTGGAAGACAAATACAATTGACTCAATCCATATGTTATTGCTTCCCCTTGGGATTTACATCCTTAGAGGTATCTAAACATTGGATTACATCTCGAATTGTCTACTAAAGTAAACAATAGGAAAACCTTTTCCTTGAGTTCATCGAATTTCCACATAACATATCTTGTGGGGTTTGAAGAAATTTAGACATTGGACATCTTAGTTTGAAAACTTAATCAAAGAAAGTGTTTTTGGTAAAACAAAGCCATTAAGCAAAGCTAAGAAAAATGAACTTTCATGTGTGTTGAAGCTTCACAATTCTCAAAAATTCCAAATCCCAAAGCAAAATTAATTGGTTCAAAATCCGAAAATGGAATCATTTCTTGGTTACAAAGGTCTATAGAAGCATTGTATGGTCTTCAATACCTAGGTCTAGGAAAAAAAAGTGTCTTTTTTAGGTTCATCTTAGGATCAAAGAAAATCAAAATCTTTTTCATCCATCCTTCAAATGTCAAAACAAAAATCATCTCACAATCACCTTTTGGAAAATCTTGAAATCATCCTTAATACTAGGCTTTTTGGAAAAATCAAAATCATCAAAATCATTGAGACTAAATCCTTGAAAACTTTATCAAAATAACCTTTGGCTAGGTATGTGTAGATGCATCCTTAAATTGCATATGCTTAGTCAAAGTTATCAAAATCATCTAGTTTAGCTTAGTATATGTAGATGAATCCTTCTTCATATGCTTAGTCAAACTATCATCTTGTTTCGATAGCTGTGGGTAGATGTATCCTTCTCCCCACACATATTCAAATTATCATCCTTTGATCAAATCTATCCCTTAGATAAATCATCCAACATCTTAGGGTCTTTTTGTTCAAAATCAAAAGCAATCAAAATCAAAATCAAGGACAAATCCCAAATCCAAAATCAAATCAAAATCAAAAATCTGAAACATATCTAAAATTCGTAAAAGCCTAGTATCTCCTTCAAGATTTATCAAAAATACAAAAAATCTACATCATCCATCTTTTTCATCATCGTCATTTCACCTTTTGATCCTCAAGATATCCTAAAAATTTCTACTTTGGGCATAAAGTAAAGATCAATTCAAAGAATCAAGAGATTCGTCTCCCATTCTTAAAAAAAAATTGATCCTTGTTTTATGGTTCAAACTAGACCTCAATACAAGAAGAGCAGGGAAGCCAACAAAGAAACACCTGCTTCAAGTGATTTAAGTCAAACCACTCCTGAAATGAATTCCATTCGATCTGGAAATCTCACAGTTAACCTTCCAACATCATCGTAAAACCCACAAGAAGAAGCCCAAGGAGAAGACCTCACCTTTGGAATGTCTCACAATGAAATAAATGAAATGCTCCAAAATCTGGAGAACCATAAAATCATCAACATCATGATGAGACTTAACCCTTTGTTATACATGCTTGAGCTAGCAAAACAAGGGGCCAAATTACCTTCAGACTTTGATGTAAGTACCATAGTAGAGACATATTTTCCTCAAATCTCATCCACCATTCCCATCTCATCCACACCCCCATCCCAAAATATCACTCAAAACATTCCGCAAATCATGACATCTCTTGCTCCAACCCAACCTAACGTTAATAAGGGAAATGCATTTCTCAATGCTATTCAAACACACCCCCTTGTTAATAATCAAAACTTGGATGCAAGTACCATCTTGGAACAAAACATACTCAAAAACCCATTACATAAGAATGTTCCTCTCACTTTCCATCATGATCCATCATCAACATTTTTCCACATAACACCTCAAACTTCCCTCCTCACAAATTCGCAAGAGGAAGGAGACATGTTCGGACTAGGAGGCATCTTTCACACCACAAAATTTTCACAAAAATTCGCACCCCTCACCTTTCCACCTCTTCCACCATTGCCATTATCTTCCACAACACTCCTTGGCTTAGGGCCTCCCCCCTACCAACTATCAACCAAACCAACATCCCAAGCATCAATCAAAGCATTATGCCAAATGCTCAAAACTTGTCGTCGATATAGCAACAACAGATGACAAATACACAAGCAATTGAAACATCATCAAACACCCCCCTAACATCACAAAGCATGGTCTCTCAAGGAAAAATCACATCAATAGCACCACTTATCACTCAAACCACCACATCAACAACACCATCCACCACTCAAATAATCAACACGACATCACTACTCACCACTACCACAAACGCCATTCCAAATCCACCACCACCCCCACCACCACCAACTTCCACCACATCAATCCAATACAACACGGCATTGAAATTTTCTTTTCAAAGGGGATTTCAACAAGTGCAAAAACAAAAATTCGTATACCTAGCTGCTTAACAAGCCGCTCAAGTTGTGCAAGCCGCCCAAGCAGCCCAAGCCACACTACAAACACAACAAGCCACACAAGCCCAAGATTTATTGCAACAATGACGACAACAAGCCACTCAAGCGTTGCAAGCACAAAAGGCCGCTCAAGCACAACTTCTTTTGCAACAACAAGCAACACAAGCACAACAAGCACAACTTCTTGCACAAAGACAAGTAGCGCAATTACAAGCATATCAACAAGAAATTAAGCACTATCAAGAGCAACAAGAAGCAGCCAAATTAGTAGCCCAACAAAAAGCATTGTTGGAACAGCAACAAGCACAACAACAAGCATTGTTGGAACAACAAAAAGCATAACAACAAGCACAAATCTTAGCGCAACAACATCAAGATCAACAATAGGCATTGTTCATACAAAAGCAAGTGGAAGCCTACCTAACTTGGCATAACATACTGATACCATCAAACAACACACCAACCAACCCACCCATCCAACCCACAATCGAAACACCTCAAAACACCTTCATCCCACCCCCTGATCCGCAAAATGATGTGATGGCACAAATCAAGTTGCTCTCACAACAAGTGCTCAATCTTCAATCGGGGAAAACAACGAAGACACCAAGCAACTTGTGTCTATATCCATTTGATAGGAGCCTAGTAATGAAACCATTCCCCAAGGGATTTGAGATCCCCAAATTTGAAAAATATTGAGGGACAGGAAACCCTGAAGATCACATCAGGGAATTCCAGGTTCATTGCATCGAAGTAGCATATGAAGATACTTATCTGATGGAGCTATTTCCTAGGATTTTGATAGGTCATGCTATGGAATGGTTCTCTCACTTACCTTCAGGCATTAGAAAATTTCAAGAAATTATAGACGCATTCATTAAGAACTATGCATGCAACATTGCAATGGATGTTAGTCTAGAAGAACTCTCAGCTCTGAAACAAGGAAAGGGTGAATCTTTCGCTTCATTCCTACAACGATGGCAATCCAAGGCCAATCAGAGCAAATGGACCATGCCAGAAGAACAACAAGTTTGCACCATCATCGCCAACCTTGATGGCCTCTTGGCATTCAACCTCAAGGTTCAATGGATAACCACATATGATCAATTGATCCCCAAGGTGCTTAGCATCGAACGAGCCCTTATGACTCAACCAGTGGGATCCACTTCATACCCTGAAAAACAAAACAACCACCCACCATCCAATTATAACGATAAACCTCGTATGTGGGAAAGGAACAAAAACATTACTAATGTTGGTGTCGTCGATGCCAAGGTGGTCATTAGTGCTCCTCACCAAAATACACTCACACCAAAAATCCAAATCCAACACCAAAAAAATCATCACACAACACACAAACCGCACAATAATCTGACAATCAACAATCTCAATGACCAAAGAGGACCACCCCAATGCAACAAGAGTTATCCCAAGAAAAAGTACACTAATTTGGGGGAACCATTAGAAGTCATCATGAAAAAGTTGATAGACGAAAAACTCATTCAGGCTCCTACCTTTGAAAATTACCAAGAACCGGATGTGAAACCTCCTTGGTATAATGAGAATCAACTTTGCAAATTCCATAAAATCAAAGGTCATACCACAAATAGTTGCATGAGATTGAAAAAAAAAATTCAAGATCTCATCAACAAAAGAATCATAAACATAGAATAGCCTATAGGAAATCAGGATCTTAAGATATATACAAATCCAATGCTGAATCATGGCAACAAAGGGAATAACAAGGATAAAGGGAAAGGCACCCACTCAAATGTAAAACATGTGTATGAAACTTTCATTGCCTCCCTAGATGAATATTACACAGTCATCACCATCAAAGGTGCCCACGCCGATTGTGGAGTCACCACAAGAGGCAAAAAAGTCACCATTGCAGGATCATCCCAGCCAAACAAAGTCCCTACATCTAGATCTGTTCCTAATGGCTATAATTTCCTAGACCAACTCAAGAGAACGCCAACTCAAATCTCCATCATGGAGTTGCTAAAAATCTCATCGGCCCATAGGAAAATTCTTGAAGAAGCATTGGCCTCATCCACTATCCCCGCAGATCTTGACATAGAGCAATTCCAAGCTATGGTCAGAAATATCATTACTCCTAATCTCCTCACATTCTCTGACCAGGATTTCCCTGCTCAACCATCTCACAACCGTGTGCTTCACCTAGAAGTCATAGTAAACAAGAGCAAAGTCAAAAGGGTTTGGGTGGATGGAGGTGTGGGTTTAAATATTTGTTCTCTCAACCTCATCAAACAATTGAAAATCCCAGAGGACTCTATTGACAAAGGAAAAGGCATCACAATAAGAGCATATGACAATCAAGAAAGAGTGTCCCAAGGCACGATCAAACTCCCTATTCAAGTAGGGCTAGCTCTCATGGAAATTACTTGTCAGGTCTTGGACCTTGACCTACCATATAACATCCTTTTGGGATGTCCATGGATTCGTACAATGAAGTAGCGTCTACTTTCCATCAGTGTGTGAAATTTACACATAATGGACAAGAAGTTACCACCCATAGAGATCCTGAACCCTTCTCGTACTGCAAAAATCTTGAAGCAAATTATTACAAAATCCCCTAGGTACCAAAAAATGATGAAGGCCCATCCACACCATACATCGATCCCGCCACCCTCGCATCCACCTCTGTGAAAAAGACACCTACCACTCCCACCATTCCCACCATCTTCGACATCAAACTCATCATCTAGAATGATGGTTGTGGAAGCTAAAATCTCCCTAACAATTATTTTGTGGTAGGAGAGTTACTACAATCTCCTAAATCATGAGGATGTCCACAAGAAAATCAAGCTTCCACATAACAAACATCTCCTGAAGACTATCCTGAATTCACAAGCTGGGGAGACCTTGGCTAGGAGGTTATAAAGGAAGATCCATCACATATGCTATATCAAGATGAAAGACCAGTACCGGAATTACCAATGGATAATGGAAGCAAGGGTCTGCAAATGATGCTAGCAATGGGCTACGATAGAAATCAAAGACTAGGACAAAACAACAATGGGCTCATTGATGCAGAGTCAGGAGGCTCAACCTTAATCAACTTGGAAACCTGCCTTCAAGAGGCATCTAGAAAGATTAAAATGACCATATAAAGTAATTCAACCAGTCTTCCAAGTTCAACAATCATCAGAAGCACAATTTCCCAATTTCACTCATAAACCCCCACTTTTAGTGCAAACCAAGTTTAGGCACTTTCACCAACATTTTCCAAAACACCTAACAAAATCAAGGATGATTAAGATACCCTTTTTCAAGTTATAAAACATATAGGAAAACCAATATCAACTCTTTTGGAAAAATTCAAAGATCCAATACTCCTTCCATGGAAAAGGCTAGTGGATTAGCCCACTTTTACAAAGAAAGTACACTTTAAACTCCACCAAAATTTATGAAACCTTGGGGCAGCAATTAAAATTTCCAAAAACTACTAAATCCACCACTAGTTTCCATAAATCACTCTTCCAACATAGCAAAGCCTAAAACCCTTGATTCTAGGCCTTCAAAAGGAGGGTTTATTGTAAATCATACCTCTAGACCTTTCTAGACCCTGCCACCTATTCAAACACTCATAATTATGCCTGCACAAGCTTTAAACTTCATCACATAGGTTATTTCTTCCAGAAAACTCATAAACCATCATTTAGTTCCTCACTTTCACAAGGAAAATCACCCAAATTCAACCTAGGGCAACACCCAAAACCCACAAACACACTTCCTATGACCTCCACAACATTTGGAAACCTATGTTACAACAAATTGGGTCATTCCATTGAGTTACAATTGCTACAGTAGGTGGAATGCCCTAAAAACTCATTTTATTACTCTCAAAACACCAACTTGCACCAAAACATAGCAGTTTCAGAAAAACAGAGATAACTCACTCCAAAATGAATGGTTTTCAATCAAACCTAAAGCATTTGAAATTAGACTCAGTGTCCTAAAATACTATGTCAGCCTTCAACCAAGAACTGGAGTTGTACGGACTGTACCAGCCAAGCAAAGTTTAGGAAATACCAAAAAGGGCATAGTTTCAAAGCAAAATTGAGTTTTTTCATTCAAGATCTTCAATAATTGTGTTTAAAATGATAGAATCAACCAAATATACCTTCAATAACCTCCTCCAATTCCTATAACCACCTAACCACCTTCCTTTAAGAGGATTTTAACCCTTTACATTGCTAATTATGCACTGTTTACTAATAATTAACTTAAGATTTTCAACTTAGAATTCCTTCTAAAGACTCAAACCTACATTAAATGGCTCATTTGAACCTTATTACATCATGAGTGGCCTCATGGACCTCATTTAGCACAAAATTACTCATACTATCACTAACTCCTAGACTAACCCTCATAGAATGCGCTTTGCAATTACATGTTTTTAGGTGCTCCTGCACCATACTCCCCGGGTACAAAAAATTTATGCCCCATAAATTACTCCTAAGGTTTTCTCCAACTCCCTGCACAATCCCTTCAAACCTAATCCAAGTCACCTGCATGGAAATCTTCCTCCAAGGGACTTTATACCCTGCATACTTTGCTTTGACTTCACCTTGCCATGCTTGATCTTGCTCAAATGAATCTGCTTGCTGCCTTTTGTCTTCATTAACACCTGCAAACAAAAATTCAATACACAAACTGAAAAAACCATGCATTAGTGTCTCTTTTTCATGCTCTTCCATGAGCCTTGGCCAATTATACATGTAGTTCTACCCTTCAATTCTATTATTTGCAACATAATCTGCATTTTTCCCTTCCACTTTCATTTTAACCCTTGGTCTGACCACTGTCAGAAGGATGAACAAATCAGTGATTCCCTTCACTCTCAGCCCCTTATCCTTCCACTTCACACCTGCACCCAAATGAATTATGCTTGGATCCCTTGTCTCAATAGCATACAATAGCCTAATTACAAAACTCAGCAACCAAGGACAACTCACTATCCCAATCTCAGATTTTCCTCTCTTCTCCAACTCAGTTGGAGACCACACACACTGTCTTCTCTTAGCCATTCCCTGGCCTAGCACCTTCAACCTCTCAATCCTAGCCTCTATCCTTATTGCAACTCTCTGCAAAACCTTTGCCATATGTCCTTCACCTCTCATGGTGACCAACCTCTGCTCAACTCCTATAGACTCTCCAAACTCTTCCATAGTCTCCTTCACTATTTTCTGCCAATCTTCATAGCTTACTGTCTTTTCCCTGACTTCCACAACCTGCTCATCACCTACTCTCAAGTCTTGTATTAGACCCTTGGCTTCTACCATCACTACCTTCATAGCCTGCACTATATTTTCAGACTTATTAACTTCTTGACTTCTTATCTCAGATCTCTGAGATTCCATTTCAAGGACTTTGGTCCTATCAACTTCAAGAATACTATCCATTTGTCCTTCATCTCCTATGCTCTTACATTGATTTGTCACAACCAACCTTCTCTTCATCACTTGCCATTTCCTTTGGCACTCATTCCCATTTATCTTCAACCCATATTCTTCTTCTACCTCTGTGTTTCCAGTGTCACAACTCACTGTTTTTGCAATGCTTGACTATTTTTTATCTTCTCTCATCCTTAAAGGACACAAAACCATCCCAACCATGATCTTCTCATCACCTTCAATCCTTTCAAGACTTCTTTCATTCCTCTCATCATTTTCCTTTTTTTTCACTTTCCCATTCTTCATTTTCTCAGTTTCCAAGACCTCTTTATCCTTAGGTCTGCCATCCTCACCTTCAACCTTTTGTTGCATCTCGTGCTCTTTCCCAAATAGTGGACAACACTCTTCTTCCCTTGTGGCTCCATTATGCCAAAGTTTCTTTTGTTCAAGTAACTCACCTTCATTCTCTTTGATCTCATCTTCTCTTCTTAGCACCTCTGTCCCAAGCACCTTCTTCGCACAATACCCTGTCTCAACTTTATGTACCACTATATTCTTCATGGGTGTCTGCCCTAGAACACCATTATCCTTTAATGAACAAACTTCTACCTGTACTTTATCTTTGATACACCCTTCAAGTTTACCTTTCCCTCTCAAGGTCATTTCACTCTTGCTTCTTCCTTTCTCATCATCCTTTACACACTTCAACTTTGAATCTGCTATTACCCATGCTATCTTAGCAATTCTTTCACAGGTGGTGACTGCAACTCTTCCTTCATCACATTCTCCATCCTTTTCTAGTGCCTTCAAGGTCTTTTCACTTCTGACCTTCAATTTCTTTGTTTCCTTTTTGTCTTCAAGCTGCTCTGTCTTATTCAATACTTCTTGATGGTGCTTTTCTTTCTCCACTGTATCTATGCTATGCCCTTTTTCCTCATCCTTGTCTTTGTCTTCTTTATATCCTAAGAACTTTTGTCTTTCCTGCAGTAGCACCCTTGTTTTCTTGTCTTGGCCATCTTCCACCAATGAAGTCAGAACATAAATCCTCCCATCCTTTTTAATTTGGTAACTATTATCCCTGCCATATTACACAACAAATCTTTCCCAACACCATGGTTTCCCAAACATTAGATGACAAGAGTGCAATGGTACAATATCACATAATATTTTGTCCTTATGTGCACCTATTTGAAATTCAACCCATGATTTCTCTTTAACCAAAAATGTGTTCTCACCATTCAATAATGAAATATAATAAGGTGAATCATGTGGGAAACTTTCTAAGTTCAATTTTTCAACCATTTCAAGAGCTACCAAGTTATCTAAACTACTTGAATCAACCATAACCTTGCATATCTTACATTTGCACTTGCACCTAGTCTTGAAAATTGCATTCCTCATCTATTTCTCCTTCTCATTCAAACCTCTGGTAGCCATGATGTCCTTTCTCCTTCAATCTTTAAGAGATCTACTTCCTCGCTCTTATACCACTCTGATGCAGAGTCAGGAGGCTCAACCTTAATCAACTTGGAAACCTTCCTTCAAGAGGCATCTAGAAAGATTAAAATGACCATATAAAGTAATTCAACCAGTCTTCCAAGTTCAACAATCATCAGAAGCACAATTTCCCAATTTCACTCCTAAACCCCCAGTTTTAAAGCAAACCAAGTTTAGGCACTTTCACCAACATTTTACAAAACACCTAACAAACTCAAGGATGATCAAGATACCCTTTTGAAAGTTATAAAACATACAGGAAAACCAATATCAACTCTTTTGGACAAATTCAAAGATCCAATACTCCTACAATGGAAAAGGCTAGTGGATTAGCCCACTTTTACAAAGAAAGTACACTTTATACTCCACCAAACTTTATGAAGCCTTGGGACAGAAATTAAAATGTCCAAAAACTACTAAATCCACCACTAGTTTCCATAAATCACTCTTCCAACATAGCAAAGCCTAAAACCCTTAATTCTAGGCCTTCAAAAGGAGGGTTTATTGTAAATCATACCTCCAGACCTTTCTAGACCTTGCCACCTGTTCAAACACTCATAATTATTCCTGTACAAGCTTGAAACTTCATCACATAGGTTATTTCTTCCAGAAAACTCATAAACCATCATTTAGTTCCTCACTTTCACAAGGAAAATCACTCAAATTCAACCTAGGGCAACACCCAAAACCCACAAACACACTTCCTCCGACATCCACAGAATTTGGAAACCTATGTTACAACAAATTGGTTCATTCCATTGAGTTACAATTGCTACAATAGGTGGAATGCCCTAAAAACTCATTTTATTACTCTCAAAACACCAACTTGCACCAAAACAGAGTAGTTTCAGAAAAATAGAGATAACTCACTCCAAAATCAATTGTTTTCAATCAAACTTGAAGCATTTTAAAGTAGACTCATTGTCCTAAAATACCATGTCAGCCTTCAACCAAGATCTGGAGTTGTACGGACAATACCAGCCAAGCAAATTTTAGGAAATACCAAAAAGAGTGTAGTTTCAAAGCAAAATTGAGCTTTTTCATTCAAGATCTTCAAGAATTGTGTTTACAACGATAGAATCAACCAAATATATCTTCAATAACCTCTTCCAATTCCTATAACCACCTAACCACCTTCCTTTAAGAGGATTTTAACCCTTTACATTGCTAATTATGCATTGTTTACTAATAATTAACTTAAGATTTTCAACTTAGAATTCCTTCTAAAGATTCAAACCTACATTAAATGGCTCATTTGAACCTTATTACATCATGAGTGGCCTTAGAATTCCTTCTAAAGACTCAAACCTACATTAAATGGCTCATTTGAACCTTATTACATCATGAGTGGCCTCATGGACCTCATTTAGCACAACATTACTCATACTATCACTAACTCCTAGACTAACCCTCATAGAATGCACTTTGCAATTACATGTTTTTAGGTGCTCCTGCACCACTCATAATACCTATCATGCCAGAGACACAACCAATAACAAACCTTGGCCTTGGATGTACCCCTATGAGTATAACCATGTGTGGCCGAAGTCCTCCAGTTAGAACAGTTAATATTCCTCCTTAGCCAACCATAGCAAAAGTATGCTTACCGATATCCATAGGTAGAGACATACATAACTTCGTGACTGACATTTATAATAGTAGCAATGACGAGGATGCCATGACTAATCTACCTAGGTTATTTGAGGATACTACCCTTTGCATGATTAGCACCCTCTCCTTTGAAACAAACCATCAAGATCATGAAATCCACTTAGTATACCCCCAACTGATCGACTATGACCAACAAGGACCACCAGTTCTTGATACGTTCGAAAACGATGAGGTACTCTCAGAATTCATGAGATTGTGAGATAAAATTCCAGAGGGGGGCCATAAAGTTGGGTTTATAATAGAGTTGGCCACACATTCATATTATGGGGATACGATTGAATCCCTCAGTTGCAAAAGTGATAAATTAAGAATAATATCCAAGTCCTTGAATGAAAACCACACTGTAGCACTCTCTAACCAGAAATCAAAAAGAAAGGACGCATCCAATAGTAAAAACCTCTCTGAGGTGCCTGAGGATGGGGGATTCAATCTTCCTTTAAGAGCTCTTCACCAGGAAAAGTCAGCATTCTTGGCAGAAAAATGCAACCTGGTCAACCTAGGAATAGAGGAGACCCCACATATCACATTTTATGCAGAATCACTACTATCAAAAGAGCAAGAGCTCCTAACAGCCTTCCTAAGGGAAAGACAAATAAAATTAGCATGGAGTTATGCTGACATGCCAGGCCTTGATCCACAAACCATAGTCCACCACTTAGCAGTATATCCAGAAGCAAATCCTGTCAGACAAAAGCTTCAAAAAATGCATCCTTAGATCGCCTTATTGGTCAAAATGGAGCTAAAAAAGTTGTTAGATGCAGGATTCATTTGACCAATAGATTATCCATAATGGGTATCAAACTTTGTACATGTTTTGAAACCTGATGGAGCCATTAGAATCTACATAGACTTCAAAGATTTGAACAAGGCATGTCCAAAAGATGACTTCTCGCTTCCCAATATCGACATGATAGTAGATATGATAGCAGGACATGAGATACTATCACTAATGGATGAATTTTCAGGATACAATCAAATCATGATAGCTAAAGAGGATCAGCACAAGACAACTTTCACTTGTCCATGGGGGACTTACTGCTGGAACATGATGCCATTCGGCCTAAAGAACGTAGGAGCAACATACCAAAGGGCCATGACATTGATATTCCATGACATGATCCATAAGACGGTTGAAGACTATGTCGACGACATCCTAGCTAAATCCATAAAAAGAAAAGATCACATAGCAACCTTAAGTGCTATTTTTGAGAGATTGGAGGAATACAAAGTCAAACTAAATCCCAAGAAGTGCGTCTTCGGCGTACAATCAGGTAAATTGCTAGGATATATAGTGTCCATGAGGGGTATTGAGGTGGATCTAGCAAAAGTGAAAGAAATCCTCGAAATGGAAGCACCAAAGACATTAAAACAATTGAGAGGCCTCCAAGGCAGACTTCAATCCATTCGAAGATTTATAGCACAATTGGCGGATAAACAGAACCCATATTCTCACCTACTCCACAAGGGAGTAGCGTACAAATGTGATGCCAAGTGTGAAGAGGCATTTAACAAAATCAAAGAATATCTACTAACACCACCAGTCTTAATGCCACCCATCCCAAAGAAACCATTGATCTTATACATATCAGTAATAGCAACAACCCTTGGAGCTCTTCTAGCTCAGCATGATGAAAATGGAACAGAAAGGGCTATCTACTATATCAACAAAAAAATGGTTGGGCATGAACTAAACTATTCATTCCTTGAGAAGGCATGCCTAGCAGTAGTGTTTGCATCACAAAAATTCAGACATTACATGTTGGCACACAAGATAAAGCTCATCGCCAAAATTGATCCCCTCAAATATTTACTATCAAAGGTAACGCTCACAGGAAGAATGACCAAATGGGTGATGATATTGTCACAGTACGACATTGAGTATGTCGAGCGGAAAGCAATCAAAGGTCAAGTTATTCCAAATCAACTAGCAGAGGCACCAATCTATTCAGAGAACCCTCTCGTCTCAGAATTTCTTGATGAATCCATTTTTAATCTCAATATAGTTGACCATTGGAAACTATACTTTGATGGTTCATACACACAGCATGGATCAGGAGCCGAAATATTCTTTATCACTCCACAGGGAGATTGCATACCAAGGTCTTATAAACTGGCATTTCCTTGCACTGATAATATTGCAGAATACGAGGCCTTAACCATAGGTCTCAAAATAGCAGTGCAGTGGAATATCATAGTGCTCTAAGTATACGGGGATTCTCAATTGATTATAAATCAAGTAAACAATGAATACCAGACCAAGGATGACAAGCTCACTCCATATAAGAAATTGGTGGAGACCCTCAAGGAGTCCTTCATCGAAATAACATTTGAGCAGATTCCTAGAGCCAACAACAGAGCCAGAGATGCCATGGCAACAATTGGGTCCCTACTAGACATCCCCAACAATGTTCCAAAATATTAATTCCTGATGGAGCAGCTTCTTGTGCTTGCATTCGAGGTACCAGAATCATAATTCATGTGTGAAATCGTTGGTCTCGACGATCCTTAGTATCACGACATCTATACATATCTTCACATAGGAATCATACCCACTGATCTACCCTCAAACTTAAAGTGAACCTTTGTGAAAAAAGGCATCTAGATTCATCATCTTAGGGGATACTTTATACCGTAGGAGCATAGAAGGAACTCTACTGCACTGCCTAAATGTTGAGGAGGCATTAACCGCTCTAACTGAAGTACATAACGGTATTTTTGGTTCGCACTCAAGCGAAATGACCATAGCTAAGAAACTGCTGAGGATGGGGTATTATTGGCCCACAATGGAAAGGGAAGCACATGATTATGCCAGAAAGTGTCTACAATGTCAACAGCATGTGGACCTCATCCACGCTCTAGCTCAAGAGCTTCATCCTACCATTATAACATGGCCCTTTTTGCAGTGGGGCCTCGATCTCATTGGGAAAATCACACCCACCTCATCTAACGGCCATAAATTCATCATAACCGCAACAAAGTACTTTACTAAGTGGGTGGAAGCCATACCCATGACATACATAACTAGGAAGCAGATTTCAAAGTTCATCCTGAACTATCTCATTTGTCGCTATGGTGTTCCACAAGCCATTATCTCAGATAATCAGACACCATTCAAGAATCAGGATGTCCATGACTTGTGTGAGAAATTAAAAATCCAACATCTCTTCTCCACCCCGTACTATCCCCAAGGCAATGGCCAAGAAGAAGCTACAAAAAAGACCATTCTAAAAATCCTCAAGAAAACAGTCAATGACGCAAGTCATGACTGGCACCTACAGCTTAATCCTGCCCTCTGGTCCTATCGAACCAGCATCCACACACCCACTGGTGCCACCCCCTTCTCCTTGGTCTACGGATCAAAAGCAGTACTCCCCATTCAGATCGAGCTCCCATCCCTCAGGATATCACTATAAAACCACATCATGAATGAAGAGTATCAAGTGTCAAGATTGAATGAGCTAGAGCTACTGGATGAGAAATGTATAGATACTTTGAATCATTTGCAAGTCTATCAGAATAGACTCAAAAGGAGCTACAATAAAAAAATCAAAAGCATGAGGTTCCAAGTCGGAGAACTGGTCTTAAAAGAAAATCATAAGAATGTCCCAAACCCAAGCAACAAAGGCAAGTTTGAACCCAATTGGTTGGGATCATTTGTCATCACAGCAAGTTACAAGTCAGGGGCATATCAGTTATCAACACCCAAAGGGGAACCTCTGCAAGATCCCATGAATAGCTCTCATCTCAAAAAGTTTTATGCCTAAATCTTTCAAGGTATAGAACCAAAAAATCCAAAAAAAAAAATAGAAAATGTCCTAAAAAATGGTTACTTCAGCGAAAACCTGGCAAACAGGTGTCTTGGTAACAACAAAAAAAATCCAAAAAAATTAGAAAAAGGATAAAAAAATAGTAAAGAAAAAAAAATCATTCTATAGTGAAAACCACTTCGGTGGCACTTTGGGCAAGTACCTTGGTGAAAACCTAGAAAATAGATGCCTTGCATAAATAAGCACTTTCCATCCACCAAGATCTTTATGGCTTGTTCTGCATCATCCACTCATTTCACTTCCATCATCCATTGCATTCGGATCTCCATCACTCATCCACTCGCATCTGCACCATAGTTTGGTCCTGTTTTCGTATCATGATCCCTCCTAGTACTACTCGGTCCATCTTCAAGGCCAGTTTTCCCTACCTTTATTAGAGTAGCCTATTGTATCACGCTGGGGGCACATTCTCATCAGATTGGATTCGTGTATGATCTTAAAGTCCTAAATATCTGAAAATCCAAAAACATCAAAACATCAGAAAATCCAAAAATCATCAAAATCCCAAAAACAAGTCAAAAAGTCATTCAAAAAGTCAAAAACAGAGTCGTCTTATTGAACTACGACATCTCTAAGCCTTGAATGTAAGCAAGGTTGATCTTCGATCATCCCCCAAGACATTTAGGTCAATCCTATAGGAGTCTGTCATAATAAACTGACATCTCATCATGTATATCGTCATCTGTAAATCGGTCAAGTCGTCAGTCGAACTACGTGGTCTCTGCTTATATAACGTAGGCAAGGCTAATCTATTGATCAGCCCTCGAGGCCCCTGAGATAGGTCTTTAGGTTAGTCTCTAGGTCAAAATCTCAGAAAACCCCAAAACATTAGAAAATCGAAAATCAAAACATTTGAAAATCTCAAAAAATACCAAAAATAGCCTTAGAACATTGCAAAAATCCAAAAACATCCAAATATTTGAAAAATATCCATCCACCTCATCTTGCTTGCACCCTCAATAACATCATCCATAATAAACTAATCGTCATCCTCAACCTTTGGTGAAACAGTTAGAAACAATTCTAGCAGCTTAACAACAAAACTCAAAAAATGTCAAGTCTCAGGTTTAAGTTAGTACGTAAACAAGTTGGTCAAATCTTTGTGTCGATAGTCCATCATCCAAATAGTCCCATATCAATCATCTAATAACATCATTTCCTAGGATGAATCCTTCCTACAAGGGGCATTATTTATCAAAAAGAACACTTTGGATAAACGAAATGATGTGCTGCCATCCACTAACATGTCCTAGGATGTATCTTTCCTATAATGGGCATTATGTTTTGGCAATAGTTTCAGGTCTTATCCTTAAAAACACATTCCCTTTTGGTTAGCGGTATTGAAGAACATCAACTTGTTTATTTGCTTTATCTTTGTCTTTTGACTTATCTTATTGCGCTCAGTCCAAGAACCTATCGATGATATCTGAACGAAGGATTTAGAGAGATAGGAATGGGGAAATGATAATTATCCTTTTGTCTGCTATGCTTGTTGGACGTTCTTGTAAAATAACCTTGGCGAATACTTTCTTTGTTAGATATTTTTACAGGATGTTTTGGACAACTTGTTGACTATTGCATCGACTGGTTATACCTTTCGATGTTTTGGTCTGAGATGTTTGAAACTTCTAAAGTGCATCCTAGCAAGGTTTCCGTATGTTAGGTGTGAACAAAAATACTCCTATCTATTTGTCGAGTCAAATTCCATCACACTAAGTACAACGCCATCCTGGTTCTTTATACCTTGATGCATCATGCTTATGCGTGTTATCAAACATAAGGTAAGGGACCCTTTTAAAATCCCAATCCTTGATAAGCAAATCATCCATCTATCATCATCATTTCTCATAATCATCTCTCATAAAGTGGGCTTGTTGGATTCTCTTGTCATCATCTAATTTCTTCTTTTCCACACTAACATCATGTCATGAATAGTTTATCATCATCACCAATGCATCCATCTTGCATCCGCAAACCATGAGTATTCTGCATATCATCTCACATGCATGTTCATCATCATAATATAGATCTGTTAGTCTAAGCATCTCATAATATCATACATTTGCATAATCATATAGGCATTATCGCATCATCATTTCATTTTCATCATCATCGCAATCATCCATACCATCCATTTTGAACCTCTTTATCATGAGATCAAACCTTAAATCAAATCTTTTCGCTCGATCTCTCAAGGGGGCAATGTGCCAATGTACTTCTTTCTATTGGGGCATCCGAAAAAATCATAAATTTTTTCAATTTTGATCACGGTAAGTTTATTCTTTGAACCAATTCAGCAAGTACATTGCTTCAAAGAGGGGAAAAATGTAGACACGCAAAATTAGCATTATGCCCTTAGGTCATATTCATCAGCTCATTAAATTAATCAAGCTCATCAAATCCATTCACCAAGTAAATCAGGACTATTTAATTCATTCCTAAGGTTATTCATTTAAATTAAATAAATCAAAATCTCACATCAACCTTTTAATTAAATAAACCAAACTTTATTTAATTAAATCTCCAAATGCATAGTCCAACCCATTTTGATTTAAATAAATCAAAGTATTTAAATCAAATTGGTCAAAAGCATCTAATATCATCTTAACTAATCTAACCATGATTAAATGCTAATCCTAATCACTTGGATTCTCTAGATTTTTCCACTTGCACAAATAAATCAATTTATTAATTTATTAAAATCATCATTTTCCATCAACATGGCATCTTTGAGGAATATTCCCTCAAATTTGAATTCAAAATCAAGTTGAAATGTACATCCAACAAGGCATTTAATAGATCTTACATGTCTCTTACATGTCCTTTGCACAAGTCAAACTCAACATTTATTTCACAAATTTGAATTTGAATCTCCCTCTATTGGGCACATTGGCCAAAACTTGCACATCCCTCAACCTATGGAAAGTTTACAAGTGGCCTCTGTCCATTGGTTTGTTTTTAGTCCCACATTCATCCATTTGGCCATTCTCTCATCAAAATAAATCTATAAATAGAGGGCTTAATCTTCATCAACACATCTACAACTCTTATGCAAAGTTACTCTCTTGGATTGAGAACTAATTTTGCTCTTCTTACTCCATCACCATTGCATTTGCAGCATTTGAGCTTGTCAAGGGTTGGGAAATGGTCACTTTTCACAACAAAGTGACACCAATCCACTATGGAATAGGTGTGCATTATGTATCTTTCATGCTTTCAGTTTAGTTTGTTTTGTTATCATGTTTAGGAAGCATTTTGCATTATTTCATAGGAGTATTTTGATGAATTTGTAGGTCACTAACCCATGCTTGAGGATTTAGTGTTTGCATATTTTAATAGATGCTCACACCTACTAATATGCTCTTAAGGAAGAAGACAAAGTGAAGAAAAGACAATAGAATAATCTTAGAGGGAAAGAAAAGTAGATGAGCAGCAACAAGGAGAAGTAGACATGTGAAGAAGAATCAAGATCTAAGTGGAGTAAATAATTAGATCAAATGTTACAAAGGAGAGGGAATATGAGCAAGGAATTCTTGGGAAAATGTTTCAAGTGTCCAGAGTTGGGACATCGATCTTTTGGGTGTCCTAAGGGATTAAGTAAAGGAACTGATAAAAAGAATTGTGTGGCACATGAAGAGCAGGTAACTGAAGATGGGATAGAACCAAAGTAGGGAAAATCTCTTCTGCTTAGGAGAGTCTTGATGAGGCAGAGTAGGGAAGAGACTAAGACTTCACAAAGAAAGAATCTTTTCTGGACTATGTGTAAATCAGCGGGTAAGTGTTGTAAGGTTATTGCGGATACTAGAAGTACTGATAACTTGGTATCTGAGGAGATGGTGGAGAAACTTGGTTTGAAGAGGTTTTTGCATCCTTGTTCTTATAGGATAAGTTGGTTACAATAAAATTGTGTAAGGGAAGTGAAAGAGCAGTGTTGGGTGAGCTTTAATATTGGCCCCTTTAGAGATAAATTTTTGTGTGATGTTTTGTCTGTGAGTGCTTGCCATGTTCTGTTGGGTAGACCTTGGAAGTTTGATAGAGGAGCTATATATGATTGCAGAAGGAATCTGATTACTATAGAGAAGGATCGGAAAAAGTTTACTTTGGATTTCCTTGAAGAATAAGCAGGAGGAAGTGAGGAACTTGAGTCTTGTGAAGAGTTGCAGTGTTGAGAAGTGAGATGCAGAGGTTGTGCTGGAGGATGGCATGGGTTAGAGGAAGAAACTTGTGGCTAAATCTGAAAATGAGATGGAACCTGAAGAATGCAAAGGAAGAATTGTGCAGCAAAATACTTTTGTTCTAGATAAGATAACATATAAGATGAAGTCCTGTAGAAGAGGTAGATTAGATGGGTAGAAGAGGGTTAGAGATGGTAAGTGTCCCTTACTGCCTTGTGTAGGTATGAGGTAGAGAAAGGAAAGTAAAGAGAAGAAGTTGAAGGATCTAATAGAGGAAAGAAGAGAGGTTAGGAGGAGGAGAATTATAGATAAAGAAGACATTTGGATCAAGAATTAGCATGGGATCTATATCTCAAACCCAGTTTGATGTTCATGAGTTCCTCTCATGGAACATCTTTTTTCTCACCAGGGTTGTCTAATATAGGAGAATCTTTGGGTCATGGAAATCTTGCATCACCCAAAAGTATTTTCATTCTAGTTTGTCTTTGTTTAGTTTTTGTTCAGTTCAAGTTGGAAGATTCAGTAATTCTTCATGTTTTCTTTCCAAACCTTGCAGATCTATGTTTACATTGTGGACATGGTCATTTACCTTATTCCAAGATATGAATGCAATTGGTTCATTTTTTGGAAAGTTATTGCTTCTTGATTATGTGACAATTTCTCGAATCGACACTGAAATAATTTTTGGATCTAATGTCTAGTTCAATCACTTGTGGATCATTTTTGTATCTTGTGGATCATCCTTGTGCTCTCTCATCCTGATGATGAATCATGGAGTGTGATTCGAAACATTGATGCAATAAACTTTACACACAATCTAATCCAGAAATTTTAGCAATAATCTACATGGATTGTATAAATCTACTAGCACTAACTTGTGAATCTTGTCAGTGTGATTCAAATTATTCCATAGAGTATCCCTGACCTTAATTTAGGTCCACACTTCATCCTATGCATTCACCGAACAGTAATTCAAATTTGAGGCCAACATATGCACACACACATTACATTTTCTTTAATCAAAGATTGTAATAATATTTGGGCTGACGTGAATGTTTCTGAATTTGTGAATGTATATAAAGAATTTATAATTGATCATTAGAAGGAATTAGGGTTAGATAGTAGAGAAAGATAAGATTTCTTCTATATGATTTTCACTCGCATTGAAGATGGTATTTTGAGCATGTTGTAATTAGGCCTGTGAGCTGAATCTGTAAGCCCAGATGTTGCCAGCCAGTTGTAGTCAAATTTTTTGATAATAAGAATGTTTGAATTTGTATTTTCCTCCATTTTTTTGTTGCTTCTATTGTGTGACTCTTTCTACATGGTCTGGATTGTTCTTTTTGAGGACCCTTTGATCGTGGCTACATCAAAAAGTCTATTTTGCATGTTTGAAAAGAGAAATAGAAGGGCAGAGAAGACAATATTTTTTATAGCAATAGTTTGAATAGTTAGTGAAATAGAGTGTTGTGCACCTTCTGCACATGCCTCACCAAAGGAAGGGACCCTCTTTTGCTTGATTTTTCTTTCGGTTTTGCTGACCTCTTCCCCTTATGGGTTAAGTTTCTTGGAATTTTGGCTTTTGCTTCACCTGAAGGAGCTAATACTTTACCTGCACTTAGGGTACTTTGATTGCAAAGATGTGATCTTAGGTTGTCATTGGAACTCCATGCCTTCATCAGAACTTTCATTCATAGGAAAAATTGGCTAAGTCTAAGTGAGATTCAAAGATTTACTCCTCTGTTAGATTTTTTGAAGGGATTACCATTTGGAGATTCCGCCTATAGGTGTATTTTCTGAGGAATGTGTCCTCTCGGAGAATCTGAGGTACCCTGGATTTTCCGTGCTTGGTTTCTTCTAGAGAATCTGTAGCCTACTGGGTTTTCCAAAGGTTATTTCTTTCAAGGAATCTAGTCCTTGCCAGATTTTCCAAATCTTTCCCATGGTCATATATATGAGCTTTTTTTTTTCATTGCTATGATCATCCTCATATTGGACGAGTGCAAGAAAGCTAGTTTATATGTTCCTTTCAGATCTTGTGTCTACAATTCACCTCTTTAGTGTTAAGTTTGACCTCCCTTGCAGGTTGAGTTCTCTTGTGCATTGAATCAATTGCATTTGATTCCCAACATCATGACATGTATCTACTCTGCACGTTTCATTGCTCTTTGATTATCAACATCATTGGAATGATTGTTCAGTTTAATGTGAAATGTGGAATTTGATGATTATTGAATTCATTAGTGTGAATTTGTATCTATGCTAATCATATTTTGCAAAGTGCATATCAACTCTTGTATGAGTGAAATTCATCAAAATCATTCATCTTTAGGAAGGAATCAATAGCAATCCATGAAATGTATGAGAAGGTGAAGGTTCGGGTATTCTGCTTCATGGTGGATTTCCTAAAAGTTGCAAGGTTTGGAGAATCTAGTAATACATGGATTTCTCAAAAGGATGAAAGCTCGGGTAATCCGTCGAGATGTAGATTCCATGAGAAAGAATAATTTTTGAGTAACTCGAATTCATGAAGTCTGTAAACTCCTAAAAAATAATGAAATGAGAACATTGAAGATTTGTGGTAGCTCATATTGGCCAGCAAAGAGTTTAAAATAAAGTAAATGCATCTATGATAATGAGGCTTTCTAAAATAAAACCTATGTGGGAATGAATGTGAAGATTGCCATCAAGTTTCACAGGGAATCCCTCTTCAGTGATCGGGATGTCTACTGGATCAAGGGATGCCATACGTCATAACACTGCATCATCTTGTAAAGTTCATCCACAGGTGGTTGAGTGGACAAATATGATTGGTTCGCATAATATAAGAAGAATTCGAGTCTGATGTGAGGAATCAATCCTCAGCTCTTATGTCGCCTATATGTATATCCAAAATCCGGCTAATGGACCAGGCCATGGAGAATCTATGGTGATTGTGGCAAAGGAATTCAAAAATTACATGACTTTGGAAACAATAAAGAGAGAGAGCTTTGTGGTATTTTAGGAAGGGAAGATAGTTGCAATAGCAGCAAGTGTTTGGCATTAATGATAGTGTACAGGGGAGTTAGATCAACTCGTTGTGCATTCAAATGATATCCAGTGTCACTTCAATTGATATATTCTAGATGAAATTTAATATAGAGTCGGTGGTTTTGCAAGTATGAGGTAGCATCAAGAATGTGCAATGGGATAATACATAGAAAATATAGCAAAGGTAATGACTTTCAAAGGCTTAAGAGCATATGAAGAAGTTTGGGTAATCTGTTCTAGGGAGAATTCCCTGAAAGAAATGAGAATCAGAAAATAAGCCTCACAACGGATTATGCGAGACTATAAAATTCCCGAAGTGTAAAATTCACGAGGCGCCTGATTTTGTGAAGGACAAAAAAAAAATATCTGAAAGATGATGGAATTTGGGGAAGGCAAACTCACGAGCAGATTGAAGATATGGATTTGAGTGTTGTAGATTTCATCGAACTAGAGAATATAGCGAATAATGAAGTACGTGCTTAATATGAAGGCTTGAATAATTCTTCATAATGAGAAATCTCTGAAATGCTGAAATTTTCAACAGTGGATGGTGATTTCTTTGGAGAATCCGCGTTGATGGGAATTCCCATGAAATAATTAAGCTTCGGGTAATCTGAGTAATACTAGATTCCCCGAAGGATGAAAATTCCCAATGATAATGATTCCTTGAGAGCATGAAATCCGTGAAACTTCTGAATGCCCAATACCCCATCTTTCGCATGAACCAGACATTTACCAGTATTGAGAAATTTATAAGCAGAGATCAACAAACCTAGTACGGGGGATGTTAATGCAAGGAGGAAATAGTGGTGTTGGATCTAGGGCGGAACATTAATCACCTCAGTTCAAATGATAATGTTACTCGGCCATGGATGAATAGCTAAGATGGGATACCCGTTTGGGGAGAACGATGACAATATTGTGCGCTATAATAGTAAATGTGATAAAATGAATGGCTTCAACCTTAGACCATGGTTCCAAGTTTAGTATTGAAATTCTCTAATATGTCATTTATCTGCAAAGAGATGGGTTCGTGCACGAAGTCTGCTATTATTATAATAAAGCCCGTAGTCCAATGTTGTGTCAAGATATCACTGTGAGTGGGGATTTGGAATTAAAGAAATGGATGAAATGAGTAGGATGATTATCATTTGATATACACAAAAAAGATAAAATCCAATACCATGATGAATAAGAGAAGCATCATTCGTGCAGCCTCAAGGCAATAGTATGTCATCCATTCATCGGGTATTCTGTGAGTGATGATAATATAGGGCCATAATATATGTGCACCATTGTGATTCATAGCTATTACTTATGATTCAAGGAAGTAATTCATGAGAGTGCTCAAATAATGGCCCCTAATGTTATGGTGAAGGAGTATGTCAAGTCAATTTATCACTTCAGAGCACAGATTGGATGAGTTTTTGAAAGAGTCTTATGGAGAATCGATGGTATAAAGGTGAGCTTGGAAGATTAATAAAGGGTGTCTTCGAAGAATTCACATGATTGCACATAATCCATAGGAACATTATGTTAAATGAGTCACGAGATTATGTGCTCTTGGCATTCGATGTTAAGAGATTCCGATACAACTTAGGTATCAGACAAAATAGTGGTAATCAAACTCATGACAGTTACATGGAATTGTTCGGTGAAAGGTTTATTTTTGTGTATACCTTATTTGCAAAATAAATGGCCAAGTGAATTCATGATGACGTGAGGCAATTCAGCTTAAGATGGTGATTGGAGTGTGTTGAGGATGACTGGAACGATCGTTATTTCAGGTGAGTTTATCTGAGAATTAACGAAGGCTCACGAAGCTCCTTGTGTGGGTTCAAGCGACGATCTATAAATAAAGTTTGGAACAATGAATTTAGCAAGAGGTAGCCTTGAGCTCGTCTATTATCAAGGCAACTGATGGTAGAAATAAGGCTTTGTCGATGTATAGAAGGCGCCCAAAATTCATAGCAGATACTTGAAAATGGCTGAAAGAATTAAACATGACAAAGTTTATGATATTAAAAATCATGGAACCAATGAATGGACAAAGACAGAGTAAAAGAAAATTTGTTGGATAAAGAGGCCACTGTGAAGGAAACAGCTATGGCGTGGGCATGAGTATTGCTCAGTTTATTGAAATATTATGGCAATCGACATTAAGTTTATTGAAGTTGTGCAATTTTAATCCACATTCAAGATTGTCTATGGCGAGTTGATGAAATGAAGAGCAAGGATTTATCGCTAAGAAAGCGTATGAAGGAGGATGATCTTTAAGAATCAAGATGCAGCAAAATACATGCTGAAACCCAAGTCTTGTTGCATGTTTCAATGTTTTAGTGAAGATATGACTAGGAAAGTTTCGAGCCAGAAGGGATAATAACTTAATCTAAAGCACTTGTGACAAATGATGATAACAGTTTTTGTAAAAGGTTTAATAACCACCTAGATTCGAGTGATTACATTATGGCGATTTGATTTTGATTTCATTAGTAGCTTTGCATTGCCAACACTAAATGGATGAGGTTCGGTTTATTTGGAATCTGCAAGCTGTTAAACTTGCTAAGGGTATCAAGATGTTGCAGTTGTAATTGGCTTGAAGGGTGTAAGGTTCTCATAGACCACAAAATATAGAGCTTCAAGAATGTGTTATAATAGGCCTACAAATTTTAGTGATTTGTGAGGTTTGGTTTTGTATGAGGTTGCTTCATGGTTATTCAGAGTTTGAAGAAAAAATGAAGTGAAGGACAACGGGTCTACATGGATTCTCTTTTGAAATGACCTTGTGGAGCTATTTTTGAGGAATATTATGACCTCTACAATATGGAATACGCTACAGGAGGATGAATTTGGATCAAAGGTCAAAGGTTTACGGTAACATCTACATAAGAAGATGTGCTAAGGATGGAACGTTCCAATTATCCAAATGACCCTGCTTATGGAATCGTGCCCAATGTGTCTAGAAGGAGGAATTTTGAAACTATTTTCAAATGCATCTTCTTAGGGATAAATGCAAGACCCAGCTATCAAGAAGATTTTAAAATTACAAATTAATTGAAAATTAAATTAAATATGCACCTACATATGAAAATGTGTAAAGGCTATCCACAACTAGAGGAGATTTCTACAGGGCATGTGAAGTTGTTCAGTTGCTCCAATCAGAATTCTCATTAATGATAAGTTGGAAGAATGTTGCTTTCTCATTGCTCCAAAGTTGTGATTGATTCTACCTCATTGGTTGATGATGTATCACATTTGCAAAAACCTAATGTAACCTCCTAGGGTTTCTACATGATTGATCTGAGCCCTTGATTAATCTGATCATGGCCATTGATTCAAAATGTATTTTTCTATATAAGGCCAATGTCTTTTGATTTGTAAGAGGTTAGAAGAGTTGATTTAGAAGCTAGCTTAAAGAAAGCCAAAATTAGCTAAATTAGGAGACATCGGTAGCTATGGGAGAGGAGAAAGCAAGAAGACTGTAATTCAAATTTTCTAGAAGCTAATGCAATTGGGTCATTGTTTGGTGAACTTTGCGTTGATCTTCAGTAGTTTATGGTTTCTTGTTCTTGATTCTCATTGCTAGATGTTAGCTTTCAGTTCTTTCATGATAATGGTGAAATGTGAATGATGTTTGATCGATCTCTGGTCCATACTTTTAGCAATTTGTTGATTGTAAATTGCTATGTAAAGTTAGTCTTGGCCCTATATTGTGTTAAGTTCAAGTGTGAATGCTTGTTTATATTCATGGGTGTTCATGTTCTGAAATTATTTTAGTTTCCTTAGAAGATTGCACCATTTATGTGGAGTCGTGGGTTTGTCCTTGATCAAGTAGAGATTGGTTTTATTGGGGATCTGTCCATTTGCAACATTCACCATTGTTGTGATTGATGTTAGGAGTTAGTCGTAGAATCTCTCTCAACCCTTTATCTATTTTTATCTTTCTTCAAATTTGGGTTAGTTTTAGGATTGAAAGCATCACCATATTTCTACATCTGATGAAAGTATAATTCAAGCATTGTTCATTTGTAAGGCCCTTTGTGGGAAACCAACATTTTAACATTATCTCTGAGTTGTTTCACTACATTGTCAAGACCTGACATTAGAGACCTTGTGGTTATCTCTTGAGACTAGCTGATAGAGATTTACCTTTCAAGAGAGATAGAATATTATATTATGTGTGAGTTGTTGTGCAGAAAACACCATCAACAAATTGGCGTTAGATGGAGGGATGAATGTAGGTGACATAGCTAGAAGTTGAATGATCCTTTATGTCAAAAAATCTGAGATATGATAGGTCTCTAAATCTAAAAGTACAAATTCTAAGTCAAGATGGAAAAGCAGTCTTATGTTTTTCATGATGGGAACAATCTTCAAATTGATTTTCCTCAACTTTGTGAGTCTCTGAATAAGAGATTAGATCTTTGGAACAGTAGGGGTTTTCATCACTATGCATCATCAGACGAGTGCAGAATCCACAATACCAATAAGCATAATGAGTTCAAATGCTTAGTCTTTTGGGTAAAATCAAGATGGTTTAGCAAAGGGATATTTTCATGCGGAACCTACCTGAACCACTAGCCTCCATAGATTTAGAGTTTATTGATGTTGTTGTTGATGCATTCACAAAGATAGTTAAAGAAAAGCTCAGTAGTGGTAGGCTCTTGCAATATTTCATCTCATCTAAATGGTGCATAGTTCATAATGCATCCCATTTTGAGTACACCTATCGTTCATGTGTGGACATTATCATTAAAGTTGGGAGACATCTGGAATGGAGGGAATAGTTGGTCAAAGAATGTACTATGGAGAAGTCAACAAATTTTGGATCTGAAAAAATGTGCAAGAGCTATTGTGGCATCCACAAATGAAGTAGCATGTTGGGAGGAAGAGTCTGAAATATCCAAGATGACAGAGGTAACCAATGAACATTTAAGTGAAGAAGCAAAGGATGTTGGTCCTACTAGGGTTGACCAAGGCTCCAAAATGGAAAACATAGTGGTGGATGATCCACAAGAGAATGAAGTTATCACTCAATATCCTCCCATCTCTGATGAATATCCAACAAAAACTAGATATGAAGAAATGGTTTCCAAAATTATGAAAGATTGGTCGAGCCCGAGTTACAAAGTCTTCCTAGAGGACTTATTTCTACTAGCTTGGTGTAGGATACATGAGGAGGATCACTCAGAATTCATATGTTTCCTATGCTAGAAAGTAGTTAAGGAGGTGGAAAATCAAGTGTAGTTTTCAAACCCTACTAAAGATGCACATAAAGCTATATCAAATAAATCTTCAATTAAGAAACTTCAACAAGTTGTTGATGAATTTCTTGAAGAACATAAGGGAGCACTTAATGGAGGAGCCAATATTTTGGATGTCCACACTCAAGAATCTAAACTAATGCCAATAGAAGAATTCGGGGAGTTCTCTCATTTAAAAAATTCTACTTTTCCTATATCTATTGATGAATTGAGCATTGAAAATTCATAGACCTTATGCATTAATGATGAGATAGCTAATGAGGTTCATGCTGATGTGCAAGAAAATAGTAATGGTACAATCATAATTAATGGGCTTCATCATGCTATTGTGGCTGAAAATGTGCTTAAAGATTAGTTTGTGATGCCTTCTGATGAACATCTTGTTGAGGAAGTTGCAGTACATGAAAATGCTTTTTCAAATTCATCTCTAGTTCCTCATGAAGACATGCAAATAGGTGAGAAGTTCCATGATGTTATTTCTAATTTTTTTCTATCTGAATCTCAGCTTGAATGATATACTAATGACTTTGACTCTGTTTTGCATGTTTTGAGCATGAGAGGAGTGTTGCATCATCAATGGAGACCTCTTAACGACATTAAGATAAGCTCTTTATGATTGGAGGACCATCAATGAAACATTCCATCTATAGAAATAAAACATCAGGTTGTTTCTTTCTTTACTATGAATTCTAAAGTTTATCAATTTGATTATGGAGTTTTAGGAAAGATGACTTGCATATGGATTCATCACAGCTCCAATGAGTTGCCCCAATTGCTAATTATTTCTGATTATGAGGTTGAGTCTAAATGCTTTAATAGGGATATTTATTTTACTAAGTATAAAGATAAATTTGCATTCTTGAGGACTATAACTATCACCTTACTACTTTTCCATGCACTAAAAATCCAAATAGGTGTGGGTCTTAGTCTACCTTGTTTGATTTTGATTTGCTTTGAGTCTTTTACCTCTAATTTGAATAAATATAGTTTTTTCTATTGTGGGTAGTTTTCTTTTGCTCTCGTCTTTCTACTTCGATTAATTTAGGTTCTCTTTTAGTTGTTTTCTTTCCTACTTTTGGTTTGTTGTAGGTTAGGGTTCTTTAGAGTTAGTTTTCTTTAGGGTTGCTTTGCTTCTACTTTCTCCTTTTGGTAAGTTTAGGTCTGCTTTAGTTTAGGTTTGGTTTGGTGTATTTTTCCTTACCTCTTCAGCTTGGTGGTCCCTCTACTTTTTTTGGGAATATTTTCATATAAACAACAACCATTTTATTATCTAGGACTGTTCTAAGTATTTCATTGATGGACTTTAATCAGGTGTCTTGAATCAATGGTAGAGATCTTCTATCAATGTCAAGCAATCTAATTGTTTGATTTAAAGAGGATGGGTCATTGGTCTGACTTAAACTTGAGGTATCCTAAAATCTTATATCTTACTCACATCTTAAGAATCCTAAGGTTGGTATAGGTTCCTTGTGAGGTCTTGTTAAGTGAAAAATCTTATATTTATGTTTCAATGCCACTGTGATTCTTAGCCCTGAGTGTGAACTTCATTGTTCGCAAGTTGAAATGAAAAGAAGTGTAAAGAGAGGAATACCAAAAAGAAAAGAAAAGAAAATATTGAAAACCAAAACCAAGAATTCAACTTATTAGGAGGATTTGAATATCTCTATAAGGTCTATGGATGCTTGATTGGTAGTAGAGATATATTCGAGAGAATCACAATGATAACCTCGTAGGGGCTATGGATGATTGACTGGTAGCGAGGCTCTATACAAGTTGCTTTTGAAGTTAGAATCATTTACGTCACCTAACTTGATTGAGCTTGGTTCCTGTAGTAGCTTAAGGAGGGAAATGGACTCACTTTCACACACTTGGATTTTCAGTTTATGGAAGGTATGGTTTACCTTTGGTTATGATTCTTTAATCTTGCATTTTTATTTGTTTGCCTAATATGGAGATTCAAACTAAAGATTTTGGGTTCATGATTCTTGTTCATCATAAAAATTCTCTAGAGCATTTTCCTAGTAGGAGTCACCATTTGTTGTGCACCTTTCACACACACTCCCCACCAAAGGTAAGGACCCTCTTTTGCTTGCTTTGTCTTTCGGTTTTGCTAACCTTAAGAGTTAGGTTTCTTGGAATTTTGGCTTTTGCTTCACCTGAAGGAACTAATGCTTTACCTACACTTAGGGTGCTTTGATTGCAATGCTATGATCTCAGGTCATCATTGGAACTCCATGCCTTCATCCAAAAATTCACTTGCAAGAAAAATTGGCTAAGTCCAAGTGAGGTTTGGAGATTTCCTCCTCTTTTATATTTTCCGAAGGGATTACCATTCAAAGATTTTTCCTGCAAGTGGATTTTCTGAGGAATGTGTCCTCTCAGAGAATCTGAGGTACCTCAAAATTTTCGCACTTGGTTTCTTCTAGAGAATCCACAGCTTAGTGGATTTTCTGAAGGTTACTTCTTCTGGAGAATCGAGTCCTTGCCAGATTTTCTGAATCTCACCCATGGTCATATATTTGACCTTTTGTTTCTCATCACTATAATCATCCTCATATTGCATGAGTGTGAGAAAGTTGGCTTATATGTTCCTTTAAGATCTTGTGGCTACACTTCACCTCTTTAGTCTCAAGTCCGAACTCCCTTGCAGGTTGAGTTCTCTTGTGCCTTGAATCAATTGCATTTGATTCCCAACATCATGACATGTATCTTCTTTGCATGTGTTATTGCTCTCTAATTTTTGACATCATTTGATTAATTGTTCACTTGAATACGAAATGTGGAATTTGATGATTATGAATTCATTAGTGTGAATTTGTATGATCTGCGCTATTCATATTTTGCAAAGTGCGTATCAAGTCTTGTATGAGTAAAATTCATCAAAATCATTCAGTTTTAGGAAGGAAGCAATAGCAATCCATGAAATATATGGGAAGATGAAGGTTTGGGTATTCCACTTCATGGTACATTTCCTGAAAGTTTCAAGGTTTGGAGAATCTAGTGATACATGGATTTCCTGAAAGGACGAAGGATCACATAATCCGTCCAGACGTAGATTCCACGAGAAAGAAGCGAGAAAGAAGAATTCCTATGTAACTTGAATTCGCAAAGTCGGTAAACTCCCAAAAATAATGAAATGAGAACGTTGAAAATTTGTCGCAGCTCATATTGGCCAACAAAGAGTTTAAAATAAAGAAAATGTATCTATGATAACCAGGCTTTCTGAAATAAACCCTATGTGGGAATGAATGTGAAGATCACCATCAAGTTTTACAGGGAATCCATAATCAGTGATCAGGATGTCTATTGGATCAAAGGGTTCCTTACATCATTACACTGCATCATCTTGTAAAGTTCATCCATAGGTGGCTGAGTGGAAAAATATGATCGGTTTGAATAATATAGGAAGAATTCGAGTCTAATGTGAGGAATAAGTCCTTGCTCTTATGTCGCCAATATGTATATCCAAAATCTAGCTCATGGACAAGGCCATGGTGAATCTATAATGATTATGTCAGAGGAATTCAAAAATTACATGACTTCAGAAATAATAAAGAGAGAGAGCTTTGTGGTTTTTAAGGAAGAGCAGATAGTTGCAATAGCAGCAAGTGTTTGGCTTTAATGATAGTGTACAGGGGAGTTAGATGAGCTCGTAGTGCATGCAAATGATATCTAGTGTCACTTCATCATTGATATATTCTAGATAGAATTTAATATAGAGTTTGTGGTTTTGCAAGAATGAGGTGGCATCAAGAATGTGCAATGGGATAATACACAGAAAATATAGCAAAGGTAATGAATTTCAAAGGTTGAAGAGAATATGATGTTTTGGTAATCTGTTCTAGGGAGTATTCCCTGAAAGAAATGAAAATCAGAAAATATGGCTCACAACAGATTCTGTGAGACTACAAAATTCTAGAAGTATAAAATTCATGAGGCACCTAATTCCGTGAAGGACAAAAAAAAAATCTCCAAAAGATGATGGAATTTGGGGAAGATAAAATCACAAGCAGATTGAAGATATGGATTTGAGTGGTGTAGGTTTCATCGAACTGGAGAATATAGTGAATAATGAAGGATGTTCTTAATATGAAGGCTCATAGAATTCTTCATAGTGAGAAATCTCTGAAATGCTGAAATTTTTGAGACTAGACGGTGATTTCTTCAGAGAATTTGCATTGATGGGAATTCCCCGAAAGAATTAAGCTTCGGGTAATCCGAGTAATACCGGATTCCCCAAAGGGAAAAAATTCCTGAAGATAATGATTCCTGAAGAGCACGAAATCCACGACTTTTGAATGCCTGAGATCCCATCTTTCGCATGAACTAGACATTTACCAGTATTAAGAAATTTATAAGCAAAGATGAACAAACGCAGTACGGATGATGTTAATGGAAGGAGGAAATAGTGGTGTTTGATATAGGGAAGAACATTAATCACCGTAGTTCAAATGATAATGTTACTCGGCCATGGATGAATAGCTAAGATGGGATACCCATTTGGGGAGAACGATGAGAAATTGTGCGCTATAATAGTAAATGCGACAAAATGAATGTCTTCAGCCTTAGTCCACTATTATTATAATAAAGTCCACAGTCCAATGTTGTGTTGAGATATTGCTACTAGTGGGGATTTGGAATTAAATAAACGGCTGAAATGAGCGGGTTGATTATCATTCGATATACAAAAAAAATATGAAAGACAATACCATGATGAATAAGAAAAGTACCTTCTGTGTAGTCTTAAGGCAGCGGTATGGCATTCATTCATCGGGCATTGTGTTAGTGATGATAATATGCAGTCATAATATATGTGAGCCATTGTGTTTCATAGCTATCACTTATGATTCAAGGCAGTAATTCATGAGAGTGCTCAAATAATGGCCCTCGATGTTATGGTGAAGGAGTATGTCGAGTCAATTCATCACTTTAGAGCACAAATCGGATGAGTTTTTGAAAGAGTCTGTAGAGAATCGATGGTATAAAGGTGAGCTTGGAAGATTAATAAAGTTTTTCTTTAGAGAATTCACATAATTGCATAGAATGCACAAGAACATTGTGTTAAACGAGCCATGGGATTATGTGTTCTTGGCAGTCGATGTTAAGAGATTTTGATGTAGCTTAGGTATCAGACGAAATAGTGGTAATCAAACTCATGATAGTTACATGGAATTGTTTAGTGAAAGGTTTATTTTTATGTATACCTTATTTGCAAAATAAATAGCCAAGTGAATGCGTGATGATGTGAGGTGATTCAGCTTAACATGGCGATTGGAGTGTGCCAAGGATGACTAGAACGATCATTGTTTTGGGTGATTTTATTAGAGAATTAACGGAGGCTCACTAAGCTCCTTGTGTGGGTTCAAGTGACGACCTATAAAGGAAGTTTGGAACGATGAATTTAGTGAGAGGCAACCTTGAGCTCATATATTATCAAGGAAACTGATGGTAGAAATAAGGCTTTGTCATTGTATAGAACACACCCATAATTCATAGCTGATATCGACAAATGGGTGAAAGAATTGAACATGATGAAGTTTATGATATTAAGAAAAATGGAAACGATGAATGGACAAAACCAGAGTAAAAGAAAATTTGTTGGATAAAGAGGTTGCTGTGAAGGAAATAGCTATGGCATGGGCATGAGTATTGCTTTGGTTTACTAAAGGATTATGGCACTCGGCATTATGTTTATTGAAGTTGTGCAATTTTAATCTATGTTCAAGGTTGTCTATAGCGAGTTGATGTAATGAAGAGCAAGGATTTATCGCTAAGAAAGTGTATTCAAAGGAGGATAATTTTTAAGAATCAAGATGCAGCAAAATAACATTGAAACCCAATTTTTGTTGCATGTTTCAATCTTTTGGTGAAGATATGACTGGGAAAGTTTTGAGCCAGAAGGGATAATAACTTAATGTAAGGTGCTTGTGACAAATGATGATACTAGTTTTTGTAAAAGGTTTAATAACCACCTAGATTTGAGTGATTACATTATGGTGATTTGATATTGATTTCATTAGTAGCGTTGCATTGTTGACACTAAATGGAAGAGGTTTAGTTCATTTGGAATTTGCAAGCTATTAAACTTGCTAAAATTATCAAGATGTTGTAGTTGTAACAAGCTTCAACGGTGTAAGGTTCTCACAGAGTGCGAAATAGAGACCTTCAAGAATGTGTTATAATGGGTGTACAAAATTCAGTGATTTGCAAGGTTTGGTTTTGTATGAGATTTTTTCATGGTTATTCAGAGTTTGAAGAAAAATGACGTGAAGGACAATGGGTCTACAAGGATTCACTTTTGAAATACTAATTTAATTATTTTGAAATTACAATGGTGTATGGATTTTGATTGCTTCTATGATTTCAAAAGTCAAAGGACCTTGTGGAGCTATTTTTGAGGAATATTATGACCTCTACAATCTAGAATATGCTATAGGAAGATGAATTTGGATCAAAGGTCAAAGGTTTATGGGAAAATATATATAAGATGTGCTAAGGATGGAATGTTCCGATTATCCAAATTCCCTTGCTTATGGAATCGTGCCCAATGTGTCTAGAAGGAGGAATTTTCAAACTATTTTCAAATGCATCTGCTTAGTGATAGGTGCAAGACCCAGCTGTCAAGAGGATTTTAAAATTACAAATTAATTGCAACTCAAATTAAATATGAACCTACATATGGAAATGTGTCAAGATTTCCCACAGTTGGAGGAGATTTCTACAGGGCATGTGAAGTTGTTCAATTAGTCCAATCAGAATTCTCATTAATGATAAGTTGGAAGAATCTTATTTTCTCATTGCTCCAAAGTTGTGACTGATTCTATCTCATTGTCCAATGATGTACCACATTTTCCAAAACCTATTGTAACCTCCTAGGGTTTCTACATGATTGATCTAGGCCTTTGATTAATTTGATCATGGCTATTAATTCAAAATGTAATTTTCTATATAAGGCCAATGCCTTCTTATTTGTAAGAGGTTAGAAGAGTTGAGTTAGAAGCTAGGTTAGAAAGCCAAAATTAGCTAAGTTAGGAGAAATTAGTAGTTGTAGGAGAGGAGAGAGCAAGACGATTGTTATGTAAATTCTGGAGAAGATAATGCAATTGGGTCATTGTTTGGTGAACTTTGTGCTGATCTTCAATAGTTTATGGTTTCTTGTTCTTCATTCTCATTGTTAGATATTAGCTTTGAGTTCTTTCATGGAAATGGTGAAATGTGAATGATGTTTGATCGATCTCTGGTTCATACTCTTAGCATTTTGTTGATTGTAAGTTGCTATGTAAAGCTAGTCTAGGCCCTATATTGTGTTAAGTTCAATAGTGAATTCTTGTTTATATTCATGGGTATTCATGGTCTGAAAATATTTTAGTTTCCTTAGAAGATTGTAGGTCGTTTATGTGGAGTTGTGGGTGTTTCCTTGATCAAGTAGAGATTGGTTTTATTGGGGATTTTTCCATTTGCAACACTCACCATTGTTGTGATTGATCTTAGGAGTTAGTTGTAGAATCTCTTTCAACCCTTTATCTCTTTTGATCTTTCTTTGAATCTGGGTTAGTTGTAGGATTGAAAGCATCGCCATATTGCTACATCTGATGAAAGTATACTTTCAACATTGCTCATTTGTAAGGCCCTTTGTGGGAAACCAATATTTTAACATTATCTATTAGTTGTTTCACAACATTGTCAAGACCTGACATTAGAGACCTTGGGGTTATCTCTTAAGGCTTGCTGATAGAGATTTACCTTTCAAGAGAGATATGATATTATATTTTGTCTAAGTTGCTGCTATGTAGAAAACACCATCAACATAGAGGAGCATGCTTTTTAATGTATTTCTCAAAAAAATTAGGGAGGAGTAACAACTCTGTCTATTTTGAGATAACTATTATTGTATGTTTTAAAATTATATGAAATAGGGAATCATTTTGGTTTATCTATTTGTTTTAGTTTCTACATTTTATCTCTATTTTATTTAATACTCTATTACTCTCCTCTACCTCTTCATTAACATGGTATCTAGTGTAATTATAATGGTTAGGATCACTCAAAAAACTCAATTCAATGAGCTTCAAATAGATTTTAAAACACCAAATCTTTAACTCTTCAAATTTCACTTTTCAACTAGGCCTTTTCTAGCAGGTTTACTAGCCATGTTTGGGATTTTTCTCACAAACTTCACAAAGGAATTCAAAGAAAAATTATAGATTTAGATACCTCTTAGTGAGTTACAAAACATACCTCAAAATCATTAGATTTTTTTTGGAACATGTGCCTCACAATGGGCCTTCATCATTGTCCTAATTAGGCTAATTAGGCCTAATTTACAAAGGAACTACCTTCCAAAATTTCTTCCCTCCTAATTTCTCTCAAAAAGTCTTAGATAAGACCTCAAAACCACCAAATCAACTATTTTTACCTTCCTATATGCAGATCTAAACGCCAAAATTTGAAACCCTTACTCTAGGGCCGCCTATGCTCAATTTCATGAGGGTTTTCTAGAAACTAACTCTCCAAACCTCTTCTTACTATATAAAATCCTCCAACACTTAATTTTAGGTATTCCTAGGCCACAACAACATTCACCCAACTTGGAACACTCATATTTCAAAAAGACACTACCTAAAACCACCATTTTCACTATCAAATTCACTCAAAACTCACTAGGACAACAACCATAACTCTTTCATTTCACTCTCCATGCACAAATCACTCATTCCAACATGTTAATATAATATAATAGCCTCATTAAACCTATCCAAAAGCTACACAATTGGTGGTATGAGCTAAAATTTCCAGTTAGTGTCTCCAACCTTGTAATTCTATGTTTAGGCTGCCTTGAGTAATTTTGATGCCAAATTCACAAAACACAATAAAAATATACCAAACCAACTTTTTGAAGAATATAACACAGATATATATCATATCCAATGAATTTTAGGTTGATGGAGACTTATATGAATTTGTAAAAACCCAATTAGCAACAAATTTATGGAAAAAACTCAGAAATTTCATGGAAAAAACATAAATTCTTTATTGTTTTGAGTTTCACAATCTTCAACAACATTTTTTTGAGTCTTTGGAGGATTTTTTAACATATTTCCATTAGTTACAAGCCTTGATTCAACTGAAAGAGCATTTACTAGCCCTTTACATGCAAGTTTGTCTCTATGCAACTATTTTAAGCAATATTTCAAAATCTAACAAAAATGACCTGCAACAACTTTGCATGGGTTGGAATTGACCTTATCACAGACCTAAATAACTAAATATGACCTTATTTAAATATTTACTACTATTTACCACCTTTTACCACCCTTTGACCAAAATATTCCTAAAATCTTTCATTTTGCAACTTTTGTTGTTTGACAACATTGTGCAATAAAATGAAAATTTTGCAATATTAACCTAAATGACCCTAAGACACATAAGAACCATTAATTTATTACTATTTACTTTGAAAAATGGTTTTCAATACCTTATTTTATTCCCATCTAACAAAATTGTAAAGCCTACACTTCAATTGACAAAGGTTACTCAATGGTGCTCCCCAAATTGAAAGTTTTCCAAGTCTCTTGGAAATATTATTGTAGCTTGCTTACTTTTGCACTTTTCATGCTTCAATCCTCCTTTGTGTCCTCTAGATCTCTGACCTTCTTGATCTTTGACCTTAGGTTCACCTTGTCTTGTCTTATAACTATTTTTGACACCTTTGTGAACTCCATCACTTGATTCTTGCTCAATTGTTTGTATTGTTCTATGGGGTGTCTTTTCACTCTTTCACTATCAAGTCTTGATGTCACATCTCCATTTACATTTGTACTTCCACTTTTCCCAATTTTCATCAATTTACATTTGGATTCTTGCATCATCCACTATCCAATGCTTTCTCCACCCGCATCTCTACCACTATCTACTGTGCCATTACAATTTGCAGCCTCTGTCAGACCTGCCAGTACCTTGGTTACTGTCCCACCATCATTACAATCTAATGTCTTTTTATCTACTATCCCATTAACCTTACAAACCATTTTCCTACTATTCATTGTCTTAACAATCTGTATACTATCATCCTTCAACTGATTCTTCACACCTTTGACTACTGCTATAGGACACATAACAGTCCCAATTAATATTTCAGACTTCATCTCTTGCCTTTCCATAGGCCTTTCACACTTTCATTGTTTTGTTTCAGACCGAGACACACTCTCATCTTCTTTCTTTGTCCTCATGAAGACATCTTTCTTTGTTATTTTCTACAAATCTTCTTCACCTCTTTCTTGTATCTATTTTCCTACCTTTGTCTAGCCTTGAGATGGCTACCAAACTAATGCTTTTACCTTCATCAACATTCACATATTCCTTTCTACCAATCATGATGACTTCACCCTGTTCTTTTTCTTCTCCACCCAATGGAGTTAAGATGAATTTCCTACCATCCTTTTCAATTGTGTAGATGTTTTTTCTTCCATTGTACATAGCTGATCTCTCAAATTTCTAGGGCCTTCCTAGCAACATGTGGCAACAATTCATTGGAAAAATGTCACAAAGAACACTATCCCTATACTGACCAATCTAGAACTCAAATGTTGCTTGTTCACTCACCACCAAAGATTGATGATCACTAACCCATGATACCCTATATGGTTTTTCTCTAGGAATCCTTTCCAAATTCAATTTTCCTACCATATCATAATTAGATACAATGTTATCTGTACACCCTCAATCAACAATGATCTTACATACCTTATTTTTACATCTACAAGGTGTCCTAAATAGGTCTCTTCTTTGAATCAACTCTTTCTCCTTGGTGGTCTTCAACATTTGTCTTTTCATCATCAACATCTCACCTACTTCAAGAGTTGCACATAGACTATTGGTGTTATTAGTGTTTGAACTTTATGGGTATGTGCAGGATCATGATGGGCCAAAAAGTGGCAATATGATGGGTATTTGTAGGGTATGTGGCTGACAACTTTTTTCTTACCCAAAATTGATGAAATAAAAAGGGTTTTTAAAGGAGATTCTCAACTTTCCAACAATATAAATTATGCTTTACTTTGAATTTAATAAATAATTATTATTCATTTTCTACTTGAATTACGACTAAAGTGTTGATTGATAGGCTGATTGAAAAACATCTATAGCTTTCAAACGGTATCACATTTTTTGAATCCAAAACATGCATCACATTCTATGCTTCACATACTATAGGATTAAAAAAAGAAAAATTGATTTTCATGAAGTTTTGACCAAGTTAAGGTGGTCGACATACGAGTTTTTATATTTTTAAAGTTGTAATAAAAAATCCATAATTAATTATTTACTTGGAAAAAATTCAAAACATATGCATCACATCTGGACATGAGTCCTCTACTTATTTCTAAAATATTATAAAAAAAATATTATCACTTTATTGTGGTTAGGGGGGTCAGACAGACACCTACTTATTTTTTCCCTAAAATTTAAGTACTACTGCATTGAAATTTCAAAATTTCACCAAATAGATTTTTTATTTTAAGAAATTAACCTAGTAGTTTAGAAACCACATTCAATTTTCTACAAATTCTATTCTTACATATTTTTGAAATAATATAGATAACTTATTAAAAAATTTACGTCAAGTTGCCTAACTCTTATTTTTCTGAATTTTTTGCCACTTGAGGGCCTATTTTTTCCATGATGAACCTGCACATACCCTTATGCTTCATCCTCTTGAACAATTTGTGCTCTTCTTTCATTCTTTCTTTCTCCTCCACTTGATGTGGTTCCAAACTCCTCTAGACACTTGAAGAAAGGGTGACCTTACTTGCCACACTTGTAACACTTTCCTGAAAACTCATTATAATCTCTTCTTTGTCTAAAACTTTTTCTTCCACCTCTCCATCCTCCTCTTGATTCAGGTGCTTGTTCTTTACTCTTATCAGCATCTTCAAGATCTTCCCTAGACTGTCTTGATGTAGAAAATGTTCCTCTGCCTCTAGTAGTGTTTCCTTTTCCTCCTGTTGCCTTCTCTTTTTTCCTCTTTAGCTTTTCTTTTTCCCTTATAGCCATTTGAAGAAATTGTTCCACTATCTTTGGTGTCATCATACTGATTTCATCTTGAATGTTATACCTTAAACCATTGAGATATCTAGCTACTCTTTCTTCCTCATCTTTCTCATGTTTTTTTCTTATACTTAGCCTATAAAATTCTTCAATGTATGCTTGCACATCATGTTATTTTTTCCTAAGATTTTGTAGTCTTTTAAGTAATTGAATATTATAATCAAAAGGAAGGAACTTACCTTTCAGTTTTTCCTTCATCCTCTCCCAAGAAGTGATCTTGCTCTTTCCTTTTTCCTACCTTTCATCTTGTACAAATTTCTACCACAACAAAGCATGCCCTTTCAACTTGGTCTTGACTTTCTTCAATTTTTGGTCTTCATCTATCTCTTCACTATCAAAGTAGTTCTCCATGGCTCTTATCCAATCCAAGAGCTCTTCACCATCTAGTTCACCCCCATACATAGGCACATCCATTTTCCTATGTCCATCTTGCTTCATAGCCTTCAAAAAATTCATCATTTTCACATCATTTGGATCCATCTCTTTTTCTTCTTCACTTGAAGTTTTTTCTTGTTCAGTATCACTTTCATCATTGGTTTCCTTAGCCTTTAATGTTGCTATCTCCCTCTTCAAAGCCTCTATCTCTCTTGACTGTCGCTCAACCTTTCTTGCAATAGGACTTCTTTTAGGAGGCACCCTATCAATACTGCAACCTTCTTCAAACTACAATCTTTTTCAAGGATCTACTTCCTTGCTCTAATACCAAACTAGAGTAAGTTTAGGGAAATTTTGGAAGATAGTTCCTTTGTAAATTAGGCCTAATTAGCCTAATTAGGATAGTGGTGAAGGCCCATTTTGAGGAACATGTTACAAAACAACATCTGATGATTTTGAGGTATTTTTGTAACTCACTAAGAGGTATCTAAATCTCTAATTTTTTTGTGAATTCCTTTGTGAAGTTTGTGAGAAACATTCCAAATAGGGTCAGCAAACCTGCTAGGAAAGGCCTAGTTGAAAAGTGAAATTTGAAGAGTTTAAGAGTTGGTGTTTTGAAATATGTTTGAAGCTAATTGAATTGAGTTTTTTGAGTGATCCTAACCCTTACACTTACATTTTAACAATTAATATTCCATCCTTTGAATCAACCATTTTTACATTTCACCATTGAGTAAGCTTTGTCAATTCATGTGTAGGCTTTAGGATTTTTTTAGATGGGCATAAAATAAGGTATTGAAGAAATTTTTTCAAAGTAAATAGTCATAAATTAATAGTTCTTAGGTGTCTTAGGTTAATTTATGTTGATATTGCAAATTTTAATTTTATTGCAAAATGTTGTCAAACAACAAAAGTTGCAAAATGCAATATTTTAGGAATATTTTGGTTAGAGGGTGGTAAAAGGTGGTAAATGGTAGTAAATATTTAAATAAGGTCATTTTTAGTGATTTAGGTGTGTAATAAGGTCAATTTCATTCCATGAAAATTTTTTGTAGGTCATTTTTGTTAGATTTTGAAGTATTTCTTGAAATAGTTGCATAGAGACAAATTTGCATGTAAAGGGCTGGTAAAGGCTATTTCAATCGAATCAAAGCTTGTAATTGATGGAAATAATTTAAAAAAGCTTCCAAAGGCTCAAACAACTATTGGTGAAGATTGTGAAGCTCAAAACAATAATGAATTTATGTTTTTCCTTGAAATTTCTAATTTTTTTCTAGAACTTTGCTGCTAATTGGGATTGTATGAATTCATACAGGTTCCAATCAACCTAAAATTCATTTTATATGATATATATCTGTGTTATATTCTTCAAAAAGTTGGTTTGGTAGATTTTTATTGTGTTTTGTGAATTTGACATCAAAATTATTCAAGGCGGCCTGAACACAAAATTACAAGTTTGAGGCACTAGCAAGCAATTTTAGCTCATTCCACCTATTGTGTACCTTATGGCTTGGTGGAGTGAGGCTATTAGAGTATGTTAACATGTTTGAATGAGTGATTTGTTTAGGGAGAGTGAAATGAAAGAGTTATGGTTGTTGTCCTAGTGAGTTTTGAGTGAATTTGAGAGTGAAAATTTTGGTTTTAGGTAGTGACTTGTTGAAATATGAGTGTTCCAAGTTGGTTGAATGTTGTTGTGGCCTAGGAAGACCAATGACATGTTGGAGGATTTGATATAGTGAGAAGAGGTTTGGAGAGTTAGTTTCTAGAAAACCCTCGTGAAATTGAGCATAAGCGCCCCTAGAGTTATTTTGAGAGAAAATAAGGAGGGAAACAAGTTTTGAAGGTAGTTACTTTGTAAATTGGGCCTAATTAGCCTAATTACGACAACAGTGAAGGCCCATTTTGAGGCACATGTTCCAAAAAATCATCTGATGACTTGAGGTATGTTTTGTAACTCACTAATAAGTATCTTAATCTCTAACTTTTTTGTAATGTACTTTGTGAATTTTGTGAGAAAAATACCAAACAGGGTCAGCAGGTGCACCTAAGGACATCATGGCTGCATCAGGAGATCAAAATTTCAAGTAGAGGTGTTTGAGTCATTTTGTATTATTTATATTCTATTTATGCTAAATAAGGTCTATTAAGACCATTTGATATGTATTATGTTGATTTTAGAGTCATTTGTGAAAGTTGCTCAAAATGTAAAAGTTGCCAAAGTTCAAGATTTTGGAAAATGCAACTTTTAGGGAATCTCAAGGTCAAAGGTGGTCAAATGGTTGTAATAAAGGCCATGATGGGAAAAAATGTCATTTTAGTGGTTTAGTGGTGCAATTCATCTGTTTTCAAACCATTTAAAGTTGTTAGTAGGTTAACTTTGTCAATTTTGTGTAGTTGCTAAAAATAGGTGCATTATGGTAATTTTGCATGTACAGGAGAATAGATGCTTCTCCATTCGAATAATTGCATGTAACTGATGTACAAAGGTATGAAAAATGTTAAAAAATAATTTTACATGTTTGGAAGGGGGAGTTAATGAAAAATTGAGATGCATTTATGCCAAAAACTAATTGTTACACAAAAAATTCTGATTTTTGCTTCATTTTCCATAGTTCCAGGCCTTGGTACAGATTTGTACAGGCTCTTTTTGACCAAAATTTTCTTGGAACAGGTTTGGGATAAATCTGGCTTCAAATTGGAGGTGGTTTGATCAAATTTCATCAAGAAACAAAGAAATTACAAGCAATTTACTAACTGTAGGTGGTATTTTCTAAATTAGAGGGTTTGAGAGTGTGATATGAAGAACTAGGCCATTCCACCTATTGTAATTGTTTGTAATTGTTGTATCTTGGTGGAATTGGACTATTTAGGTCTGATTAGGTGTTAGTGAGCTTGGAGGGAGCAGGGGAATGTCGTTTGTGGCATTGGGCATGAAGCCAAGTTGCAAAAAGTGTGATTTTTGAGTGAAAAAGAGTGAAAATAAGAGGTTTTAGTATGCAAAAGTGTGTAAACCTTGGGGGAAGAAAATTTGTTGTTAGATGAAGTGTTTTTAGGTACTTTATAGTGTTTTTGAAGTGGTTTCCAATTTATTTGAGGTCTGGATCATATATTTCTAGAAAACCCTCCTTGGAAGGGCATCAAAAGAGGTTTTTTTTGTAATCGGGTGACTTAGAAAGTGTTTCTTTGTCAAGTAAAGGTGGATTTAGAGGTTTTATAGATTTTTAGTGCTGCCCCATTGAGATTTGGAGTTTACGAAAATTTTCAAGGTGAGACTCTTTGTAAAAGAGGGATTTTTGGGTAGCCTAAAACTGAGGTAGTTTAATGAATCTCCAAAATATTCTTAAGAAACCACTTGTGATCTTTTGGTATGTAGTGTATAGGGTTGAAAATGAGTCTCAAATGATGTTTTATTGGTCTTTGTATAGCATACTCTATGATTTATTAGGAAAAGTGAGTTTGTGGGGACTACAAGCCATTTGGTGAATGAGTGTGTCAAGTTGAGTGAATTGAGTTGTAAGAGTTGATTCTTTATTTAGATTTCTCAGTTTGTGCTGGAAAAAGTTGGTTTCTTGTTTGCATCAGATTATTAAGTGATTGGTAGAGTGATCACCACCTTGCTCTAAATTATTTGGTATCAGAGCTCAGTTACAAGATCTTTTGTAGGTGATTTGGTTGAATTTTGTAGGTGAAAATACAAGTTTGTAAAGATGCCTCCAAAGGGTGTATGTGATTCTAGAAAGCTCCAAGAACTAAAGGAGAAACATGAAAAGCTTCAGGAGTCACATAGTGCAGTGTTGGAAAGGCTTGTTGCCTTGGAGTCAAAGAAAAGAAGAGATGAAGATGTTGAAAGTGAAACAAAGCAAGAAAATAAAGAATATGAAGATGTTGAGGAGGAGCTAGACCCTAAAGATTAGAGGATGGAAATGTTGCTCAAGGAAATAAAAGGTGATTCAATGAAGGTAAAAGTTGATCTTGTGTATGGTGGCAATTTAAATGAAGAGTTGCTTGATTGGATTGTTGCTATCGATAATTACTTTGAAAGTGAAGACATTTCAAATGAACAGATGGTGAAGGTGGCCAAGGCTAAATTCAAAGGTCATGCTATTCTATTGTGGGACTATGAACAAGCAGAGAGGAGAAATTAAGGAAAGTTAAGGATTACTTCTTGGGACAAGATGGTACAAAAATTGAAAGGTAAATTTCTTCCAAAATATTATGAAGTTCAATTGTATAACAGATTGCAAGGATTGAAGAAAAAAGATCTAGATGCTAAGGCCTACACTAATGAATTCTATAAGTTAAGTATAAGGTCAAGAAGGGATGAATATGAAGTTGAAAAGGTGGCTAGATATCTAGGTGGTCTTGGATTTCATATTCAAGATGAACTTGTTGTTTCTAACCCAAAGTCTATTGAGGAGTGTTTTCAATTAGCAATCAAGGTGGAAGAAAATATCAAAAGAAGGCAAGAGAAATTTTTGAGAGGAAGAAACAATAATACAAGAGGGAGAGGATTAATCCCTAGATCAAAGCAGCCAAATGAGGAACAAGATGAATCAAGAAAAAGTAAGGAGCAAGGTGTTGATACTAGAGGAGGTTTTACAAGGAGAGGTAGATTCAGTGGTGGTAGAAATTCTAATAATATTTTAGGAAGATGTTATAATTGTAACCAATATGGTCATCCATCTTGGAAATGTCATGAAAAGTTTCATAGCTCATCAAGTGGTGACAAGAGGACTAAAAGGAGGGCACAAATTTTTCAAGAAGAGGATTGTGAGAGTTAAAATTCTATAAGTTTAAGATCTCCTCCTGAAATAGGGGAAATGTTGATGATGAGGAAGACCATATTGAAGGAAGCCAAGGAGATGGAGCCATTGGAAAGAAAGAATCTCTTCAAGACTACATGTAAGTGCAAGAAAAAGGTATGTAAATTTATCATTGATTTAGGCCCTACTGAGAATATGGTGTCAAGTGAGATGGTCAATAGACTGAACTTGCAAAAGATTCCTCATGAGTTACCTTATAAAGTGTCTCGGTTGAGTGATGGACAATATCTTTTAGTCAATGAAAAAGCTATGTTAGAATTCCAAATTGGAGGTTACAAAGATAAGGTAGTATGTGATATTTTACCCGTGGATTGTTGCCACTTACTCCTAGGTAGGACCTAGTAGTTTGAAAAGCATGCATTGTATGATGGGACAAAAAATACATACACTATAGTGAATGGTGGATGCACATTTGTTTTGACTCCAGTTTTGGAAGATGGCAAAGGAAAGGATAAGGTGATCATGTGTGGAATGAAATAACTTGTAAATGTTTTGAGAGAAGAAAAAAAGCGGGGTATTATAACTAGTTCAAGGTTAGAGAATGCTAGGACAACATGTGAGAATGTTGAATTAAGTTTGAAGAAGGAATTGATAGTAAATTGGAATGAAAATGTTTTGATAGGGACAATGGTATGTACTTTGGTAGGAAGTAAAGTTGAAAATCATGAAGGAACTACAAGTATAGTAGGTACAATGGTACAAAATGCTGGTAAAATAGTGGGACTAATGATAGTGATGAAAGGATAGATTGGACAAGAAAATAATGGTAGATGTAAGAATGGAGATGAGACAAAGTAGAAGTTAGTTCAAGAAATTAATAAAAATTGTTTGTTTGCAGGTATAGATAAATAAATGCAATCAGGTTTTGGTCAAGGAGCAGATGGAAGACCATCATCGAGTCTAAATGCAAAGATGAAGACAAATACATATGCAAATAATGTCAAGAGTGCATGGCAAGTTACAAGATCACTATGTATGACTTAAGGAAGGAGATTTGCAGGCCAGAGGATATGTGAAAGGAAACAAGGAGTAGAGACAAAGTATGGTACAAGCCCAAACTCATGTGACATGAGTTCTTTTTCAGTGGGGTTGCATTGTGTAGGTGCACACAAGCACATCAAGGCTACACTAGGAGATCAAAATGTAAAGTAGAGGTGTTTGAGTCTTATTGTACTAGTTAAGGTCTATTTGTGGTAAATAAGGTCTATTAAGACCATTTTATATGTATTAGGTTGATTTTAGAGTCATTTGTGAAAGTTTCTCAAAATGTTAAAGCCGCCAAAACAAGATTTTGCAAAATGCAACTTTTAGGGAATCTTAAGGTCAAAGGTGGTAAAATCGTTGTAATAAAGGCCATGATGGGAAAAAATGTTTTTTTAGTGGTTTAGTGGTGCAATCAGGTCATTTTAAGAATAGTTAAAGTTGTTAGTAGGTCGATTTTGTCAGTTTTGTCTAGTTGCTAAAAATAGGTGCATTATGGCAATTTTTCATGTAAAGGAGAATAGATGCTTCTCCATTCGAATCCTTTCATGTAACTGATGTAGAAAGGTGGAAAAGATATTAAAAATTCCTTGTACATTTTTGGAAGAGGGAGTTAATGAAAAATTGAGATTCTTGTATGCCAAAAACTCATTATTACTCAAAAAATTCTGATTTTTGCTTCATTTTATGTAGTTGCAGGACTTGGTACAAATTTGTACAAGATTTTTTTGCTCAAATTTTTTCAATAATAGGTGTGGGATGGGGATAAATTAAAATTGGAGGTGGTTTGATCAAAATTCATCAAGAAACAAAGAAATTATAAGCAATTTACTAACTGCAAGTCTGAATTTCTGAATTAGAGGGTTTGAGAGTATGATATGAAGAACTGGGCCATTCCACCTATTGTAATTTTTGTATCTCAATGGAATGGGCCTATTTAGGTCTTTTTATGTTTTAGTGGCCTTGGAAGGAGAAAGGTAAGGTCGTTTGTGGCTTTGGGCATGAAGCCAAGTTGCAAAAAGTGTGATTTTTTAGTGAAAAAGAGTGAAAATGAGAGGTTTTAGTATGCAAAAGTGTGTAAAACATGAGGTCAGAATATTTTGTTGTTAGATCAAGTGTGTGAAGGTATTTTATAGTTTTTTTGAAGTATTTTCCAATTTATTTGAGGCCTATATCATTGATTTCCAGAAAACCCTCCTTGGAAGAGCATCAAAAAAGGCTTTTTTGCAATCGGGTAATTTAGAAAGTGTTTCTTTGTCAAGTAAAGGTGGGTTTAGTGGTTTCGTAGTTTTTTTAATGCTTACACATTGATATTTGGATTTTAGGGCAAGTTTAAAGGTGAGTTTCTTTGTAAAAGAGGGCTTTTTGGGTAGCCTAAAACAAGGGTAGTTTAATGAATCTCCAAAATATTCTTAAGAAACCACTTGTAATCTTTTAGCATGTTGTGTATAGGGTTGAAATGAGTCTCAACTTATGTTTGATTGGTATTTGTATAGCCTACTCTATGAGTCATTGGGAAAATTCAGTTTGTGGGGGCTAGAAGCCATTTGGTGAATGAGTGTGCCAAGTTGAGTGAATTGAGTTGTAAGAGTTGATTCTTTGATTTAGATTTGTCAGTTTGCACTGAAAAAAGTTGGTTTCTTGTTTGGATTAGATTACTAAGTGATTGGTAGAGTCATCACCACCTTGCTCTACATCAGTGTAGGGGCACCATGCAGTAAGCTTTGTTAATTCAAGTGTAGGCTTTAGAATTTTGTTAGATGGGCATAAAATAAGGTATTGAAGACCATTTTTTTAAAGAAAATAGTCATAAATTAATGGTTCTTAGGTGTCTTAGGGTCATTTGAGTTGATATTGCAAAATGTTGTCAAACAACCAAAATGCAAGATTTTAGGAATATTTTGGTCAAAGGATGGTAAAAGGTAGTAAATGGTAGTAAATATTTAAATAAGGTCATTTTTAGTGATTTAGGTGTGTAATAAGGTCAATGTCAGTCCATACAAAGTTGTTGTAGGTCATTTTTGGTAGATTTTGAAGTATTGCTTAAAATAGCTGCATAGAGACAAATTTGCATGTAAAGGTCTATTAAATGCCATAAATAGGTTCAAAAATCCTCCAAAGGCTCAAAAAATGGTTGTTGAAGATTGTGAAGCTCAAAAGAATAAATAATTTATGTTTTTTCCTTGAAATTTCTAAAGTTTTTCTAGAAATTTGCTGCTAATTGGGTTTGTACAAACTCATATAGGTTTCCATGAACCTAAAATTCATTGGATATGATAGATATATATGTTAGCTTCTTCAAAAATTTGGTTTGGTATATTTTTATTGTGGTTTGTGAATTTGGCATTTAAATTACTCAAGGCGGCCTGAAGACAGAATTACAAGGTTTGAGGCACTAATAGGAAATTTTAGCTCATTCCACCTATTATGTACCCTATGGCTTGGTGTAATGATGTTGTTAGAGTATTTTGACATGTTTGATTGAGTGATTTGTGTAGGGAGAGTAAAATGAAAGAGTTATGGTTGTTGTCCTAGTGAGTTTTGAGTGAATTTGAGAGTGAAAATGGTGGTTTTAGGTAGTGACTTGTTGAAATATGAGTGTTACAAGTTGGGTGAATGTTTTTGTGGCCTAGGAAGACCTCAAATGACATGTTGGAGGCTTTGATATAGTGATAAGGGGTTTGGAGAGTTAGTTTCTAGAAAACCCTCATGAAATTGAGCATAAGAAGCCCTAGAGTAAGGGTTTCAAAGTTTCATGTTTAGATCTATGTATAGGAAGATAAAACCAATTAATTTGGTGGTTTGGAGGTCTGATATAAGACTATTTTTTATAAAATTAGGAGGGAAGCAAGTTTGGAAGGTAGTTCCTTTGTAAATTAGGCCTAATTAGCCTAATTAGGACAACAGTGAAGGCCCATTTTGAGGCACATGTTCCAAAACAACATCTGATGATTTTGAGGTATATTTTTTAACTCACTAAGAGGTATCTAAAGATATAATTTTTTTGTGAAGTCCTTTGTGAAGTTTTTGAGAAATATACCAAACAAGGTCAGTAGACCTATTAGGAAAGGCCTAGTTGAAAAGTTATATTTGAAGAGTTCAAGAGTTAGTGTTTTGAAATCTATTTGAAACTCATTGAATTGAGTTTGTTCAGTGATCCTAACCCTTACATTTAAACCAGTTTGGTATTAGAGCAAGGAAGTATATCCTTGAAGAAAAAAATTACAGTTTAAAGAAGGTTGCAGTATTGACAGGATGCTTCCCAAAAGAACTCCTGTTGCAAGAAAGGTTGAGCAGCATTCAAGGGAGATAGAGGCTTTGAAGAGGGAGATAATATCATTAAAGGCTAAGGAAAACAATGATGAAAGTGGTACTAAAAAAGAAGAAACTTCAAGTGAAGAAGAAGAAGAGATGGATCCAGATGATGTGAAAATGATGAATTTTTTGAAGGCTGTGAAGCAAGATGGACAGAAAAATGGATGTGCCTATGTATGGGGGTAAACTAGATGGTGAAGATCTCTTGGATTGGATAGGATCCATGGAGAACTACTTTGACAGTGAAGAGATAGGTGAAGACCAAGTTGAAAGGACATGCTTTGTTCTGGTGGAAATTTGTACAAGATGAAAGGCAGGAAAAAGGAAAGAGCAAGATCACTTCTTGGGAGAGGATGAAGGAAAAACTAAAAGGTAAGTTCCTTCTGATTATAATATTCAATTACTTAAAAGACTACAAAATCTTAGGCAAAAAGAACAAAATGTGTAAGCATACACTGAAGAATTTTATAGGCTAATTATAAGAACAAAGCATGAGGAAGATGAGGAAGAAAGAGTAGTTAGATATATCAATAGTTTAAGGTATAACATTCAACATGAAATCAGTATGATGGAACCAAAGACAGTGGAACAATGTTTTTAAATGGCTATAAGGGCAGAAGAAAAGCTCAAGAGGAAACAAGAGGAAAAGGTAACACTATTAGAGGCAGAGGAACATTCTCTACATCAAGATAGTCTAGGGAAGATCTTGAAGATGTTGATAAGAGTAAAGAACAAGCACTTGAATAAAGAGGAGGATGGAGAGGTGGAAGAATAAGTTTTAGACAAAGAAGAGATTATAATGAGTTTTCAGGAATGTGTTACAAGTGTGGCAAGTATGGTCACCCTTTCTTCAAGTGTCCAGAGGATTTTGTAACTATTGGAGCCTAAAATTTCATGCAAAATTTGGCAAAATTTTAGGTTCCCATGATGAAAAATTGGATTTCAACACTCAGAAGTATAATTGAAAAATCTATTCAAATGGCCCACTTTGAAAAATCATAATTGGAAGTTCATTTATTTTTATGCAAAACCACCTTGCAAGTGATCTCATCTATCATATGTGAGTGTGCACGCCAATTTTTAGCTTCATACGATTAGTTTTGAAAAGGTTTTAGAAGTCCAAGATGAAGGGTTCTGCAAAGGTTTTCTATCTACACAGTAAAAATTGTTAAAATGATCAACTTTGGAAGGCAGTACTAAGTAACTAAAAGTTTTTCTTCACAAAATGATTGGTGCCTTTGATTCTCTACACCAAAATCTACCTCCATGTCAATTTTCAAAGCTTTAGGACATCATTTGGTATTTTTTCAAAATCAATTCCAAATGGATTTTACCCAGTTGGAAGACTGCATTTCCAGAAAACTTTCACAAAGGTCAAATTTGATGCTTGATATTTTGCAAAGGAAGAATATTGAAGAGAAACCATTTTTCACACATGTTCACATGCCTAAAAAAGATAACATCTAAAGTTATAGCTTCCCAGAATAAGGTTTCATATTTTAAAAAAATGAGAAGTTGGTGGGTTTTAGTTGAGTTGGACAAGTGCAATTTTTAGAAAATGTTGAATAAGAAAATTTGGGCATTAATAGTTTTCAGCCTAGATGACTTCATTCCAACACCCCACTTAAATAAAATATTCAATCAATGTGCCCCATTTTCATGCATACAAACTCATCTTATAAGATTCTCTTACAATAACTAAAAATAGGATTCAAAGATGCCTTAGGTACTCCCTTCTTATAGATCTTTTACAATGTCTACATCATAGGTGCTCATGATGAGGTTAACTTCAAATGTATAATTTAAAATTCCCTCTCTAAGCTTCACACACTTTTATAGTGTCTACATCATAGGTGCCCATGATGAGGTTAACTTCAAATGAATAATTTAGTACCATCTGCTAGTCTTAGATTTGGCATATACTTTATAAATTCATTTGGGTTTACTATCTCCCACGTAAATAAAGAAAAGATATTGTAAATATTAATAATCACATAACCACATAATCAATTCAAATAAACATGTGATGTGTCAATAATCTAAAACTTGTGATCTCAATTATGCAATAGATTATAACTTATCACTAGTCAATCTAGTCCATTGAATATCTTAAAAAGTAATTTTTATATGAATATCAAGCATACCTCCCATCTATCAGGATTAAACTTTAGAGGGTCCTCAAAGTAATGAGGATCAACATGAATAGAACATAACCAAAATATTACTTTCCAAAATTTTGGAAACTTGTAACCTATTATAAAAACAACACAATTTAATCTTTCACTTAGTTTACTAATCTATTGAGAATATCCTAGATTGATCATTTTTTTTTGCATATTTTTAAGAAAAATTAAAATACCATTGAACTCTGTATCCTTTGCCATAGTTCTAAACATAAAATATGCCACATTTTCAAGTTTGATAACTTCATCAATCACCTACATCCATGATATAAATATTAGATGATAGCATTGGCATCATAGAAACGAAAGGTTTAACTATAAACTAATCTTGATGTGCATACTCTAAATTTTAATACAAGCTAATGTGCATACTTATAAATAAATAAGAACTAATGTGTATACTTACAAATTAATCCAACAAACCATCCAAGTCTGCTCTACTCTTTATTGTGTCAAGTATTGTCTTATGGTCAGACACACACCTTCCACAAGGTTTTGTTCAAAGGTCTACCCCTATATTTGATCAAATGAACATTGGATGCCACAAAAAAGGTTTGAGTAATGAAGAATCTTCTGATGCATGTCAAAAGTTTGAAACAACGAAACATTAACACTCTTATGTGGGTACCTTTTAAGCCACGTTCCAATAACAACCACTAAGCTTGTAGGGTATTCAATTTTTTCTCCATCTATAACGGGGGCCTCCAATTTCTTTTTGGACTCAACACAATGATACAAGTAATAATTTGTTCCCTTTTCATTGTCTTCATTTGCAATAACTACATAAACATGCTCTACATTGATATGTGCAGAAAATTAGATGAAATTAGTCAAAATTACAAATACACTACAAAGTAAGATAACAATAGGAATTTCAAAAACTATGCAAGTAGATATATTACTTGGTTGAACTAGATCTTATATGTGGTCAAATTCAACTGATGATTCCATTTGTTTCAATTCCAATATTGTCAGAGGGTGATAAATGTGAAGTGGGCTAAGATAACTTAACCACCATTCATCAACCCACTCCTTTGAATCACACTCATCCTAGGCTTTCATTGTACATGAAGAACAAAAGCATGCCATTTTTCATGTATGGATACTCCATGAACCTACATTTGAGCTAAGGAAAGAGTGTAGCTCACTCGATCCTATCAGTGTACAACAATCCTCATATGGTCCAATGTTATTATCATCTATCAACCATAAAAATCTATGAACTGAAGACTTACCTTCATTACCTAGACCCATTAAAGCATTACACTACTTGATTGATTTTGCATTTGTCAACTTTGCATTGTCTTTATACTTTAACTCTTCTCATTCTAATGCTCTTTTGACACATGTTCCTACACCATCATACTCCCCCTTTCCATGTCTGGCCTCACAAAAGTTTCACATATGTTGAACACCTGTAATGACATGCATCTTGCTGAATCAATAGGACATCCGCGAGTTCTTGAATTGTGTTGCACAGTTACCTGACCATATTATATGTTGACTATATGCTATGTCCCTCTAAGAAAAATCATTGTAGAACAACTGGAAGAAATCTTGCACAAACTCTGGATAATATGAGTGATCATCACTAATATAAAAGTGGTACTCCCTTAATACCTTCCTTTGGTCCTGTGTACTATCTGCTAAATGAATGAATGCTATGTGCACAAATATAGAAACCTGTGTGGAGTTGTAATATTGTGACTGCACCTCATGTTGTGGTTGTAGAGTATAGTTCTCTACAAAGTTGACCAATGAGACTATGCTACCAATTGGAAAGGTGTCCTTGCATAACTTGAATTGCAAGTCCAACCATTGAGCTCTATGGGTATGCCTTGCATACTCATACACTATATTGTCACAAAATGTAGACATAAACTGATACACTAGCATCTTATGAATAACCAAATCACACCTTTTTTCTTGATTACCATCTTTTGTATTGTATGCAACTATTTTATACTTTTCAAACTCTACTAGTTTCTTTCTAACCACATGTGTGCTTTCCATATGTTGACATATTGGCATACGTTGCAAGCCACTGCAATTTTGAAATGAACTATCCAAGCATAGTTTCTTGTAGAATATTTGTCCATCCTCTCTTTCACATAATTTTTTTGATAAGAACTCTCTTGAAGATGTTGGTGGGGCATGTATGCCACAATCTTGCAAAACATTGTTAGTATACAAATCTAAACATGTAAAATGATAAAAATCATAATGGTTAGAAAAATCAATATGTAATCTACGACAACAAGTAGTGCATGTCTGATTTATCTTAACATAAAAAGGTTTAAGCATTTCAAAATATCTTTGACAAATTTTAATTTTAGGATAATCCTTTTGAAATTTACAAAAAAAAAATGTTTGAGTCATATCCAAAAAATACTTTGGATGTGGCTCATGGTTTTGACTACTGACTCTCCTTACCACATCCATTTGATTTAGAGATTGCCTTGTGTTATTCTTCCAATAGTCTTCAATTAGTGATCTCAATTCTTCAACAATTGGTTTATATTTTCGTGGGAGTCTCCCCAAGAATGCCCATAATTTAATTAAATTGGTTTCCTTAGTTCTTTGGCGCCTTTGAATGACTCTTGATAAAGTTTTTCTATTAATTCTCAATTGTTGACTCATCTTTCTAATGAGACAATATCTCCTTGTTTGATTACTTACCAAAGTCAATATAATGACACGTAGAGTGGCATTCCTATCTTTTGAGTGTGAGGTCTTACCCACACTCTCATAAGCATCCATTAGAATCTTCACAATAGTATTTTCACTTGAAGCATTAGATGTTCTCAACCCAAGAATCTTCATGATGTTTCTATACTTCATACCTTGCATCATTTCAAAAAATAGTTGACATCTTGCAGTCTCATTTAACTTTTCAAAGAACAATCTCCAAATCTTATCAGCATATCTTCTACAAGTGCATTATGGAATCTTACCTTCCGTTGGCTGCAAAATATTTTCATTAATATTAATCAAAAACTTTGGATTTCTACACAAAATTATAGGTGGTGTTCTCCTAGATACATGCATCTCAACATTAGGAATTTCATCAATATTTAAGTGATATGGGCTAGATCACATGCCTTCGATCAAGGGTGGAATAGATGACATACCTTGAGGTTGACATGGGGATGATGGTGTACCTCCTTCATCAAATGTGAGTGATGATGTACTCTCATCTTGAGATGCGGTGAATAGTGTCCCTCCATATTCGCTTGCCGTAGAGGGTGTATCTCCAACTATGGTATTCAAATCTATCTTAGCACGATGCTTTTGCATTCATTCCCTTTGTTCCACCAATGTCTTTTCTCTTTTTGATGGCTGAGGTTCCTCTTCAATTGGCATCTCTTTATCAATCGTATCCAATTTCTTCTTTTGATGATGTTTCCTCATCCATTCTTTTTTCTTTGCTTTATTAGTTTCATAGTCTTCCTGTGTTGGTTTATTCCTTTTTCATTTCCTTGGCATGGTGGACAATTTTACCTGTGGCATGATAAAGAGACAAATATTAGTTCCTAAAAAATAATACATACAAATAAATGAAATATATGCCATTCAAGCCTTCATAAAAAATACTTACAATGATCCTATAGAAGAGTATTTATAGCATAGACAAAGGTCAGATGAATTTTTGGATGGAATGCCTTAGAGAAACATGTTCTTGTGGAATTCCATGATTGCAAGATAGGCACAAAATGGAAGCATGGACAAGGCATGTGAATTTTTTATGATAATGTTTTGGTAGACATGTATGAAAAATGTGGTACCTTTGACAAGCTAGTGAGCTCACTATCTTGTAAATATGGTAGGGTTGATAAGGTAGGGGTCTATTTAAAAAAATGCCTTGTAGAAATGGGGTCTCATGGTTTCTATGAGACATTTTTTCAAACATCCCCCTACCTTGTCAACCCTACCGCACTCACTAGCTTGTCAATGTGATAGGGTTGACAAGGTAGGGAGTTGTTTGAAAAAATTCCTCATAGAAATGTGGTCTCATGGTGATGTATATAACCACATTTATATGAGGCCATCACTGTGAGACCACATTTCTATGAGGGATTTTTTCAAACAACCCCTTACCTTGTCAACCCAATTGCATTGACAAGCTAGTGAGCTCACTAACTTGTCAATGCTCACATGAATTTTTGGATCCAATGCCTTAAAGAAATTTGGTCTTGTGGCATGCCATGATTTCAAGATAGGCTCAAAATGGAAGCATGGACAAGACATGTGATTTTTTTGACATGGGTGATCACACAATACTGGTTTACAATTTTTGGCCAAACTGGACACTAAACTGATTTTTTCTAACTAAATCTTCACTTTTGGGCACCTATAGTGGCTAAAATGTGAGGAATTTGAAGATGATGCAAACTAGTGATTTGTGAAATTTTGTTTATAGATTCTAAATATATTTTTTTCAAAATTTTTGGAATCAGATTGCACTTATTTTTCCATCTCCTTCGAAAACTAGTTTTATTCATTAAACACTATTTTTAAGGAGTGACTCTTACCCTATAACACATAACTTTTTTTCCATGAAGGATAAAATTATATTTTTTTTGAATTTAGATTTGTAACTATGATATCTAGTGCTTCCAGTTGGTTTCATAGTTTTTTATTGAATATTTTCCTTAATAAAATTTTGAAGTCAAACCAACTACAATTCAGACATAGGAAAACTGTATAACACAACTTTTTTTGTATGTATAAAAATTCTTTTTTTTTGTTGGATCAAGGACTTCAAATCTAGTGCAATCATATTTTTTTTAAAAAAAATTGATAATATTCTATTTTTCTGCATGTGTAGAACAAAGAGCTTGATTTTCAGTTGAAACCCTACATTCACAAGAAATAAAAAATAAATATAATAATTAAATTAAATTTATTTAAAATTATACTTTTCTGGAAGCTTATAATAAGGACTACATAGTTACAAAAAATAAATTTTAAATGAATTCATTTGATTCCCCAAAAGGTAAATCAAAAGTGGTTTTTTATCAACATTTTGATAGGTGTAAAGGAGACTCTATTATAAGTATGGTTTAAAACTAGTAGATTTCTATCCAAGGGGGTTTTATCTAAGGTAGTTTGATCAAAACCTCTTCAATTGGAATGATTTAAATGGAAATTTTTAAGGCTTAAATCATTATATATTCTAAAAATATGTGATTTCAGCAAAAATCAGAATCTCCTAGAAATTGTAAACCAGCTTTGTGGGATCACTCACATTAATGTTTTGGTAGACATGTATGCAAAATGTGGTACCTTTGACAGGATAGTGAGCTCACTAGCTTGTCAATGTAGTAGGGTTGATAAGGTAGGGTTTTTTTTTTTTTTAAATGCCTCATAAAAATGGGGTCTCATGGTGATGTACTAGCTTGTCAATGCGGTAGGGTTGACAAGGTAGGGGTTGTTTGAAAAAATGCCTCATAGAAATGTGGTCTCATGGTGATGTACCGCATTGACAAGCTAGTGAGCTCACTAGCTTGTCAAAAGCACTACATTTTGCATACATGTCTACCAAAACATTAATGTCAAACAATTCACATGCCTTATCCATGCTTCCATTTTGAGCCTATCTTGCAATGATGGCATTTTTAAAAAATGCCATGAATGCCTCATAGAAATGTGATCTCACGGTGATATACATCACCATGAGACCACATTTCTACAAGGATTTTTTTCAAACAGCCCCCTACCTTTTCAACTTTACCGCATTGACAAGCTAGTGAGCTCACTAGCTTGTCAATGCTCACATGAATTTTTGGATCCAATGCCTTAAAGAAATGTGGTCTTGTGGCATGCCATGATTGCAAGATAGGCTTAAAAGGAAAGCATGGATAAGGCATGTGAATTTTTTGACATTAACATTTTTGTAGACATGTATGCAAAATGTGGTACCTTTGACAAGCTAGTGAGCTCACTATATCACTGTGAGACCACATTTCTATGAGGCATTTTTTCAAATATCCCCCTACCTTGTCAACCCTACCACATATACAAGCTAGTGAGCCCACTAGCTTGTCAAAGGTCACATGAACTTTTGGATCCAATGCCTTAAAGAAATGTGGTCTTGTGGCATGCCATGATTGCAAGATAGGTCGCACCTTTCCTCATGTTGCTAACTTAGCCTTGAATAAAGAGTCTTCAAATAGTGGAGAGAAGGGTTACAATTCCTTGTAGGTAGACTAATCAAGGAAAAATTAAGAATAGATCACAACATTAGTGATGAGGTAAGTTTAGAAATAGAGATGAAAACCAAAATAGATTCAAAGTTCTATCAATGTGGGAGGAGTATATTCTGATTTTGTAGAGACATGTATGAAAAATTTGGTAGCATATACAAGGCAATCAGCTTTTTGAAAAAATGCACATCACCATGAGACCCCATTTCTTTGAGGCATTTATTCAAATAGTTGATTTACTTGTCTATTTTGTTTGATAAAATGCTTTGGTAGACATGTATGGAAAATTTGGTAGCATAGAAAAGGAAATCAACTACTTGGTAGAACTGTTTGACAAAATACCTCAATGAGATATGTCCTCATGGACTAGAATGATTGCAAGATATGCACAAAATGGATTTTTTGAAAAGGCTTTAAAAAATTTCAAGCAAATGCAATTTCTAGGTGTAAAACCAAATTCCACTACATTTTTCAACATCCCCCATGCCTATACCAAAATGAAAGCTTTGGAAAGGGGTATGCACATCCATAGAAAAGGATTGAGAAATGATGTATTATTTTACATACTTATAACTTCTCTCATATATGTCTATACAAAATTTGGAAGCATACACAAGGTAGGGAAATTGTTTAACAAAATGCCTTAGAGAGATGTGGTTTAAAAATGTAATTGGAAAGTGTAAAGAATTGTGTAGTTTAAAATGTGCATTGACAAGCTAAGGTTATAATGAAAAACAAACAATGATGAACATGGAATATGAAAATAACAAAATCAAAGCAAGCCAAAATAGAATGAAAGAAAATATAAAGAAAATGTGTAAAGACTTCACATACCTAAAAAATGGAGATTTGAATGGAGGAATTCTACCCAATTATGTAGCCTTTGCTTCTTCTTGCATCAAACTCCTCAACAATTTGAATTTTTCAAAAGCTTATTTCCTTTTCAATGTTCAATTGTATATCACTCTTGAATGGAATTGAGACTTGAATTGATATATATCAAATTCAACATGAAAACATTGCTATTTCATGCAAAGGTGGTGGAAAGATCATAAAAAAGGTGGTAGAATGTGAAAAACTTGCATGCACACTTCACAAAAGCCTAAAAAAGATTATTTTGTTGGAACACGTGCATAACCAAGAGAATATGTAGAATGTAGGCTTAGATATCATGGGTAGATTGAGTTTCTTACCATTTTCAGAGCAAGACAAAACACACTCACATTATGTCTTGCTAAAAAAATGACTACATCTCAACTTCTTCAAAATGAACTCATGTTATGAGAATGTTGATTTTATATAGCTTTATTTTCTCTCTCTCTATCCTTAGTCATCCATCCCCCTTAGCCATCTAGGTATCTCACTTATCCCTAAACCCTCAACCCTAGACATTATGCCTTAAACCCTAATCCCTTAAACCTTAAACCCTAAACACAAATATATATATCTCTCTCTCCCACTCCCTCTCTCTCTCAAGTCTCTCCCTCCTACCTATCTCTCTCCCACTCCCACTCCCTCTCCCTCTCTCTCCCACTCCAAATACCTTTCTCTCTCACTCCCTCTATATATCTCCTACACTCTCTCTCACTCCCTCTATCTCTCTCCCACTCTCTCTCTCTCCCTCTCTCAAGTCTCTCCCTCCCACCCCCCTTCTCTCTCAATCCTCTCCCTCCTACAACCTATCCCTCTCTTAGGTCTCTCTCTATCCCACTTCTATATCTCTCCACTCCCTCTCTCTCACTCCCTCTATCTCTCTCCCACTCTCTCTCTCTCCCTCTCTCAAGTCTCTCCCTCCCACCCCCCTTCTCTCTCAATCCTCTCCCTCCTACAACCTATCCCTCTCTTAGGTCTCTCTCTATCCCACTTCCTATATCTCTCTCCACTCCTCTCT
>VDFB02000015.1:528744213-528828973 GCA_007258455.2 Sequoia sempervirens | reverse complement strand
TCTCTCTCTCTCCCTCCCTCCCTCTCTTCTCCCTCTCTCTCTCTCTATCTCTCTCTCCCCCACTCCCTCTCTCTACCTACACAACTAGACAACTCTCTCTACCTTAATCCCTTCTCTCTATCTCTCTATCTCACTTCCCCCTCCATATTTCCCTCCCTCTCTACCATAATCCCTCAACCCTTAACCCTTAAATCCTAATCTCTTAACCCCTATACCCTCTACCCTATACATTGAACCCTCAACCCTAATCTCTCAACCCTATACCCTCAACCCTCTACCATCTACCCTCAACCTTAAACCAGGTCAACCCTAAACCCTAAACCCTTAAGCCCTCTACCCTCTATCCTTAACCTAATACCCTCTACCCTCAATCCTATGCCCTTAAAATCTTAAACCCTTAAACTCTCTACCCTCAACCATCAACCCTTAAAACCTAAACCCTTAAACCCTCTACCCTATACCTTGAACCCAATACCATCTACCATCAACCCTATACATTCAACTTTCAACCCTTAAACCCTCAACCCTATAGGTCATTAATCCTATACCGTAAATTCTCAACCATCTACCCTATAAATTGAATCGTCAACCCTCATCTCTTGTTGTCCTTCCCTCCTCTTCTCTCCTTCTCTCTATCTTACTTCTCCCTCCATCTCTCCCTCCCTCTCTACCCTAATCCCTCAACCCTATACCCTCAACCCTCAATCACTAAACCCTCAACTATCAACCCTTAAACCCTCTACCCTATACATTGGAAACTCAACCCTATAGGCCCTCAATCCCTATCTCTGTCTCACTATCCATCTATCTCACCGCTCTCTCTCTCCCTCCCTAAACCTTTAAACTCTCTACCCTCAACTTTGAAACCCTTATATTATCAACTATTAACCCTTAACCCTCTACCCTCTACCCTCTAACCAATACCCTAAATCATCAACCCTAATGCCTCAAACCTAAGTCCTCAACCCTTAAACCCTTAAAAACGCAACCCTCAACCCTCAACCCTCTACCCTAAACCCTATAACCTAAACCCTCAACCCATAATCCCTAAATCATTACTCCCTCAACCCTAATCCCTAAACCCTCAACCCTTAAACTCTAAATCCTCAACCCTTAATCCCTCAACCCTAATCCATCAACCCTCAACCCCTATACCCTCTACCATATGCATTGCACCCTCAATCCTAATCCCTCAACCCTATACCCTATACCCTCAACCCTCAACCCTCAACCCTCAACCTTAAACCCTCAACCCTCAACCCTTAAACCCTAAACCCTTAAACCCTCTACCCTCTACCCTCAACCCAATACCCTCTACCCTCAACCCTATACCCTCAACTCTTAAACCCTTAAACCAAAGAAAACTCTCTACCCTAATCCCTCAACCATCAACCACTAATCCCTCAACCCCAACCCTACCTCTACCCTTCTATAAACCCTCACCCTTATACCGCTTTACCTATACATTGGACTCAACCCTAGTCCCCAACCCTACCCTCAACCCTCAGCCCTCCCAGCCCTCACCATCCTACCCTCACCCTCAACCCAATACCCTCTACCCTCAATCCTAATCCATCAACCCTATACCCTAAAACCTTAAACCATTAAACCCAAGTAAACTCTCTACCCTAATCCCTCAAGCCTCAACCCTTAATCTCTCAACCCTAATCACTCCAAACCTTAAACCCTCAACTTTTTACCCTCTACCCTATACATGGGACCCTCAACCCTAATCCCTCAACCCTATACCCTCAACCCTCTACCATCAACCTTAAACCATCAACCCTCAACACTTAAACCCTTTACCCTCTACCCTCAACCCAATACCATCTACCCTCAACCCAATACCCTCTACCCTCAACCCTAATCCCTCCTATAGGTTCTCAACCCTCTACCCTATACATTGGATCCTCAACCCTCATCTATCTATGCCCCTCCCTCCTCTTCTGATCTCTTCTCTATCTCAATTCTCCTTCCATCTCTCTCTCCCTCCATCCCTCCATCTCTACCCTAATCCCTCAACCCTATACCCTCTACCCTTAAACACTTAAACACTCAACCCTAAACCCTAAACCATAAACCCTTAAATCCTCAACCCTCTACCTTCAACCCAATACCATAAAACCTCAACCATATACCCTAAACCCTTAAACTCTCTACCATAAACCCTCAACCCTCAAACCTTAATCCATCAACCCTAATCCCTCAAGCCTTAAACCCTACATGGTCCTCAACCCTTAATCCCTCAACCCTAAATCCCTAAACCCTCAATTGTCAACCCTTAATCCCTCAAACCTAATCCATCAAACCTCAACCCTAAAACCATAATCCCTCAACCCTCAAACCTTAAACCCTAATCCCTCAACCCTAAAACCCTAAAAACCTCAACCCTCTACCCTCTATAATATGCATTAAACCCTTAACCCTAAATTATCAACCATATACCCTAAAACCTATATACTCAACACTATACCCTCAACCATGAACACTAAGCCTCATCCCTCAACTCTTAAACCCTTAAACCCTCAACCCTTAACCCATCAACCCTTAAACGCTTAAACCCCCTACCCTCTAACCTATACATTGGAACTTTGACCCTAATCCCTCAACCCTATACCCTCAACCCCTACCCCTCTCTCTCTATATATCTGTATGAACCTAGATCCTATACCTGCAATAACATAAAAAACAAAAAAGAAGTTAGATCACATGCAAGCTAGAACATAGATTCCTCAAGAAATTCATTTAAATTGAAAAAGAGAGAGGAAATTAAATGAAGAACACAACAAAACATAAAACATATCAAATCCTATTCTAAATCAAAGCAAACTCTTAATCTCTTAAGGGAATTGGTGCCAAAATTATGTGAAAATTGGCCCTTTCCCAACTCCAATGATGCAATGGTGATTTGGTGATGAAAGTTGATCCTCTTTGATGAAGAGTGATGAATGCTCCAAGATAAAAAAAAATCTGCATAACCTAGCTATAACTAAAAAGTATGGATGAAGATTGCTAAAGATTTAAGTATAGTAAGTTTACTCAAGTTGTGGATGATCAATACAATAGAGGAGCTCTCTATTTATAGAATTACAAGTTGAAAGAATGCCCAAAATAGAGCAATGTGGGACTAAATTTCATCCAATGGAAAAGTGCCACTTGTCAACATGTCAATGGTTGAATGTGCAAGTTTTGATGAATGTGCCAATAAATGCCAATATTTGAATTTTGAAATTGTATTAATGACAAGGTAGAGGGAGAGTCAAATGAAGTTATGGCCACTTGGCTCAATGCAAAAGGACTTATAAGAGGGAGTGAATGCCTTGTTGGAAGGACAAATTCAACTTAGATTTGAATTTCAAACTTGAAGAATATTCTCCAAAGATGGCATGTTGAGAAGAATAGAGGTTTAATAAATCAAATAGCTCTATTTTCATGTGCAAGTGGAAAAAGATGGAGGATGGGACATGAGAAGAGATTAAATTAATCAAGGTCAATTAATTTAATGAAGAATTAAATGATGTGACCTATTTGACTTAAATTTATGGATTGATTTAAATCAAATATGAGAAGAATATGATTCAAAGATTTAGTTAAATATATTTTGATTTATTTAGCTAAACGGGGTGATGTTAGCTTAAATTAAACAAGGTTTAATTTATTAAATTTAATAGCTATACTTTAGAGATTTAATCAAATAAAGTTAATTATTTAATTAAATAGGGATAATTAGATTAGGTTGATTGATTTAATTAACAAAAGAGAATGACTTAATTAAATAAATGATTTATTCAATTAAGGGAGGAAAATTGATGAATTTAATTATATAAGGATATTCAATTAAATGGTTAGATAGAGGGATGATTTAGGATGAAACAATGTTAGTGGTCAGGATCAGATGTCCAATGTCAATCAGTACATTTTACACATCTACATTTTTCGCCTCTTTGAAGCAACGTACTCATTGCATTAATTCAAAGAATAAACGGTCTCGATCAAAGCCAATAATTTTTTACAGTACTTGTTGTAGTGGGAAAAAATTGTGCTGCAGTGGGGAAAAATTGTGCGAGTGTGAGTAAATCTATTGCATGTGTTCTCCCTTTGTTTCTAAACAAAGTTGGATCAAACTATGAATACATTTACTTTCTATTGTTTATCTTAGAGGGCCTGCCATGGGGAAAAAGTACTCACCCAAGGGAACGACTCAATCGGTAACACTTTGAACCCAAGGTTATTTCTAGCTAGGATATAAATGTGGGTATTGGAGTATATGCCAGTATCATGTGGTTGGCTCCAAAGAGAAGGGCAACAATGGTCTCTCACCACATTGGGTCAACTCCTATGAATGGAAAGTATGAATTAAAACCCTTGTTATAGAAAGGCCAGAATCCCTATCTATTTGTTGGTGCAAGAATGGTCATTCTAAAGCCACCCCACACTTTTACGGTGTTTAGTAGAAATGGAAAGCATGCCATGGGAGTTTCATGGGTGTTGATGCTTGGCTTCCCCGTATAAGTGAGTGTTATGGAGGGGAGCCAGTGGGGTCAAGCATCTAACCATTCACTAAAGATAAGCATAGCTAGACTTGTCCAAGTGGGGACCCAACAAATATTGTCTTTTATATCCATAGGGTTGTGCTTATTCGTGGTTACAAAACACTTTTCTTATTCGAAAACATTTGGAAAGAAACATTTAAACATCATCCTCAAAACTTCAAACCCTTTATGAGGCAAATACAAATTGACCAAATTCATGTGTTATTGCTTTCCCTTGGGATTTTTTCCTTAGAGGTTTCTAAACACTTGGATTTACATCTCAATTTTCCCACTAAAGTTAAACAATAGGTAACCCTTGCCTTAACTTCATCAAATTTCCACATAACATACTTTGTGGGATTTGAATAAATTGAGACATTGGACATATAGTTTGGAAACCTAATCAAAGAAGTGTTTGTGATAAAACAAAATCACTAAGCAAAGATAACAAAATTAACTCTCACATGTGTTAATTCCGCATGATTTCCAAGAAAGTCAAAATCCTAGAACAAGGTCCTTGAGTCAAAGTTCAAAATTTAGGAGTCACACACAAAAGGTCATCAAGAAATACATTAGGAAGTGCAATCAAAAGCAACATATCCAAATAAGAAAAAAATTCACAAGTTTCTATAGACTCATTCCTTTGAACAATCCAGAAATGTATGCTCAGTTTGAACCACTTCTTGGTTGAGAGGTCCTTAGAGAGTATTGTATGTTCTTCAATATCGAGGTATAGTAAACAAGTGTCTTTTTAGGTACATCCTACGATCAAAATCAAGCCTTCATCCATCTTTGAACATCAAAACCAAAAATCATCTCATCAACAACTCTTCAAAAATATTGGAAAAATCCTTTATGTTAAAACTTTAGGAAAATCATTTAAAATCAATCCAAAATCACCTTGTTTGATTGAATGTGTGTAGATGCATCCTTCTCGACATATTTTATCAAATTATCAAATCTTGTGAACAAATTCATCCCTTGATAACATCCAACATCTTGGGATTTGGGAGTTCATTATCAATATCATCTTGTTTGGATAGGAGTGTTTAGATGAATCCTTCTTCTCACACCTAGAAAAATTATTATCTTGTGAACGATTTAACTCTAGGACAACATCCAACCTCTTAGAGTTTATGAGTCCACCAAAATATGAATCCGAAACAAATCAATCCTAAATCAAAGTCCTAAAGTTTAAACATACCCTTCAAGATTTTCTCAAAAGAGTTCCAAACATTCGTCGAACATCCATCTTACATCCATATCATTATCATCCTTTGATCCTGGAATCATCTTAAATTTTCTCTTTTGTACCTAAATATTTGATCAATCCAAAGAATTAGAGTTTCATCTCCTATATTCTTCAAAATTGATCCCTATTTTATGGTGCAAACTAGATCTCAACACAAGAGGAACATGGAAACCAACAAAGAAACATCCACTACAAGTGACCTAAGTCAAAAAAATTCTAAAAAAAATCTCGTTGAATCAAGTAATCCTTTAATCAATTCTCCTACATCATCACAAAACCCTCAAGAGGAGGTAGAGGATCATACCAACAATCCCTTTGGAATGTCACACGAGGAAATCACCGAAATGATTCAAAATTCGAAGAACCATAAGATTATCAATATCATGATGAGGCTTAACCCTTCACTATACATGCTTGAATTAGGAAAAAAAGGGGCTAAACTCCCTTCTAATTTCGACGTGAGCTCTATAGTGGAACCATCTCTAGAGGTCATGCCTCCAATTTCATCTACACTCCCCATCTCATCTACACTCTCATCCCAAAACATCACTCAAAACATCCTGCAAATCACAACATCTATCGCTCCAACTCAACCTAATGTTAATAAGGGAAGTGCATTTCTTAATTCCATTCAAACACACCCCCTTGTCAATAATTAAGACTTGGATGCAAACACCATTTTTGAACAAAACATACCCCAAAATTAGTTACATAAGTATGCCCCTCTCACTTTCCATGATCCTAATGATCCATCATCATCATCCTTCCAAAACCTCTCTCCCCATAACTTCACAAGGAGAAGGTGACATATTCAGACTAGGGGGCATTTTCGACACTACGCCATTTCCTCAAGAGATCACATCTCTTACATTTGCACCACTTCTACCATTACCACCATCATCCACACCACTACTTGGCTTAGGGATTCCACCTTTACCAAATATCAATCAAAATCAAACCTATATCCTACAAATCAATAAAAACATCACACCAAACTCTCAAAAAATTTCATTGACATCACAACAATAAATGAAAACTACACAAGCAATCACAACATCATCAACCACCCCCGTAACATCTCAAAGCATGGTCTCTCAAGGACCAACCACATTGATTGCACCATCCACCATTCAAACCAAAAATACAACACCTCTCACCACCACCACCACCACCAAGCTCCAATATATCAAGCCAATACATCATGGCATTACAAGCCACTCAAAAAGCTGCCTATCAAAAGGGATTTTTGCAAGTACAAAAACAACAAGCCGCACAACTAGCTGCTCAACAAGCCACACAACTAGCTGTGTAGCAAGCTGCTCAAGCCATGCAAGCTACTCAAGTTTCCCAAGCCACATTACAAGCACAATAGGCTTCCCAAGCCTATATATCATTGCAAAAACAAGTTGAACAAGATCAAGCTCAAGGTCAAGCCCAATATCAAGCACAACAAGCACAAGCACAAGCATAATAACTTGCACAAAAGAAAGTAGCACAACTACAAGCATATCAACAAGTGGTAAAACAATACCAAGAGAAGCAAGAAGCAGCCCAATTAGCAGCCCAACAAAAAGCATTGTTGGTACAACAACAAGCACAACAACAGGCTCAACCAAAGGAAATTCTAGCACAACAACAATAAGCATTGTTTATATAGCAGCAAGTGCAAGCATACATGGCTCAACAGAATATGAAAATACCACCAATCAACACATCAAACAATCCACCCATCACACCCACCAGTGAACCACCTCAAAACACTTTCATCCCACCTCCTAATCCACAAAACAATGTGACAACACAAATCAGGTTGCTCTCAAAATAAGTGCTCGACCTTCAATTAGGGAAAACCACAAAAACATCTAGTAACTTGTGTCATTATCCATTTGACAGAAGCCTTGTAATGAAACCATTCCCAAAGGGATTTGAGATCCCCAAATTCGATAAGTATAGTGGGACAAGAAACCTTGAAGATCACATCAGGGAATTCTAGGTTCATTTCATGGAAGTCGTGTATGATGATACCTATCTAATGTGACTATTTCCTAGGATTTTGGCTAGACACACCATGGAATGGTTCTCTCACCTACCTACAGGCATTAAGACATTCCAATAAATCATAGATGCATTCATCAAAAACTATGCATGCAATATTTCCATGGATGTTAGTTTAGAGGAACTCTCAACTCTAAAACAAGGTACCTAAGAATGAATCATTTGCTTCATTCCTACAATGATGGAAATCCAAGGCCAATTGGAGAAAATTGATCATGCCCAAGGAACAACAAGTGTGCACTATCATATCCAATCTTGACGGCCTCTTGGCATTCCACCTCAAAGTTTAAGGGATCACCACGTACGACCAGCTAATTTCCAAGGCACTCAACATCGAATGAGCCCTTATGACAAACCTAGAGGATCAAATTCATATCCTGAACAATATAATAATTTCCCACCCACCAATTACAATGATAAACCTCGCACATGGGAAAGAAACAAAAATATTACCAATGATGGTGTCGTTGATGCCAAAGTTGTCATCAGTGCCCCTTGGAAAAATATACCCACACCACAACAAAAAATTCAAAACCATCACGCAAACATAACAACATAACAACCAAGTAGCCAAGTAATCAATAATGTCAATGACCAATGAGGACCGCTCCAACGAAACAAGAACTTGACCAAATAGAAGTACACTACTCTTGGGGAACCACTCAAAGTCATCATGAAGAAATTACTAAATGAAAATCTCATCAAGATTCCCACCTACAAGAACTACCAAGAACCATATGTTAAACCTCCTTAGTACAATGAAAATTAGCTCCACGACTTCTACAAAATCAAAGGGCACACCATGAACAGTTGCATGAGGCTAAAGAACATAGTCCAATATCTCATTGATAAAATAATTATAAATGTGGAATAGCCAACAGGAAACTAGAACCTCAAAATATACACAAATCTGATGCCTAACCATAATAATAAAGGGAACAATAACATTGATAAGGGGAAAGGAACCTTCAAAAATGTGAATCATGTGTATGAAACTGTCGTCACCTCCCTAGATGAATATTGCGTAGTAATCACCATTAAAGGAGCTCATGCCAATTATGGAGTCACCACAAGAGGCAGAAAAGTTACTATCGCAGGATCATCTCAACCAAACAGAAATTTCATGTCCAATTCAAGATCCATTCCCAATGGTTAGAATTCCCTTGATCAGCTAAAAATAATTCCAACGCAAATCTCCATCATGAAGTTATTAAAAATCTCATCCTCCCATAGAAAAATCCTTGAGGAAGCACTAACTTCATCCATCATCCCCGTAGATCTTGATATAGAATAATTCCAAGCTATGGTTAGAAACATAATTACCCTGAATCTCCTTACATTCTCTGACCAATATTTTCCCACTCAACCATCTCATAACCATGCACTCCATTTAAAGGTCCTAGTGTAGAAAATCAAAGTCAAGCGAGTCTTGGTGGATGGAGGTGTAGGCTTGAATATTTGTTCCCTCAAATTCATTAAGCAATTAAAAATCTTAGAGGACTCCATCGACAAAGGAAAGTGTATTACAATTAGAGCATATGATGATCAAGATAGAGTGTCCCAAAGCACAATCAAAATCCCTATTCAAGTAGGGCCAGCTATCCTGGAAACCACCTGTCAGGTCCTGGACCTCGACTTGCCCATGGATCCATGCAATGCAAGCAGTAGCATCAACTTTCCATCAATGTGTCAAATTCACATATGAAGAACAAGAGGTCACCATCCATGGAGATCCTGAACCATTCTCCTACTACAAGAACCTTGAGGAAAAATACTACAAAATACCTCAAGTACCTAAACATGATGAAGGACCATCAACACCGTTACATTGATCCAGCCACTCTCGCTTCCACTTCTGTGATAGAGACACCCACCACTCCCGCCATTCCCACCATCTCTGATATCAAAGTCATCATCCAAGATAATGGTTGTGGAAACTACACGATTCTAAAAAATGCTTTTGTGGTAGGAGAGTTACCACAATCTCCTAGATCACGAGGATGTCTACAATCAAATGAAGCCTCCACATCTCAAACATCCCCTGAAGAATATCCCAACTTTAGAAATTGGGGAGATCTTGGCCAAGAAGTCATAGAGAAGGACCCATCTCATCTCCTAAACCAAGATAATAGACTAGTAACCAATCTACCAATGGATGACACAAGTAAAGGTTTTTAAATGATGCTTGCAATGGGTTATGACAAAAACTAGAGACTTGGGAAAAATGACAACAGGCTTATAATACCTATCATTCCAGAGACGCAAATGAGAAATCTTGGCCTCGGATGTACCCCTCTGAGTATAACCATAAGTGGCTGAAGTCCTCTAGTTAGAAAGGTCAATAATCCTCCTTAGCTATCCACAGTTGAACTTCACATACCCGTATCTTAGACAACTTCACATTTGACATAACTAACATTTGTAGTAGTAGTGATGATGAGGATCCCATAACCAACCTACCTAGGCTCTTTGAGGACACCACCCTTCTCATGATTAGCACCTTATCCTTTGAGTCAGACCATCAAAATCATGAAATCTGCCTAGTTTACCCTCAACTCATTTATTATGACCAACGAGGACCACCAATTCTTGACACATTCGAAAATGGTGAGGCACTCTCAGAATTCATGGGACTGATGAATAATATTCCGTGTAGGTATCACAAAGAAAGATTCATCACTGAGCTAGATACACATGCATATTATGGGGAAATGATTGAATCCCTCAGTTGCAAAAGTGAAAAATTGAGAATAATATATAAGTCCTTGAGTGAAAACCACACTATGGCACTCTTCGACACCAAAAAAGTAAAAAGAAAGGATACATCCAATGGTGAAAACCCCTCTCAGGTGCCTGAGGATGGGGGATTCAATCGTCATTTCAGAGCCCTTCATCAAGAAAAATCGGTGGTCCTAGTAGAAAAAAGCAATCTAGTTAATCTAAGAATAGAGGAAACCCCGCACATCACATTCTATGCAAAGTCATTACTATCAGAGGAACAAGAGCTCTTAGTAGCCTTCTTGAGAGAAAGACAAGTTAACTTTGCATGGAGCTATGCAGACATGCCAGGGCTCGATCCAAAAATTGTAGTTCATCACCTAGCAGTATACTCTGAAGCAAAGCCCGTTAGACAAAAGATCGAGAAAATGCACCCTCAGATTTCCCTACTAGTCAAAATGGAACTAAAGAAGCTATTGGATGCAGGATTCATTCAACCAATAGACTATCTAGAATAGGTGTCAAACCTAGTTCCTGTCTCAAAACCCGATGGGGGCATCCGAAAATACATAGACTTCAAGACTTAAATAGGCATGTCCAAAAGACGATTTCCCATTTTCCAACATTAACATGATCATAGACATGACGACGATACACAAAATTCTTTCCTTGATGGACAGTTTCTCGGGATACAACCAGATAATGATTGCTAAATAAGACCAACACAAAACGGCCTTCACGTGTCCATGGGGGACTTACTACTAGAATATGATGCCATTCGACTTGAAGAATGTAGGAGGAACATACCAAAGAGCCATGACATGATCCATAAAAATGTCGAAGATTATGTCGATGACATACTAGCCAAATACAGAAAGAGGAAGGATCACATAGCAACCTTAAGTGTCATTTTTGATAGGCTAGAGGAATACAAGGTCTGATTAAATCCAAAGAAGTGTGTCTTCGGTGTACAATCAGGAAAGTTGCTAGGATACATAGTGTCAATGAGAGGTATTGAGGTAGATCCAACAAAGGTAAAAGCAATCCTTGAGATGGAGGCACCCAAAACATTGAAACAATTAAGAGGTCTCCAAGGTAGGCTTCAGTCCATCCGAAGATTCATAGTACAACTTGCAGATAAACATAATCCATAATCTCACCTACTTCACAAGGGAGTAGCATACAAATGGGACAACAAGTGTGAAGAAGCCTTTAATAAGATCAAAGAATATTTGCTTACACCACCAATCCTAATGCCACTGATCCCAAGAAATCCATTAATTCTCTATGTATCAGCAACAATAGCACCCCTTGGAGCTCTCCTAGCTCAGCACGATGAAAATGGGATAGAAAGGGCCATATATTATATCAGTAGGACAATGGTCGGTCATGAGTTAAACTACTCATTCATTGAAAAAGTATGTTTAGCAGTAGTGTTTGCATCACAAAAATTTAGACATTACATACTGGCACACAAAATAAAACTCATCACCAAAATTGACCCTCTCAAGTACTTACTATCAAAAGCAATGCTCACTAAAACAATCGCCAAATGGGTCATGATAATATTAGAGTATGACATTGAATATGTGGAGCGGAAAGCAATCAAAGACCAATTCATTGCAGATCAACTTGCAGAAGTACCAATCTATTCAGAGAATCCTCTCATCTTAGAGTTTCTAGATGAATCCATCTTCAATCTCAACATAGCTAACCACTAGAAACTTTACTTTGATGGCTCAATATACATAGCATGGATCAGGAGCCAGTGTCTTCTTTATTAACCCACAAGGGGTCTGCATATCAAGGTTCTATAAATTGGCATTTCCTTGCACTAATATCATTGTAGAATACAAGACTTTAACCATAGGTCTCAGAATAACAGTGCAATGGCACATCATGGCCCTCAGATTATACGGAGGCTCTTAGTTGATAATAAACCAAATGAACAGTGAGTACCAAATTAGGGATGATAAGCTCACTCCATACAAGAAACTAGTGGAGACTCTCAAGGAATCCTTTATCGAGATCACATTTGAGAAAATTCCCAGAGAAAAAAATAGAGCAACAAACACCATGGCAATGATTGCATCCCTACTAGACATCCCTCACAATGTCCCAAAATATGAATTATTGGTAGAGCAGCTTCTCATGCTTGCATTCGAGGTACCAGAATCAAAATTTGTGTGTGAAATTATTCATCCCGGTGATCCCTGGTACCATGAAATTTATACCTACCTACGAATAGGCGTCCTACCTGTTGACTTACCCTCAACCTTAAAATGAACCTTTGTCAAAAAGGCATCCCAATTTTTCATCCTAGGAGATACCCTGTATTGTAGGAGTATAGAAGGAACCTTATTATGTTGTTTAAATGTTGAGAAGGCATTAACTACTTTAACTAAGGTGCATAACGACATCTATGGTTTACACTCGAGTGGAATGACCCTAGCCAAGAAATTGTCGAGGATGGGGTATTATTGGCCTACAATAGAAAGAGAGGCACATAACTATGTCAAAAGATTCTTACAATGTCAACAGCATGGGGACCTCATCCATGCTCCAACCCAAGAACTTCATCTCATCATCACACCATGGCCCTTTTCATAGTGGGGACTCGATCTCATTGGAAAAATTACTCCCACTTCATCTAATGGCCACATGTTCATCATAACCACCATAGTGTACTTTACCAAGTGGGTGGAAGCCATACCCATGACATATATAACTGAGAAGTAGATATCAAAGTTCATCCTAAACTATCTCATTTTCCGCTATGGTGTTCCACAAGCCATTATCTCAGATAATGGGACACCATTTAAGAATCAGGATGTCCACGACTTGTGTGAAAAATTCAAAATCCAACATCGCTTCTCTACCCCATACTATCCCCAAGGCAATGGCCAAGTAGAAGCCACAAATAAAACCATTTTAAAGATCCTCAAGAAAACAGTCAATGACTCAGGTCATGACTAGCATCTGCAACTCAATCTTTCCCTCTGGGCCTATTGAACTAGCATCCGCACACCCACCAACACTACCACCTTCTCCTTGGTATATAGATCAGAAGCAATACTTCCCATTGAGATCGAGCTCCCGTCACTAAGAATATCACTGCAAAACCTCATTACGGATGAAGAGTATTGAGTATCAAGACTGAATGAGTTGGAGCTACTAGATGAGCTACGTAAAGATGCCTTAAATCATTTGCAAGAACAGACTTAAGAGGAGCTATAAAAAGAACATTAGAAGAAAGACTTTCCAAGTTGGAGAATTGGTACTAAACGAAAATAAGAAGAAAACAACAAAGGAAAATTTGAACCCAACTGGTTGGGACCATTTTTTATCACATCAAGCTATAAGTCGAGGGAATATCATTTATCAACACCCAAAGGGGAACCTTTGCAAGAGCCCATGAACAAATCTCATCTCAAAAAGTTTTATGCCTAATCTTTCAAGGTATAGAACCCAAAAAATAAAATAAAAATTAGAAAATGTCCTGAAGAAATGGTTACCTTGGTGAAAAACCTAGCAAACAGATGTCTTAGTGACAACAAAAAAATCAAAAAAGAAAAAAATTCAAAAAATCAGAAAAAGTATAAAAAATAGTAAAGATAAAAATCGTCCTCTAGTGAAAACCACTTTGGACAAGTACCTTGGTGAAAACCTGGAAAACAAGCTCTTTGGGTAAGTAAGCACTTTCCATCTACCATGATCTTTACAGCTTGTTCTGCATCATCCATCCATTACGTTTCCATCATCCATCCATTACGTTTCCATCATCCATAGCATTCAAATCTCCATCCATCACTCATCCACCCACATCTGCACCATAGCTTGGTCCTATGTTCATATCATAATCCCTCCTAGTACTACTCGGCCCATTCCTAAGGTTAGTTTGTCATGCCTTTATCGAAGTAGTCTATTGCATCATGTTGGGGGCATGTTACCATCGGATCAGATTTGTGTATATTCTTGAAGTCCTAAAATCAAAAAATCCAAAAACATCAGAAAATCCAAAAACATCAAAAAATCATAAAATCTAAAAACATTCAAAACATATCAAAATTCCAAAACAAGTCAAAAATTTAGTCAAAAAGTCAAAAAATAGAGTCGTCTTGTCGAACTACGAGTCTCTAAGCCTTGAATGTAGGAAAGGTTGATCTTTTATCATCCCCCGAGACACTTAGGTTAGTACTTTAGGAGTTCGTCATAATAAACTAACATTTCATCATGTATATCTTCATCTATGAATCACTCAAGTTGTCAGTTGAACTACGTGGTCTCTGCATGTATAACGTAGGTGAGGCTAATCTATTGATCAGCTCCCGAGGCCCCTAGGATAGGTCTTTAGGTTAGTCCCTTGGTCAAAATCTTAGAAAAACCCCAAAATATTGGAAAACCAAAAATCAAAACATTTGAAAAATCTCAAAAAATACCAAAAACAGCCTCAAAACATTTTGAAAAATTCCAAAAACATCCAAATATTTGAAAAAATCCATTTGTCTCATCTCGCTTTCACCTACAATAAACATCACTCACAATAAACGATCGTCATCCTCAACCTTTGGTGAAACAACTAGAAACAAGTTTAACAGGCGAAAAGTGAAAACTCAATATGTCAAGTCTCAGGCATAAGTCAGTTATTAAACAAGTTGATTAATTTTTTGTATCAATAGCTTATTAGTCTTCAATCAACCTCATCATTATCTGATAGAATCATGTCCTAGGATGAATCCTTCCTACAATGGGCACTCTTTTATCAGACCAAGCACTTTGGATAAACAAAATGACATGCCACCATCCACTAATATGTCCTAGGATATATCATTCCGACAATGGACATCATCTATTGGCAATAAGTTTTAGGTCTTATCCTTCAAAAACATAGTTTCCTTTGGCTAACAGTATGAAGAACATTGACTTGTTTGCTTACTTGGTCTTTTCCTACTGACTTATCTTATTGCGCTCATTCCAAGGACCTCTCAATGATGTCTGAACAAAAGATTTAGAGAGATAGGAATGGGGCAATGATCATTATCTTTTGTCTGCTATGCTTGTTGGACACTCTTGTAAAATAACCTTGGCGAATACTTGCTCTATTAGGTATGTATGGAGGGTGTTTTTGACAGCTTCTTGACTATTGCATTGATAGGTTATACCTTTCCATGTTTTGGTCTGAGTTGTTTGAAACTCCTAAAGTGCATCCTAGCAAGGTTTCTATATGTCAAGTGTGAAAAAGAATACTCCTATCTATTTGTCAAGTCAAATTCCATCACACTAAGTACAACACCATCCTAGTTCTCTATACCTTGATGCATTGTATCGCGTGTGTTATCAAACATAAGGAAATTGGCCCTTTGAAAATCCTAACTCCTCAGAAAATAGTCATCATCTTATGTCTTGTTGGAATGTCTTCTCTTCTTTCATCCCTTGTTTCTCTTCACGCTAGCAAGGTACTATGACAGTTAATCATCATCATAATCAATCTTGCATCTGCAAATCATTAGCATATTGCATAGAGGAAACATATGCATTGCATCTCCATCATCATGTAAATATGTTATTATAAGCATTTTTCATAAATATGCATATCCATTGTCCATCACATTACATCTATTTTTCATCACATTGCATTCATCACATAAACCATAGCATAATATTTATTTGCATAAATCATTTCATATTATCATCTACTGCATAATCAAATATAATAGGTACATCAACATTATAGATAAACCGTCACATTATAAGCATACATATTCATATAGACCATCCCATAAAAGCATTTATTATGTCATCACATGAACATCATAAAGTCCTTACATTCATTTTTACATAACGTAAAGCATCATCATACTACTTTGCATTAACATATCATTTCATATATCACATCACATCACATCGTTAATAAATGCATCACATACATCTCACAATTATCTAACATGTTGAGGATAATATATATTTGTTATTCTCAACATCTTAAAAACATCTCATTTACATCATCAAGGCATATCATATAGAGCAAGACCATTGCATTCACATTACATCATACATAATCATAAAAACATACATATCATCCATCATTCATCCATATCATATAGAACATTTCATAATTAACCGCATCACAATCATTTTTGCATTTCATTTTTTAAAAATCATTCCATATCATTATAAGCATTCAATGTACAATTAAAATAGGAACATAAAAATTATAAAATCCATTACATTAAAGTTATACATCCACCATAATTATAAAGGCATTTATAAATCATGACTCACATATCATTTTGCATATACAACATAAATCATCTCCATACCATTTTTGCATATCACATCATAAACATCGTCATAAACACATATCATACATGACAAATAACGTGCATCCATACATTCATAACAACATAGCACGATTACTGCATCATCATCACCACAATAACAAAAAAAGGAATTGAAAAAGAAATCATTGCATAAATCATCATCACATCTACATCAACATACATAAATCATCATATAGATTATAAACGTACATATCATCCATTCACATCACATATCATATAGATCCATTTTGCTTATCATATGTCATCATTCATTAGAAGTATAATATAGATCTACATCATCAGAAAGAAATGCATCCATACATACATTGCATAACAACATAACATTATTGCATAACATATAGAAATAGAACCATCCATAAATGCATAAAAATAAGCATGCTACATGGCATATCACGTCAATATCATCATCTCATATATTTATCATTAAAAAAAACTATCATAGTACAAAAAATGATATATCAGGATCATTGTACATGTGTGTATGCATACAAAAGGCCTAGCGGGCTATCAAAAAGGAGCCCATAAGGCACAAGAATATATATAATCATCTCAATCAAAGAGGACCAATCTAACCCTGGTGCGTGTTGTCCTCACCTCTGTCACCATGACCCTCTAGTGGTTTAAAGTTGCTCCGCTGTGAATAATCAGGGACCTGAGCTGCTCTCAGTACAGCCTGGTGGTAGTGCAATCGGTAATAGTCTGCCTCTTGGACAACCTCTTTGTAAGCTCTAAGTGACATTGTGTTGTGAGAAGATGAGGCAGCTATACTCTCCAATTGCTATCTGCGACCTACCTTGGTGGTTGCTTGAAGCTCTGCGGCCTGCCTCTGTAAAATGGCTTGGTCTCTCTCAGCCCTAGCCTGATCCCTCTCTGCCATCAAAATATGAATTTGAGCCTACAACTATACAATCTATGTATCTCGTGGATCTGGTTGTCCTACTAACTGTGCTCGTGGGGGCTGCACATGAGGCTGATCCTCACCTCCATCTCGTGGTGGTGTGCCTTCCTGATCTTGCTACCTAATTGGACCTGGATCCTAATCCTGCATATGTACATTTTCCTGGACAGACTAAGTTGGAACCCTAACTAGCTAATCTTTCCACTCATCCTCTCTTTGTCCTCATCCTCCTCCTCTGCCCCTCAATCTCTGTTAAGCATAGGGTGCTCCTGGAACTATCAATCACAAGGGTGGTCAAAACTAATCCCTGTATTCCTGAGTAATGCCTAGATCTCTGGGTCCCTGATCATAAAGCCATAGCCGGGCCACCAACTGTCTAAATTTTTCTACTACCTTGGAAGTAGGAATGTATAGCCCCCACAAACCTTGTGATACCGTATGAGCAAATATATCCACGTAGTTGTCATCTAGTTGGTCTTGTGGCTCACCGAACTGACATTGAACACGCCCTGGAAGGTATCTCTCCACCATTGTATGATCCTACCCCTACATAAAGTGGTCTTGGTGGGAAAATAATATATGTTATACATCATTAGACCATTCAGGGTGACCAAGGTATGGGCACCATGTAAAAACCTACATATCATCCAGGACCCTCCTCTAGTGAGGAATCACGTGCTCTCCGATGTGTGTAAAAGACACACCACCTCTGTAGCACCACACTAGGGGATCATCAAGGCTCATTGGCACTAGAATGACTCACGACCGAAGAACAACAATGTGCTCCCACACCCACATGTGAAGAAGTGTGAGACCTACTCCAAGTTTTGTACCGTTGAGGTATACGTACTCATGCAAATCCCTATAGAGGGAGTCTAGAAGAACAATCTCGCAAGCAAAACAGACTGGCCCATAACACATCACCATCTACACCCAGCAGAGTCCCCAACCAGGACTGAAATACCAGCCTCATCAATCTGGGGCAACAACGCCTGAAATAATCACTACAACTACCAAGCGAAAGGGTGAGGTCAATGCCCTGTGACGCTCGAGCTCTATCTGACCCTCACAATATATAATGTCCTCTATAGCGAGGACTATGTGACAGGTGTCCTATCGGACATCCATACCATATATAACTTGCCAACCATGAATTGGAAATCTAAGGATGTGCCACACGTCCTCCAAAGTGACAGTGGCCTCGCCAGTAGGAAGGTGAAAGGATGAGGTCTCACTGTGCCATCTCTCGGAAAGCGCTGACATCATCCTGAGGTGGGCCTGCACGGGTGTTGTGTATGCAATGTACCACAATCCCATGTCTCACAGTCGATCCTACTCCCTGTTGCTCAAATCTTGCAGGTAACCAAAAATCTCTCATGATCTATGCACCCAAGAATAGAGCTCCCTCATCGCGTCTTGCATTAGGAAAGATCACCATGTTAAAAATTTTAAGAAATTATATTCCAAACGTTCACAAATCCAACCCAGCATCGCTATCTGTGAAGGTGTCGTAGTTCAAATTTTAAACTACGATGTTAGGACTGCCAAAGCCTCAAAACGCACTGTCATGGTGCACTTTTCTAAAAGTGGCATAGTTTGGCAAATTCCTAGTTTAAAAGTCCATTGTGACGTCGAAGTTTGAAATGACCCTGCTGGGGGTAGCATATGCGTCAGAGTTTGAAGTTTGTTCCCAAACTCCAAACTCCACCATTGTGGTGAAATTTAATGATGGCGAGTCAGTTTGACCCACCGAGCAACACAATTTAAAATTTGAGTGGTGCTATATAGCGCCGCTATAGGGAAACTAAGTTTAAATGCATTAAATAAACACGAAAAAATAAAAAACAAAGCTCAAGTAAGGATCACTTACCGGTGCCCCAATGTCAGGAGGTCACTGGTATGTTCGAACTCGATTAGAAATTTGCATCGGAAGCTCTTGTCATGCCATCTCATTAGAATATCAAAGCTCAAATCTCAAAATCGCTAAAGGGTTGTGAGTAAAAATGAATTGAAAGTGACCCTTCAGAACCTTTTTAAGCTTGAAAATTAGGGTTTTTTGACCCTGGTTGGCTATCCTGCCAGGGTTTTGAACTCTTGAACCTTTTTTTGTCCATTTGAGGCTTGTTTTACATCGCTTTATCATGTTTGGACATGTTTTTGGCCTCCTAGAGCCTTTCTAGACCTATTGGGCACCTTGTCCTCTCTTTTTCGTGAGATCACCCAAAAATCAAAATTTTCATCCAATCTCTCAAGGGGGTAGTATATTGGCATGATTTCTCTCATTGGGGAAGCAATGGGGAAAAATTATGAAAATGAAAAAATTATTGGCTTTGATCGAGACAGTTTATTCTTTCAATCAATGCAACGAGTACGTTGCTTCAAAGAGGGGAAAAATGTAGACGCGTAAAATGTAGTGATTGACATTGGACATCTGATCCTGACCATTAACATCATTTCATCCTGAATCATCCCTCGCTCTAACCATTTAATCGAATATCCTTATTTGATTAAATTCATCAATTTTCCTCCCTTAATTGAATAAATCATTTATTTAATTAAGTCATTCTCTTTTGTTAATTAAATCAATCAACTCGATCTAATTATTCCTATTTAATTAAATAATCAACTTTATTTGATTAAATCTCTAAAGTCTATCTATTAAATTTAATAAATTAAACCTTGTTTGATTTAAGCTAACATCACCCCCTTTAGCTAAATAAATCAAAATATATTTAACTAAATCTTTGAATCATATTCTTCTCATATTTCATTTAAATCAATCCATAAATTTAAGTCAAATAGGTCACATCATTTAATCCTTCATTAAATTAATTGACCTTGATTAATTTAATCTCTTCTCATGTCCCATCCTCCATCTTTTGCCACTTGCACATGAAAATAGAGTTATTTGATTTATTAAATCTCTATTTTTCTCAACATGCCATCTTTGGAGAATATTCTTCAAGTTTGAAATTCAAATCTAAGTTGACTTTTCCCTTCCAACAAGGCATTCACTTCCTCTTACAAGTCCTTTTTCATTGAGCCAAGTTGCCATAACTCCATTTGACTCTCCCTCCACCTTGTCATTAATACAATTTCAAAATTCAAATATTGGCATTTATTGGCACATTCATCAAAACTTGTACATTCCTCAATCATTCACATGTTGACAAGTGGAACTTTGCCATTGGATGAAATTTAGTCCCACATTGCTCTATTTTGGGCATTCTTTCAACTTGTCATTCTATAAATAGAGAGCTCCTCTATTGTATTGATCATCCACAACTTGAGTAAACTTACTATACTCAAATCTTTAGCAATCTTCATCCATACTTTTGAGTTATAGCTAGGTTATGCAGATTTTTTTTTATCTTGGAGAATTCATCACTCTTCATCAAAGAGGATCAACTTTCATCACCAAATCACCATTGCATCATTGGATTTGGGAAAGGTCCAATTTTCACATCAAATCGGCACCGATTCCCTCAAGAGATTAAGAGTTTTCTTTGCTTTAGAATAGGATTTGATATGTTTTAAGTTTTTTTGTGTTCTTCATTTCATTTCCTCTCTCTTTTGCAATTTAAATGAATGTCTTGAGGAATCTATGTTCTAGCTTGCATGTGATCTAACTTGTTTGTTTCTTGTGATATTGCAGGTATAGGATCTAGGTTCATACAATATCCATCTCACCTCTCTCTTCCTCCCTCTCTTACCCTCTCTAATTGTCTCTATCTACCCTCTCCCCCTCTCTACGTACCTCTCTCTCTCTCTCTCTCTCTATATATATATATATATATATATATATATATATCCCTCTCACTCCCTCTCCATCACTCCCTCTCTCTCGCACTCCCTCTCTCTCCCTATCTCTTAGGTCTCCCGCCCACACCCCTCTCTCTCAGGTCACTCCCTCTAACACCCTACCTAGGTAACTCTCTCTACCCCCTCTCTCTATCTATCCCTCCCACCCTACCTAGACAAGTCCCTCTCACTCCACCCCCTCTCTCACACTCTCTCTCTCCCTCTCTCTCAAGTCACTCCCTCCCACACCCTCTCCATCTCTCAGACCTCTCTCTCTCACTCGCTCCCACACCCTCTCCCTCTCTCAAACCTCTCTCACACACGCTCCCTCTCTCTCACTCTCTCTCTATCCCACTTCCTCTCTCTACCTATCTCTCAAGTATCTCCCTCTCACCCCTCCTCACACTCTCAAGTCTCTCCCTGTAGAATCCTACCTACATAACTCTATTTCTCTCCCTCTCTCTCTCCCTCTATCCCTCCCACCCTACCTAGCTAAGTCCCTCTCACTCCAACCACTTCTCTCCCACTCCCTCTCTCTTAGGTCTCTCCCTTACACCCCTTCTCCCTCTCTCAGGTCTCTCTCTCACTACCTCTCTACCTCTCTCTCTCTCTCGTCTCTTCCTCCCTCTCTCCCTCCCACCCTACCTATATAAATCTCTCTCTCTCTCTCTTAAAATTATACCTCCCTATAAAGACATACATACATATAAGCATACATACATATGTACATACAATCTCACATACATACAAGCATACATGTACATATGTACATACTAATAGGCATATATACAAACATACAAGCATGCATACATACATACAAACACACAAATATATATAAATATATTCAATAGAGTACCATTAACACAAAGCAAGACATAATGCGAGTGTGTTATAATGTGCTCACATTATGGCTTGCTAGACATGTCTTCGGCACAAACACAAAACCACGTCAAAACTAAGAAATAATGTGACCGCATTATAACGCACTTGCACTATTTCTTGCTCTGGGAATCCCTAAGCCTTGGGCTTGGTATTTTCCTTGGAATACCAACCCAAAGGCTTGGAGTGTCTTCCCAACGTCCAATACACGTTTTTGCAAATTCTACAATATTTCACATAATTGTATTCGCGTTAAGCATCAAGTTTGCATGTGTTTCAATGTCAAACAAATTGAACACTTGGGTAATGTTAGGATCTATCTTAGTTATCTAACAATTAATTCTTTTCACATTTTGACAATGTTAAGCCTTTGATCTATAATTTCTTTTGTTTGTGTGTCTATTTTTTGGCAAAAAATAGTATTTGGTGTTTTTTTCATTATAAATTAACCGTTCATCAAAATTTCAAATAAATTACATTTTTATAAACTAGACTCCATTATATGCATATTAAAAAAATGATTTTCAATTAGTTTCCAAAATTTATAGGTGTAGCATGGCCAAAATTCTATTTTTCAGGAAGTGTCCACTTTTAAAATTAGTAAAAAATTAAATATTCAATAAAAAATTATTAGAAAAATTGAGCATAAACTACACACTATTAGCTAATTTCTCCCTGAAGCAATTTTAAAAATTAAAAAAAGGTTAACCATTTGAGGGAGCCACAAAAGTTGTTGTGTTATGTTTTTTTGACAAAAACATCACCAATTTCTGTGGTCCCCTCTTTTGAACCCCTTAATCTCAACCATTTTCAAAAAATAATAGTAGTTTAGAAAGTAGACTCAGAGCACTATGATCTTTTTTTTTGTTGCATCTCAAAATTTTGAGTGTAACTATCCTCAATTTCATGTCCAAGGTCAATATTTCCTAATTTCAGAAAGAAAGAAAGAAAAAAAGTGGCCACTTAAGCCCCCTTTTTGGCCCCCCATCTTTTTTCACTTACCCTTAAGGTGTATAAAATATATAAAAGGTATATAAATTCAAGAATTTCTATGAAACAAGCAACTTGAAATGTCAAAAGATATAAACTAAATAGGATAAAACTATCTATTAACTAGGCCAATCAATTCCTTTGCACGATGAAGGGAAAAACCTCCTCAAATTTTTGTAAGTACTTGAAGAAGATGACAAAAGGTGCCAAAAGTGGTCATAATGGCCTACATGCATATGTCCTAGGCCAATGAGAAATAGACACGTGTCCCATCACTCCATGACATGGAGGGATCACCACCTTTTGCATTCTTTGCCTTAAATTTGAATTCATTCATTATTTGTAGATATTTTATTCATTCCAAATGAACTTTTGTTGTGATATTTCCCTTAAGTGAAAATTTGTTTCTAAGAATTGTAATAGCTTAGGACTTCAACATAAGGGTGAGAAAAAAATCTATTTTTAGGCATATACATTGCAAATATTTTAATCCAAGGTATTATGAATATAGGTTAAGACACTCCTACTTTAACACTTCATTTGAATTTAGTAAAATTTTACTAGTGTTGTTAAAGTTTTATTTGTTTCTTGATTCAATATCCTATCAAGGCCCCTAAATCCTAACCTACATCAATTTTGAGTCCTTGTGACTAAGGATGTGGTAAATAAGAATCTTTAAGGATATTTTTTTAGGAAGAGTGAAGAAAATAAATTGCAATTGTATGGTAGAGGCAAAAGAGCCATCGCATGAGTTAAGACAAGAAGGAAGAAAAGGTTCCCAAAGAAGTCCAAGAAATTTTGGATGAGTTCATAGAGATTTTGATGAAGGACTTACTTGATGGGTTACCACCTATGAGAAGCATAAGTCATTGCATAAAAATAATACTAGGTGTTAGCCTTCCAAATAATACATATATAGAATGAAACTTATGAAGAATGAAGAAGTGAATAAGGAAGTGCAAGAGTTGTTACATAAAAGGGCGAGTTAGAGATATCCTTTTTCCATAGTTCTACCTATCGTATTGACACCAAAGAAAGATGGGGAATAGAGAATATGCATGGATTTGAGAGTTATAAATAATATTACCAATAATTATGGGTTCCCATTGCCTCAAATAGATGAATTGATGGATTATTGAGTGGAGAGAAATACCTCACTAAAATTGATTTAAAAAGCGAGTATCATCAAATCAGAATTAGAGAGGGTAATGAATTAAAGATATTGTTCAAAATCAAGGAAGGACTATATGAGCGATAAATGATGCCATTTGGGTAGGAAAATGCAACAAGCACTTTCATGAGATTGATGAATGAAGGAATGAAGAATTCAAAATTATTTTATTGTTAATCTAGATAATATTCTAGTTTTTAGCAAACAAAAAAAGAGGATTTGTTGCACATTAAGGAAGTTTTGTAAAAGTTAAGGGAAGAAAAGTTATTGGTCAACTTAAACAAGTGAAATTTTATGAAAAAGGAACTAGTGTATTTAGGATTTTTAGTATTTCAAGGGGTTGAGGATGGACCCAAAGAAGGTTAAGGAAATAGTGGATTGGCCTTCACCTACAATCATGTTTGAGGCTAGAAGTTTCTATGGTCTAGTGAGATTCTATAGGGATTTTATCAAAAAAATAGTGGGATATGTGCACCAAATATAAAAAATTATGAAATATGTGAACACATATTTTTAGTGGACAATTGTAGTAAATAAGAGTTTTTAGTTGTTAAACAAAAAGGTGACTGAATAGCTAGTGTTGGCAATGGTAGACTTTGGCAAGGTGTTCCAAGTGGATTGTGATGCTAGTAATAGAAAAATTGGAGTGTTAAGTCAAGAGGGTATACCCATTTCTTACTTTAGTAAGAAGCTCAATGAAGAAAAATAAAATTACTTAGTATATGACCAAGAATTATATGTTATTTTTTAAGCCTTGAAGAAGTAGAGGTATTACTTGCTTCCAAAGGAGTTTGTGCTTTATACAAATCACCATGCCTTGCAATACATCAATAATCAAGGTAAGTTAAAACAACAACATATGCAATGGGTAGATTTCTTGCAAAGTTACTCTTTTATTTTGAAACATATGAGTGGTAAGTAAAACAGAGTTACAAATCCACTTACCAAATGATGTTTATTGATGAGTAAGTTAAGAGTCAATGCATTTGGATTTGATTCCCTATAAATTAAAATTATGTACTAGATTAATATTGAGGATTTTCGTCCCACTTTGATATGCTGAATAAATTTTCTCTAGTACCAAGAAATGATATAACCATATATAATCTAGGAATTAAGTGATATTGCTCAAGTCAAATTATAAGAGTGAAATTTTCTCCAACATTAAGATAGAACATAAATAGGTATGATAATGTTCTTTGAGAAAAACATTCGCATGTATATAAACGGTATAAAATAATCAATGAAAAACCTTTGATTCCCTTGGGAACTCGAGGACATCGTTATGTACTAAAAATATTGAATTACTATGTCTTGTAATATTAATTAAATAAAATGGTGAGAATAGTGTCATTTATTTATACATCATCATTATACATGAAAAGAGGATAGGTCAACTTAATTACGACACATATACCAATGTAATTTAATGTCAACTTCACACATTTTCCATATAAGAGCAGATTTTCTTTTCAACATAGTTTGCTATACGGGAATTTGGAGTATGTGAGCTCATGTTTTATATTGGAGAAATAAAGAGATATTTTAAATCTATGAATTTGTTAATGTTTCTTTATGATTGTGAACATTCTATATATCTTTTGTAAGCATTCTTTAGTGTATTACCTATTATATCAGATTGTGGATGTGTTCACTGATGAATCTGTGAATTCCAATAAATTCATTGAAAAGAGTTTGTGTTTGTCTTTCCTGATTTTTGTTCATGGGTATGTGGTAAATGATCTTTTTGTCATTTTATTTCATTCCATTTCATATTATCTTTTGCATTTGTGCCATTTTTATGCACAAATGTTTGTTTTCCTTTATTGCTTTCTGGTTAAAAACACATCTTAGTTTTATTTTCAGTCCTTTCTAATTCATTGAAGATCATACAAGGGAGATGTACCTCTAAAATTCAAAGGAAATTCACAAATAAAATTGTGATCTTTCTAGAACTATTGGAAACATTGGCACCTTTTCAGAAAAGAGTCAATATTATCTCAAGGTGCCCAATCTGTTTACTAACAGATTTTTGGCAACTCTGCTGGGGAAAGAATTGAAGTACAAGTGTCTTCCCATATTTTCTTTTCTTAGAAATATGAAAGTACCTCCTCGAGGATGGAGGTTTGCGACTCTGCAATATGGAACGTGCTCATGAAAAAATTTTGGTAGAAAATTTCTAGTCATTCTTTTTAAATCTACATTATGGTGTTGGTTTCAACCCAACCATGGTGTGCTTAGTTTGGGCCTTTAGCACTTCCAACATATTCAGATCTGCCTACGGGATCAAGAAGGCATTTTTCAAAATTTATTGGAGAAAATTCACAAGTTTCTAATGATCATATTTGAGCCTTCACTGTAGCTTGTGGATTTTTGAGGATAAGAGAGGAAAATATTTTTTTCTTATTATTTGTTGAAACCCTCATTGGAGTTGCTACAATTTGGTTTCAATCTTTAGAAGATGGATGCATTACGAATTGGGACAGCATGAAGAAGTTTCTTTTAAGATTTAAACCAATAGCTAATGCGTGTGCACTTCTATCTCAATTCTTTAGCATTAAAAAGAAAGAAGATGAATCAATAAGGGAGTGTGTGGAACGGTTTGATAGATGTCTAAATAAGATTCCTCATAATACTCAACCAAGTAAAGAGTTGCAACTAATTAATTTTTCTAGACAATTACATCTTGATGTCAGATTCCTCTTGAAGTGAAGTAAGGTAAGTGATCTTAAGATTGCTAAAAATGAATTTATTAATATTGAGGATGATTTTATTTGATTTGGGGTATGGAAGAAAAATAAAGTTAAAATATTTTCACAAAGTCTTCTAACTCAAAAGCATAAAATGCTAAAGTTTAAAAATATGCATTCATCCAATCTCTCATTCCCATCAGCTAAGTTTTTAAATCTCACACTTTTTTTTATCAAAATCATGTTCAAAAAAATGAAGTAATGTGGAGACTAAATATTTTAATGCTGAAATATATAATCTCAATTGTGGGATAGATGAGGATGGTTCTTATTCTTCCAGTGATGAAGAAAATTACTCTTCTTGTGGAAAAAAATCATGTATTCCCTCTTCTACCTTGGCTGGAAAAAATACTAAAGATTCATTTGTTGTTATGAATAGTCAAGAAATACACAATGATGAACAACTGTCGATGCCTCCTTATGCTCCAAAAATTGAAACTTTTATATTTGAAAGTATTGATATAAAATTATCTGATGATTTACTTAACATGAAGGTAGAAAATCAAGTTTCAAGAAAGGAAGATGTCAACAAGTTATAAAAAATAGAGGTATTCACTTTTGAAGATGTTAATATCCATTGTGCAGCTGAAAGTGAAGTTAGAAATCAGCTTCAAGAAGTAAGTGAATCATCAAGCATTTGACAAGCTGTCATGAGGTCCTATGTCTTTAGTTGAAAATGTATCAATTATATCAACCGGGTAGTGTTCAAAGGTTGTGAGCAATAGGGGACATCTTGGTTATCTCTCTTATATTTTCAAATGTTTAAAATAGTTGTAAATAGAAATTAAACTAGAAAGCCACTAAAATAGAAAGCTTGAGATTGTTTAAACTAGAAAGCATGAGATTGTTAAACTAGAAAGCATCCAAATTCCTATTCTAGAAAGCACATAATTTACCTAAGAAGTAACACTTACAGTTAAACTATGAAGTTTAAATAGAAACTACTAATGGCTAATGACTAACTGCTATTAGAAAGTATACTTAATGACTTGTAACTAACAACAAGGATGGGTGCTCCAAAATTTTCAAATGAACACAATTTAAAAATTACCAACTTAAAACTACAACTTGTAGGGACATATGACAGAGCTCAACATACAAATAAAATTCATCCAAATTCAACATGTACAAAATGAAAGTAACAATATTAAAAATAAAGATACTTATCTACTCTATGAGATCCCTTGAGTGACTAGCTCTCGGGCGTTCCTACACTTAACTCAAATCACATGTACTTTCACATCTTCAAATAAATCAATTCATGGTATTTCCATTACTTAGAATTATTGACTCAGAATGAGACTAGCAACATTTATTTTATTCATATAATCAAAGTGTAACACAAAGACATAGTTGAATAGTATCCAAAGCATGTCATAACAGCATAAAACATATGCATTGCTTTTGGTGGTTAAATATATATACTATATTGCTAACAAAATCCTAAATTTCATATGGTGGAAGATCACCATTGAAAAAGTATTTTAACAAAATTACAACTAACCAATTCACTGATGTCCATAACATAAAACATAATAAAGGCTCAAAGTGGAGCCGTAAAGTTTTTAAACATAAATTTAATGGAAAGCATTAAAAGAAATAGTTCCACTGTGCACTCCTAGATTTTCGACGCCTAGACTTTTGGAGCTTTATTTTCAACCACAAGTCCATTCCATGCATTGGTCATGTATAATTTCATTTACAATGACTTAAAGTCTCTACCATTATGTTAGTGTTAGTCAACTAATTTCAATCAATTTAGGAATTAAAGATTTATACATCATTTTACAAAAAGTACGAAATTATTAATCCTAAAAATAAAAAATTGGCAAGGCTAAAGTGGTTGGTAGAAACAAAGAAGTTGTATTTAGTTTACTATAATTTAGGAAATAAATATTTATACATCATTTTACAAAAAGTAAGCAATTGTTAATCCTAAAAATAAAAAATTGGTAGGGCTAAAGTGGTTGGTAGAAACAAAGAAGGGGTATTACCTTACTATAATTATGAGGTTATTTATACCTCATTACCCTCCCCTTCCCAGGCCTGAGCAGGTCCTCCTACTCTCTACTGGGTCCTCTACCTATCCACATCTCTTCTTCTATTCAATTCATCATATTTAGAATTGAGATCATATAGGTCTTCTGCCTCTACATCCACATGATTAGGGTTTTTTAGAAAACCTATATTGAGCTTAACCCTTATTTTTCATGCATGTGAGTCCCTAGGATTCTGATCTGTAGTTACAAATACTGTAGGGGGTGGCTATAGGAGCAAGGGAGGTCTATATCTCATTCCTATCCATTTGGTTTTAAGTTGTAGCAGTATTTTTGTTAATGCTTGAGCTCTTCTATATGACCACTTGAGATTAGTGGTAGAGATCACCTCCCTCCTTTTAAGATACATAAGTAGGGCGTATATTGCTCCTCACAAGCACTCCATTCTTTTTCTATTAACTTTGGCACATTACCTTTGAAATCCTAAAAACAAATACGAAGATTTTCATCATATTTGCTCCTAATAGCTTCATAAATTTTGATTCCTTTGAATTGTGCTTTAAAGGAAAAGGGTTTCCTATTAGGATATATCATCTAAAGTCTCATAGTTATTTCTGCCTACAAATATTCTTTGGTCCTCTCCTACCATTGAATTGTATTATGCATAGTAGACATGAATTCTCTGAGCTATACTTCCCAACAAATAGGTTGACAAAGAAATCAATATGTCTTTCTAAAAATAGATTATGTACAAAGAATTCACACAACAAGTTTTTCTGAATAAGTTTTTCCTCTTTAAATTCCTTTAAAAATTGTTCATCATCTCGATCATGAGACAAATTGCAAGAAATTCTCAACAATTTCCATATTAACAATTGTTCACTTAAAAACATAGAATACAACCTGGATGGTTTCCTACAAGCTAATAACAACTCCCCAATCTAACATGCATCTATTTTTTCCTAGTAGAGTCTATCATAAGATTCTTTTAACACTACTATTTCCTTTTTAAACTTGGCATTTTTTACCCCTGCCTGTCTCAGGAAATAACATCCCTCCATCCACTTAACCAACAATGGAGGAATATGAATGTTATCAATTTTTCACCACAGCTCAAATGGACAGAGCTGGTTATTTCAAATTCATTTTAAGGTGAAAAGTTTCAGTTATTTCTATAGTTTTTTAAATCACTGCATATTTTTAGTTTTGAGTTTGAAATAAAATGCAATGTATTTTAGTTTTCCATTCATCATTTGCAACATTTAATATTACATGAAGTATAAATAGAAAGTACTTCATTATGCATTCAGTTGTTTATCACATAATTTTTCATACATCTGTTGCAAAAGTGAAGTACAAATTGAACAAGAAATGTAAAAATGTTGTTTTGTATTCATTGGGATGAAAAGAGAATCAAGTGTTCCACAAAAGCTGTGGGAGTAGCTGAAACAATGGATCATAAAGAATACTCTACACTATTGAAGATAAAAAGGAGAAAAGAGCACATAAGAGGGAACATAGTTGTCATTGCCTAAACTTTTTCCTCTAGTTGTCTTCAATGTTGAGCTCTCTTTTCTACCTCCTATTCTCCAAGTGAACCTGCAAGTGGATGAAAATGTTTGTTATATCTCAAGTTATGAATCCTCCTACATGATCCATCAACAGTAATGTAGATTACTATTTATGATGCATTGAATCAACTAAGAAAAAAAAGAGGAGTGCAAGAGAATACAAAGGAGAAAACAACATAAGAAACTTTTGAATTTATTGTTTTAATCTAACACTGTTTGTTTCTTGTACAAGTATAGGAAAATTCATGTTGCTGATCTTTTTTCAATATTTTAAAGCATGTGGTGTAAAACAGGCTCCCACAAGGGTTTAGTTCAACATGTTACCCCTCAACATTCCATAGAGGGGCTTACAAAAAAATAAAAAAATAAATCAGTATTGCTCAAAAGAGATATGCATCTGAAGGAGTACATCAAGTGTCATAGGAGCTCAAGCAAGTGATCATCTAGGAAAATCAAGTATGAAGGTGCAAAGAATTGAAGTTCATAGATGATGAGTTGCTCAAGTGAAACATCATTAAGTGCATCATCATAAAATGAGATAGTGAACAAGCATACATAATGCCTTGTTTACAAGTCAACAATAGCAATTGAAGCAATTTGAAAAGCTTCAGAACACCTTCATCATGGTGTTGTATTTCAAAATATTTTATGCATAAATCAAAATTTGATGTCAACATTTGATGTCTAGGAGATAAAAATGCATGAAGAGTACAAAGGAAAGGTCGTCTCCATCAAGAAACTGAGTGACAAGTGGCTGCAAATAAAGCATGAAAATCAATAAGTGAAGGAAAAGGAGCACTGATGAACTAAAATGTGACACACTAAGTGTTTAAGCTAAATGCAATGTGAGACAACCTCTTTGATGGCAATAGAATATAAGAAACTAAAGGCTGGTTTGAAAATAATTAACGCTACAAAAGCTACCTCTTTGCATTGTCACATGAAACAGTGGTGAAAGTGAAAGCTTGAAGTGCATTTCTGAAGTATTCAAGTGCATAAGATAAGTGACAACATGCAGAAAATTAACCTACAAGTGCACCATTATGACTAAGTCCAACTTTGCAAGACAAGTAAGTTAAATGAAACATTCATATATAATGCATTTAGGGAACAAAAGAAGCTTTTTTATGTTTTCATTGAGTAAGAATGTGTACAATGATTACTACAATTCATGTTCAATAGTGATTTAAAATTTGCATAAAATAGAAAACATGTTTTGATATGTAACTGAGAGGTATCAATTAAGTGGAGCTTCATTACATCTATGCAATTCAAGCACATTGAAAGCCAAAGATTGCTAACTATGTGTGCATCATGATAACAAACAAATAAAGCTATAGTAACATGTATCTGAACTGGAAATGAAATCATTGCTGCCTTTCAGTGAAGCTATAGTGACAACCATAGTCAATAAGAATGGAGAATGAAATCATTTAGCTCTTTTTAGAACAGTGAGCTCATGCTAGAATGAGTTAGGGTTTCATAATGGAGACAAGTGTAAAATGCCCAGTTTGAGCTTTGAGAGAGAATCCACATTGGTTTCCATTTAAAAGCTTCAAAATGCAACAATAAAGGTATTTTGAGCACATAAAAGAATGTCAAATGAGCTCAACTAAATTCTCATGGCCGCAGCCTGAGAGTTAATTTTCTCTCACAAATGGTGATACCCATTTAGGGTATTGTTTTCTAAACACAAATTCAGATCAAATCAAGTGTTTTGAGCTTATTTCAAGTGGAACATGCCAGCATAAAATGAAATAACGGAGCTAATGGACATGGCCATGCGAGGCTTGTAAACCAAAAAAATGAAGTGACAAGTTGCTTGTGCATATGCAGTGGAAAGTATAAGAAAAGAAAATTCATAGAAACCCTAGCTAGTGCTCTCATGGCCACAAATTGAGAGGTTGTTTCCTCTTCATAAAACACCAAACCCACTTGGGTTTTTCATCTCAAAAGCTTGAAATGAAAAGATAACAAGTGCTTGAGTGCATTCAAACATGGAGCCTTGCACAAAATGGGGTTTTAAAACCTAATGGATGCAGCCATGAAGGGTCTGGAAACCCTAGAAACAAAAACAAAATGATTGGTTTTCTCTAGATTGTGTCTTCTTTATAAGTGTCATACATTGTTACATCATGGGTTGAGCCTAAAAAGAGATCATTTTCTATAGAAACAAAGATATATATATGCATGGTCAAGTCGTGGCCTATACAATGGCCAATCACAAAAAATGTATTTTTCACTTGTTTGTTCAAACAAGCTCTCAAGTTGAGCTATTATTAAGAGGAAAAAGCTTTTAAAAGAGAGCTTACCATGAATGTAGAGGAAGAAGCCAGTCCAAGTCTGTGGCCAGAGCTTTCAAAAAGCTCAAAAAACCTCTCATGGTGGCCCCAAAGAGTGGTAGAGGTATTAACAAAAGAGAAAGCACAAAATACATCAAAACCACAGTGATAGTCATGGTCTAGAGGCCTTCAAACTCAGCAAAATGAAGCCAAGGAGACTTAGACAAATGAAGTAAATGATTACCATCAAAATCCTAGAGGATACACCATGAAATCAAAGAAGGAGCTCAAATGGTGACCTTGAGCTTTAAAATTCTAACTCCCATGGCAATGCCCAACAAAGCCCTATTTTCCCCAACTTGGATGATTGGAAGGATAACCAAAATGAGTATTGGGAGGCAGTTTTGCGGCTAGGGTTTTCCCCATATCTAATTCTACTATGATTTTATCACATTCTTTTAAATTTTAATTGATTATTAATACTTCATTGCATATGCAAGGCCAATGTCAAACAATTCCTTAGGCATTTTTTTCTTGATTTTTAAAGAAAATAAAACAGAAAACATACCCATGCACTTTGAATATTGCCTTTATTTCATTCCATGCATTGTGAAAATCATAAGCTTATGATTTCAGCCTAAGTCTTGAGTACCCTAGGTTTCGTCTTTTGACCTTTGAAGAAACACAATGTGTTAGGGGCCAAAAATTTTTATGATTTTTTATAGAAAAATAAAATGTATAGGGGTCCTTGCATAATATTTTGATTTTTTACAAAAAATTAGAGTATTTGGAGATAAATTGTAGAAATCAAATGCAATCAGGCTTTCTATCTTTGTAATTTAGAAACTCCAAAGATGTAAAACACTAATTAAGCAATATTTCTATAAATTGCTTAATTAGTTGTTATTTAAATGCAGTTAAATAGTGCACTTGAGCCTTCATGGAAAGTTTCTATTTTGAGTTGGAGTGTTTGGGTGGATTGGGAAAAGAGATGAAAAACTGAACTTTCCATTTTTAGTTTCTCGCTGTTTGCACCTAATTTTGAGGACTTTTTGGATGGAATCTTTGGGGATGGGAAATTTCCATTTTCTAGAGGCAGTTTGGAGCAGTTTAAACCCCTATTTTTTAGGATTTTTCCCTAAGCTTGAAAATGTAGAATGAGTTGCTTTTTGGAGAAGCAGTGGACCCAATTTTTCTATTTTTGCACTATTGGGGTCACTTGATGGCTATAAGTTTAAGAAACTTTAATTTCTCAGGGTTTAAAATTCTATTTCTTGCTCTCATATGCATTACAGAGAGACTTGTAAACTCATTTGAATCAGACTTTGATATTGTACTCCTTCATTTTCAGTAAAACACTAGGCTTCTCCTTCCCATTTTCTTGTTCAAAGTTTATGATATCAATTGATGTTAACTATGATTCAAGAGTTGAATCATCTTTATGGCTTGGTGTTGTGAATTTTGTTTCAGGAAGTTTATGCTAGTTTTGGTTGCATTTTGTGTTCCATTAGTGAGCCTTTGTGCAAATTATTAATGAATTAGGTCATTTCAAGGTGGGATTGTGAGCTCAAAGTTTTTTTTTAAAATGTTGTGAGTACTAAATTGTCAAGACCATTGAATTTCTAGTTAATCATCTTAGGCTGCAGGATTTACTTTTTAAGTTTTCCTTCTCCCCTTTTCCCATGAAAGTCTTTAGATTAGATGGTTTACTAGAGGGAACCAACCCACTCTAGATATTTTCTCTCACTCATTGATTGACCCAGAAATCAGAGAGCATTTCCATGTTGCAATAGGATAGCCAAGCTCAACTTGACTAAGGGTGAAATCTTGATTGCCAACAATTTTTGGCACGCCCGATGGGACTCTAGAGTCTTATCTTTAGAGTCATTTTTCTATGTTGTAGGTTACTGTTTGGTATATGCAACAATATTTTTTTCCTATAGTGGTCTCAAAATATGTACCCGACAACTCCTAATTTATGGTTACATTGTAGATTTGGTGTAAACATCTTATGAAAAGGATCCAGACCAGATCTAGTCCAACATCTTTTGAATATTTGCAGCTCTCCCCACTGAGAAGGAGAGGTAGAACAACAAGAAGAACCTTTGATTCAACGAGAAGAGCAAAATCCACACCTCTAGAGCTCAGTCTCGTTGTCTCTGTGAAGAGGAAGCCAACCCCAATATCTCAAGCACCACCTATGGTGAGATAATTTTCCTTCACACCATTTAATGGGGCCAACCTTTATTGTTGGTTCAACATGACAACATCCTAGTAGTAGCACTCAAAGGGCTACCTGACTTTACTGGTGAAGACTAAACTATCCCTACTGAACACATTCGAGACATGGTGACATTATTTTCACTGCACAACATAATAGAAGAGAATGTGGCTATAACATTGTTGGTTGCTTCGTCAAAGGGGAAAGTCCTTCAGTGGTTCAAAGCACTCCTAGGCAATTCCATTACAACATGGGACTAGCTTGGCAATTGTCTTCATTGACAGTTCATGGACAAGTCAAACCACCTTTCATTTATTGAGCAATGAAGCACCATCAAGTGTGCTCCCCATGAGCATATGGTTGACTTTAATTATAGGTTTCATAGAACTTGGGATTGGATACCTCTAATTGTCAAGCCCTCACCTGAACATGCTTTTTTATTCTTCTTAAAAGCCTTGAATAGTGAGATCTTGGTTATGATATAGTCTATGGGGGATTTTACTTTGCCAAATGCCTATGGCATTGCAATAAGGGCTGAAAATTGTCTTATTCAAGCTGGGAAGATAGCACCTAGACCACCCACACCTATTTTTCTTGAAATTCAAAAACCCATCCCTATGGATTTTCCTCCTATTCCTATTATTCTACAAGTCCTAGCAATAGGTTATAAAGCTGTTGGTCAAGAAAATGTCATTCCAGACCAAAGAAGAGAAATGCAAGAGATAAAAAACATGTTGCAAAATTTTAGCAAAACCTTTAGTAATGAATTTTTGAGCCTCAAGAGGAGGTCAGCCAAGAAAATAGGCTTTACCAAGCTCCTTTTCAGTAGAATTAATAGAATAGGCCACCATTTCAGAATGATTTTCAAAAGAGAAGTTTTAATCCCAAGCCTTTTTGGCCTTATGATCCCAATGTAGCTAGCCCCTCAAGAGAGCTTGTACCACAAAATAATTTGGCTCAAGAGCATGATTGGTGTTACCTGTGCAATCAACCACACAACTAGGCTACTTGTATGAGTAGAATGGAGAGTCAAGCTCTCATGGTGCAAAATTAGTATGCTAGACCAAAAAAATTTCCAAGTGAGAATGTGGAACAACCAAGACACTATGAGATTACTTTAGTGAATTGGAAAAGTGTTGAATATTATGGAGTTAATCATTTGCAAGGAAAAAACCAACAAGATTCGCCCATTGCAACAAACACAAGGTTGAAATAGAGAGAAATTGAAGTGGAACAAAAAGTTGGAAGTTCACAACAATAAGCTATGTGAGACAAAAAATCATGCCATTTCATCTCAAACTGTCCTTGCAGCACAACTGAAGGTGCATATTCTACAAAGAGGACAACAAAAGGTGAGTAATGATGTTATTTCTTCGGGACAATAAAAGGTAAGTCCTATTTCTTTCAAAAGTCAGCATTTTTTTCATGGATGTGCTACATATCCCAGGCCAAAAGGATTTATTGCAAAATGCATTAGCTAAAATTTTGTCTTTAGATGTTGTGAATGCAGAAAAGAGAAGAATTATGCTTGCTAAAATTTTTGAGGTGAAAGGGGGGGCATTAGAATTAAGAGGTAAAACCCCCACCATTCTATCTAATTTTGATTATAGGGGGTAAAATTGTCCATAACTGCATGATAGACTCGGGAGCTAGTAGCTCGATCATGCCTAAAAGCTTAGTTGATAAGTTAGGCTTAAGTTATGAACCTGTGTCAAAAGGAGTTGTGGAATTAGATGGATCTATTGTTCAAACAACATGAATCATAAAAAATCTAGCCCTCACATTACATGCTTTCCCCAACTTTGTAGTTTCCCAAGATGTTCATGTGATTGAGTTGCCTCCCCTTTTTTCTCTTTGTCTCTTAAGAGACTTTATTGCCAAACCAGGAGGGTTTTTATCAGTTGATTGGTCTCACCGTTTCTTTAGAACCAAATATGGCACTAAAGTGACCATTGAGTCTAAACCATTATCTAAAGATCATATTGAGACATGCACCATCAGCTCTATTAATGCCAACTTGTTAGCCACTCATGGGTTAGAAAGTCAATCTGTGGCCTCGCATCCTAGTTCATCTGATGAAGAAGAAAATTTAGATGAATGGGCTACTAAAAATAAAGACCTTGAACCATCCATCCATACAAAATAAGTTTGGTTAAGGTTCTATGTGATTCATGAATCTAACGCAACAATTCAAAATCTGGCCAAAGACCAAGAGGAGTTCAAACAACAAGAAAACTAGCTTTGGGAGTTGTATTTTGATAGTTTGAGATGCAGGATAGGGGCTAGTGGAGGAGCAATGCTAGTATCACCTGATGGGGACAAATATTATTCAGTCTTGAGATTCACTTTCAGTTGTAGAGGCCCTCATTCATGGCCTCGAGTGAGCTAGGAAAAGAGGTATTAAATGTTTATAGGTTTATGGTGATTCTGAATTAGTTGTGAATCCGGCCAGAAATTTAAATGTTGTAAAAAAATGATGTTCTTGAGAAGTAAAAGCATTGGGTATGGGACCTAATAGAGGACTTTGATGCATTTAATTTTCTTTCTATTCCTAGAACTCAAAACAAATATGTAGATAAACTTGTTATTTTAGGTGCTTAGTTTGACATTCCAAATGAGGTGCATAATGTGGAAACACAACAATATGTGAAAATTGTTGTTAGACCTTTAGTGCTAGATAATAACATGAGTTGGTAGGTCTTTGACAGTGATGAACAACTTTTGAACTTCTTAATAGAAGAAGCTAAATTTGCAAATGAAAACCAACTAAAGTGGCAACAACAATATGGAGGTCAAATTGTGCAATTGAAATAAAATAAGTTGTCAAAGGGATTGGTAACATTAGAATCGGTTTTCAACTCTGATGACCAGGAAAGAAAATAAAATTCTAACATGATTTTCAAACAACAACATTATGAGGCCATTGAAATATTTAAAGGTAAACTTCTCAAATTGGGTAAGGTGTGTACTAATGAAGAGCAACAAGATTTGTTTTGTTATGTTAGGAGTTCAATGATATATTTTCTTGGGAATATAAAGATCTAAAAGGTTTTGATCTTGAACTAGGTCAGCATACTATAGAGTTATAACCTAATGCAAAAACTATTAGACAAAAGCAAAGACCCCTAAACCCTAAGCTTGAACATTTAATGAAAGCTGAATTGAATAAATTGATTGAGAGCAACATAATCTTCCCTATTAAGCACACTTCTTGGGTTTCCAACTTGGTCCCAATTAGGAAGAAAAATGGGGAAATCAAATTGTTTGTTGACTTCAAACATTTAAATAAGGTTTCCTTTAAGGATCACTACCCGCTCCCTTCAATGGAGAAAATTCTACAAGTAGTGTCGAGTTCTAATAGGTTCTCTTTGCTTAATGGGTATTCTGGCTATAATTAGATTTTGGTTAGGGAAGAGGATCAATACAAAACAACATTCACAACTAAATGGGGCACTATGGCCTACAGGAAGATTCCTTTTGGTTTATCTAATGTAGGTGCGACGTTCCAAAGGGAAATGGACATGGCCTTTCATGGCCTTATGAATAAGATGTTCTTGTGTATTTAGATGATATTATAGTATTTTCTAAAAATGCTAACAAACACCTTGAACATTTGAGACATATCTTCAAAAGATGCAAAGAGTTCAGAGTTTCTCTCAATCCAAAGAAATGCATATTTTTCATCCATGAAGGAAAACTTCTAGGAAATATTGTCTCTAAACATGAAATTTCTATTGAACCAGGGCAATTTTCAACCATTCCTGAATTACCTTTGCTAGCACACAAAAAGGGTTTGCAGAGCTTCCTTGGAAGAATGAATTTCGTAAGGAGGTTTATACCAAATATTGCAGCCTTACTACAACCCCTCACCACAATGCTAAAAAAGAATATACCTTTCAATTGGACTAAGGAGGGTAAGAGGAGCTTTGAGCTAATAAAGGAGGCCCTTTCAGCTGCTCCAACCCTTATTAATCCAAATTATAATAAGGATTTTATCTTATATTCCTATGGAGGTGTTGATACCATTTTTGCCATGTTTTTCCAACAAAATGACGAAGGCTTGGAGCAACTCGTAGCTTTTTTCAGTCAAGTGATGCACGACTATGAGGTAAAATACACTTTTGTGGAAAAACATGTGTTTGCAGTAGTTAGAAGCCTTAAAAAGTTTAGACACATGTTGTCCAATAATAAAATTTATTTTTTGGTTTCTCACCCTATTATGAGAGATTTCTTGTTGAATAAAGATATGAATGATAAGAGAGTTGGATGGATAACAAGAGTAATGGAATTTGATGTTGATATCAAAGTTACTAAGCTGGTTAGAGGTAAAGGTTTGTGTGAACAACTTGCTAGAAACATAGGAAACAACCTTGAGGATGATGGAAACATCGTCACAGTATTGAGTAATAAAGAGTAAACTGTTGTATCAACTTCTAGTACAAGTTGGGTACAACAAATGATTCACTATTTGCATACCAGAGAATGCCTTTAAGGCCTTGATAGGGTGAAGAGGAGGTATTTTAGATTGCAGGCTATTCCCTATGCCATTATTGATGGTGTGTTATTTAGGAGAGATTTCCAGGGTGTGTTACTGAGGTGCATTGAGCCTAGCCAAATAGAAAGGTTGCTAAAGGAATTCCACAACAAGCCTTTAGGAGGCCAATTTGTGATGAGAATTATGACTCAAATTTACTAGCTTGATTGCTTCCTGGAGTAGTTTTGTTTTCCTCCTTCATTGGCTTGAGTTAAGTTGTTGGTTTTCAAGTTTGTCTAACTGAAGTCACAGGGTTCCAAAGTTTCATAACCTCTCGACTTAGCGACTATGGAAGGAAGGCTACTTCTTTTTTTTGTCAGCTCATCGTGGGTTTCAAGAACTCCATAACCTCCAACTTGGGGTTTGGAAGTTCGGGTTTTGAGTGATGGAGCGATCCCTTTGTCGGAAAGTCATGGGTTCTAGGAACTTCGTAACCTCCGACATGAGGTTCTGGAGTTTGGTTCTCCAACGATATAGCGACTTGGATGCCAGCGGATCTGCGGACCACTTGGAGCTAATATTTAAGTCTTTTCCATGAGACTTGTTGAGAATATTGTAGATTCCCTTTTGATACTACAGAATTGCACAAGCAGTGGACGCATGTCTTGGTGGATCCCTCACCACGGCAAGCAGAATATGAAGGAGTGTTGACAGTTGGAAAGTGATAGTTGGTTTCCAATTGTCGATGGATGTGGGACCCGATAGGATGGTGAATCATGTCGAAGGCTGATAGGTGGTGATGATGTGGAGGATAGATGGCATGTGGGCCCATGTGCTCGGTGGAGATTGGTGAGATGGTAATGTATGCCTCTTTGACTAGGCAGCATGGTGTTAGGTGGATAACCCTAACTTCAACAAAGGAGATTTGTTCGACCGCTTATCCGACGACCAAGTTTGAATGTTGGATGATAACATGTGGCTTGGGGTGAATAGGTAACCCTAAAGGGGTGTGGTAGTTGGAGAATTTAGAGCGGTTAACAGTTGGTCTGACTATTGGAATACAAACTGATCAATAGAAGATGAATTGTTTCATGTCTGTTGAAGACGAATGTATATACATTGGATGTTTTGCAGTACGAGAAGAGAGATGAATCTCACAAGAGGTGAAGGCTGAGTAGCTATGTGACAAAGAGGCCGAGAGGCTGGTGGTCAAATCATGTGCTATGTAGCCGAGTGAGATGTCTCTCGCTGAGAGAGGAAGATTGAGGCAGGACTATGCTACCGAAATCTCTCTAGATTAAGTGTCTTGGTTGATCTCTCATGTTAATCTGCATTGTATACTATGTGAGAGTATTGTAACAGTGCAAAGGTTGTATGGACTGAGAGGTTGATCAGTGAAATGTAAAAAGGAGAGAGGGAAATAGAACAGGGTTGTTGTCAGTTTGTCTCCAGAATGAAACAAGGAGTAATCTCTGTGAAAAAGGCTATGAGCCTAAGATTGTATTGTAACTCTATTTGTTACTGAATAATACAATGGCTTGGATCTTTGGAGTGTGGGTTTTTTTTTACTCGAAAGGGTTTTCCCCACGTAAATTTATGTGTTCTAATCTTCTGTACTATCTTTCATGTTTAATGGTTCTATTTGTTGAATCTGTTTATGCAAGTTGTTGAAACTGATTTTACATGTGCTTCTCTCAAAAAGATTAATGTGGGAAATGAACTGTGTATGATTTTGCTTTGTGACATAGTTGTACGTTTTTTTGAGGAAATCTATTTGAAATTAAAGGTACTTAAGGCACTACTATTCTTGGAGGTTTCTTTGAGATGACAAAATTTTCCCAACAAGTGGTATCAAAGCCTTCTTTTGGTTGTTGGTTCTGGATATTTCTCTTTTGAAGATTTCTTAGTCTGTTAGGCTTGAGGAAATTGGAGGAATTGGATGATGTATTGATCCTTTGGTGAGTGGAAGTCTTGTAGTATTCAGAGACAACACGTAGTTTGAAGGATGGTAAAGATGGAGTTGGTTATCTTGGCAGTAACATAAACTTAATGTATGAGGTGGATTTCTTTGCTTCTTGGTTGAGAAGCAGCAAAGCTTTCATAGTGGGTGTCTGTGTGAGAGGCTCCGTGGTGATATGGAGAAGCTTGGGTTGTGTCTCAGTCATGGAAGAGAGTGCTTATGCTGGGTGGTATTTCCTTGTGTTGGAAGGCATTGTATTCTATTAACCTTGAATACTGAAGGCTATGGAGTTAATCATTAGATGGTTTGAAAGCTTCTGGAATAGCCTATCTGTTTCTTGGATGCATGTGCATATTGATGGCTTTGGAATTGGCTTGAAGGGGGGACTGTAGTTCTTGAACTATTGTTTTATTTTTTAAGGATGTATTATACTTGCATGTTTTATGTGGTTTTGCAAGTCTTACACGTCAAGCAAAACTTCTGATTATGTGGAGTTGTTAAACTATTTTATAGACCCTAGCTTTTAGGGCGTTGCTAGATGAGATGTTTGTAGTTTTGCATCCGTGCTTCGGCATGGTATGAGGAGGTGAGATGCTTCCTCTATATGAGAGTGTTGGTATGTGATTTGTCACTCAACATTCTTGTGATTTTGCTTGTGGGTTCCTTGACTATGGTGCTAGTTGTGGACATGTTTGGCAAATCGGATTTGGCATGATCTGGTGTTTGAGTAAAATTTTCTACATGGTTTTCCTCTTGTGAGATCTCATATTGTGTAAGAAATTGATGTGTTAGTGAGTCTTCATGTTTCATTAATTGGATCTACAGGTTGTGCAAGGTTATGGGATGTATTTACCCATATGTTTGTTGTGGGACAACTTGGAAGTGGATTGTCTATATCCACGCAATTTGATTTAGTGTTTATGCAGACTTGTAAGTTGGCCGTGTTTGTGGTCACTTGTGCATTGGTGTGATTGCTTTGAGATGAGAGGATGGATGGTGTTGAGTACCTGAAAAGTCAGCTATGGGGGCCTATATCATGTTGTATCACGATGTCATGAATAGCTTGGATACACTGCTTTGTGTAAGCTTTTGACAATGATGGTAATCTCTACTTGTTTTGGAGATCTTGGTGTTGCTTAGCATTGTTGTCAGATGGACATGTTGTCAATTGTACCTAGAATATTTTTAGATCAACAGATGATTGGTCATGATGCTTGGAAAGCTTAGATGTCACATTTCAGTGGGAGCTTTAGCAATGACTGTGAGTTCATCACTAGGTGGTGAATGATCTTCTTTAGTGTTACAAATGTTACTAGGAGGAGCTCTTTGATCCTATTGCTGTAGAAGGGTTCTTTCACATTTTCTTGGGCACTATTTGAGGATGTGCAACATCTTGGAACCATGGAGGATGTTTGAAGCCTTTGGCTGAGGTGTTGTTGGTGCTTGACAGGTGATGTTGGTTTTGAGTTTGTTTGCTTTATGTCATGTTACACTCTTGTTTATGCACTGGAGTTTTGACATTGTGCATTGCACTTAAGACCATGGTATGTTCACTTGGAGCTTTGGTATCTCCTAAGGGGGATATGTAGATCATGGTGTCATGATAAGTTCCTGTTTCATATGTTTGGAGCTTTGACAGTGGTCTACAGTTTCTCTGTGTTTTGAGTACATTGGTCATATGCTTGAGAACTTCATGTTAGTGCAGTAATGCAGTTTGGAGTTCAGCATGGGATGATCGGTTGCAGGTGCTCATGGATTTATGGAGAATGAGGTGAGGCTATAATTATCCTAAGAAAGGTGTTGTTTTCAGTGGAAAGTCCGAGTAGCCTACACCTTGGTTGAACGCGAGTTCAATAGAGACCAATGAGGAGATTGCTCTTGGATGAGTCATGGTGGCTTGTATATCTTGAAGGAGCATTTTCTTTTCCCACTCTTGGTTTACTCAGCAGTTCATCTGAGAGGTATCTTCCCATTATATCTTTCATATGTGTTTTACTATTTCTTTCATGGATATGGATCTTGAATTGTAGTTTAATGGTTTTGAAGGATTCATAGTGGAAAATGTACAACAAAGTTTATCTCCTTGAGATTTTGTGTTATATCATTTACTGATGAGAACTGATAGGAGATACTTTATGGGCTTATTTCCTAATATGGGAAATGAAATAGTTTGGTCTTCTTTAAGAAGCTTACATCCATGATTGTTTACATGTTACATTTGTTATGCTTGATCTTGGTGATTGAATGGTTGGATGTTATGATGTCTCTTTGGGATGGGAAGGAGATCATACTTGACACAACTTGTTGTTAGAAGTGTATGTAGGAGGATGTTCTATAGGTATATGTTGTGCAAAGTTTCTCTCTTTGGTATTGGTGGTCTTCTTGATGTTTGGTTTCACATTACACTGGTCTAAGATTTAGTTAGAGCTATAATGATCATTAGCTTATGGTCATGTGTTTTTCACTCATATTCTTGGGTGATCACATGGAGGTTCTTAATCTTTTTCCTTTGTTGGGTATGGAGAACTTGGGAGAGTTCTGAAGACTTGTGGTGAGAGTTGATCTTGTAGGTTATTAATTTGCAAGTTGTGCATATCATTGTGGATGTTCCTTGATACTACATGTTTATATTTTCTATGTACTGTAATTGGTAGACTTTTTATGCCTTTGATCTTTCAGATTTGGCATTACCCATGCAGTGGGAGTACATAGATGTATTTGGTCTTCTTCGATCGGTTTGTGTATGGTGATTATATCTATGGTTGATGGGTTGGTTGTCCTACTGGCATGAGTTTACTAATGTGTATACCCTTGAGGTATGGTTGATTGGATGATCTAGAACTTGCTGTGGGTGCTATTTTCAGTCATGTGAGTTTATCAGTTGGATGGAAGCAGTCAGGATGATTATTGTTCTAGTTGATGTTCTTTCTTATTTTTTGGAGTGATGGAGGTTTCTTGTTATTGATATCACTGGGGTCCTTTGCTTGTGTTTGTTGGACTTGTGCCTATTCACCTTGGCTTGTAACTTTCTTCCATAGGTGGCATGTTGGAAGATGATAGGAATTTTTCCCTGAATGGTGGAAACCTTGGATGTTGGTGTAGAAGTCTTGATGGATAATGAGAGCATGTTTAAGATCTATTTGGTTTCATGGAAGGTTATGATCGGTTGAAATGTTGGACAGTTAGTTGCAGTTGGATACTTGGTTTTGTTTTAGACTGTCTGCTAGATTGGTATTTGTAGAAACTTGTTGATTGGTTGTCCTGAATGCTGTTGATCAGAGATTTGAACAAATGGGATCTGATGCTTGTGTTCTTAAGATTGATGCATATACGCCTTGGCTCATTCCTTTTTCTATGGTAGATGGTTGGAACTGTTGCCTAAGTTGGTGGACATCTTGGATGTCGTTGCAGGTGTCTTGGTTGGAGCATGAAAGCATTGTTCAAGATTTTGTGTTTGCGTTCAAATAAGCTAGTAAGTTCTTCGTCAAGTGGGAGAATGTTGAGAATTATGACTCAAATTTACTGGCTTGATTGCTTCCTAGAGCAGTTATATTTTCCTCCTTCATCGACCTAAGTTAAGTCGTTGGTTTTCAAGTTTGTCTAACTGAAGTCACGGGGTTCCAAAGTTTCATAACCTCCCGACTTAATGACTGTGGAAGGAAGGCTACTTCTTCTTTTTTTCAGCTCATCGCAGGTTTTAGGAGCTCTGTAATCTCTGACTTGGGGTTTGGAAGTTTGGGTTTTGAGGGATGAAGCGATCCCTTTATGAGCAAGTTGTGGGTTTTGGAAACTTTGTAACCTCCAATATGAGGTTTTGGAGTTTGGTTCTCCACCGATATAGCGACTTGGATGCCAATGGATCTGGGGACCACTTGGAGTTAATATTTAAGTCTTTTCTGTGAGACTTGTTGAGAATATTATAGATTCCCTTTTGATGCTACAAAATTGCACAAGCAGTGGATGCGTGTCTTGGTGGATCCCTCACCACGACAAGTAGAATATGAAGGAGTGTTGACAGTTGGAAAGCGATGGTTGGTTTCCAACTGTCGACGGATGTGGGACCTAATAGGATGGTGAATCATGTCGAAGGCCGACAGGTGGCGATGATGTAGAGGATAGATGGCATGTGGGCCCATGTGCTCGGTGGACATTGGTGGGACGATAATGTATGTCTCTTTGACTAGGCAACATGGTGTTAGGTGGATAACCCTAACTTCAACGAAGGAGATTTGTTTGATCACTTATTTGATGGCCAGGTTTGAATGTTGGATGATAGTGTGTGGCTTGAGGTGAACAAGAAACCCTAAAGGGGTGCGGTAGCTAGAGAAGTTAGAGCAGTTAACTATTGATCTAACTGTTGGAATACGAACTGATCTACAAAAGATGAATTGTTTCCTATTTGCTGAAGATGAATGTATATGCATTGGAAATTTTGCAATATGACAAGAGAGAGATGAGTCTCACAGGAGGTGAAGGCTGAGTGGTTATGTGACAAATACGCCTGAGAGACTGATGGTCAAGTCATGCAGCTGTGTAGCCGAGTGAAATGTCTCTCGCTGAGAAAGGAAGATTGAGGTAGGATTATGCTACTGAAATCTCTCCATATTAAGTTTCTTGGTTGATCTCTTGTGTTAATCTGCACTTTATACTGTGTGAGAGTATTGTAATAGTGCAAAGGTTGTATGGACTGAGAGGTTGATCAGTGAAATGTAAAAAGGAAAGAGGGAAATAGAACAGGTTTGTTGCTAGTTTGTCTCTAAAATGAAACAAGGAGTAATCTCTGTGAAAAAGGTTATGAGCCTGAGATTGTATTGTAAATCTATTTGTTGCTAAATAATACAATGGTTTTAATCTTTGGAGTGTGGGGTGTTTTACTTGAAAGGGTTTTCCCCATGTAAATCTGTGTGTTCTAATCTTCTGTACTATCTTTCATGTTTAATGGTTATGTTTGTTGAATCTGTTTATGCAAGTTGTTGAAATTGATTTTACATGTGCTTCTCTTAGAAAGATTAATGTGGGAAATGAAGTGTGTTTGATTATGCTTTGTGACATAGTTGTACATGTTTTTGACGAAATCTATTTGAAATTAAAGTTACCAAAGGCACTACTATTCTTGGAGGTTTCTCTGAGATGAAAAAAATTTCCCAACACTTTGCAGTAAGAATGACAACCCTAAAAATAATGAGGGTTGGTTATTATTGGCTAGTCATATTCAAGGATGCTTTTGCTTGGGTGAAGAAATGTGAAAAATGTGCATTGTTCGTAGGTAAGCAGAAACTTGCAACTTTTCCTTTGAATCCTATTCAAGTTGAAGAACCCTTTGCTAAATGGGGGCTTGACTTTATTGGGCCGATTAATCCACCCTCAAGTGTTGGTCACAAATGGAGCTTGACCGCCAGTGATTATTTCACCAAGTGGATTGAAGTTTTTGCTCTGACAGAAGCAAATGAAGCTTCTATTCTAAATTTTTATCAAGATCTAGTGTCTAGATTTGGTGTTCTAGACTCCATTATTTTTTATAATACTCTATCATTTATTGGTCTAAATATTTCTAACTGGTCTGTGAGAAATAACATCTTTTTGAGAACTTCATCAAATTATTATGCATAGGGTAATGGACAAGCCAAATCTACCAATAAGAACCTGATCAAGATCACCAAGAAGGCTATCAAAGACAACTAGAAAACATGGCATGAAAAGCTGAAGTTATCCCTTTGGTTTGATAGAATAACACCCAAGAGAGCTACTAGTTGCTCTCTGTATGTTCTTACTTATGGAAAAGAGGCCAAATTACCAATCTCCATTGAGCTGCCAACTTTAAGTTTTATTAAAGACCTTGAACTGATAGAAGAACAACCCATGGAGGTTAGACTTGCACAGTTAATGGAGTTGGAGGAGGCCGAAAAAGAAGCATGGAGGAAACTTTAAATTCATCAAGCTCAAATGAAAAGCTCTTTAATAAAAGATAAAAGTTTAGAGAGTTTGTTGTTGGAGACTTTGTGCTCAAGTGGGATGAGAACAAGAATAAACCAGGAAGACACTCCAAATTTGATGCAATTTGGGAGGGCCCATACATAATAACAAAATCCAGAGAGCATAATTCATTTCAGCTATCAAGGTTAACTGGAGAAGTGCTTCCGATCCCAATCAATGGGATCCATTTGAAACATTGTTTATGAGGTTCTAAGTTCTACCCCTATACTATAGTAGAGTAGTTTCTACTAATAAGTGCTTGAAGCACTTTTCTTTTCATTAGTTTCTTTTCCATAAGTGCTTCTCACATTGTTTCTCTGGCCACCAGGGCCTTGTTTGTTTGCTATTTGTTGTTTTGGTGTTGGTTTTACTGCTATTTGGAGTTGCAAGTTTCAGTTTTTTTTAGAAATTTTGAGTTTTAGAAGGGAAGAATTGACTCCATTCCTAATGGATATTCATAAGAAAACTGGCCCAATGCTTAGCAGGCAAGCATCTAGCAGAGGTCGCGAAAAGTGTTATACATTTTTCACCACAGCTCAAATTGATAGAGCTGGTTATTTCAAATTCATTTTAAGGTGAAAAGTTTTAGTTATTTCTACAGTTGTTTAAATCATTGAATATTTTGAGTTTTGAATTTAAATGAAAATGAATGTGTTTCAATTTTCCATTCACCATTTGCGGAATTTAATATTACACGAAGTGTAAAAATAAATTACTTCATTCTATATTCAATTGTTTATCATGCAATGTTTCATACATTTGTTGCAAAAGTGAAGTAAAAATTGTACAAATGCTATTTTGTATTCATTGAGATAAAAAGAGAATCAAGTGTCCCACACAAGCAATGAGAGTAGCTGAAAAAATGGATCATAAAGAATACTCTACGGTACTGAAGATAAAAAGGATAAAATAGCACATAAGAGGAAACATAGCCATCATTTCCTGAACTTGTCCTCGACTTGCCTTCAGTTTTGAGCTCTCCTTTCTACCTCCCATTCTCCAAGTAAACCTACAAGTGGATGAAAATGTTTGTTAGATCTTGGGTTATGAATCCTCCTACATGATCCATCAATAGTAATATTGAATACTATTTATAATGCATTGAATCAACTAAGCAAAAACAAGAGGAGTGCAAGAGAATACCAAGGAGAAAACATTATATGGAACTTTTGAATTTATTGTTTTAATCTAACACTGTTTGTTTCTTGTGCAGGTATAGGAAAATCCATGTTGCTGATCTGTTTTCAATATTTTAAAGCATGTGGTTTAAAAAAGGCTCCCACAAGGGTTGACCGTGACATACTGGCCTTCAACATTCCATAGAGTGGTTTAGAAAAGAAATAATTCAATATTGCTAAAAAGTGATATGCATTTGAAGGAGTGCATCAAGTTCCATAAGAGCTCAAGCAAGTGATCATCTGGGACAATCAAGTCTAAAGGTGCAATGAATTGAAGATAATAGATGATTAATTTCTCAAGTAAAACATCATTAAGTGCATCATCATGGAATGAGATTGTGAACATGCATACATAATTCCTTGTTTACAATTCAACAACAGCAACTGAAGCAATTTGAAAAGCTTCAGAACACCTTCATCATGGTGTTGTATTTCAAAATATTATATGCATAAATCAAAATTTGATGTCAACATTTGATGTCTAGGAGAAAAAAATGCATGAAGAGTACAAAGGAAAGGTCGTCTCCATCAAGAAACAGAGTGACAAGTGGCTGCAAGTAAAGCATGAAAGTCAATAAGTGAAGGAAAAGGAGCACTGATGAACTAAAATGCAACACACTAATTGTTTAAGCTTCAAATGCAATGTGAAAAAACCTCTTTGATGACAATAGAATGCAAGAAACTAAAGGCTAGTTTGAAAATAATTGATGCTACAAAAGCTACCTCTTTGCATTGTCACATGAAACAATGGTGAAAGTGAAATCTAGAAGTGCATTTTTTAAGTATTCAGGTGCATAAGATAAGTAACAACATGCAAAAAAGTAACCTATAGGTGTACCATGATGACTAAGTGCAGCTTTACAAGACATGTAAGTGAAATGAAACATTTGGGGAACAAAAGAAGCTTCTATATGTTTTCATTGAGTAAGAATGTGTACAATGATTACTACAATTCATGTTCAGTAGTGATTTAAAATTTGCATGAAATAAAAAAATAAATTGATAAGTAACTGAGAGGCATCAATTAAGTGGATTTTCATTACACCTATGCAATCCAAGTAAATTGAAATCCAAAGATTTATAATAGTGTGCGCATCATGAGAACAAAAAAATAAAGCTACAATAACATGTATCTAAACTGGAAATAAAATCATTGGTGCCAATCAGTGAAGCTACAGTGACAGCCATAGTCAATTAGAATGGAGAATGAAATCATTTAGCTCTTTTTAGAACAATGAGCTAATGCTATAGTGAATTAGGGTTTCATAATGGAGACAAGTGCAAAATACCCAATTCGAGCTTTAAGACAGAATCCACATTGGTTTCCATTCAAAAGCTTTAGAATGCAACAATAAAGGTATTTCAAGCACATAAATGAATGTCAAATGAGCTCAACGAAACTCTCGTGGCCACAGCCTGAGAGTTAATTTTATCTCACAAATGGTGATACCCATTTAGGGTATTTTGTTCTAAACACAAATACAGAGCAAATCAAGTGTTTTGAGCTTATTGCCAGTGGAACATGCTAGCATTAAATTAAATAATGGAGCTAATGGTCGTGGCCATGTTGGGTTTGTAAACCCAAAAAATGAAGTGACAAGTTGCTTGTGCATATGAAGTGGAAAGTATGAGAAACGGAAATGCATAGAAACCCTATCTAGTGCTCTCATGGTTGTGACCTAAGAGGTTGTTTCCTCTCATAAAACACCAAACCCACTTGGGTTTTTCATCTCAGAAGCTTGAAATGCAAAGATAACAAGGACTTGAGTGCATTCAATAATGGAGCCTTGCACAAAATGGGGTTTTAAAAGCTAATGGTTGCGGCCATGAAGAGTCTGCAAACCCTTGAAACAAAAACAAAATGCTTGGTTTTCTCTAGTTTGTGTCTTCTTTATAAGTGCCATACATTGTTACATCATGGGTCAAACCTAGAAAGAGATCATTTTCTACAGAAAAAAAATATATGCATGGTGAAGTCGCGACCTGTACAATGGCCAATCACAAAAACTATATTTTTCACTTGTTTGTTCAAACAAGCTCTCAAGTTGAGCTATTATTAAGAGGGAAAGTGCTTTTAAAAGAGAGCTTACTATGAATGTAGATGAAGAATCAAGTCCAAGTATGTAGCCAGAGCTTTCAAAAAGCTTGAACAAGCTCTCTCATGGTGGCCCCAAAGAGTGGAAGAGGTATCAATAGAAGAGAAAGCACAAAATACATCAAAACCATAGTGATAGTCGTGGCCTAGAGGCTTTCAAACTCATAAAAATGAAGCCAAGGAGACTCAGACAAATGAATAAAATGCTTACCATTGAAATCTAGGAGAGGATACACTAAGAAATCAAAGAAGGCAGCTTGAATGGTGACCCCAAGCTTCAAAACCTGAACTTGCATGGAGGTGCCCAACAGAGCCCTATTTTCCCCAATTTGGACGATGAGGACAACTAAAATGAGTGTTGGGAGGCGGTTTTGTGGCTAGGGTTTTCCCCATACCTAATTTGAATGTGATTTTCATCACATTCTTTTAAATTTTAAATGCTTATTAATACTTCATTGCATATGGTAGGCCAAGGGAAAACAATGCCTTAGGAATTTTTTATTGACTTTTAAAGAAAATCAAACACAAAATATACCCATGCACTTTGAATATTTCCTTTATTTCATTCCATGCCTTGTGAAATTTAGGTCAATGAAGGTTATGATTTTAGCCTAAGTCTTGAGGACCCTAGGTTTCCTCTTTTGACCTTTGAAGAAACATAATGTGTTAGGGGCCTAAAAATTTTATGATTTTTTATAGACAAATAAAATGTATAGGGGTCCTTGCATAATATTTTGATGTTTTGCAAATTGCAAAAAATTAGAGTATTTGGAGATAAATTGTAAAAATCAAATGCAATCAGGATTTCTATCTTTGTAATTCAAAAACTGCAAACTTGTAAAACACTGATTAAGCAATGTTTCTATAAATTTCTTAATTAGTTGTTATTTAAATGTAGTTAAATAGTGCACTTGAGCCTTCATGGAAAGTTTCTATTTTGAGTTGGAATGTTTGGGCGGATTGGGAAAAGAGATGACAAATTGAACTTTCCATTTTCAATTTCCAATTGTTTGCACCTGTTTTTGAGGACTTTTTGGATGGACTCTTTGGGGATGGGAAGTTTCCATTTTCTAGAGGTAGTTCGGAGCAGCTTAAACCCCTATTTTTTAGGATTTTTCCCTAAGCTCAAAAATGTAGAATGAGTTACTTTTTGAAGAAGTAGTGGGCCTAATTTTCTATTTTTGCACTACTCGGGTCACTTGATGGCTATAAGTTTAAGAAATTTTAATTTCTCAGGGTTTAGAATTTTGTTTAATGCTCTCATATGCATTGCAAAGAGACTTGTAAACTCATTTGAATCAAAATTTTATATTATACTCCTTCATTTTCAATAAAACAATAGGCTTCTCCTTCCCATTTTCTTGTTCAGAGTTTATGATATCAATTGATGTTAACTATGATTCAAGAGTTGAATCCTATTTATGTCTTGGTGTTGTCAATTTTGTTTCAGGAAGTCTATTCTAGTTCATGTTGCATTTTTTGTTCCATTAGTGAGCCTTTGTGCAAATTATTGATGAATTAGGTAATTTTAGGGTGGGATTGTGAGATCAAAGTTTTAAAAGAGATTGTTATGAGTACTAAATTGTCAAGACCATTGAATTTATAGTTAATCATCTTAGGCTATAGGATTTACAATTTTCCTTCTCCCCTTTTCTCGTGAAAGTATTTAGATTAGATGGTTTACTAGAGGGAACCAACCCACTCTGGAGATTTTCTCACTCATTGATTGACCCACAAATCAAAGAGCATTTCCATGTTGCAATAGGATAGCCAAGCTCAACTTGACTAAGGTTAGAATCCTAATTTCCAACAATGAACTTGAAACCACTCCATTTTAGTTGGTTTGGTCAACACCTCTTTTGATTCCATTGTTGGTTTAACATTAATTTATTGAAAATATTTTTCTAGCTCAACAACTTTGCTCAAGGATGCATTGAGCTTTGATTTCATTTTTTCCTGCTCTTCTACAAAATTTGTGAGTGATTGCATTAGATTATTAGTGAAATTCTTAATTTTTTTTATCTTTATCAGATAAACTAACCAAGGATTCTTTATTCTTCCCATCAATCTGTTGCACTTGAAATTTCAACTCTTCAATGGTTTTATTCTTTTTTTCTACTTGAATCTTAAAAGTTGCAATTTCTTGATCTTTTTACATCAGAAGTTTAGTTTGCATGCTACTTTCTTGTTTTTATTTATTCAACTATTCCTCATTTTGCTGCAATTTACATTTCAACTGAATAATTTCTACTTTTAACTCATCTAATTCTATTTTCATGTTATCATTTAACTTTCAATCTCTACATTGGTAGAAAAAGGAAAATTAGGAATCACTACATTTTCTTCATTATATACCTCTAATGAACCTTGCTTTGTAGCATCGGAAACCAGGGGAGACAACTATTTTGTAGATTTATCCTCAACACCCATATAGTGTGGCCATTGTTCCCCTATCTTTATTGGTCCCAACTAAAGTGACACATCCTCCCTCTCGGGCTCAAGGAAATCTTGTGAACTAGGGCTTGCTTTTCACTTTCTTGTGTTCTTTCTTCACATGGCTGGTCCTCATTTTCTAATGATTGGGCTACAATATTATGTGGTTACCAGTAGTGCCTCTTCTTTTTAGGGACATGTAATCAATCACAAGCTGTTGCGCAACTAATTTTAGTAGACAATCGCTTACTTCTCCTTAAAGGATGAGGTGTTTTAAATTTTATTTTAGACCTCTTTTCCTTCTTGCAAGGATGAGTATCCTCATCTCCAAAATTTACTATATCTACATTTTCTTGATTCCCAGGGGTCTTTGAAATATTGAGTGAAATTTCCAACGCTTCGCTGTTAGGAGTTGTTCTAGCATGTTGGGTTTTAGGAGCATTTTGAAGCACAGAGGAAGGATCTTCCAAATTTTGAGTCACCCATACAGATGACTCACCCTCTTCTAAATGTCTTGTAGGATCATGGTTTTCAAATTTTTGAAGAATTATTTCCCATTTTCCTTCCTTTCTTCTTGAGAAATGATGTTTATAGATTAAATGAATGAGGCCATGATTTTTTAGTGGCCTTGAACCAATTTTAAATATTTCTATCATGTTAACAATAGAATCACTATGAAATGCAGGGAGATTAACCCTAAATTCAAGATTTTCAGTGTCATGGCGCAAATGAGTGAGTAGCCAAAAAGGTGGACCAACTATGATAGTACATTGTCCCTCACATGTAAAATATTTAATAATCTAGGCAACTATTGTTCTCCATACCTCTAGAATTGACATTCTTTAAAATCCCTTGTTCTACCCTCAGGTGCTAACAACAAGCAAAGCATGAGGTTCTCCCTCTCAACTAAAAATTTCTACCATTCTTTGATAGGAAATATTTGTGGTTTCTTTCAAATTCTCATTTCTAATAACAAAAAAAAGAGAAATTATTTGAGGACTTTCCTTGAATTTATTTCCATGCACTTTATTAAAATATTTTGTTGTAGATTAGGCATCCTCCTTGGCCTAGTATAAAACTAATTTTTTATTTTTTTGTTGAGTTTGGTTTGGCCCTTGGGGTTTACCCAAGATTGGTTCACCCATTCAGTTGGTCCCCAAGGGTAGGGTCCCTAATTAGGTGGTGTTGGAGGCCAAGATACCACCCATTGATTATTATTCCAATTTTTTTGAGGTTGCCAGGAGAGATTTGAGTTATGGCTATAAGAGAAATTCCCTCTAAGTCTTTGATTCACAAAGTCAACATCCTCCTCAACCTGAGATGTCCTTTTCTTGGAATTTTTGATTGAATTTAGGATCTCACATTGATTAGTGGCATGACTCTTCTCACAAACTTGGAAAACATCAATTTTGTCTAAAGGACATTCTCTTAATAGATGTTTGTTTCAACACCTAGGACAATAGAGGGATAAGGTCTCAGGATTATGTGTTTTGGTATGTATTCCATCCAACATGGTGTTTAATTGAATGAGAATGCTAGTTTTGAGATTATTTATCTCCTCATGTAGTTTACCTATTTCATTGGAATCTCTAAAAATAGTAGATTTGTGAATACCTCCTCTAGTACAAGAGAAATTGCTGCATAGCTCAGTGATATCATTGAGTCCAAGTTGGGACACATCTCCTTTTCCCATCAAATCTAGACTTCTCCTAGCATCTTCAACAAGTCCTTTAAGAAATATGGCCTTCAAAATTTCCAGACTCATGGCTTATTCACCACATCATTTAGATAAGAAGATGAACCTATCTAGGTAATCTTCTAAGCTTTCATCTTAATTTTTCCTCAGCTTGAACAACTCTTCTTTCCTATCACTAACATTACAACAACTTTGGTATTTGTCCAAAAAGGTATATTCCATATCACCCAAGTGGACATTGACCCTAAAGGTAATCCCATGAACCAATGCATTGCAGTGTCCTTCAAGGTGGAGGGGAAGAGATTTGATTTTTTGTTATCATTTTTGTAGTCATATGTCTAACACAACACTTTAAACTCGAAAAGGAATTGGTCAGGGTCTTTGGAGGATAAACCTATGAAGGTTGGTAAGATGGATGGTGAAATTTTTTTCATAGGTGTATCATCATTTTGGTTGAGAGCAATGGGATAGGTAAATTTCCATGCTCTCGCTCTTGGTTTAGTGCCATTTCTACAGTTATCACCCATGATGTTGAAAGAAATGCATTCCTCCTCAAAGGTTTTCTCTAATGGTTGAGGTTCCTGGGTGTGCAAAGGAATGCTTTCCTCTACAAAGGTTGGCTCTAATGGCTGAAATTCTGGGGTATACTAGGAGGTCTCAGGTTGATCCTACTCAACCAATTCTTCAATAAGTTCCTCAGCTAATACTTCTACCTCCCTGCTTGTGGTTGCAACATTTTTTTAGGGGATTTTTGGTATGAATATTCTTTGTGGACCTTTTTTCCCGACCATGCATAAAAAGAAGCCTAGCAACCATTTTTTTTCCTAAAAGAGGTATCTAAGCAATCTCCTATTAACACTAGAAAAGGAATGGGTCCTAGGAAACGGCGCCAAAAAGTGACAAGTTGTCGTGAGGTCCTATCCTTTAGTTGAAAATGTATCAATTATATCGACCGGGTAGTGTTCAAAGGTTGTATGCAATAAGGCACATCTTGTTTATCTCTCTTAGATTTTCAAATGTTTAAAATATTTGTAAACATAAATTAAACTAGAAAGCCACTAAACTAAAAAATATGAGATTGTTTAAACTAGAAAACATGAGATTGTTAAACTAGAAAGCATCCAAATTCCTATTCTAGAAAGCATATAATTTTCCTAAGAAGTAACACTTGTAGTTAAACTGTGAAGTTGAAATAGAAACTACTAATGGCTAATGACTAACTACTGATATAAAGTATACTTAATGATTTGTAACTAACAACAAGGATGGGTGCTCTAGAATTTTCAAATGAAAAGAATTTAAAAATTACAAACATAAAACTAGAACTTGCAGGGACATGATAGAGCTCAACACAAAAATAACATTCATCCAAATTCAACATATACAAAATGAAAGTAACAGTATTAAAAATAAAGATACTTATCTACTCTACGATATCCCTTGAGTGGCTAGCTCTTGGGCGTTCCTACACTTAACTCAAATCACATGTACTTTTGCATCTTCAAATAAATCAACTCATGGTATTTCCATTACTCAGAATTATTGACTCGGAATAAGACTAGCAACATTTATTTTATTCATATCATCAAAGTATAACAAAGAGCCATAGTTGAATAGCATCCAATGCATATCATAACAACATAAAATGTATGTATTGCTTTTAGTGGTTACATATATACTATATTGCTAAAAAAATCCTAAATTTTAGATGGTGGAAGATCACCATTGAAAGACTCTTTTAACTAAATTACAACTGACCAACTAACTAATGTCCATAACATAAAACATAATAAAGGCTTAGAGTGGAGCCATAAAGTTTTTAAACAAAAATTTAACAGAAAGCATTAAAATAAATAGTTCCACTATGCATTTCTAAATTTTTGACACCTAGACTTTTGGAGCTTTATCTTCAACTACAAGTCCACTCCATGTGTGGGTCATACATAATTTCTTGTACAATGACTTCAAGTCTATACCACTATGCTAGCACTAGTTAGCTAATTTAAATCAATTTAGGAAATAAAGATTTATACATCATTTTACAAAAAGTAAGCAATTATTAATCCTAAAAATAAACAATTGGCAGGGCTAAAGTGGTTGGTAGAAATGAAGAAGGGGTATTTAGCTTATTATAATCATGAGTTTATTTATACCTCATCAACATTCTTTCTTCTTGTTTGCAACCTGAATATGAAGCATTTAGGTTTGCTGATGAAACTCTTGAAGTCAAGGAAACAAACAATGAGATAATTAATCATCCCATTTTTGAATCTTTTCATATTGAAGAGAATATTACAAAAGATTCAATTTTTTTAGACCCATTGTTTGATTCAATATGTGGGAAAGATAAAATTGAAGAAGAGGTTGGGATAGATGAATTAGCAGTTGAATCTAATAAGTTTGTTGATGCACATACTGCAAATTGGGGCCTAAATTTTTTAAACAATGCAGTTACTTCCACACATAGCAACCTAGAAGTTCCTTTTTTCGCATAATTTATATGTGGCATGTCCAATTCGAGGGCTAGCTTCTTTTTATTTAGAAAATCAAGTGTAGAGCAATATTAAATTTGATGTTGTATAGGCAGACTCTAGTAGCCAAATATAGGATAGTGTTGATATGAGTCATTTGATTGCCGAAGTATACAAGAGGAATGGATTTTTGAGTATAAGTATTTATCTAGAAAGTCTTTACAAGGTGTTGGTTTTATCTATTTGATGGAAATTGTTGCAAGTTTCCAATTGGTTGTGCATACACTTATCATTCACCAAGTATTATTTCACATAGGTAGCTACTTCTCCCAGCTTGTTAATGGATTTGTATGATCATCTTGGAGGCCATATGAGGTAGGGTTTTCCTACCATGTACATATTAGGAATTATTGTTGTGCTAGTAGTTTAGGTGCTTTTCTTACTTTGTCCTATTTTTGGCTTGCTCTTGCCCCTCCTTGCTCTTTTACTCTATAGCATAATGGAAATTAAGCACTATTCTATGCCTGAGATCATGGATTTCTCACTTCATCCTTTGCAATCCTCATCCCTAGATAAAGCCATTTTTTTCTAATTTTTGGATCCTAAGAATATTGAGAATTTTCATTACCAAGATGCTAGTTAAATTAGTCTTGAGTGTGGACATGTGGTCTTAGAACTGATCATTTCTTTGACACTATTTTCAAAACAAAAAAAATTATTCGCTAAGAGCGCCTCTTACTCCTGCGTAATGGGTTCATAGAGAATATTACTTGACATTATCTCTAACCCAAATGATGATTGATACACAAGTTTGGCATAAGAAGGAATTCAATGGCTACTTGATAGTATGAATGGATTTGTATGGGTTATCAGTAATGAAGCAAATATTCAAAGGTCAAAGTAAGTTGATAAATATAATGTTGCAACCTATTCCTTTGATTGTAGCTTTGATTACCATCACAAATGAGTTGATTTCCTATTCCTGATGCAAAATATAGTTACAATCATTGTGCTCAATATGCTCATCGTTTCCATGAGGATAAAAAGGGAAATTGAATTCCTAGTGATTGCGACTAAGAGGAATAGAATATATGCATACACATTCTATGATACTTTCCAAACATCCTAAAATAACAGGTTCAAGGTTGTTGCATTATATTCAAATTTTTTTCTATATTTGTGACAAATAGAGACAATATTCTTGTAAAGTGATATGTAATTAAAGAGCTACAAATGATTTTCACTTTACTCTCAACTATAGATTTTACCCCGATCCAACAGAATTACGTGGTTATGAATTTTAATTGTTAAAATAACGACAAATAGAATTCACTTATACTTTATCCAGATTCGAGAGACAAACTAATTACTTAATTATCATAATTAGGAAACTCAAAGAATCAAAATACTGAAAGAATTATGAGACAAAGAAGAAATAGAGAGATCACTCTTGATAACAGAGTTTTCTCAATTTGAGCTACATCTTCGAGTCTGCTTCTCAACGTTAGACCACTTTATTAGATTTTCAAGCACCTGGAAATGTCTTCTTACAATTCTCAAGCTTCAAAACCTACATAAACTTCCTCACAATATCTCACTCTCAATTTTACAATTTTGGGTGTACAAAAAAACCTTGTAAATTTTCTCCTCCAAGAATTCTCTCACCTTTCTTCACAAAAAAAAACAATAACCCCCCTATTACACTCTCACCCCTCCTTTTATACATAAGTTGGGCCTAAATAGGCTTAACCTCCTAAATAAATGCCTAACCCCCCTTAAAAAATCATATCATGACTAATTTTTCCTTTGGGGGCCTTTAATGTAAGTGGTTGAAGTGGTTTTCAACCACAAGGGAATATTTCTTATTGCCTTGGGCCAACATATACAACAAAAAAAAATGACCCCACCTAATATTCGCAAGCCACACGGTGGCATAATGGTATCCATCTCTTTTGGTCAACAGGAGGTCGGCGGTTCAACCCCCGCCGGCCATGTTTACAACCAAAACCAAAACAGTTACATAGTAAAACAAAGCGGTGCCTATACACTATAAAGAACCACTGCGTGGTCTAACGGTGGAGCCATCGGCTACTGTGGAGGAGGTTAGGGGGTCAAACAAAATTATGTTTCACCATTTATTGCGTCACTTCTATAGGAGGGTTGACACTGGTCACTTATTGCATCACTTCCGCAGGAGGGTTTACACGTGGTACTCATAGAAGCGGCCACATGTCATGATACAATTCACTAGCGAGGACATGTCATCTACTAACAAAGATTGTTGATTGGATACCACCTATACTGCCACGTAGATGCTGACTAGCTGTACGGAATTCCATGTGTCGATATCTGATTGGACAAACTCAGCGTTCGTACTGGACGACTTGCCACATCAGCATGCTAACGTCATGCTAACGCCATCACCTATACCTTATGGTCAATTAAGTCAATTGAGAACTTTGACTGACGATATCTCGGATGTACGAGCTCTGTTTTCGACGAACCGAATGTCGTTGGAATCCTCTCGATGAGCACTTCGATGTGATGATGTTTTCAGACATTTTGGCACAATGATCATTTTCTTTGCCTTTTTTACGGCCTCTGGTACCTAGTTTGACTAAACCTTTGACTGAGCATAACTTGTACGTACGATCTCCTTTTGACGTGATTCAAGCTGCGTCAGGATCATGTCAGTGAGATCTTTCCAATGACATTGGCTTCTTCAGATTCTAAGATTGTTATTTTTTCAAGTTTCTTGGATCCACCTAGATCATAAAGGAAATTTGGTCTCTTGGGTTGGATGTACAAATTGCTGAGGCACCAAAAAATTTATGCCTTAGTATACACATTCCTATCAATATCCAGAAAATTATGAAAGGTACCTAAATACGAAGTTCCCATCTAATGGAGCAATGGTCTGATACTCTGAAGGGTAGTGGGACCATGTTTTAGTTGATGAACACTACATTTTAGACACTTAAGCTGAGGTGGTTGGCCTCCATTTTCTTTACTTCTATTAAATGGAACTATTTACAAAATCAAGCTATCGATTGAGGCATGAATATTAGGGTGGCATCAGTGTCATGGAGTTATTCACAAAGAGAAGGAAGTCATTTTAAAGCCGAAACACTATTAAATGCATGTGGATGAAGCATAGATTATGAAGAGGAATGGTTTTAAGTGTATTATCAGACTTTGGTATTTTAAGTTGAATGTGAAACCATCAGCGAAGAGTCATGAGGTTTGCATAACCTTCAAAAAGACCGCCTTGTCATTTGAAAGTGTATTGAAAGTGATTTTTTAGAACTATGAAACTTCCCACTTGAATTGGAGGAACCTATTAAAAGGCCACTGGCACATCACTTTATGAGGAAGGATGTAAAATAAAGCCAAATTTTGTTTTCAAAAAGTTTCAAAACTATATGATTTCCTCGCCAAGCAATTTTAAGTGTGAATAAGATAAAAAATATTGAGTGAATGAAATGAGATGATAGACTGCATAACCCAGTTAAAGGGGAAATTGTTTTTAGTTCGCTGTATGATTAATAAAGGCGATGTTTCTACTTTTAATCCAAACAAACCTCAATGTTTCATCAGGTAGTAAGAATTTTGTAGATTACATTGCTATAGGGACAATGAGCTTGAGAAAATTTATGGCAATTGAGATTACACTACACTGTACTAGGTATCTAGTGAATGGTGAAAATGCAACTGATACATAGTCCATTGGGAAAATTGTAGTTGATCATCATTTTCAATCCAATGATCATATAATTGGTCACTGATGTGTGCCTTGAGAGCATCAGTGTAGTCGTTGGGTGATCCCTCCTATGTTGCCACAGAAAGCTCAAATTATCAGAAATATTGCATAAAGATTGTAGGCACTAATGATCAAAATGAGCTCCTTTCAATGAGTAATTGTAAGCTTGCCAAAGACAAATATTGAACGATTAAGCATTGGCTATATTGAAATGTCATTGGATTAAGTCTTTAATCATATATAATGTTGATTACTAAATTGTTGAGCTCTCCAAGCACAAAAAGATCTCAAGTTCATAATTTGCAATGGTGTTGATTACTAAATTGTTGAGATCTCCAAGCACAAAAAGATCTCAAGTTCATAATTTGCAATGGCTGAGGATGCAATAGAGAAAGTGAACTTAGATTCTGAGCTATGTGATTTTAATTCAAAGGGCCTTACATTTCAAAATTAATATGTTACAAGGTTCCCATGTAAAAATAAAAGGCCAAGTTGAAGGTTTCAGTGTATTGACTTCTCAAATGAAGAGAAGGCCACTATAACATTGTGATAGAACAATAAAGAAATGTTAGTAGGATGATTTAGATGTTTTCTCCAAATAAATTTATCATGAAGCCATTCTCAATACTCGAGCTCTTTGGAACCAAGCTACTAGCAACTGAGATCACTTCAACAAGATATTAAGAGTTTAGTGTTAGAATTTTTTGAAATGTAAGGCTACATTCGATGGATACCATAACAGATTCAAATTATCTTTTGGTGGCCTCTACGGTCCCTTGTAAGAAAACAACATATGTGCATCAATTTATCATCTGTATTATATTATCAGAAACAACATGCACTCCTAATGATAGTATTGGGGACTATTGTGAAGAGACCATTGACAAAGCATAGAAAACATTGAGAAAATGGCATGAACGATAGTCAAAACATAGAGTCTGAATGTGCCAGTAGAGAAATATATGTATCAAGAAAGTTTGTAGCCAAAAGTTGTGAAATATTTCAAGCAAATGCTTTTGGTAGATCATAGAACCAATGGAGCAGAAATCCTTTGTTTCTCTAACATCATTTCTTGTTAGTTAGAAACTTTGAAGAGAATACAAATACAGTGAAAGATTTATGCTAGAGAGTGTTGCTATAAAGGGGCGCAGGCATTATATGATTTCATGGATCAAATGCTTCGACAGTTTAAAATTATGAATATCAAGACCACCTTCAATGCTAGTAATTCAAGATTGGTTCATTTTTTGAACTAAAATGATTGAGACCATTACTTCCCTCGTGACATATGATGGCATTAATGGAACAAGAATTCACACAATGGATGGAGGAAACCACATGATTTTAGCGAGACTCCAAATAATTAAAACTTGACATCTGTGAAGACATTCCTACACATAAGGAGTAATAAGAGGAGGTACACATAAGGGGATTTGGAAACATTTAAATTCAAGAATAGTTACAAGAGATTGAAAAAGTTTGCAAGAAGCGGTTATGAGAATTAGCCAGATGACATTTTCCAGAAATTGGAAATTTTATCAAATAATTTCAATGTGTGTAGGAAGGGATAACTAATAGGAACAAATTTTCAAGGAGTTACCAAAAACCAAAGGGGCTAGTGTTGGAAAACTTATAAATATGTAAATATGAAAATAGAGGGGGTCTTTTTCCCATTTTTCACTTGAGAGCTTTTGTGCGAGCTATAAGAGGGAAAATTATTTTTAGTTCTGAAAGGGGAAGATAGGAGAAGATTTTCCTTTCAACATAGTTTGTTGTATGAGAATTTGGAGTCTGTGAGCTCATGTTTTATATTGGAGAAATAAAAACATATTTTAAATTTGTGAATTTTTTAATGTTTCTTTATGATTGTGAACATCTTGTGTGTCTTTTGTAACCATTCTTTAGTGTATTATCTGTTATATTAGATTGTGGATGTGTTCACTATTGAATCTATGAATTCCAATGAGTTCATTGAAATGAGTCTTTGTTTGTATTTCCTTGTTCTTGTTTGTGGGTATGTGGTAAATGATCTTTGTGTCATTTTCTTTCATTCCCTTTCATATTATCTTTCTCATTTCTGCTATTTTTATGCATAGATGTTTGTTTTCCTTTAATGCTTTCTAATTAAAAACACATAGTTTTATTTTTAGTCCTTTCTAATTCATTGAAGATCACACGAGGGAGTTGTACCTCTCAAATTCAAAGGAAAGTCAAAAATGAAATTGTGATCTTTCTCGAACTATTGGAAACATTGGAACCTTTATGGAAAAGAGTCAATATTATCTCAAGGTGCCCAATCTGTTTACTAAAATATTTTTAGCGACTCTGATGGGGAAAGAATTGAAGTAACAATGTCCTCCCATATTTTATTTTCTCAGAAATTTGAAGGTACCTCTTCAAGGATGGAGGTTGGTAGCTCCACAATATGGAATGTACTCATGATAAGTTTTTGGTAGAAAATTTCCAGTCATTCTTTTTAAATCTACATTATGGTGTTAGTTTCAACTCAACCATGGTGTGCTCACTTTGGGCCTTTAGCAATGCCAACATATTCAGATCTTCCTACGAGATCAAGAAGGAATTTTTCAAAATTTAATGGAGAAAATTCACAGGTTGTTGGTGATCATATTCAAGCCTTCATTGTAGCTTGTGGAGTTTTGGGGGTAAGAGAGGAAAATGTTATTGTTTGATTATTTGTTGAATCCCTCATTGGAGCTGTTGAAATCTGGTTTCAATATTTAGAAGATGGATGCACTATGAATTGGGACAACATGAAGAAGTTTCTTGGAATATTTCAACCAGCAACTGATGTGTGTACACTTCTATCTCAGTTCTTCAGCATTAAGAAGAAAGAAGATGAATCAATAAGGGAGTTTGTGGAACAGTTTGATAGATGTCTAAATAATATTCCTCATAATACTCAGCTAAGTAAAGAGCTGCAACTAATTAATTTTCCTAGAGAATTACATCTCGATGTTGGATTCCTCTTGAAGTGAAGTAAGGTAAGTGATCTTGAGATTGCTAAATAAGTTGTTAATATTGAGGATGATTTTATTTTATCCGAAGTATGGAAGAAAAATAAAGTTGAAATATTTGCATGTAAAGTTGTCTAATTCAAAATTATAAAACCCCAAAGTTTCAAAATATGCATTCATCCAATCTCTCATGCCCATTAGCTGAGTTTTTAAATCTCATAGTTTTTTATCAAAATTTTGTTAAAAAAAATGAAGTAATGCAGAGACTAAATCTTTTAATGATGAAATATATAATCTCAATTGTGAGATAGATGAGGATGGTTCTGATTCTTCCAGTGATGAAGAATATTACTCTTCTTGTGGAAAAAAATCATGTATTACATCTTCTACCTTGGCTGCAACAAATACTGAAGATTCATATGTTGTTATGAATAGTCAAGAACTACACAAAAGTGAACAGTTGTTGATGCCTCCTTATACTCCAGAAATTGAAACTTTCAGATTTGAAAGTATTGATATAAAATTATTTGATAATTTAGTTAATGTAAAGGTAGAAAATCAAGTTTCAATAAAGGAAGATGCCAACAAGTTATCAAAAATAGAGGTATTCACTTTTGAAGATGTTAATATGCATTATGCAGCTAAAAGTCAAATTAGAAATCAGCTTCAAGAAGTAAGTGAATCATCAACCATTCTTTCTTCTTATTTGCAACCTAAATATGAAGCTTTTAAGTTTGCTGACGAAATTCTTGAAGAGAAGGTAGGAGACAATGAGGTAATTAATCATTCAATTTTTGAATCTTTTCATTTTGAAGAGAATATTATCCAAGATTCAAATTTTTCAGACCCATCGTTTGAGTCAATATGTGGGAAAGATAAAAGTGAAGAAGAAGTTGAGACAGATGAATTAGCAACTGAATCTAATAAGTTTGTTGATGCACATACTACAAATTGGGGCCCAAAATTTTTAAACAATGTGGTTGCTTCCACACATAGCCATCCAAAAGTTCCTTTTTCTCATAATTTATATGTGGGATGTCCAAATCAAGGGTTGGTTTCTTTTTATTTAGAAAATCAAGTGTAGAACAACATTAAATTTGATGTTGTATAGGTAGATTCTAGTAGCCAAATATAGGGTAGTACTAATGTGATTCATTTGATTACCAATGTATACAATGAGGAATGGATTTTTGAGCATAAGTATTTATATAGAAATTCTTTTCAAGGTGTTGGTTTTATCTATTTGATGGCAATTGCTACAAGTTTCCATCTAGTTGTGCATACACTTCTCATTCACCAAGTATTATTTCACACAGGTAGCTACTTCTCCCATCCTGTTAATGGATTTATATGATCATCGGGGAGGCCATCTGAGGTAGGGTCTTCCAACCATGTACATATTAGGAGTTTTTGTTGTATTGATAGTTTAGGTTCTTTTCTTGCTTTGTCTCGTTTTTGGCTTGCTCTTGCTCCTCCTTTCTCTTTAACTCTTAAACCCAATGGAACTTAAGCACTAGTCTATTCTTGAGAATTTGGATTCCTTGCTTCATCATTTGGAGTCCTCATCCCGAGGCAGAGCCATTTGTTGTATAATTTTTGGACCCTAAAAATTTTGAAAATTTTCATTGCCAAGATGCTAGTTAAATCAGTATTGAGTGTGAACATGTGGTCTTAGAACTAATCATTTCTTTGACAATTTTTTTTAAAAAAAAAGTTTTTGGCTAAGAGCTCCTCTTACTCCTTTGTAATGGGTTCATAGAGCATATTCCTTAACACCATCTCTAACCCAAATGATGGTTGATACACAAGTTTGGCATAGGAAGGAATTCAATGGCTTCTTGATAGTATGAATAGATTTGTATAGGCTATCTGTAATGAAGCAAATATTCAAAGGTCAAAGTAAGTTGATGAATATAATGCTGCAACCTATTCCTTTGATTTCACCTCTAATTACCATTGTAGATGATTTGATTTCCTAATCCTGATGAAAAAGATAGTTACAATCACTGTGCTCAATATGCTCATCATTTCCACGAGGATAAAAAGGGAAGTTGCATTCCTAGTGATCGTGAATAAGAGGAATAGAATATTTGCATACACACTCTATGATACTTTCCAAACATCCTGAGGTAGCAAGTTCAAGGTTGTTGCATTGTATTTAAATTTGCTTCTATAATTGTGACAAACAAAGATAATATTCTTGTGAAGGAAATGTGATCTCTCGGGTTCAATGTACAAATTTCTGAGGCACCAATTTATTTACGCCTTGGTATACAAATTCTATTCAATATCTAGAAAATTATGAAAGGTTCCTAAATATGAAGTTCCCATCTAATGAAGCAATGGTCTAATACTCCGAGGGGTAGCAGGACTATGTTTTAGTTCATGAGCATTGTATTTTAAACACTTAAGCAAAGGCGGTTGGCCTACATTTTCTTTACTTTTGTTATATGGAACTATGCACAGAATCAAGCTTTCAATTGAGGCATGAATATTACGATGGCATCGGTGTCATGGAGTTATTCATAAAGAGAAGGAAGTCATTTTAAAGCCAAAATGCTATTAAATGCACATGGACGAAGCGTAGATTTTAAAGAGGAATGGTTTTAAGTGTATTATCGGTCTTTGGCATTTTAAATTGAATGTGAAACCATCAACAAAGATTTATGAGGTTTGCATAACCTTGAAAAAGATGGCCTTGTCATTTGAAAGTGTATTGGCGGTAATTTTTTAGAACTATAAAACTTCCGACTCGAGTTGGGGGAACCTATTAAAAGACCGCCAACACATCACTTTATGAGGAAGAATGTAAAATAAAGCCAACGGTGTTTTCAAAGATTTTCAAAACCGTATGATTTCCCCACCAAGCAATTTTATGTGCAAATAAGATAAAAATATTGAGTCAATGAAATGAGATGACAAATTGCATAACCTGGTTAAAGGGGAAACTGTTTAGAGTTCGTTGTATGAATAATGAAGGTGATATTTCTACTCTTAATCCAAATGAACCTCAATGTTACATCAGGTAGAAATAATTTTATAAATTACATTGCTATAGGGACAATAAGCTTGTGAAAATTTATGAAAATTGAGATTACACTACATTGTACCAGGTATCCAATGAATGGTGAAAAGGAAACTAATACATAGTCCACTAGGAAAATTGTTTCCAATCATAATTTTCAATTCAATGATCATATAATTGATCACTAATGTGTGGCTTGATAGCATCGACGTAGTCATTGGGTGATCCCCCCTATGTTGCCACAAAAATCTCAAATGATCATAAACTTTGCATAAAGATTGGAGGTGACTAATGATAAAAATGAGTTCCTTTCAATGAGTAATTGTAAGCTCAAAAAAAACAAATATTGAATGATTAAGTGTTGGCTATATTTAAATGTCTTTGGATTAAGTCTCCAGTCATATATGATGTTGATTACTAAATTTTTGAGTTCTCCAAGAACAACAAGAAGTGAACGTAGATTCTGAGTTGGGTGATGCTAATTCAAAGGGCCTTACATTTTAAAATCAATATGTTACAAGGTTCCCATGTAACAATAAAAGACCAAGTTAAAGGTTTTAGTGTATTGACTTTTCAAATGAAGATATGGTCTTTGCAACATTGTAAAAAAACAATAAGGAAAGGTTAGTAAGATGATTTAGATGTTTCCACCAAAGAATTTTATCATGAAGTTGGTCTCAATACTTGAGGTATTTGGAACCAAGCTACTACTGACTAAGATCACTTCGACAAGATATTAAGATTTTAGTGGTAAAATTTTTTGAAATGCAAGAATACATTCAGTGGATACCATAATAGATTATCTTTTGGTCAAGAAGGAATTTTCTAAAATTTAATGGAGAAAATTCACAAGTTTCTCATGATCATATTCGAGCCTTCATTGATGCTTGTGGAGTTTTGGGGGTAAGAGAAAAATATTTTTGTCTAATTATTTCTTGAGCCCCTCATTGGAGCTACTACAATTTGGTTTCAATCCTTTAGAAGATGGATGCATTACGAATTGGGACAGTGGTGAAACTTACAAAATCCATGCCCATTTCAATCATTTTTTCTCCTTGAGCCTCTGAGTTTCCTTCACTATGTTTGATTAGGGTTCAAAAATTACATAAAGGGTTTAAACCCTTATATCCTAAAACCTTAAACACTTGCAATGCTTTTTGTTCTATTTCATCATTGGCTTTTTGCACCTGCTTAGCCTTGTCCCTTTAAGTTACGACCTTATGTCATTGGCTCGTTGTTTTCCTAGCCATGGCCGCTTCTAATATTTTTTCATTTCCCTAAGTCGCGGGCCTAAAGTATTTCATCCCCGATAAGTCTTTTTACCTAAGGAACCCCCCTTTTAAGTCAAAATGTATTTGCATGTGTGTATTAACCCTTTAAGTATGTAGGTGGGCCCTTGATTGATCGACATGACAATGGGTCATCGAAGGGAGTCTTTTGTGTGTCTCCTCGATGGAGCGACACAAAGTATGGAAGTTGGGAGATCAGGGAGTTAAGAAACTTGAGAATTCTATGATCAGCTAAGGATTTTAAGGAACCAACAACTTGGAAATGTGTGATGGAAGGTATATGGTGGGACCTACAAAGGTAGTAATGAGGGTAGTGTTATTAGCGAGACTGGATGACATTGGTGAGACCTTTGGCTATGTCTCTCCAATGGAATGATGAGAAGGTAGCATTCAATGTGGGAACCAATGATAATGATAGGAGGAAACATTGTAGGAAGTGATAGTGCATGGTGGAATGTACGTGACATGGGTCCTATGGTCTTCAAGCCTAATGACCGTGGTGATGGGCCCTTGGATCTGGTGCAGAGCACATTGTTCCACCATTTTGTGAATTGAGTATAGTTAGACTGTTTTAGTCATGTTGTTGTCAAATAAGGCCATGTTAGGAAATTTTGTAATGTTTTTTTGTCTTATGAGTCAAGATGGGTTCATGATGCAACTATTGTTAATATTGCAAAAAAAAGTTGTCACTAAAAGGATACAAAAATGTAAAATTGCAATGGTTACAAAAGGCAGGTTTTTGAATTCCAACGGTCAGTTGGAAGGTGGAAGGTGGTTAGTCAGTTGTTTAGGTGGATTTAGGATGGTAGGGGTATATATGCAATGTTTTTTATTGAAAGTGGTGGTTGTTGAAAGTTTTTTTGAAGAACAAATAAAGAGACTCTTGATATTTTGTGTTATTCTCAAAAAATTCTATAAATTGCTTATTACAGACCTCTGTACTTGCCCATACAATGTCAAATTGTACCAAGTTGAATTGAAGTAGGTATAAGATTTTTGTATCATTGTTTTGAAACAATTTTGGTTGTTCTACATTATGTTTGGCACATTTTAGAAGCAATATTCAGTGACTGGTCCATAGACCCCTGTTAGGGGGTTTGTAACTCTTTAAAATGCTCAAAGACCCATTCCATCATATGTGGCCATTGTAATTGAGTGGAATGGTTCAAGTAGGTTAGGTATAGGTGCTAGAAGGGTTTTCAAGGGAAAGGGAGGTCATTTGCAAGGTTGGGTAAGAAGCCCTAGTTGAGAAAAGAGTGTTTTTGAGTGGAAAAGTGAGTAAAGTTTGGGGGTAGCAAAATATAAAGGGTTATTAAGCTTGTGCAGACTGAAACAAGAATGTTTGAAATGGTTTTGAGGTTGAATGTGGCTTGGAGATGGGTTTTTCAATAAACCCTTGTCTATTTTAAAGAAAAGGAGGGTTTCCTAATTTGGGGCAATAGGAAGTGAGTTTTGTACTAGATGTTGGATAATTTATAGTTTTGGAGGTAGTTTGAGAACTGTCTAATGATATTTTGAGTTGGCAGCAAGTTTGGAGGTGAGTTCCTTTGTAAAATTGGGCTAATTGGAGCCATTTTCAACGTAAAAGCTCAATTTAAGTGGAGTTGGTCCAAAGTGACCATATGAGATTTCATGATATGTTATGATTGGTAATATTGGGTGCTCAAAAAGGTGCATAGTTTTTGAGTTTAGCAAAGAGGTTGAGAGTTAAGACCTAAAAGTAAGCTCTAGACACCTACTAGGCAAGTAGGGTAGTTGTGAATTAATTTATTTCTAGAGAGGGTTTTGAACATTGCAAAAGTGGTTGAAAGATCTCAAAATGTGTTGGTTAGGTCAATGACCTCTCTGTCACTACATCAGTTGGTATCAGAGAGCAGTATTGATATGAGGAAGGAAGAGTTGTATTGGAGAAAGGACAAAATGAATGCCCTAGTTAGAGAATTGATTAAAGAGAAGGAGATGCTACAAAGAAGAGCACTTTTAAAAACCACCTGCAAGTGTAATGGCAAGGTATGTATTATAATGGTAGATTCTAGTAGCTTAGATAACATGGTATCACAAAAAATGGTTGATAAATTGAAATTGGCAAGGATGCCTCATGAAACACCCTATTATGTTTCTTGGTTGAATGATGAACATTCTCTTTTGGTTAAGGAGAAATCTTGGGTTGAGTTCAGTATAGGTGGTTATAAGGATAGAATATTATGTTATGTGGTACCTATGAGTGTATGCCACTTGTTATTAGGGAATCCATGGCAATTTGAGAGATCTTCCCTATATGATGGAAGGCATAACAGTTATCAAATTGAGAAGGATGGGATTTCTTTTACATTGATTCCATTGGTGGAAGAGCATAAGGGGCAAAGCAAGGTGGCAAGAGTGATTATGTAGGGCATAAAAGAGATTATAAGATGTGAGGAAGATAGGCTTGAAGAATGTGCAACCACTTCATGGCTTGAAGATACCAAGACAACCGGCTTGAAGGATGATGCAATGATAGAAATACAAGAGAAAGAGTTGGTGATGAAATATGAGATAGAAGAAATCAGGAATGAATTCCTTGTGAAGATGAGAGATGAGTCAGGAAAGCATGAGGAGATTATGCAAGAAACAATGTTTTGTCCATGGATGGGATAATAGGTATGTAAATTTGATATAGAGGTTTGTGAGAAAAATATTCTTAGGGAAGAGAACCTAATAAGAGGAAGAGATAAGATGAGTGCAAGTGAGTTGCCAAAGGAAAGGAAAGATTGGCCTAGTAAGGTCACCGTGGGAGAGGTATATTGTCCACTGATTAGACAAGAAGATGGAAAGTAGAAAAATTATGATAGTAAAGAGGTCTTAGAGGCAGAGAGATTGAAGGCATAGGTAAAAGGTAAAGGTAAAGTGAGTGAATGGATTGTGGATAGCCAAGATGGGCTTGTGAAGCATGAGGAATCATGGTAGGTGAAGTGTTGTGTTCCTTGAAGACAAAATAAGGAAATAGGAAGTCAAGCACTACCAACACAAAAGTTTCTATGTTTGAAAATATAGTGATAACAGGGGCAAAAAGTCTGATACAGAACATGAGAGTGAAAGATGCAAATATCCAAGGTAAATGGCAAGTGAAAGAGTTTGAGATGGTTGAGATTTAAAAGAAGCAAGTTGAAAGCATGGTGTCCAAAGAGGATGGTGGATAGTGAAATGTTGATAGCATGAAGGTTCATAAACTTGGTAGGATAGAGGTCCTTGAGGAAAAGTATCAAATGCAAAGAGTGGACAGTCAAGGTAAGATTTGGAAGGTAAGACACAAGAAAGTGTGGCCAAATTTGAGCACACACAGAGAGTTGAGATGAAATTTTCAATCACCCTAAGTGGTGAAGAGGTTAAGACAAAAAGTTTGAGGAAGGTCTCAATGATGGAAGAGACCAAGGAAGTGATATGCCGAGAGAAGGCCAAAGAAAGAGCATTTGTGAAGACTCGAAATTGAGTGGAGAAAAGTGATGGTGTTGTGGTAAGGGTAGTGAGTTGTCCTTGGATGTCAAGAGAGGTTGGTATGTAGTCTTATTCTTCAATGACAGAGGTTCCAAGAATGGAGAACCTAAAGATGGTTTCCAAGGATAATGGAGTAGATTCAAGTGTACAACAAATATGATGAAGAAAAGAGCTCATGAAATAGTTGAACAAGGTTTGAATGCAAGTGTAAAGACATGTGTAGCAACAAGATTTGCTGAGAGAAAGGCTAAGAGGAAAAGAGCTAAGGAAATCCTTTATCATTTCCTTGTTATGATAGCAACTTTGATGAGAGTCACACCAAAGGTCAAGATGAAAGAAGAAAGACAAAGTGAGAGCTACTTTGCAATGGATGAAGCATAAGGACAAAGTGGAAGTAGATGAATGAAGTAGGTGAAGACCCATCAAAGCATGAAGATGCAGATTCAAAATGACAAGGCAAGAAGAGGACTACTATGCATGGAAAATTTGAAGCCAAAGGTGAAGATGAAGATCAAGATGGAAGGCTACAAGGAGGAGCATCCAATCAAAATATTCTTGTAGGTCAAAGAGTTGAAGACTTCCAAGCGACTTGGAAAGATTTCATGGCCGGGTGAATGGTGCAGAGCACATTGTTCATTTTGTGAATTGAGTCTAGTTAGGTTGTTTTAGTCATGTTGTTGTCAAATAAGGCCATGTTAGGCCATTTTGTAATGGTTTTTTTAGTCTTGTGAGTCAAGGTGGGGTCATGATGCAACTATTGTTAATAGTGCAAAAAAATTTGTCACTAAAAGGATGCAAAAATGTAAAATTGTAAAGGTTGCAAAAAGGAATTTTTTTGAATTCCAATGGTTAGTTGGAAGGTGGAAGGTGGTTAGTTGGTTGTTTAGGTGGATTTAGGATGGTAGGGGTATATATATGCAATGTTTTTTGATCGAAAGTGGTGTTTTTTGAAATTTTGTTTGAAGAACAAATAAAGATCTACTCTTGATATTCTGTGTTATTCTTAGAAAATTATGTAAATTGCTTATTATAGACCTTTGTACTTGCCTGCACAATGTTAAATTGTACCAAGTTGAATCAATTGAAGTAAGTAGAAGACTGTTGTAGCATTTTTTTGAATCAATTTTGGTTGTTCTACATTGTGTTTGGCATATTTTAGAAGTAATATTCAATGACTAGTCCATAGACCCCTGTTAGGGGGTTTGTAACTCTTTAAAATGCTCAAAGGACCATTCCACCGTCTATGGCCATTTTAATTGAGTGGAATGGGTCAAGTAGGTTATGGATAGGTTCTAGGATGGTTTTCAAGGGAAAGAGAGGTCATTTGCAAGTTTGGGCAAGAAGCCCTACTTGAGAAAAGAGTGTTTTTGAGTGGAAAAGTGAGGTTTTAGAGTATAAAAGTGAGTAAAGTTTGGGGGTAGCAAAATATAAAGGGTTATTAAGCTTGTGAAGACTGAAACAAGAATTTTTGAAATTGTTTTGAGGTTGCATGTGGCCTAGAGATGGGTTTTTCAATAAACCCTTGTCTATTTTGAAGAAAAGGAAGGTTTCTTGATTTGGGGCAATAGGAAGTGAGTTTTGTACCAGAGGTTGTAGAATTTGTGGTTTTGGAGGCAGTTTGAGGACTATCTAATGAGTTTTTGAGTTGGCAGCAAGTTTGGAGGTGAGTTCCTTTGTAAAAGTGGGCTAATTGGAGCCCTTTTCAACGTAAAAGCTCAATTTAAGTGGAGTTGGTCCAAAGTGACCATATGATATTTCATGATATGTTTTGATTGGGCATATTGGGTGCTCAAAAAGGTGCATATTTTGTGGGTTTAGCAAAGAGGTTGCAAGTTAAGACCTAAAAGTAAGGTCTGGACACCTACTAGGCAAGTAGGGTAGCTGTGAATGAATTAATCCTGGAATGGGTTTTGAACATTACAAAAGTGGTTGAAAGATCTCAAAATGTGTTGGTTAGGTCAATGAACTCCCTATCACTGCATCAGGATTGACAGTCCCTATTTGTTGGCATGATGTGGTTGCATCTTGGTTGTTCCCCACGCGCCCCACATGAATAAAATAATGCTTTCCAAAAAGTAGCAGGGTTAGCGAGCTGGTGATGCGTGTCTCTAGTGAGACCTAGGTGAGGGGGCAAACAATGCTATATATAAGCAACTTCACACAACCTCTATAGAGATCTATAAAATTGGCTGCAAGTCAAATAAAAGATCTAACAAGCATAAAGTAAATTGCAGAGTGAATAACTATGTTGTTGTCCAAAACAAACCAGTTGTTGTAGGTAATATAAGCTATGCCTATAGGTGACAATTTACAATTCCAAAATCATGAAATATTCTAAACTTGCAGGAAAAAATAATACTTTCAGAACAAAAATTCCACACATTTAACACTCATGAACATACAATCAATTTTAGGAGTTAGTAGCTTATGGGACAATTAATATTCTATTTCATTAAATTTACAAATACAAACATTTACAATTTTTTTAGATAGTTGTAGTTTCTAGAAGATATATGGGAGTCCTTGTTCTCCTCTTTCTTTTGTCGGTCTGCTATGTATTCCTTTGTATACCTTCCAAACATTCCCTCTACTATCCTCTATTGCTCTTTGCTTCAGCTAATCATTCTTTTTACTCGTTGTTGTTCTATTGTATATATATATATATATTCTTTCTTCTTTGTTGTTTTGTTCTCCTTCTTCCAATCCCAAAATATCAAAGCTTCTTCCTAAAAATCCCACCTAAATTTAGGGCAACACTCAAAATCCCTCATTAATGTGCAACTACCTGCCTTTTTGAGTTCAAAACTCCTGCTCAGATTTTCCCTATGTCATTCTTCATTGCTACTACTTAGTAAATGCGCTTACAAATATATATTTTCTACCTGAAACAAAACAAAATTAAATATTTAAATTTTAAAATTAATGACTTCATATAGGGCTGTGGAAGGGAATGATTTCAAAACTTAGTTTGACACAAGATGCCCCAATATAAAATATGTTCAAAATTTTCTACATTCTACAAGCATAAGTGTTCTTGTGTAGAAAAATATAATAAAAAAAGGTTGTGTCTAACTTAAGTGACTAATGATTGTTTGTTATGAAAATGTGTCTCATTATTAGTGAAAGGTTGTGATCAAGAAGCAAATTATGGTCACTATTGAATCTATCATCATGAGTTATGATGAAGATAAATGATCATGATGATATCATAGTTATGTTGATGAAAAGAGTGTGTTGGTTTGTGTTAGTCAAAAGAGAACTACAAATCAAAATAGTACAACAAAGTTCTAGTAGATATAACAAAGGTGTCATGTATTTTAGAAGATAATGAGTCTTCACTATTAATTGTGTCCTCACGAGGTATTAAAAGTCAATGATCATGATGATGTAATAGTTGATAAAAAAAGTCTATTAATTTGTAGCAATCAAAGAAGAGCTACATATCAAAATAATGCAACAAAATTCTAATAGATATAAGAAAAATGTCATATATTTTAGATGACTAGGAGTCTTGACTATTGACTAGGTAATAGAAAAAAAAGACTACCATGTAATACTTCAAAAAGATGAAGAATAAGGTAAATATATATATATTTTTTAAAGTAACAATTTACCTAATTGTAAATAAATACCTACCAACGGTCACAAGGATCCATCTTTTCAAAATTATATAGAGATATTTAAAAGTGATTCTTAAAATTAATTATTTAAGAGGGAATGGTAGAGTAAATTAATTTCATGTTGGTCAGTGCATACCAATTATGACCACTTTTGCTCACGGCCAACCTTCATAAACAAATCTTAACCAACTACCATAAACAAACTATAATGTGGAAAATGTAAAACCTGTTTGAATTTTGATATAAATATGTGTGTAATGGGCAAACAATCTAATCTTTAGTTTCAAACTTCAACAATGTAAATTTCTGTTTAGTGTCTCTATCTCTCTATTTTTCTCATCAAAAAGACTATACCGAAACATCATGAACAATGTGCACTAAAAAGCCAGTCCATATTTCTGGGAACGATCCAATCACAACATATATAAACTGACATTTAACGAAGAAATCCAATGAATCTGTTCTGAGAAAACATTGAACAACTTTCAGAATACTTTAATTCATGAGCTATTTTAAGCACAAATTCTTGTGTGCAGTTAATTTTATGTTATAGATAGCAGTAAATTTTGTTTGGAGAGTAGATGGCTCCTACTCTATCAATTTGGTCGTGTGTTTCAAGTTCCTCTTGAGTATTTCATAACTAAAATGGTTTATATTTAGACTGTAAAATTTGTATAGGTTAAATAATATTTATATATAATAATAGAAATTATGTCATTTTTCATTTAGTTTTGTATTTATTTTGAGGAAATAATTAGATATTTATAGTAATAAATAGCATAATTTTATGTGAAGTTAGGTAATTTTTTAGTTTTACATTATTCTTATATGTGTATATACTTACACATTCATCTTATATTTGCATTTTATTACACTCTTTAATACACCTATTTGCATATAGTCATTAGTGACCTAATTCTAACCATTTGCATATCTTAAGACATTACTACAATTAAGGGATGACCCTCCAAGTACAAATTTGCTTCCTTTCTTTCCAAAATTCAAATATAAATTTAGGTTGATTGAAGCCCTTTACCTTTCTCATCTAGAGCCAACTAAACTTGTGTTATTTAGTGTTATGTGATATTATTTAAAGCCATTCGATGTATTTATTCTAATACATCCAAAAGACACTTGTCCTATCTCAATCTAGAGCATTGAAGGAGCAGTTGATAGTGCAATATTTCAAGTTGCATTAAGTTGAGTAATGCATCTACATTCTAGGTCTCTTGCCTAATTTCTTCAATCTTTGTAATTTCTAGGGTTGACATAGGAGAACCTATCTCCTTGTGATGTAATGAAAAATCTTTAAGGTATTTTTAAATATCAATAATCCCTATAAGTGCACCCTTGCTAAGTTGCAAAAAACTTAGCCTACTGGTGAAACATGGGATCTTTCTAGGTTTGTGGGTCACCTATGAAGGAAAGAACCTCCAGAGAGGGTTGGTTCCCTTGGAACTATCACCTAAACTAACTATTTTACTACTTCACTTGATGGGAAAATGTAGAAAGAATTGCTTGAAATGAATCTACTATTAAGGTGATGCACCAAAAATGTGTTTTTTTAGACTTTGGACTATTGTTTTGACATACAACTAATCAAATTTTTAATTGCTTATGCACAACATAATTGTTTGACATATATGTGTACAATTGTTTCATTGAAAGGTTTGTGTTTCTTGTAGTTTAGAAGGAAGAAAGTGTGTTTTTATTCACAACTAACACCTGTTTGAACTATGACACAAACAATAACCTACACAAATATATATTTTTTGCTTGAAAATGATGGAAGTAAGACATTCATCTAAGGATTTGCACATAAAAAATAACAAAAAATGCCATCAATTACCTCACACACAACCAAGACAAAAAAATTGAAGCTGAAAATTCTCATTTTATTGATAGAAAATGTGTTTACAACAATACATGACCTGAAAACATGTATCTCTTGCTTGATAATGTGTTAAAAAGTATTTTTTTTCAATCTGAAAACTGAAAAAAATGAGTTAAAATGTCAAAATTACCAGAAAAGAAACTTTTAGACAAGTTTACAATGCTACATCAAAGTGAAAAGAACTGAATACAAATGAAAGTGCTAGCTTCCTTTTGTCTATCCTACATTGGAGGAAAAGTAGGATAGCATCCAATGATAATTAAATGACCCTTTATGATTGTGCTAATTGTTTCCTTGAACTTTGAGCGCTTGAAACTGCCTCCTTCATGTTTGATTGCTTGAAAAACTCCTTGGTGGTATTGGTAGGAAGAAAGTTGACCTTTTCAAATGATTTTTGTCTCATATTGCTGCCATAAAGGCTCCTATATGCTTGTCAACTATTTAAAAATTCCTCTAAATATCCCCTAGATTCTTGGAAGAAGTTGAAACTATTGCCACATGTAGCATTGATAGATTAAAAACTACTCATAATTGACACCAAACTACCCACTTGTCATAACCCTCTCCCGAACGGCCAAAAATGCCCTCATCCACGATGATAGGGAATGTGAGAGAATCTTAAGAGAAAATTATTTTTGTGGCATTGGGAAAAACTTCTCTATATCCTAAAAAATATCCTTTATGAGTCCTAAAAAACCATCTTATTATTAAATCATGCTCTGCTTGTTTGATTGTCCAAGGATTTACAACTCAACATTTTGTATGTCACTACTCTTGGTGTTGCAGGTACTAGCATCTTCCAACTATTACTCCCCTTGACTGTCATTTTCCACTATAAGTTGGTCTTTTAGCCCCTATAATTGTTGACTATCCATACTATCATTTTTCATCAAGATTGTCACCTTTAAAACTATCATAAAGGGCTATAGTATAGTTTGAAACATACCATTGTGCCCTTTCATTGAACCTTGCTCCTTTATAGTCCCATTTTCCCTCTAAATTTTGTATTGATCCAACCTGAATGCTCTCATTTGTGGCACGATTGCTATTCTAATAGTTGCATCTATAGCTAGACAATGATACTCCTCTGAATTTCTCAAACCAACCAAGATATTGTCCCCTTTTATCACAATTTATATGGGTATGTGCATGATCATCATGGAAAAAATATGCCCTTAAGTGGCGAAAAATTCAGAAAAATTAGAGTTAGGCAACTTGACATAAAAATTTGAATAAGTTATCTATATTATTTTAAAAATATGTAAGAATAGAATCTGTAGAAAATTGAATGTATTTTCTAAACTAATAGGTTTATTTAAAAAAAAAACTATTTCGTGAAAATTTGAAATTTCAATGCAGTAGTACTTAAATTTCGAGGAAAAAATAAGAAGTAGGTGTCTGTCTGACCACTCTAACCACAATAAAATGATAATATTTTTTTATAAGATTTTAGATATAAATAGAGGACTCATGTCCCAATATGATGCATATTTTTTTGTAATTTTTTTCCAAGTAAATAATTAATTATGAATTTTTTATTACAACTTAAAAAAATATAAAAACTCGTATGTCTAACCACCTTAACTTGGTCAAAAATTAATGAAATTCAATTTTTCTTTTTTTAATCTTATAGTATGTGAAGCATAGAATGTGACACATGTTTTAGATTCAAAAAATGTGATACTATTTGAAAGCTATAAATGTTTTTCAATCAACCTATCAATCAAGACTTTAGTCATAACTCAAATAGAAAATGAATAATAATTATTTATTAAATTCAAAGTAAAGCATAATTTATATTGGTGGAAAGCTGAGAATCTCCTTTAAAAACCCTTTTCGTTTCATCAATTTTGAGTTAAAAAAGGTCATCAGCCACATACCCATCATATCGCCACTTTTTAGCCCATCATGATCTTGCACATACCCATATTATACTGTCATGAACACTACTCTTTGTATCTTTGTATTAATACCAAAACAACTCTCTCTTTTGTGAAACACTACCCTCTCATCCCTTATGAAATTTATGCCCACTATCAACTTGTAAACTAAGTGAACTATCCTTATCCTTTGATAATCATAATTTCTCTTGGACTGAATCATGGGGCTGACTTTAAGACAATGTAATATCCATGGTTAGAGCTTGAAATAATCTCCATGAATTGTCATTCACCATCAAGGGACAATGATTTCCTTCATCAGATAATCACAAGTCATGTTTTTCACAAAATTTTCATCCCCAACCAAGCAAAGCCTTCATGTCATTGTACAATGTACATGAATATTTTCTTAGCTTGTGACCATCCTTTTACTCATTGATAGGACTACCCATTATATATGGTTTCCCCTTACAATTAGTATGCACCGCGATACCTTGTAACAGGTCACTCACCCCTATGACTGCCTTACATATTGATTATCATAAATTCATTATATCTTTCTTGGTTCCTTGTGACAAAGTCATAGTCATGCAACTTGTGATTGCCTCTTTTGATCTGTTGTCTTTATTTGCTTTGCTCGGGGTCATTTGACATTAAAATATTATCAAACAAGTTTCCCAAAATCTGTGCAATCCTTCTTGCTAGTAACCACCTTCAACAATAGATATTGTCTACCCTGTCACCTTGAGTCACTTGTCTTTTATGCTCTTTTGGAAGGTTCTATGATTCTATTAACTTCATTGGCTTTGATGATTCTTCTTGTGCCAAGATTGACTTACCAATGGACAACTATTCTCTTTAATGTATTGTTGATGCCAAAAATTGACAAGGTAACAACCTTATGGGAAACTCAGTTAACGGGGGGAGCAATTGCGCTAAACTGAGTGATCTTTGAGTTTTTAAAGAAGCTGACTTCTTCTATATTTGGGGTTTTGGAATGGGAAAAGGAACGAGATATAAAAAAATAAAGATCTAACTAAGGCGATGCACCAAGATGTAGATGTAGGCACAATAAATCTATCTTTTGGATGTGATTTAAGGGACCATTCAACAATCTATTAAGTCCCAGAATAACATAAATCAAAGATGAAAACCTGAACAATTTATCCAATAACATAAAATAACTCCCATACACATTCAATGAAAAGAAGAGTCAAAGACATGGTCTAAATCAACAAATTTATATTGAAATCATAAAAGTTCTGCAAATAAACAACTCAGTATAGTAATAGTACAGTATAATGTTTTGTCAAATAGCTTAAGAAAACAAAAAGGCCGAAAAATGACACAGTCTATGAGTCTTATGCAAGAATCTAAAATAGTACAAAAAGGCCTAGTGTTTTTCACAATTTTTCCTATATCTTTTGAACTCATTTTCAGACGGAAGAAGTAGTATATATACAAAACAATCCCATCACCTGGCAAGCCAGTAACATAAAAGATTCCCTTATCAAGAGAAATGATTTCCTTAGACCGTTGTAACAAAAAAGATTTGAGCCATGGAACGTGGTCGCCTTCGAACCAGATGCATCCCCTTCGAATGATGACAGTGGTCCTAGAAAACCTTGTGTAGACATGTGTCACTCACCCATGGAGTTAGTTATGACGTGTGGCAATATGGTGGGGCTTGTTTCTTGTTCCTTCCTTCCCTTCAATGGAAATGCTTCAAAGGAGACACGCTACGATAGGTTGGGGATGATGGTTCATTCCTCCCTCCTTGCAATGGAAACCCATGCAGGGAAGACATGTGGAGAATTCTTCATTGTTAGAGTTGACTATGGGTCTGCCCAAAAGTGTACATGGATTGATGCTACATGGCATGTGGATGGACCCTAGTTGAGAAGCGAAGAGAAGCAGTCTTCAAGTACCCACGATGTTGACATGTGGAAGCATGGTGGGGGCTGAGAGAAGAGCAAAGGAAGAAATCCCTATGAGGAGCGCTTGGTAGACACGTGGTGGTAGTAGATGAAGTTCATCAAAAAAAGGGGCTAAGGATATTCAAATATATAAGGCATCGACCAAACTTAGAAAAATAAGAATAACTCAAAGGGAGCTTGAGGAAATTTATATCCACAACTTTAGGTGACTACCAGGGGTGTTTCACTTGTAGAACAAGGAACCCCAAAATTTCTAGTTCACAAACCAAAGTCCTATTTGTTGGGCGATGGAATCAAAGCTTAGAGAGAGCAGTCTGCAGAGGCAGTCAGTCATCCTCAGATGGAATCGATATGTCATGTAGATTCTCTTACACTCCATGCAGATTGATCACTTCTTTGTATGGTAGCACCGTGGATAAATCAGCCCCAAACTCGAGTTGGAAGAGCAGTTGCGTTATCTGATGAGTGATTCCCTCAATATCCTCTATAGTAGGGGGTTGGATGAAGTGCTAAAAAGTGGATGTGTCTTGTTGCTTCTCTTCGATCTTCACCACAATCTGATTCACAGTGGCCACCGAATCATCGGAAAGAAATGGGGAGGGTAAGCCCATCTGAGTTAGCTGGGAGAACTTCACCCTCATGTTTTTCATAGTTCGGTTTAGTGTGGTAGCGTACTCGCTAGCATGGAGGATGGTTGCATGGCAGTGGATAAACTCCTTTGTTTTTTTGGCAGTTGACTTGCGGTCCTCAATCCCTGCATGGACTAAGTCCTCACTTGACATTGTGTATAACTCATCCAACAATTTTTCCACCTCAGGAACCTTCTCTATGATGAATTGCGGGAACTGCTCAATCATTCCACGAACCTCTTTGCCTAAAATTGTTGCTTCTACCATGAATTGAAGCATCAGCTGAAGAGTCAGATATAAGGCCTTGACCTTTTCCAAGTATGAGACATATAGCCATTAGGCTACTTGAAGGAGGCCTGGTTGGGCAGTAGGGGGTTGGGGAAGATTCTTTAACAAGCTAATTTTAGCATCCCTTGACCCAACATCTTGCGTTAGTTCTACAATCCTCTTGTCCACAGTGGAAATTTGCTCCTGCAGGCTTCTCAAATCAACAAGCCATTTTTCTTTGGCCTGGATTCTAGTTGCATATTCTATATCTAGGTTGAGCCTTACCTCTTGGATTTCCTTCTCAAATTGATCCTTTCGGCTCTCAAGGTCCACGTCCTTTTGCTGCACTTTTTTCTCTAATTGAGCACTTTGATGCTAAAACTCCTCATTCCTTTGTTGCATCTCCTCTTTTTCTTGAGCCAACTGATCCTATAATTCTTGGTTTTTTTGTTGCAGCTTGGTGACCAAGTTCGGATCGTAGGATTGGAACTTCACAAGTTCCTCCTAGAGTTTGGCCTACTCTTCCTCCACTTGTTACAACAAGAGTGCAATTTTTGCATCCTTTGCCTTGTCCTTTGCCAGCAAGACCTCGACTCTTTCTTTGATAGTTTTAAGCTCTTCCTCCTTCTTCAGCTAGCGACCCAACTTGAGGAAGTTGATGGTCACCACATGTTGTGTCTCCTCCATAAGCTCAACCTTATCTTGTGGTCAGGCTATGCTCAAATCAATCCCAATAGCATAGATGTTGTAATCCCCAAGCTACATCTCTCCATATGGTTTAATGATGGTTGAATGCATGGTTGCAAAATATAGCAATTGTTGAGCCTCATTGAAAAGTTTCTACACCTTTGGCTCTACCTACCTTTTAGCCTCCTTGTCCCTTTGTTTCTAGATCCTGAGGGCTCATGCTTATTTTGTTTTATCACCTTCTAACAAAAATGTTGTTGGCGACCTAATGAGCTCACCTGCAAAGGATGCAATGGGAGGAAGAGTAAAAGGGAACGAGAAGGTATTCATTCCTGGTGATTTATTCCTCGAAAGAGAGACCGTTAGTGGGGAGAATGGGGAAATGTGTCAAATCCCAGTCTATGAACCAATGGGAGGACTCATTAGGTGTGGTGGCGGTAGCAGAGTCATGGAAGATTCCATATGCTGGGCAAACTGAGTAGGGGCGGATATAGTAGTAGCAAGAGGGGTATCAAGGGTAGATGTGGAGGAAAAGGGTGAAGTGATAGTGGATGTGGACTGGGCTCCGATGAAAGGTAGAAAGGTCCATGAAGGAGTAAAGGAAAATGGTCTCGCTTGGGAGAACTTGGAGAAACCTCCCATGGCCATTGCAATAGTAGTAGAGAAGGAAGGGTTGACACTTGAAGTGATGGGTGATGTGGAGACAACAGGAGGAACAAAATATTGTGAAGTAAGAAAAGAGGGAGTGAGAGATACCTATGGTGTAGAAGATTATGATCCCTAGCTCATTGCAAGCTCTTGGCTTGTTGCAGGCTCCTGCGAACCTTCTCCAGAAGCTACATCTGTACACTGCCTTTTGGTTGGTGGGGAATCTTCCACCTCTATGGCCTCCGACTATTGTCATTAGGCAACTCTAGGTTTTTTCACAGCCCATGTGCATGTCTGTGAGGATCCCGAGCACGATATATTCACCTGCAGCTTTGGAGTAGTTGTGTTAGGCTACGCCACTGCTTGTTTATTCTTCTACATCGGGGCTGTCTTTACTTTTTTTTCCCTTCTCTTTCCCCTTCCCTATATATTTTTTGGCCTCATCTAGGTCCACTTCCTAACAACTACTTGTGTCAAAATCAATATGCTCGTCATTCCACAGCTTATCAAATTTGTCATCTGTCTCTACATCCTAATAAGAGGTATCAAGGTGTTGGATCTCTTGTTGATAAATCAAGAAATACCTAATCCTTTCCTCTCTCCAGTTAAAATTACTTACCAAATCATTACAAATGGAGGCCCTAATTTGGTGCTTCTCATTATACTTCACCAAAGGGAAGTAGAACTTAAGCCATGGTGGCTTGCTATCCTCTATAGGAATGTGAACTAGGTCAATCAATAGATCATCTGATCCATCAGTGGATTCCACCGCTTTTCCTAGTAAGGTTGGGGGCTATGAATTACCTTGATACTTGTACCTCCCAAGTCATTATCGCGGTTGTACTGCCATCTTTCACAAATCAACACTAACCCCAGATGAGCCAACATTGCTTCAAGTATCTTATGAGTTTGATTCTTGGCCATCACCACTGTCTTG
>VDFB02000015.1:528602959-528744113 GCA_007258455.2 Sequoia sempervirens | reverse complement strand
ATATATATATATATATATATATATATATTGGAAAAAGTGGCAAGCCACTATAATATTTTGTTATATATTAAAATAAAGTTTACAAAAACTAGTTCTGGGGGGCATATCGGTAAGAAAGAACCAACAAGAAAACCTCCAGTTACAACCCTTGAACATGAAAAAGGTATAGTTCAGTTTTACAAAAAGAGTTGAATTTGCAAAATTCAATTCCATCCCAATTTAGATTAAAACACTGCCCAAGATGACCTAGTTGAACCACCTAAGAACCCAACCATTACATGACGACACCAAAAAATAATTAACCCAACCCTTACAAAATAAGAACCTCATTACATAAATTCTTATATAATCATCAACCTAATACCCGAGACCATTTAAATTCCAACTTACAAATTTCTTTCACATTTACATCCCCAATACAAAATTCAGAATTTTCTCAAAATCCCATCCATAATGAACTAAAAAAGATATTAAACATTTCCTCCTTCATTTTGCAAATTCTCATCCATTCCTTTTGCACGTAGATTGTTTGGAAATTTCCTATTACCAGCCCTTCGAGCATAGAATTGAGAACCCTGAGAACCCATCTGAGATGACGCACAAGGCACCACTTTGGTAGAAGAAGACAAGTGATTTGGGGAATTGAATTGAAGTTGTAGGTCTAAATGCAAATTCTAATTAGCAAGGCGCGAAGTATATGCGCAAAGAAAACACAGCATAAAATCTATCCTTAATTTCCAATTCCGGCAAAGAACCAACACTTCGCCTATTTTTCCTTAAATCCCTTAACAAGATGTTTTCATTTTTGTTTTGCAAAGCCAAATTAATGGCTTTGAAGGTTTCTTCAATACCTTGACATCTTTTCAGTGAATCTCTAGGAAAAAGGGCCCCAATAAAACCTTCCCCACTAAAAAAATTATACTATTGGACAGCTCAGAGAACATCATTATCCATTCTATATTGAACCTTAATGAAGCTCCTAGCCAATTCCTCAACTTCATTCAGTGATAGAAGCAAATCTAGAGCATTGGAAAGAGTAGACGGTGAGTGCGAGGACTAGTTACCTCTATGCCCAATATGATGCAAATACATTCCTCCACTCGTAGATAATCTATTTTGAACATAGAGTTCAATATCTCTTGCGTAATGTACTCTTCAATAGGTATTTCCCATAGTTTAATTGGTAATAAGACTGTAATTCCAGGGGCAAAGTGCCATTGTCAAAGAAAATAATTCAGAAGAGAGATAATGCTATTAAATGCCCAATGTTGCAAGAAGAAGCTTATGTTTTCCAATTTTAAAGAATGCTATCATTATAAGTAAAGAATCGAGGCGCTAAATGCATAGAAAATAAAGCACTCATAAATGACCATATGTGCCAAGATAAATCACTTGAGCAATTTGCAATAGAGGCTGAATCATTTAATCAATATCCTATATGCAATGGAAAAGCTGATATAACCAAATCATAATTACCCTGTACTCAAAAACTACTGCCAGCTTGAGAAAGCATATATAAATGGGGAGATGTGACCAAAATGAGATATTCTAATTGATGCTAACATCATCAAATGATAAACATCATCCTTTAAAGATGATATTAGTACTCGTAAAGGATTAGAAACCATTAGTTAACTTTATTCTTTGATCATGCTTCAAATCCTTTAAACATGAAGCAAGTACGAGAGCAATTTCAAACCATTCACAAAAATGAACGAAAAACCTGTTGATGTCATCACCAATTAGAATATATTTGAAAGCATAGTATCCAATCAACACTTCATTATTTGGGGTAATTAGCTTCAATTATGCTTGTCAAGCTTTCCAGCTCCTGAATACAAGAATAATCATTGTTATTAGCATTATCATGACTATAAAGAAACTCCTTTTGATCACAACCTAAATTGGCCAGAAGATCTGCTAAAACATTTCCCTCTCTGTAAGTATGAGAAATCTAAAACTCTTCAAATTCATCTAAAAGATTCCAGACAATCTATAAAACATATTTCAAAGCCCAATTAAAGCATGATCTTTCTTTGCAAGCATTTATTATTATAAGTGAATCACCCTCAATATGTAGTGACTTAAGTTGCATTTTTTTTGCCAAAAGCAATCCATGAAGAAGAGATGTTGATTCTCCCATATTATTTGTCCTAGAAGGTAAGGAAATAGAACTAGCTCATTTGAGATAGCCTTTACTATCCCTAGTACAAAAACCAGCTCCCAAAACCCCCAGGTTACCTCTAGATGCACCGTCAAATTTCAATTTTAGAAAATTTTGGGATGGGGGTGACCATTTAATTGATTTCCTATCAATTTTTTTCCCCTTGAAGCTGCTTTATACTTCCCTTAAAAGGTAGGGCAATAAGTTTCCAATTTTGCAATATGAAATTGTCCCAATTTGAAAACATTGATCCAACATTCTTATGATTTTGGACCCAAGAATTAACTATCTCAGAGATAGATTTTTTAATCAAAATATAAACAAAAAGCACAGAAGAAACCACTTTCCTGAAAATTCTTTTGTTTCTCTCCCACCAAATAGCCCAAACTACCAATTTTGGAATAACTTGCCAAATGCATGCAAAAAAGGAAGTTTTATATAGAACTGGCCAAGTAGAAAATAGATCCCAAATTGAATTAGGGAGAGGCATTGAGACATTCATTTTCCCCAAGACAAAAAACCAACAAGACTGAGCAAAAGAGCACTGCAGAAATAATTGGTCACGAGTTTCAAATTCTTGCTCACACAACACACATTTGAATGGTTCTGCAATACCTAATTTAGTCAATCGGTCACTTGTTAAAGCCCTATTTCTCATTACTAGCTAGGAAAAGCTACCTACTTTTGGAAGGACCAAACTATTCCAATTGAAAGAAAAATCCCTTTGAGGCTGAACAGATTCCCTTCTATTGAGAATTGCTCGGTAACCCTATTTTACTGAATACAAACCATCTTTGGAAGGAATCCAAATGATATGATCCAGTTTATTTTTTATAAAAATTGCTCTCTATTGAAGGATGTTAGACAATAAAACTTTCTACTCTTGAGATATTTGCAAAGAAGAAAAATCTTTCCATTTTAATCTCCTTGAAAAAGAATCAGTGGAGTTTACATAGTCAATTAATTTTGAACCCCATAACTATGAGAAAACTAGGATGGCCAATTGCAAGTCCTTATTGTTGCAATTAATTTTGAACCCCATAACTATGAGAAAACTAGGATGGCCAATTGCAAGTCCTTATTGTTGCTCAATGGTGGGTGTCCATTCCAAGATTCAAACAAAAAATTAATTTCTTCTCCTTTATTAACTTCCCAAGAAATGTATGATGTTAAAATATTTCTACATGAAAGCATAAAATTCCACATGGTCGATCCTTCCAGAGGATTAGACACTGTGAAGATTCTTTTAGGATCTTGACTATCTAAGTATTTTTCTCTCATTAAGGAACACCAGCTAGAATTTGGTTTAGTATACATTTTCCGTATTAATTTCCCTCCAAAGTCTTGGTTTTGATTCTGCAAATCATGCAACCCTACCCAGGCTCCCTTATGTTATTCGAAGCCATGCTATCTAAGGAGATAAGAGGGATCTTTTTTGAATCATTTGAATTCCCTTTCCAAAGAAAGTCCCTTATGATCTTTTGAATCTAAACAACCACTGAAGTTGGAGCCCTTAAGACATAGATGAAATAATTTGGAATTGCTGAAAGGACTAATTTTATGAGAAGGATTATGCCTTAAAGAGATAGCCATCTGGCTTTCCAAGCACTAATCCTCTGTTTAATTCTATCAATGATTGCAACCCAATACGAAGGTTTATTTGACCCCATGAAAAAAGGAATACCTAAATATTTATAGGGTAATTCATCCTCTTGAAAGCCCAAAGTTTTAGCAATCTTCCTTTTTAGTGCCAGTGTGGAATTAAAAATGTAAATTTTAGATTTTTCAACATTTATGTTTTGTCCTGATACCAAAGAGTACTTTTTGAGCACTTCCTTTATTTGCTTTGATTCTACTATAGAAGCCTTCCCATAAAGAAGAGTATCATCTGCAAATAAGTTATGAGTAGGCGAGAGGTTGGTTTGAGGGATGTTAATGCCTTGCCTAAGACCTTTAGAATTCCTATCCTTTATTGATCTGCTTAATGCTTTTGCTATGATGATGAAGAGAAAAGGAGATAGTGGGTCCCCTTGTCTCAACCCTTGGGTTGCTTGAAAGAAGTCACATGGGGAGCCTATAATTATAATTGAGAAATGTGCACCTGAGAGACATGAGAGTATCCACTTGCACTATTTTTTTGAAAAACCAAATTTATCAAGAACTTTAATTAGAAATACCCAATCTACTTTATCATAAGATTTCATCATATCAAGCTTAATGATAAAGGAAGGAAAATGTTTTCCCTTAATTGAGTGAAGAAACTCATGTGCCACCAATGCCCCTTCTATGGTCTCTCTACCCAGAACAAAGCCTCTTTATTCTAGAGATATGATTTTTGAAATAAAGGGTCGCAGTCTTAAATATATTGCTTTTGTGAAGATCTTATACAAAGTGTTGCAAAGTGATATAGGTCTAAAATCTGCAAAGGTTTTTGGTTCTTTTACTTTTGGAAGGACTACTATGTTCGTAGTATTGATCCTAACTTGCGAGATTCTTCAATGGCCAAAAGAAGATCATGACTAACAAAATCCCAACATTTCTAGAAAAATAAGGTAGTAAACCCTTCCGGTCCTAGTGCCTTATCTAAGGATATTGAGAATACAACACCCTTTAGTTCTGCTAATGTGAATGGTTTGAGAAGAGCTTCATTATCATTCAAAGAAATAATAGTGGGAATGACCAATAATAGCTCTTTCTCATCTTTAATATGAGAGGTGGCGGGGGGTTCGAGCGGATGTCGATCACCAATCTATTTTTTATATTATTTTGAAGTGGTTCGATCAAACTAAGGTTGAATCGAACATATATTCGATCAAACATATTTTTGAGGATTGAGCGAACACTAGTTTGCTCGAACAACGAAAACTTTAGTGGTGAATCTTCGCCAATTGGAAAATTCTAGGAATCGATCAACTCGAAATTGAAAAATTTCTCGCACCCACAGGTATCCAAATTGCTTGAAATTTATGAAACATAGGTCCAATGCATGCCAATTTTCCAATAATTTTTTTTATGAGGCATATTTAAGCAACAAATTTTCCATTATCAAACTACGCGTTTCAAATCAACTGACTAATATTTTCAGCTGAATCCTAGAAGCATTTAATAAAAAACACCTACATATTCGCCAATACTATTAAAATGACATTGTATCAGGACCCATTTCGTCAATTAAAATTTACAAATAGTTTCTTGTGAAGACCCATTTCGCCAATTAAAATTTATAAATAGTTGCTTATGAGGACCTATTTCGCCAATAACATTAAAAAATAATTAAATTTGAGGACACATTTCGCCTTGACAATTACAATGTATTCACCAAATTTTTAATATACCATTTAAAAATCCTGTCAAATTCACCAAATATGGAATCATGGATTGATATAAATACAATCGAAAGTGTCATTTATTATTACACATTTTGTTCGGTTCTGAGGTTCTACTTCTCAATTTGGAAGTTAGCGAAAGCCAAAAATGTAGACTTAAAGGTGAGTGATCACTGATCATTTCTTCATAGTGTTATAAGTTATAATAATAAGTTTTCTTTATCTCTTTTCATTCTTGCTTTAGTCTTAAAGATGATATTGAGTAGGGAATGGGATCTATATTATTATTCTCTTTCCTTCTTAAACAAGAAGAATATTTTTTCCTTTTTTTTATTTGAAGTGAGAGATGAATATGTCAAGGGAATAAGAGATTAATATGTCGAGTGACTCGAGTAGCAATGGTAAGGCTCCTGCCACTCCTCAGGGTGGTGAAAATACCCCTGTCACTCATCAGGGTGGTGAAAATACTCTTGTCGCTCCTAAGGGTGGTGAAAATACTCCTGTTACTCCTCAAATTCAGGGTGGTGAAAATACTCTTGCCGCTCCTCAGGGTGTTGAAAATACTCTTGCTACTCCTTAGTGTGGTGAAGAAGAGACCGGGAGCCCATCAAAATGCCCAAAACTTAGATGTACCATACAGTCTTACTTTGGAATTGCCAAAGCTTCTGATCCATCAGGTCAAGATGGAGCTACATCATCAACTCTTCTACCAAATATTGGTAGCATTCACAATACCTTAGCACCAATGAAAGGTCAAGTTGAGATTGTCATTGATTTAAATCAAAATGTATCAAATTCAAATGGGGATGGCAATACCGTAGAAGATGCTCCAAGGGATGCCCTAGTTAGCTAGAATGAGATAATTGACTTGGATGAGGATCTAGATGATGTTGGTAGGAAGAAAAGGAAAAACAAACCAAAAAGGGGGCATGAGTGGGAAATGCCAAGGAATTTTCAACTTGGTTGGTTGTCAAAGTACCCATTCATTGTACCAGTGGGGGAAACAAATGATATTGAAAAAGTAACACATGCCAAATGTACGATTTATACTTGGAAATTGGGAAAATCCAAGATGTTGCAGCTAAAGATTGACACTATAGAAAAGAATATCGGTAAAGTTTATGAAAAACAAATCATAGACGAAAAGGAACAATCAGTATTATGATGGAAATCAAAGGAAGAATGTCTTCATGTTAGGTATGCCACGGATTATGAAGAGAATCACCAAAACATGTCGAAGCTTATTGCATGTAAAGGTACACTTGAGGCTCAATTTGGAAAAGCAATGGAAGGAGAAAATATGTCAAAAACTGTTCAGATGAGTTGTTTTTCAGATTTTGTCTAGATGGTGTCCAATGACAAACTACCCAAAATATTTTGGTTTATTATCTTTTCTGAATGTTCCTCACTATCCCTACACACATTGGTCAGTAAATGTTGGATGGGAATGGGAAAAGTGTCTTGCTATAGTGGAAAAGGAAGATTTAAAGGAGAAAGTAAAAAAGTCAAACTTCATTGAATTATCTTTAGATGAAGTTACTGCAGTAGACAATACTTCTTGGGTTTTTATGCATTTGTATATTATACAACAAAATGTTCGCCAATCTCATCTTCTCTATGTTCATAAAATAAAGGATAGTTCAACATCGCATAATATATTTGAACTAGTCAAGAAATCTTTGAATGAAATTGTAGGTCTAGATGAGTTGACAATTACAAAAAAGTTGGTGTGTGTAGGAGTTGATGGAGCTACAGTGATGCAAGGTCAAAGGCCCAGTGTTTGCACAAAGTTACAAACTACTTGTGCACCATACATGCTTGGAATTCACTGCATGGCCCACATAATGAATTTAGCATTCAAAATTGTAAGCAAGTTTCCTATATAGTATCAAAAGTCAAAAATCTAGTCCACGAGATCCACACATACTTCTGCCGAAGTCCCAAAAGTTTCACAAAATTTTAAAATTTTGTTGAGGGAATAACACTAGAAAACAAGCTTCTCAAGGATGTCGATACCGGATGGATCTCCCTGCATGGACCATCGCAATGAGTTCTTTTATAATATCAATCCTTAATTGGAGTGATGTACGAAAATTGCAGCACAATAGACAAAGCTCCTGACCTCTTACATAGGCTAAGCGATATAGAGGCACTCTTGATTTTAGCTAGTCTTCTCCCCATACTGGATGAAATGAACATTCTTATGAAGAAAGCCCAAGATAGAGCTATGTATATTAATGAATATGCCAGTTTTCATAAAAATACATGCTTGGCCCTCGACCATCTATATCTAGATCTAACACAAGATGGCATAAATTATAATCTGTGGAAAAAAATTATTGATTTGAATAATCCTGATAATTATTTACAGTGTAATGGTTTAGCGGACAGTTATGAATCTGTGTATGTGGATATGAGATACAAATGTACCAATGTAAGACTACCAAGCACTCTAGCAGAGAAGTACCTCTTAACGATGAAGATTTTAAGGGCATTGTTAAATTTGTTGATGATGATTTGAAGGAAATAGCAAAATGTCTTTCCTCAGAGATTCGTGAAAGATTCCATCGACATGAAATACTTGAAGCCATGAGTATTGTGTATCCTCAATTTTGCGAAAACTGAGATAACCTAAAAAAATTTCATGCTCAAGTAAAAATCTTGATTGAACAATTTTTGAAAACTGTACATAACAATCAATGAGCAGAAAATAGAAGGAATTTTAAATGAAGATAAGCTAAGAAAACAATTTAGGGATTTTGGAATAGCTATGAGGGAGCAGTATAAATTCATGGGCAAGGACAAGGCCTTTGAAACGGGATCAATAAAAATCCTTTGGACAAAGTTTCCCCATGTTCGTATACTTAATATTAACCATTTCCATTTGTTGACAAACTTCCAGAAATATCATTACATCTTTAGGATACCGAGGTAATTTCAATGGGGATTTCTCAAAACCCCCTATTCTCAAATAGGAAAACTTATCAAATTGGATATAAAAAATCCCATATTTTGATACAAGAGAAATGGATTCAGGGGAAAGGCACATTTCTGGATTTCCATCTAGCTTCCTCATGACCTCCATTAAAAATGCATCATTAACACGACAAAAATCACCCATTCCAAATTTTTTAGTGAACTGAGGAAAGCATTTATACACAAGAATATCAAAAGTTTGGGTTCCTTGCAGCTCCAACCTTGGCCAAAATGACCTTTTACTACCTACAATGTAGGTTAGGAAAGAACACATAAAGAAAGTAGCAGTCTTATGGAAATTAATTAATTTCTCATTCAAATGGAAGTAAATAACTTTAGCCTAGTCAATGAAAATGTTCTCATCACAAACTATCAACATAAACCAGTACATCCAATCCTCAAATAACTCAACTTGTGCATTCCCAACAACGCGGTGCAATAAAGCAATAGCATTTGCAATTTCTCCCTTAAAATGCACTCTTTTGAGTTGATTTGGCAATTGCGACTTACCTCTCCTTTCAGTCTTCAGCCAAGTTTTGGCGATGGAGTTCTTACACCAGTCTTTATTCACTTCAAAAAATTCACCTACCACTGTGAAAAATATGTCTTCTATAGGATCCCTTTCTGGAATCCCCAATGCTTGAGAAACAACTTTAGGAGAAATTTCTACAATAGTCCCGTTTGAGACTTTAATTTCCCATGTCTGTGGAATGTACCTTTTCGCACATGCACTTATCAGGTCGACACTCAACACAGCTTGTGAAAACCCTCCAACATGAGCTAGCCCACTTTCCAAGAGTTTTATATCCAGCTCAAACTTGTTGTCCCTCTCCAAGTGTGCCCAAAATTCTTCTAACTTAAAAGGTCTGAGCTTTGTATCCCTTATGCCGATCGTATGTTCACTTTGCATGAGCACAAAATGCAAATTTGTGAAAGAATGTTTTCACCTCAAAAGTACTGGGCACTGGCCTTGGCAAAGAATGGCAAAGAATGAGGATGCAAGATAAATGTCTTAGTAAAAAGAATGTTTTCACTTGAGAAGTACTAGCCTTGCCAAAGAACGAGAATGCAGGCTAAATGCCTAAGTAAAACTTCGTAATGTACTTATGTCATTATTTTTGATAGGATGTGCATTGAATGCAACATTCAGTTTCATTCCTCGAAAAGATAACCTTTAAACATGCATGCTTTTGGAAATTCTTGAAAAGACAACTCTAGTTTAGTTCGTACATAGCATTCAATGACATGTTAGATAACGATGCCTTTGAAAGGCAAGATAAGTCCATAATGTCGTGTGGTCATTGAAACTTGGAACCTTAGAATTGAAGTTTGAAGTTTCAAAGTTTTCAAAACCTCCAACCCACCGACTACCAAAATGACCAAGAAAGACTTGCAACTCAACAAAGTGAACCAACTCGAGGAATCGAGAAGTTATGAAAATTTAGAACTTTGTGACAAGGTTATAAATTATAAAACTCTGATGAATAGCGACCGATAAGGTTATAAATTATTAAAATTTGAGGACTAGCAACTAAGGTTAGGAAAAGCACCAAAAAATCTATGCATGAACTTAAGTTACTCAACAAAGTGAACCAAGTCAGGGAATCTGGTAGTTATGAAAATTTAGAACTCCATGACATGGTTATAAAACTTGGAGGACTAGCGACTAAGCTTTTTTTTCTCCCTTATTTTGATTCTATCATCTCTCCAACAACCAACTGTAACATTTTACATGAAATATTAATAAAATCTAATCAATGATCTTTCATTAATATTCTTTGTCACTATGCATTGATGTATGTTTTAATTCTAGATATAGTTTAATGAACCAGTTAAAGTACCTTGATTAAAGCACAGATTCATATAAATGTTTAGTGGATCTGATAAGTAGTCATGGAGATTGAGTATCGATGTGTGAATTGTAATGCAATTTCACTAAGATTATGGATGCCTAGAATTAAAATCACCTTATAGTTCATATTTTAATTGTGTTAAAAGTAAAACTTAAACATGTACACAGTGATTCATCACTCAACTCAATGCTTAATAACATATTAGCAATAGTATTAGTAGCATATACAATAATGCACATCAAAAATCATTTAAAGTGTATCTAGTAGTTGAAACCACTACCAGACTTTTTCTTCAAATGAAAAATAAATAATACAAATAATTTATTATTTAACATCAAAACATTACTGGATTCTGAGTTGGAACAAAGACAACTCTGTACAAAGCTAAGTTGGAACTTGGAAACCCATATTAAATCAAAAATCAAATCACTGCAACACCTTTTCTAGCAACTTCCACTATTCTGCTGGTGGAATTGTCATTTGTTCTAACTAATGTTGTTTGACTTGAAGATTTGTTAACAATTCATGATTCAAATTGGAACCTATCTTGCATTCTTTAGTCAATTTTGCATTCAAGGTTAGCAATGGTTTGATGGAATCCAAGTAGTTCGCCACATTTGGGTTCTAAGGAAACTAGCCCAAATCAATCTTCATTTCATCCTTTGTCTTCTTTCTAAAATCATTCTTTCCAATGAATCGCTCATTTGTGTCAAAACCCTTTGGAAAACCAAGCTCTATGAAGTTGCTTACCTTTTCATCCCCCTTGTTCATCTTGTCTAAAACCGAATGCAAATATTCCTTTGTTTCATGCATTCTCAAACACTTTTCAATGATAGATGACAACATCATTGATGTAGCAAGCCGATTAGTAATCCCTTTTGATTTCAAAACATTGTCACTGGCTTTGTAGACTATTTGTTGAATTTCTTTTGCAAATTTCTCTAATGCCAGCACATTTTTGTTGTCCACTGGATATTTGATGAGCTTCTTATTGTGTTGTTTGATAGCATCAATCAATTGAAACATCTCACACAAATGATCAATCCTCTGCATTATTTCATCCCAGATATTTTGTTTCATATGGCTCATTGTCTCTCTACAAAATGTAGATAACTTATTTTGACAAGTCTCAATTTCATTTTTTTCTTCCATTAGCTCTACCTCCAATCTTTCATTTCTTTTTCTCTCCTCCAATTTTTGTTCCCACTATGCATTTCCATTCACAATGCATAGTCTTAGTTTTTTTGAAGTGGATTTTTCCTCATCATATTTATTGTTGCTCTCATCTAGCCTTTGCTTTAGTTTATTCAATGCAGTCTCATTCTACTTATCCTCTTTTCTTTTTGATACAGAGGAAAAAAAAATATTATTTTTTCTAATTCATTGGTCTTGTTATCAACTGCTTTCCTCTTTGCTTGAATCTCATTTGCTAGGTTTTCCTATAACTTTTCAATTTGAGTTTGTAACCTTTTTTTCTCTCTATCTTGCTTTAGCAATTATATGTACACCAATTCATTGTTCTTCTTTGATACATTAATTTTGTCAGTATTTCTAAGTCCAGAAAAATATAATTGAATATTGTTCACCTGGTATTCAGATTGAGCCATCTGATTTGCTGGTTTGTCTTGAATTGTGGGAACAAGAAATGTGTACACTCCATGATTTCTTTATTTGTGTCAAATGTGGGCAATACCATGGTTGTTGCAGGCTCTGAAGTTACAACAGATGCACTCTCCATTAGTTGCTTCTTTTCTTTTTTATTCATGTCTGATTTCTTTTTAAACTCTTGAATGTAATCAAAACCTAGGGAGGCAGGAACAATGGAATGCTTGAATGGTGAAGGAATAGTAGTAGTACTTGTAGTTTCTAATGATGTCATAGCCAGACTAATTTCCACTAGGGGGTGCCTGGAAATAACTCCTTTGTGGTGGATCCACTAGTAGTGTGACTTGGACCTATCAAAATCCTTTGCCTCTATTGTATGCCTTGATCACCCGGTGTTTCTATGGTATATCGTATTGTTGTCCTCTTGTGTGTAGTTTGTTGTTGTAGCACATGTTGACCACTACTAGTACTACTACCCATACCATCACCACCAGAGGCAGTGCCAGTTGCACTAAGCTCTCCACCATGGGCATGTCCTAGTTGTGATTGTGTCTGACCATGAGGATGAGGATTTGAAGCTCTAACAAATTGACTTGTATGCCCTAGGTCTACCTTTTCACCTCCAATCCCAAGGCCAGAAAAATCACTTGATTTTCTATGCTCTACATCTATTACCATCCAAGGGCCTTGTCTTTGGGATCCCAAAGGACCACCTTCATAACCCATTTTTTTAGCTATGGCTGCTCTAGTAGTATATGCTTCTTTTGTGGCCTCACTTAAACCAAGTTTGAAATTGACATGGCTTACTTCTTCCCTATCATCATTAGATTCATGATCACTTTCTTTATCTTCTTGTTCATCTAGATGCTCTATATTCCTCAATTTTCTAAATTCACTATCTTCTTCGTTATCTCCATACTTTGCAAGAGCTCTTGATTCACCTAGATCCTTCCTCATAGAACAAAAGATAGTAATTTTTTATCGTGACCAATTTTTTTTTGTAACTTCCTTCTCTAGAGAACCTGGAATTTTTACTCTACTACATGGTTTAGTACTTTTTTGATAAAAATTGTTGCACCTCCTGATTGTCTTTCGATGCATTGCCATAATTTCTACAAACAATTGTTCAAAAGAAATACCATTCTCAACAACACTTTTCTCCATTGCAATTTTGACCTCATCCCAAGAATCCTTGTTTCTCAAGTTTTCAAGCAAGGGTTTACTTTCATGTTGAATTCTAGTTGCAACATTCTTATTGAGCACAATCATTGATTTAATGGTGTCACATGGATGATACTGTCAGTGATAGATAGCATCAAAATCAAAAAATTCAAAAGATTATGTGTCACACTAAATGCTTTTCTCTCGAATGTGATCCCTCCACATGAAAAAGGTAAAGAAGGAAATAAGGTCTTCTTTTGTTGATTGGTAAAGAGTAGTTCATCAGTACTCTGCATCCGCATTACATATTCCAAAGCATAAACCCTTTCTATCACATGTATTGGAAGTTTGTATGGTTGTACTCCCGATGCATAAAATATTAGCACAATATATTCTTCCATTAAGTACCAATCAACCAATTGTATTCCTTTTCTTAGTTGAATACAATTTCTACATGACATAGGCAATCTATGCATTGGAGTATTTGTAATTGCTTAATGCAATGGAGCCAAAAAGTAGTCTACAAAATGATTGTAGTTCCTTTGAGAATCATGCATCATTATAACAGCGGTCCATTCATATACTGGAGCCATTTTCTTTTCCTTAGGATAACTATAGGGCTGAATCTGAAGCTTGTTGGTCTGAAACATTCCTATGAATTTGAATAGAAAATGATAGCACAAGTAAGTTGTGAACCTAAATGTCTTGGTGGAACCTCCTTTAATTATTAAAAATTGTTTATGCATGGATTCTACAATGTGCTAAATAAAATTATATTTGACATGTGGAACACCATAGTGAATATTATACAACATTTCAAGGAGGCATGCACCCACTTCCAAATCGCTATCCAGTCTGAGGAAAAATGCTAGCATGGAAATAGTATCTTGAACCCATGGTTTAAAAATTTCCAAATCATAAGGAGGCTTATGATCACCTTTCATTTTTTTTCTATCCAGGTGAACTATTCTATTTAAGAAATATTTTTTCTCCATTTCATCCACTGCTTCATAATCACTAGCAAGCTTTTCTAGGTCAATGTGGACATTTCCAAATTCTTCGGTTGTAAACCCCAACACTTTTCCAAGTTCTTCTGCATTAATGGATAACAATTCTTCTTTGCTATCTTTATTAACAATTTCTCTTTTATTATCATCATAATTTTGGGCACAGACCATGATAAATTCAGGGCAAGGGAAAACTTCATGTAACATCATGTGCCCTAATCTAGTTACCCATTGTACACTGATACTATTAACTTGCATTTTCTTTGAGGCCTTATTCTCAGATAAAAATATAAGTTTTGAGGTAGGCCTACCATAGGTTTTAAGATCATAAATATCATGGAATTCATCAGTGAAACCTGGGGTTTTAAGCAATTTTGCATAATGTATTTTTTTATCTGACATTGCTCTAGTGGTACTACTGGTAGACATGCTTCTACAATGTGAAACTATGAATTCCCTATTAGCCCTCCTTAATTTTTCTTAATTATTAAGTCTCTTATCCCTAAACCCAAACTTCAAAGTTTGACAAAATAATATTTTAAGAAACGTCAAACGATGAAACGTAGCCACAATAATTCTTTCACTTACCCAAATTTTGATTCTTGGAAAGATTAATGCTGACCATCATGGAAACTGGGTTATTGGAATGGCTTTGTTGGAAGTGGAACTATGCAACCTAGAATAGGGTGGTGTGCTACAATGAGAAAACTAAAGACTAAAATGAAAATCTCTCTGTGTGCTGACCCTCTCACTTAAAAATAAAAATTATAAAATCACTTAGTAGTATAAACTGAAAGTGCTTTTTTTAGTCTTGTATTGACAACAAATTCTAAAGAATCTAAACTATTGATCTTTGTAAATCTAAGGATTATAGGGTGATTATGGGCATTTAGGTTTTCAACTCTAGCTCTCTATGCATTTCATTTCGGAATGCAACTACAACCATACATCAAATGTTAATCGAACGGTTGAGTAATTTATGATATAAATAGTACAAAAATGTGTTTTAAAGTTTTCTCAACCTTTAATGTGCTATAATTCACATCAATGACTTTATAAAATGAATCACAATGTCACATTAATAGCATAGTAACACTTAACATTGCATTTGCAGATTTTTTCGCCAACGAAGGAGTTAAGAGTAAAGAGGTGTGTACTTGGCTAAATACAAATGATCTAAACTCTAATGTTTGCGCCCTAATAAATTATGATAAATCACATGGAAAAGCTACGTGTTATCCCTTTAATGAAGACAGATAAGACCTTTCACATCACAATCATTAGATTGTATGGGACCGATCCTAGCAACTTAATTTACAAGAAAGGCCTGCACGCTTTGTGGGTGCTAAGTTGTGGTGGGGCCAATTTTAGTAAAGCTTTCATTTAGGTCTACCCCACTATGTCGGCTGAGATGGGAGGAGACAAAAAGCGTATTGAGCCAGAAAGCTATGAAACTCATATGAAAAATGCCAAGGCCTAGGAAAACGTTAAAAGTGGTAGGAAAAAGTTAAAAGTGGTGGGCTACTTCCTTTTCTGGAGAAGCTCCATGGCTCCAGCCAGGAGGCTACAGACCTCTTTGTTAAAAATTGGAATAAAGACAATTTGACCCTGTTTGGCAGGAATGTTGAGCTCAGTGAAAATTTAATCGCTGAAGTTACGGGTTTATCTACTGAAGGGAAGAAGTTTTTTAGGGATAGGGATTTTTCTGATGAATTCATGATTAGATTTCCTAAAAAAGACAAAGAAAGGTTAATTCTGGTCAAAATTGCTAGTAGTTACTTTGATGCGGATTCTATAAAGGCCATCTGGAGGAAGGTGTTGCGGGTCATCATGGAGTACATTACGGTGGATGGGCGTTTTACCAGAGTTTATGGCTACCACTTCTCTCTTCTCAACCACTCCCGCCACAAGGTTAGGATCTCTCTTCCCTGAAGAAAAGCTTGGAGGATAATAAGAAAAACCCCAATAGATTTCCTATTTTGCATACGAGGCTTATAAGATTGATTGTCGAGCATTTCCAAAACATGCCTGCCCCCACTACCCTAGATACCACTCCTGACTCTGAGAGTGATGACATGAAGCCTAGTGGGTTGGAGTACATTCCTAACCCTAGTTCGGCTAGAAAATTCCTTAGCTCGCATGCTATCCCTTTTGGGAAAATAAACCCTACTCTCCTCTCTGGTAAAGCCCGTGCTGAGCTTGAGCTTGATAGTCCCCCTCTTCACAAGAAACCCCAGGTTAAAAGTCTTGTTTCCTATTCTGAAGAATCCTCTGACTCAGAGGAGTCTGATGCCAACAAAACGGTGGTTAATGCTGAACCTATGTCGGATAAACATGTTGAAGATGACTCCCCTGTTAACCTTAATTCTGAGAAAATTGTTCCTAATATCAGTGATGAGCCCTCTCTAGATTTTTTGAACCTTGCTAAAGCCAACTCTGAGTCCCACTCCAAACTCCTGGACTGGACTTTCACTGAAATCAATGAGCTAAAAATAAAAAACTGGGCCCTATAAAGCAAAATTAAAGTTCTGGTTGCTAAAGTTGCTGAGATTGAAAAGAAAGTTGGGGATAGAGGGGTCCATGGTCATAGTAACAGAGACACTGATTCCAAAATTTATTATATTATGAACACTATCAAGACCGTAGCTAAGCAAAATAACATAATGGCCAAACACAATGCCATTATCATTAATTCTATGGGAGAGAAGCTCAACAAAACCCAGCAGGGTTCTCTGGTGGTGGATCTGGAGGAAACAGAGGACAAAAGCCAGGACATGGATGTGGGTATTTCCAAAAGAACCAGAGCCAACTTGAAGCGCAAGGTCCCCCCTACTTCTAGTATGATTCAAACTTTTAAAAAGGGCATCATTGATATGCAGAAGTTGGAGGAGGAGACTGAGTCTATCCTTAAGACTCTATAGTAATGTTTGGGGTTTCTGCTTTTCCTCTGTTTCGGTCTTTTTGGTTTTGTGTGATTGGTTGTTGCTAATCTTTTCTTAGGTAGCTGGTTTTTGTGGTTGGACTTTTTTGTCCTCTCTTCTGTTTTGTAAAATTTGTGGTTTCAGGTCCCTGTAAAACCCGTTTTACCCTTTTATCAAAAACACTTAACATTGCAACATACTTAATAAAAGGAATTACAATGTCACATTAATAGCACAAAAATTTATAGCATAGTAGCACTTAAGTTCTTAACATTGCAAAGGAGTCAAGTACTTAATAAATGACATTACAATGTCACATTAATAGCACAACCATTTATTTTATTACAACTGAATGACAATGTCACATTATTACATAGTACAAATACAAATGTAAGCGCAAGCGCCAAGCTTCTACCATGGTCTCTAAAAATAAATGCATGCCCCATGGAGGAGGCCACCACCAATCATGGTGTCTAAAAAATATGCATGGGGAAAGGGGGGTTAATCAAATGGGGGAAATTAGAGTTATTAAAGATACAAAAAGTACTTATCCCCTTTGAAAATTAGAGTCATGCAAAAGATGGGGGGTTGTAAAACTACTCCCATCTTCTACTTGTTGCTTCCATGCACTTGGAGAGCACTTATCTCCATCAGAGCTCCCCATCCTAACTCAAAACTTGTTTGAGAAGTTAGGTCAACCAAATCAACTTCTTTCTAATTCCACCCATTCTGAACTTGAAGGAAATTGGTCTTTTACTTTGTAACTATATAACTGTAGGAAGGAGAATTTAGACTTAGAGTATCCCCAATAATACCATATCATCTTCTTCCTACGGGCTGGGACCTGAATCCTTATTAACCCTACAAAATGAAAACCCTTATGGAAATTCAAGCATTGCACTCAAGAGTCAATAGTATAGGTTTTACCCTTCAACAAATTATTTTAGTTGTGCTCACTATCCTTATTTATGGGCCAACAGTGCCACCAATAGTGCCACTACCAGCCTAGTCCCTGTGTACACCTCACACGTGTCACGTGTGAGGTTGGGTATAGTGATAATTGTGATTCACGCAAACCAAAAAACCAACTTAATCAATTTGAGTGCTTAACTTAAGCCTTACATTTAATTAAATGTTTATTGTTTAATTTGATTAGTGTTTGGACTCTGATAGCCTCACTACATGCAAAATGTACCTCAAGTTGACAAGTTATCAATTGTCAAAATTTCCAACATTCTTTTTTCATTTGTATTGCTTTATGTTTTACTTTTAAATCTGCACGCAATTATTTCATAAATAGATAGTACTTAATTTCTTAAAAGGAAAAAAAAATTGATATGAATAGATTCATCAATTGCTTTTCTATGCTTTTTAATAGATTCATCAATTATTTCATAAATAGATAATACTTAATTTCTTAAAAGGAAAAAAATTTGATATGAATAGATTCATGAATTGCACAAATTTCATCAATTTCTTTTTAATAGCACAACCATTTATTTTATTATAACTGAATGACAATTTCACATTATTACATAGTACAAATACAAATGTAAGTGCAAGTGCTAAGCTTCTGCTGGACCACTGGTGAAAACATAAATGTAATACATGTTTCTCTCAAAATAAATGGGACTTGCCAGGTCAACCATGAGCTTTGAAAAGAAATGCATGGGACTTCATGAATCAACCAATGTGTTTGAAAATAAATGCATGGGGAAATGGGAGCTGTGAAGATACAAAATGTACTTCCCCCCTTTGAAAATCAAAGTCATGTAGAAGATGAGGGGTTGTAAAACTGCTCCTATCTTTGGCTCACAACTTCCATGCACTAGGAATAGTAGTTATGCCCATCAAAGCACCTCTCATGGTTCAAAACCTATCTGAGAAGTTAGGTGAACCAAATCGACTTCTTTCCAATTCCACCCATTGTGAACTTGAAGGAAATTGGTCTTTGACTTTGTAACTACATAACTGTAGGCAGGAGAATTTAGAGTATCTCCAATAATTCCACATGATCTTCTTCCTGAATCCTTATTAACAATTTAACCCTACAAAATGAAAACCCTTACAAAAATTCAAACATTGCACTCAATAGTAAGGCCTTTAGCATTCAAAAAATGATTTTAGTTGTGCTCGCTATCCTTATTTATGGGCCAATAGTGTCACCAATAGTGCCACTACTAGGTTGGTTCCTATGTACACCTCACACGTGCCACGTGTGAGGTTAGGTATACCATATAATCATGATTCATAATGGCGATTCACACAAACCAAAAAAATAACTTAATCGATTCATGTAACAATAACTTAAGCCTTACATATAAAATTAAAATGTTTAATTTGATTGATGTCTGGATGCATTCAAACTGTACCTCAAGTTGACAAGCTATCAAAATCAACAGACTTAAGTGCCACTCAAATGATCTGAAATCATTACAAATTTTGTTTCATTAAAGCTATGAGTCTATGAATCATGAGTTGTCTAATCAATCACTTCGGATGTTCATATGGCATTAATCGTTGTGAGCAGTATGACTACCTCACCTTCAAAAAGATTGAGAATTTCAATTAAATGAAATGTAATATGTCAAGTCATTGAAAAGAGAGAAATGAGCCTTGATCTAGTGACATGTCCGCATCTAACGGTTCTAGTTTTATTCTGGAGGTTTCAATTTGCAAGTCTACTTCCTCAAAGATTTACTTGTGGAATGCACCTACAGCCGTCCATCAAAAATTCATCGAATGGTCGTGGTTAGATTGATTTGCCACATCCTTTGTGTAAAACGTTCTTATTTTTTTAAGCCTTGGTCCTATGCTCTTCCTAGGTGGTCCCTCTTTTAAAACAAACTTTATGCACGTGCATATTTCTTCCACTTAAGTTCTTCTATTGCTCATCACCAAGATCCAACCCGTTGGGTTCATTACCATGATGATGACCCTTGATCTCGCCACGTGTCCACATCTAACGGTTCTAGTGTTATTCCAGAGGTTTTAATTCACAAATTTAGTGCTCGAGAGATATACTTCTGGAATGCAACTATAGCTGTCCATCAGAAATTCATCGAACGGTTGTGGTCCATAATGTCGCATGGTCGTTAAAATTTGGAACCTTAGAACCAAAGTCTGAAGTTTCAATTTTTTTGAAACTGTAATGCCCTGTCTTGTAACCTAAAGAATGTTGCATTCTCTACGTAAGTGTAATAATTTTTTTTTTAAAGTGTAAATATTAATTATACTTATTGCAAACATTCCCTAAGTAACGCGATGACACACTACTTGACAATTCCCATAGATGACAATAGTAATTAACATTGCATATATTCAATTCACATAAACTTAAAAGCATACATTGTATAACATCTAAATTTCATCAATAAAGGTATAATGTACATAAAAGATTCTTTCATATTTTGCATTTGAAATATCATATACAATACTCATTTTCCAAATGAGGTAGGTCAAATAAATGTTTACAATTACATATTACAAATGTTCACCTCATTAAAAATTGAGGAGAGATACAAATATACAATTTCCAATGATACAAATAAAGAAGTACAAATATCCACATACGAGCTCTCCTTCCATGAAGTACTCATTGCCACGAACAAGAACTGGGGACCCAACAAAGTAAGGCACACGTTCACCGAACCATGTGGTACCTGTTGGTCCATCCCCCATGCTAGGAGATAGTAATAAGGTTCCCTAGACATAATCTACAAACCTTAGACACAATTAAAAACCATAGAAAATCTATACAAGTACACACTTAACTTATAGGTTACATTGCTTCCAGATTTAGGATAATCAAATATGCTAAGTTCACAAGGTTACTGTTATTTTAGGTGGAGTTTCATCACAATGTTGCATAGGTTACCCTGGTGTTTCTTCCTAGGTTCCGGCCCCCAACTTGGGTTACCCTGGTAACCTCTTACGAAACCCGACCCCACATGCAAACTGTTGCGGAATTGAATATCTTTTAAAATAATCAAGATACCGATTTTCCATTCTAGGCCTTCTCAACTTATTCTCAAGACTGAACTAGCCCTTGAATCTATAAGTGAGGCTAATTATCTAGTTAAAGGTTTTAAACTAACTAATATGTTGATTTAGTTTTCACTGACTTACTAACTCTACATGAGTTACCCTGGCACCACTTTGTGTGCTGGCCCTCATAAAGAGCCACTCCCCTAAAATAACTCAAGAAATCTAAGTTTCACTCACTAAGGTAGACAAAGTGCAACTAAACCAAAAGCAAATATCAAACATGGATCACAGACATCACATCTTGTTTATGGTACCAAGTGTCTATAGACCATACAAACCCAAGTGCACTACCCTAGTCAACTCAAAATATTGTATTTAAACAAATAACAACTCCCACATTTAAACTTATCTGGAAGGCTTGAAATCTAATACAATCCCAATTTTCCCAACAAAAGAGAAAATACAATTTAAAGCAAATCAAAGATTATACACATCTAATCTTAGGATCTACTAAATCTAATCAAATCCATTTCTTATAGCATGAAATTCAAATAACATGATTATAGTTCTTTTCCCAAATAATAAAAGAAATTGTTACCATTAGTCTAATTTTTATTTTCTCAATTTCACATATCAATAAATATCAAATTTTCTTTTCCAACCTTATTATTTTAAATCTAGTTGATTTCATACTTAACATGCATTTTAACCAAAAGAAATTCTTATTTCATTACTAAAATAAATATGAATATATATTTATTTAAATATATATATATATATATATATATTTAATGTATTAATAATCAAAATCTAAAATCCAAATCTCATTTTATAAATGAATATTCAAAATTCATTTTTCATTAATAAAGGAATTCGCAAACAATTTTAAAATTTATAGGAATCGCATACTATACACAGAGGATCGTGTATTCCATACAACCTCTAGCTGTATACACAACCCTCCCCGTATGGGGAGGCAGCTGTGTGGCAGCCGCGCACTGCCTGTGAGGGCAGTGCCGGTTTCCTCCACAACCGTCGCCCTATATGGGGGCGGCTATGGGGGTAGCCCCTATGGCCCCCCTTTACTCATAATTTATTTTTTAAAAAATAAATAAAAAATGAAAACTGTGTTTTCATCCTGCGTTTTTGGAATTTAATTCCATTTTCAAAAAAACTTCAAACCCTTATTTTGCCTGTATGGCGATTTCAAAAATATTCATGTAATGAATATAAAATTTTCACAATCCAATATATATATGAATGTATATGTAAATATATATATATATACACATTCACAAATAAATGATTAATAAAATACTAAAATCAGACGATTGCTTTCAACATGGTTTTTCATCAGGTAATTGAGAAATTTAGCAGTATACACAATTTTCCCTCAACAAATTTAATTCAATCCCAGAGGGTTTTTATTTTAATTTCCAAAATAGAAAATTTCCTTCACAATCTATTTATTCAAAATATTTTCTACAAGAAACATTTAACAGAGATTGTTACAGAGGTTTCCAATTTCTCAATTTATCTACAAAGTTTTCTTCTGAAACTTTTCAATTTCTTAACAAAAATCTACTGGGTTGCTCTCTATTTTTACTATAAAATCTTGTTTTCCTAAAGCTCTCATAGAAGAACAACAAATTTCTACAAAATGATTTACCGAGAAGAACAAAATCTTTTAATAAGAAATTTCTTCTATAGGCAATCATTTAAATTCACAAATTTAATTAAACTTGCACAAATCTAATTTCTTACACAGACAATCTTTTCAAAAGAAAATAAACAAAATAATTAAACAGAGAAAAACCTGTAGCTTGAAGTATTCGTTTGTTGAAGAGAAGCTCTGCCTGTTGCGTGCAACTTCCAAAGCTCTTCCAGAACACCAATTTCCAAAAAATGCAAATACTAAACCAAAAAAATTCTTCCAAAAATATTAAACAAATCACAAAGGAAATCACAAATTTACAGAAATCAATATTTTTAGTAGAACCCTGTTCTTTTCATTTCCCGTGAAGTGATTTCTTGTTTTCCCCAAATCCCCTCATATCTTCTCCGAGAGAATCCTCAACAAGAAAAAAAACAATTAATTTAACTAACACACTTGGCAAGAAGAAAATATCTTCTAACAACCTCTCGACAAATATTTCTTCTCTCAATTATCAAGAATTCAATGCATTTTAAAGAATTAAAGAATTCAAAATTAAAAAAAAATCTAATTTCCTTTTCAATTTATTTCATAATTAAAATCCCATTTCCCACAAAGCAATAATTTAAATTTAATCTATCTCACAAATAAAATAACTTTAATTCAATTAATTTAATTTATTTAATTAAATAATTTTAATCTGAATGATTAAACTACTTAACCAAATAAACTAATTTATTTAAATAAATAAAATATAAGGCTTTTATTTACAACATTTAAAATTAATTTAAATAAACATTAAATTAAAAGAACATTAATATATCATTAAATTAACAAAATTAGCCATTCAAAATAAATAATCCAAATAGACACAGACGAAATATCCAGAGATACTAATCCTAAACTAATGACATACTGTGACTAGGTTTGAGACTAGACTAGGAAAAACATTGTTACTACCTCCCAATCAACATTTCCGTTGAGTCTTGACACGCTCAGACCTGAGAAACCAGGTGGAGTCGGTGTCATGTACATGCAATCTTGCGATCAGACAAATAACATACATATATATATAATTCATGATTCATACACACCAGGTGGAGAAATTCATGGAAATCGTAGGGCACTCGCAAGCGAGTGATGCAACTCTGTTCTCCACACCAATAAACATCACATCAAACTGACAAATTAAATAACAGTTAATCTACCATAAACATATATAGCAATAACATCAGAAGTAAACATCTATGCTAACATAAAGCATGTCAGAAATAATTATCACGGTATAATGTATCATCACATCACAAAATAAATCCACCATCACTCTAATGTCAGTGATTAGTACATCAAAACAAGGTACCAAGGTCTATCAAAGTGAAAACATGCTAACAGAAAACATAAGCAAAGTGGAGGGGTACTACAGAAACTTCCGACCCACCAACTACAAATATGACCAAGAAAGACTTGTAACTAAGGTTAGGAAAAGTACCAAAACCTCAAATTTGGTGAATTAAGATAGGAAAGTTGACAAGTACGGTGTATTTATGGAGAAGGCTAGCGAAATGAGGTGTTATAATGACATTCACCTCATCACCCTCAATGCTTCATCGAGTTCGAGTGTAAGGATTGTTCATTGTATTCTTTCGGTGGTGGGTGGTAGGTTGGAAGCTAGTGAAACAGAAAAGCAATGGAGGCCAGTTTCACCATGACATCGCGGAGGAAGTTGGACTCCTTTGTGGGTAAAGCATCTATGCAGAGGCTATGAGGTTTATTTCTCTACAAGAAAGAGTAGGTGGTGCAAGCAATTCAATTAATGTTGGGGGATGGATTCAAAAAATTGACCCATAGATTCAGAACGAATATGGATATCTATTTGTTGGTCACGGCTTGGAGTAGGGTTGGTAAAAATAGAAGGAATGGATGGTGGGGGCTTGGAGCTTGCAGATTTAAATCACCTCTTTATCAAATGGCTAGAGGGTCGCACTAAAGACTGGTGGTGGGAAGGAGCTGAGTGTGGGTGGAAAGCACTTAAAATCTATGCTCAGCTAATGGCATTAGAGGAAACCATAGAAAATCTAAAAGAAGTCACCAGAGAGGAGATGCGTGAAAAGAAGGGACTACGTCCACGAACAAAGATGAAACTGTTAAAGGAGATACTACCGCTGGAGATGGGCGAGTCTTTGAAGAAGAATGAGTCATTAAGTAATAATGCTTAATGTAAAGTGTAGTTTTATGTATTGTTTTTAGCCTCTATGTCAGAATTTTAGGGTTAATCCTAGATTGGTAGTTAAATTGTAATCATTCTGGGGCTTGGTTATAGGTCGTTTGGGTAGTATAAAGGCGTAGCTATTCAGGGAAGTTCTGATACTCTAGTTTTTAAGCTGGTTAATCAACTTTTTTGGTAGTTTTTGGATGCTACAAACTTTGTAGAATCTATATCTTTTTCTTTATAATTAACAAAATAAACAAGTATCATCGATCAACTTTTTTGGTAGTTTTTGGATGCTGCGAACTTTGTAGAGTATGTATCTTTTGCTTTATAATTAATAAAATAAACAAGTATCACTGATCAACTTTTTTGGTAGTTTTTGGATGCTGCGAACTTTGTAGAATCTGTATCTTTTGCTTTATAATTAATAAAATAAATAAATATCATAGATAAAAAAAAATGTTCTTAAGTTTTTATTTTTTAAGCCTTGGTGCTACGTTCTTCCTAGGCGGTCCCTCTTTTAAAAAAAAAATTATGCACGTGCATATTTTTACCACTTAAGTTCTTCTATCGCTCATTGCCAAAATCTAACCCGTTGGGTTCATTACCACAATGATGACCCTTGATCTCACCATGTGTCCGCATCTAATAGTTCTAGTGTTATTCTGGAGGTTTCAATTCACAAATCTAGTGCTTGAGAGATACACTTCCAGAATGCAACTACAGTCATCCATCAAAAATTCATCAAATGGTCGTGGTCCATAATGTCGTGTGGTCAATTAATTGTTTTTATTAGTTAGATATTATGTTTAATTCGCCAATGTTTTTTCTTAATCATTTGAAAATAGGTTTAATTCGCCAATGAATTTTATTTTTAAGTTTGAAAAAAAATTAATCACCAACAAAATTATTTTGTCTAGTTTGAAAATAGGTTTAATTCACCAATGGAAATATTTTATTGGTTTGAAAATAGAATTTTAATCGCTAATGAAAATATTTTAGCGGTTTTAAAAAAATTGCATTTCACTAGGATTTTCCACAAACCTCTAGTGATTAGAAAATATTTGTCAATGGGGATTATTTTTTTTTCATGAAAACGAAAAAATTCGCTAGTAAAATTAATATTTTTTTCGAGGAGTATAAAATATTCACCAAGATTTTACACCTTCTCTGAGGGGGGGTTTCTTAAAGTTTTTTTTGCGCTCGAACCACCCATTTCCCCTTTTCTCCCCCTGAGGCACCAAAAAAGTCCAAAATTTTGCGCTTTGAAGCTTGAGTTGAGGATGAAAATGGAGGATACTTCACAAACCCAACTAGATGATGGTAGTCCTCAGAACGAGCTATCCAACGAATATAATTTTAATATGTTTTAGTTTTATTATCTATTTGTTCTTTTAGTTTTATTAAACATAAGTTTTTCACTGAAAATGAAGCTCTTTGTTTTGCACGTGGAAAAATAGAAGATTATCAAAATTTTCTTTTGAAAAATATGAGTCCACCAGATATTGAAGTCCTGATCCAACCAAAAAAAATTGAATTTCAATACATAGAAAAAAAGTTACGCATTATATGGTCCGCCTATGTCTGAATTGTAATTGGTTTGACTTTAAAACTTGATTAAGAAAAAATATTCAATAAAACACTATCTAACCAAGTGGAAGCACTAGATATTGAAGTTACAAATCTAAATTCGAAAGAATTAGAATTTTATCCTTCATGGAAAAAAAATTATACGTTATACAGTGAGCGTCACTCCTTAAAAATGTTGTTTTATAAAAAAAACCTAGTTTTCGAAGGAGATGGAAAAAGAAGTGCAATCTGATTCCAAAATTTTTGAAAAAAAATATATTTAAAATCTACAGACAAAATTTCATGAAATTGTAGTTTGCATCATCTTCAAATTCCTCACAGTTTAGCCGTTATAGGTCCCCGAAAGTGAAGATTTAGTTAGAAAAAATTATTTTAGTGTCCAATTTGACCAAAAATTGTAAACCAGTATTGTGGGATCACCCCATCATTTACATACAAACAAGAATTATCTTCAAAGATTTGAAAATTTTATTTAGAGATATATTTATTAATGTTCACTTTAGTTTTATATATATATATAGGTGTATGAATATATAGAATAATATCTTATGAAATTTATTTGACTTTTTAATTCTTAAAATCACATGAATATAGGAGATAAAATTTGTAACATACAAGATATGATTTATAAATATTTAAAGCTTTGTATGCCCCTCTAGGTTCCTTTACATGTCAATCTTATGGGATTTAGTTAATCTTGAACGTTGACTTATGGATAGCCTCAAGAAGGGTATGGACCGATATTTGGATTATTTAATATTCAACTCATCATTATGGCCATATTTTATATGTTAGACAATTAAGGATTCAAATTATTTCGTAATTGAGATAAAATTCAACCAATAATAGACTTTTTTGCATTTGGAAAGGTGTGTACACCTTGTATAAAATATTTAATGCTGTTGTAAGTTGTTTTCCACCTAGTGTGAGATACCATAGTTAAGATAATAAATTTTCTCCTAGAAAATGTTGTACATAATATTTGAATTACAATTGTTTATTAGGGTCGCATGGGGAGAAAAAGAGGGGAGACATATCTAGAAGGTGAAAGATCACATTATATTTTTGGACTTAATAGGGAAAAGAGATGGCACATGAGGAATGCTTCAAAAGTGGAGATACCTTTGGGTGATGTGAAGAGACACTCAAGGATTGAGTTAAAAGTTAAAATGACTCTTGAGAATGGTAGATTTATACTAAAGTTCCCACTTTGGGAGATGTCACATCACTACATAGATTAGAGAAGCCAACATATATTTTTAATATTTTTATTTTTCATATATATATTGAGTGTGGATAGTAGTTAAAGATTGATTTTGGTGATAAGGAATTGTTGTTGGAGTGTTATACCAAAATTCCTACAAAATAGGGTTGTTAAAGGACCTTGAGAAAACATGGAAATGAATGTACGGTTACATGGTTTTGTAAATCACTTCAATACTATTTTGGATTGATTGAAATAAGGGTAGTAATACATAGAGTGCATTGAGAAGAGGTTGTCTAAGAGTGCAGGTTATATTAAGGATAACTTATCTAAAGATGAATATTGTTTTTAAAATTAAATAAAGAGATAAAACTTTTTGGGAACAAGTAAAATAATTTATTTATAAGAATCCTATTATTTTGAAATATAATAGAGTGTCATCATGTTTAGTTTTAATATTCAGGAAATGGTTTACTTGGGTAAGTTTGGTGTTTTCTATGTGTATATACTCTATTTTTATTATTGGATTTATTTTTTGTAAGGAAGTTAAGGTAGAAGAACAACTTCCTACACTAATCTTGAGTGGAGGATATTGCAAAAAAAATCAAAATCTTTAAAACAATTACATAAAAAAAAACACAAATATCATGTACATACCACAACACAGTGATTTATGTGAGGAAAACCCTTTCAAGAGAAGAAAACCACACTCCAATAGTCACCCAATATATTATTCAAACATCATGAAGATTAAAATATAATTGTAGAATAAGCTTCTCAGAAGAGTATCACCAACTAGAGATCGAGAGACAACTTGACCACTATTAGACTCTCGATATATATCATAATGCATAGCCATAATATAACACCCTCATAAAATAGGTTTTCCTTCTAGTAAAGACAAACCAACAAAAATCTATCATCAGATCTAAAACCTAATGATGAATGATCTACTTTTACAATAATAAAATATAAATAAAATGTGGCTTTGAAAGGCACTACCCCTAAACCCCCACTTGGGTGTGCAACCCCCAGAACCCATAGAAGGTACCCATACAACACCCCCCCCACCCCCCCACATGCTCACCTATCAATAATAAACCTTTTTTACTTGAAAGTTTGAGACATATTTTCCAAAAAAATATCCCACTTGTTGAACACCTTGCAAGAGCAATAGGAGGGAGTATAAACATCGTCTCTTAATTACTAGGGTTGAAAGGCCTATAAAACCTTAAAAACATCTAAAATTATTTGTGCTCATAGGCTTAGTTAAAGAATCAACAAAATTTATCAAATTATCTACCTTAACCAACTTCAACCTGCTATCTTTGACCATACCTCTAGAAAAATGATACTATACATCAATGTGCTTGGTCTTGGCATAAAATGTTGGGTTCTTAGCTAGGAAAATTGCACTCTAACTATCACAATAAACTATCACTACACCTAAACTTTATTTCAATATCTAAACGTAGTTTCTTAAGCCAAATGACTTCTTTACAAGCATGAGTAGTTGGCATATACTCAGTTTTAGTAGTGGAAAAAGCAACCATAACTTTTTGCTTACTCATCTAACTAATTGCACCACCAAATAAAGTAAACACATAAGCACTAGTGGATAATCTCCTATCAACATCTATTGCGTAGTGTGAATCCACATAATAATGAATATCAAGTTAAATTGTGTCTCCTATCAAATTACCATCATAACAAAAGAAATACTTTGATGTACCCCACAAATATATGAACACTCTTTTAATTCCATCCCAATGAGCTCAACCAGTATTAGACATATATCTAGAAAGAACTATGATTTCTTAGCTAATGTCTAGTCTAGTACAAACCATAGCATATATCAAACCTCTAAATGCATTGTAGTAAGGTACTCTTCTCATGTCTTTCATCTCTGATGGGGATGTTGGGTAATTTGAAATTGATAACTTTGTTCCAGCTGAAAATGAAACACACAATGGTCTACAATCATTCATGTTAAACCTTTATAAAATTGAATTGACATACTTAATTTGTCCAAGCCATAGCTTTTTTTCACTCCATTTCTTCTAATTTCCATCATGAGAATGTGTCTAGCTACACTAAGATCTTTCATTTCAAATTTATCTTTAAGTTGAGACTTTAGTTATGAAATCATACCTTTCCCTTTACTAATAAATAACATATCATCAACATATAATGCAATAAAAAAGAAACAATCACCATTAATTTTATAATAAACACAATGATTTGATTTAGAATGCTCAAATCCCAAACTCAACACATATGTATCAAATTTTTCGTACCATGACCTAGGACTCTATTTTAGGAAATAAAAAGATTTCTTCAATTTCCAAACAAAATTGCTTTTACCTTTCACCACATAGTGTTCTAGATGTGTCATGTATAAATATCCTCCTCCAAGTCACCATGAAGGAAAGCATTTTTCACATCCATTTTCTCAACCTCTAAATCATAAGTAGTAGAAATAGAAATAAAAAATCTAATCGATGCCAATTTTTTAATTAGAGAAAATATCTTACCATAAAGGTGAGCTATCTCTATATCCCTCTTTGTTATCCTCTAGGCTACCTATACAATTAGTGTGTCTCTCATCTCTATATCCATTCCTTTCATCGAGCTTGATCCTGCTCTAAGAATTCCACTACAATCCTTATATCATCTACATCACCCCTTATCATTCTATCCTCCCCCTTCTACTCATCTATCTACTCATTTTCTTTGGATTACATATTTGACACTACTGCCAACTAGTGTCTCTAATCAGTACCACCCTCACCTCCTTCCATAGCTTCCTTTGATCTCTTTCACTATTGGTGAGCCCTACCTAGCTCTACCTCTCTCCTCCTCTATCTCTCCACCGCCCTACAATTTGGATGGGTGGATATAAGAGGCTTCTGTATGACCCACCATGCATCATCTCCTCCAAAATCCTATGTCCATTGTGTTGGCATTAGGTGAATGAAATTTTTCACAACAACCAAAGGGATCATCATGTCCCCCACTCACTAATATCTTGCAGATTGTGAGAAAATATGACATGATAATCTATTGTAGGCATATCCTATACCTCTATGAACTACCTCTTAACCTTTTCATGTAGGTGCCTCTCTAGAATATGTGGATTGTGGCCAATAAGCCACCTAGTCTACCTGCATAGGGGGAGGTGGACATCATCATCTACCCAAGTGTCACAATATAACCACGACCTCTAGATGAACTCATCTACCTCATCGAGGATCCTCTCCAATAGTCCAGATCTCCTAGTCTCCTTTGTGTCAACATGGTATCATATATGTAGATATATAGGTCTTTCACTTCTCAAGCAATTTCTCCCACTAGTCAAGTATAACTGGACTAGTGATAAACTCCTTGTTGACCTATACACCACCTAGTGCATATCATGATAGAGGTGTGACAATACATAAGGTCCCCACACATATATCATGACATTAGACATCATCCTCTCAAGCATGTGACCTCATCCAATAAAAAAACTGCTAGATCATAGATCAAGAGTGATCACACTAGAGATAATCCCTATGATCACCAAGATGATGTCATCACATACTACAATATATTATCTCAAATCTATCTATCCATCCTCAATATACAACACATAATCATATAAAACTCACTCTAAGGCCATTGCACTAAAATATGTATCATAGATAACTCTAGCACCCTCAACTAGAATCCTTAATATCCTCCACACATCCTTAAGTGTGATGGTGGCTTCACTAGTCAAGAATCTAAAGGACAAGGTCTCACTTTTCCATCTCTCAAAAATTAGAATCATGAATGCTCGATGCACTTGAATCTATGGCATAAATGCAACATGGAATAAACCAACAACTCCTAGGAACTCAACATCCATCTTGTTTAGATGAGCTATCCTATCTAGTACCTTGGGTCGACACTCTCACAACAAGATGGGATATAGAACAACTTGCAAGCATAATGTCCACAACATCAAAATTTTGTTGAAAATTTGATAAAAACCTAATTTTATAGACCTCTAAATCAATTGCAACATTTTTTTAAAAAGTGTCACTCTATCCCAGTTAGTTGTGAGCTTTTTTTAAAAGCATCACTTTATCAAATCAGATGCGAGCCATTTTTAAAATGTTCCACTTAGTCATAGTCATATGCAAGCCATTTTTCAAATTCATTGCAACTTGTCAAACACATCATGACACCAAAAAATGTGTTGCAATGGGTTTCAAAAGCATTGATCTTATATCTACATGTTTGATTGACTCCTTAGACCTTTAACATTTATTGTACCTAAATTAATGCATAACTAAAAAAGGATTAGATATGTATCGAGGGATCTACTTTTGCTAGCCTCTAGAATTGATGGACTCAATTTGCATAGTGTGTAGCACATGGAACAATAGTCATCTCTATAGAAGCTATGCTCGATAATCTCTCTTAGAGTTCTAAAATCTATCAACTACGAGAGTGCAAATGAGAGGGAAATGATGCCCAAGGGCCAATATATAGACCTCCAAACCATAGAATTCACCCCTCTGATCCCTTGCATCCTATTTCTATCATTCCCTAACCCATTTTTTCTCATCTTCTTCATCAAACCTCCCCGTCTAATTGTCGTGAGCCTAACCTAGCTAATCTCTCGAGGGGGCATTCTACCATCCTCCTATCATTCCTTCATCTACTAGGGCACGATGAAGCATCATAATTTTTCCTTTAATTTTTTTCCAAATCAGTAGCATGTCTTTGAAATAATGCAATAGGTACATTGTCTTAAAGAGGGGCAAAATATAGACACTTGAAAATGTTTCACATATCATGAATTCGCTTATTTCATAATTTTCATTCTAATTCATTGATTATCCATATGACATTAATTTTAATTAAATATTTTTTTATTTTTTAATCAAACTATTTTTTTTTAGACTGTAGGAATTAGGTAGCACGACCCCCTATAAACTACAATGTGCTTGGTTAACTGAACATTTTGTCTTCATGCATGTATCCTCACTCCTTAATTCACTCTCCACCATTCATCTTATTATCCAATCTTAAACATTAATTAAAAATCTTCAAATATATAAAAAAAAGCCTTCATCTCTCATTCTAAGCACCTCTCTCATTTGCAAATTGACCTCCACAAAGGAAATTCAAGAAAAATGATCAATCTTTTAGGCTTATGCACAATTGGGTTTATGCTAAGCATGAGAAATCCAACATATCTCAAAGCATAATCTCAAATTGAACAATCAAGTAAGGAGTTGCACCTTTGAGGGAGGTGTAGGGTTTGATTTTGTTAATGCTCTTGTTTCGTTTTTATTTCATTCAATTCAATTTTAGTTTGTCACTTCATTGGTAATGGGTTCAATTTGATCAATTGAGTCTTGTTTTAAGATTTCATCTAACTGTATTATGGATTGACCTCTTTTGATTGATTTCCAATTGCTTCCCATTCATAGTATTTATAATATATTTGTGGAAGGTTTTAAACATGAAGTGGCAAGATAAGTGGGTTTGATCTTGGAGAAAACACCATTCATCCATTTAATAGTCAAAATTAAATCTTGGCCAATAAAAATAGGACAAGTATTTATACTTTTTTAGTGACAATGAGGTGTACAATTGCTATTGATTATTTAACCATTCAAAAATTTGATATTTAAGTAGAGTTGATTAAGTTCACTTGAATTATAGAAGTTTTTGTACGAATGACCTTCAAGAATGTATGGATGCTTCACCCCTATAAATATCCATTGTGTGAAATTAGTACTAAGTGATTCATTCATATTCTAAAGAGAGTTTTTATGAAGTAGTATTCAAAAAATATGTATTCACAAAATAGACTTAAAACATATACATTAAATCTAAATAAAGCATCACATAACATGATATCATATCATGAATAGAATGAAAATGATAACAAGATGATTGCAAACTTGACACATGAATAATAAAAAAACAAATTAAATTACTCAATGACAATTTTCGAACTTCATGATTTTTTTTTCTAATTAATAATTTTTTAAACTTATAAAAATAAAAGAAATAGAATAGTAGTAGATTACAGAGGAAAGAAACATTTGTGGATATCTCATCTTCAGTCAAAAGTAGAAATCACATAAAGATAATTGTGTGAGATTTTAATAAAATGATGTTTGTTACTCAAATAATTGAAGTTTTAAAATGACAACTGATTCGCGAAATTTGTGTGGGGTCCTCCATATTTGAATGGAATCTTCCTATCACGCCTTCCGTGTTGTTTATTCATATTGTATTCTATCATTTTTTTTTATTTGTTTGCGCTATTATCAATATATGTCTTATTCAAAGAGATTGCAAATACATGGAAACTAGAAAAGACATTCAATTATGCTCTTTTCGTAATTAAGACATCCAATATTCGATGTGATTAGATTATTCTAATACTAGAGGTGATGTATTTTGTAGGATAATATAACTTTCAAATGATCTTAACAAAGATTAGACTATTTTTTTAAAATGTAAAATCGGGGTTAATTGTGTAAATACTTGATTACTATAGAATTGGACAGAGGTTTATTTATCATTTTTTATATTATACTTAATAAATGAATGTGGTCTTACAATTATAATAATTTTCTTTTGTAATTTAAGATCTTTATTTATTCCTTGATTACTTAAAAATTTATAATGATGGAAGACCATTCTTGTGTGTAAGAGCAATCTTACATGAACCAAAAATATTTTATTTTACTTGTTTGTTTTTCTTATATATTCTCATTTTCATTCTAGTTACTAATTGGGCACCAAAGATCCTATGACATCTCATTATAGTTGCATGTCTGACCTTTCTTTAGGGGATATATGTTCTACTATGATTATTCACTATCATATTCACTTTCCAAAAGTGTTGACTATAACAATGGTGTTAGCTGTCCTCTAAACTTTACTAGGCTTGATATATTTTTACCTAGTTCACTATTTATGGCTTGTGATATCCTTCCAAAGTTTATACCAACAAAGGAAAAACTAGCAAGGTAAATTGGACCTAGGAATGATAATAGCATGCATTGCACAAAGATTTGCCATCATCATATTTGACTCGAGAGTTTCAACTATAAACCTAGCGGACTACACATTTCATGAGGCGTTGAGCTTTACATGATCTTTTGGCCAACTAAGTTCATAACTATAATTGGGGTTGATAGGTATAAACTCTTGAAGAATATTAGAAATTAACAAAGAAAGTATAAGATAATAGGGTAGGCATTATAATATCTTTCAACTTCTATAATTAGCCGATGGGCTATTTGTGTGAACTTTGGTTGGAATTTTCGTTAGCCTCCTCGTTTTTCAAACTTCTGGCAGTCGGGAAAAAGGTGGCAGATGGGTTATAACTTTGGTCAGAATTTTCTTCATCCTCCCAGATGTTTAGCCTTCTGATGGCTGTGAAAAAGGTGGCAAAGGTGGTTGTTGGCTGCTTTGGGAATAGGGTGGCATTTTTTTCACCGCATGGATAGAGAAGGCTATGAAAATTAAACGTTGGTTCGTATCAACATTAATTGTTGTATGCTTTGCGTGTACTAGTGATAGTTGTAATAATAGCTATTGTTTAATGCCTCGAGGAACAAAACGAATGTCTGGAAAATTTTCAATAAGGCATTGTTTGGTGTCGTTCTGTTGCTATACCTGATATGAAAATCATGAGCGACGAGGGTAGGCTTTTGTGAGGGTGCAAGCTAGATTAAGCTTTGTGCAGCTTTTGCAAAGGTGGTTGGAGGTTATTTTTTATTTTTTGCATGGGCATATGGTTGGAAATGCAAAAGAAAAGTGTCACCTATGATAATATTTTTCCCATTTTTGTGTAGGAAAGTTAGCGAGAAGAGGTGTGTTTGAAGCAAGTGGGAAAAGGTGCATGTCGAAGAAACCCTTGGTGATATAGTTTGATTTATGGTTCATGGTCTGTGCCAAGCTATATTGCTTGATTTTCCATAAGGTATTGTTGATTGTTTCAAATATCTTGTATGATTTATGGTTCACATTTTGTGTGTATGGTTTTGCATGGATTTGATACTATGATTTTTTGTGGGTTTTTGTTTATGATTTCCATTATCTGCGTATGTTTGCAGGCTTGGAGAAACAAGGCAGGCTAGAGAAAGCTGGTGGAAAGAGCTTTGTTTGAAGCAAGTGGGAAGAGGTGCATATTGAAAAAACCATTTGCCATATTGTTTCATTTGTGGCTCACCATTTTTGGCAGGTAATATTGTTTTATCTGTGATAAGGTACTCTTGATTGCTTCTAACTTTGATAAGGGGCTATTGAGAAAAGATTGTATGGTTTTGTTTAAGGTTTGCATTTTGTTTCTATAGTTTTGCATGGGTTTCTAGTTGTCATTTTTTGTGTTTTGTGGGTTTCTCCGTGTAGGTCAGTCTTCAAACCAATATTGTTTGATTTATGGCTCCCAGTTTGTGGTTATGGTTGCAATGGAATAAAATAGTTAATCGTATACGCTTTGTGTTAGCTTCCATTGGGCATTGTTGATTATAGTTTTGTTGCTTAAGCTATATTGTTTCATTTTGGAGAAGGTGTTGTTGAAAAGGTTGTATTGTTTCAATTTTTGAGGAGGTTGTGTTGAGAAAGGACTAGTGTTTTTTGTATGGGTTTGTTACTGTCAATTTTCGAAGGGTTTTTGTTTAATGTTTGTGTTTTGTGCATATATTTGCAACGAAATAAAATTGTTGAGGTTATGGAGTTTTTGTCGATTGTTATTGTATAGCTTAGGTTATATTGTGGATTTATCCATCTAGGTCATTGTTGAAACCAGTGTTGTTTGATTTATGGCTTTCATTTTTTGGTTATGCTTGGAACAAAATAAAATAATTGATGTTGTTGATTCTATGTTTGGTTACATTAGTTATTATTAATTATTGTTCTCGGCCTTAGGCTATATTGGGTATATTTTAATATCAATATATACGTGTAAGAATAAAATTGTTGAGGTTATGGAGTTTTTGTCAATTGTTATTGTATAGCTCAGGCTATATTGTGGCTTTCTCCATCTGGGTCGTTGTTGAAACCAATATTGTTTGATTTATGGCTTTCATTTTCTGGTTATGGTTGGAACAAAATAAAATAATTAATGTTGTTGATTCTATGTTTGGTTACATTAGTTATTATTGATTATTGTTCTTTTCCTTAGGCTATATTGGGTATATTTTAATATCAATATATATGTGTAAGAATAAAATTGTTGAGGTTATGGAGTTCTTGTCGATTGTTATTGTATAGCTCAGGCTATATTGTGGCTTTCTCCATCTAGGTCGTTGTCGAAACCAATGTTGTTTGATTTATGGATTTCATTTTTTGGTTATGTTTGAAACAAAATAAAATAATTAATGTTGTTGATTCTATGTTTGGTTACATTAGGTATTATTGATTATTGTTCTCTGCCTTAGGCTATATTGGGTATATTTTAATATCAATATATATTTATATATATATGTATATATGTGTACATATATACATATATTTATATATATATATATAAATTTTTCGTGGGTCTCTCTTTATGGCTTGCATTTAGTGGATATGTTGGCAACGGGGAAAATTTGTTGACCTTATGAAGTTTTTTTCGATTGTTACTAACTAGCTTAGCCTATATTGTCTAGTTTTCGATAAGGTTATGTTCAAAAGGCTATATTGTTTCAATTTTCGATAAGGTGCTCTTCATAGAAGACAATGTTATTTGTTAAAAAAAATATTGTTTCATTTATGGGTGGTGCATTATATGGGTCAATTTTTGACGGGTTTCTCTTTAATGTTTGTGTTTTGTGGGTATGTTTGCAACATAATAAAATTGTTGAGGTTATGCAGTTTTTGTCGATTGTTATTGTATAGCTCGGGCTATATTGTGGCTTTCTCCATCTAGGTCGTTGTTGAAACCAATGTTGTTTGGTTTATGGCTTTCGTTTTCCAGTTATGGTTGGAACAAAATAAAATAATTACTGATGTTGATTCTATGTTTGGTTACATTAGGTATTATTGATTATTGTTCTCTGCCTTAGGCTATATTGGGTATATTTTAATATTAATATATGTGTATATATATATGTATTTATGTGTACATATATACATATATTTACATATATTTCAATTTTTTGCGGGTCTCTCTTTATGGCTTGCCTTTAATGGATATGTTGGCAATGGAAAAAAGTGTTGACCTTAATGTAGTTTTTGTCGATTATTACTATCTAGCTCAGCCTATGTTGTCTCATTTTTTATAAGGTTATGTTCAAAAGGCTATATTGTTTTAAATTTTGATAAGGTGTTGTTCATAGAAGACAATTATTTGTTAAAACAAATATTGTTTAATTTATGGATGCGTTATATGGCTATCGTTCTGCATGGGCTGGGGTTGTTGAGAAAAGACTATATTGTTCGTGAAAATGAGTATTGTTTGGTTTAAGGTTCACGTTTTCTGTCTATGGTTTTTCATTGGTTCCTAGGTGTCATTTTTTGTGTTTGTTAGCTTGCATTTGGGCATTTTTTATTATAGTTTTGTTGCTTAAGCTATATTGTTTCATTTTGGAGAAGGTGTTGTTGAAAAGGTTGTATTGTTTCAATTTTCGATAAGGTTTTGTTCAGAAATGAGTCTATTTTTTTATGGGTTTGTCACTGCTATTTTTTGAGAGGGTGTTGTTGAGAAGGCTATATTGTTTCTATTTGTGATAAGCTTTTATTTATAAATGAGTTTATTTTTACTTGGGTTGGTTACTGTGAATCTTTGTGGGTTTCTCTTTATGGGTTATGTTTTGTGGCTATGTTTGGAATAAGATAAAATTATTTACCTTGTGCAGTTTTTGTTGGTTGTTGTTGTATATCCTGGGATATATTGTTTTATTGTTGACAGGGTGTTGTTGAGAAGTGTTCGAATTCTTTTTAAGGTGCTCTTGGGAAAAGACTATGGTAGTTTGGGTTATATTTTTGCATTGGTTTGTTATTGTCCATTTTATTGTTCTCTGTCTTAGGCTATATTGTTTCATTTCCAAAAAGGTGTTGTTGAAAAGGTTATATTGTTCGCATTTTTGATAGGGTTGTGCTCATAAAGTAGTATAATTTTTGGATGGGTTTGTCATTGTTAGTTTTTGAGAATGTGCTATTGAGAAGGCTATATTGTTTCAATTTTTGGATAGGGTTGTGTTGAGAAATGAGTATATTTTAACTTTGGTTTGTTTCTATGAATCTTTGTGGGTTTCTATTTATGGCTACCATTTTATGGATATGTTTGGAATAGAATAAAATTATTGGTGTTATGAACCATCCCCACTGGGTAGGAACCATAGATCAAATAGAAATCATCATTAACCTATGAAAAGAACAAGCATATTAAGTAACATATATAAATATTGTCTGCATCTAATTTCAGATAGATACATGTATGCACATATGGATGAATAATGTGTCTCTAATTTTACAAACATACATATGCTTACATAGGCTGACTGAAATGAGCAAGAACAAGACAAGGGCTGTTGTCCACCCTGTGTTATGAAAAGAATAAGTAGAGCAACAAATATATATGGATGGTGTCTACATCTAATTTGACATACACAAATATCCACAGTGGAGAAAAGAGGAATAAAACACTACAAAATAGACACATACTTTTTTCCATGCATATATTTGTAAGCAACAGATTCATACATATACATCCAACATATGGAATAAATGTATTTAGAGTTACAAAAAAAATTCCACATCAATATATATGTCTCAAAAGTTAGTTGCATAGGAATAAACCATTCTATATATACGCTTAGAAAGAAAAATATATACAGACATATATGTATCCAAAGCTACGTGTAGACAATAGTCATATATATCCTTAGGTGGACCTCAAACATGTGAATATTGTTTGCATGAAATGTAAAAAACACACAGATCTGCGCATATGAAATATCAAAGTCTTACAATTCTCGTTAAGGCACAATATTTTTTGTCAATTGATGATGGCTAGGTTGGGATTTTTTTTTCCTTCGTTTGTTACTGTGCAACTTTTTGTGCTTTGCAACAATCAACAATACCCTTTGGAAAATAACATATATTTTTTTAGAGATACTCGAGGAATGGTTTTCTTAGTCTATACCTCTTCCCTCACCACCCCCCGCTGCCTTTGGCTACGCCTCTTCCACTTTTTTGCTTCTTTTGCAACCATCGAGTCATGCAAAAAACTACAAAATAGCTTGCAACCAGTTTTAGAGAAATTTCGCAGCTAATGATTGGACTTGCATCTTCACAGAAGCTTTCCCTCCATGCTCACAGCTACTATATATATGTCTATATATGTATATCTATATGTGTGTGTGTGTGTGTGTGTGTGTATTGTTTCAAATTATAATATGCTTATGTTCAGCAAGGACTCTATTTTTGGATGAGTTTTTTATTGTTAATTTTCAAGGTGTTGGGAACATTATATTGTTTCATTTTTCCATAAGGTTTTGTTGAGAAAGGGGTATATTTCTAGTTCATTATGTTGATGTGAATCTTTGTGGGTTTCTCTACGCGGCTTGCATTTTGTGGCTATGTTTGGAATGGAATAAAATTGTTAAAATTATGCAACTTTTGCTTGCATTGTGATTTTTGTGGGCTTCTTTTAATGGATTCCATTTTTTTGTAGGCTTCTTTTAATGGATTCTGTTTTTTGTGGGCTTCTTTTAATGGATTTTGTTTTTGCTTATGTTTGCAACATAACAAAATTTTAAAGATGGCGCAGATTTTGTTGATTGTTGTTGGGTGGCTTGGGTTATATTCCTCCACTGATTTGTTACTCTGTATTTAAATGAAACAATATTGTTATCAACAGTCACCCAAATGGCCAAACCCACAAAACATTAAAAATCATAGTGACAACCCCATACAAAAATATCCCTGCAAAAGCCGAACCACAAATCAAACAATATTGGTGTGAACAAACTATATAATTTTTTTCAACACAACCACATCAAAAAGGTAGCAATACACCCTAAAACAATGTAACTTGTAAAACATTAACTATTTCATTGCAACATATTTATATATATGTCTATATATATATGTGTGTGTGCGTGTATATATATGTATATATATGTATGTATTTATGTATATGTATACATATATGTATATATCTATATATGTGTATGTATATGAATTAATATGTATATGTATGTATATATATGTATGTATATATATGTATGTATATGTGTATGTATATATAATGTCCAAAACATTGACTATTTTGTTGCATTGCAACCATAGACGGTAAATGGAAGTCACAAATGAGACAATATAGCCTAAGGTGGACATCAATAGCATGAACTGCATAACATTAATTATTTTATTCCATTGCAACCATTGACATAGAATGTTGAAAATCACAGTTACAGGCCTATGCAAAACCTTTGGCGCAAAAGGGTGGTCCATATACAGCTGATGTGTATACATATATATGTATATGTATATTTGTATGCATATATGTATATGTATGTATGTATATTTACATCTATATATAATGTCCATAACATTTGCTATTTTGTTGCGTATATATGTATATATATGTGTGTATCTATATATAAGTACATATATATGTATATGTATATATATACATACATATATTTATAGTATGTGTATTTAGCCAATAAGCTATTTTGTGTGAATTTTGGTCGGCTTTTTTTTTAGCCTCCTCATTTTTTAGACTTCTGATGGTCGGGAAAAAGGTGGGAGATGGGTTATAACTTTGGTCATAATTTTTGTCAACCTCCTAGAGTTTTAGCCTTTAGATGGCCATGAAAAAGGTGGCGGAGGCTGCTATTGGCTACTTTGGGAATAGGGTGGAATTTTTCACATTGCGTGGATAAAGAAGGCTGCAAAAATTAAATGTTCGTTCACATCAACATTAATTGTTGTATGCTTTACATGTATTGGTGATGGTCATAATAACAACTATCATTTAACACCTCAAGGAACAAAACAAATATTTCAGAAATTTTCAATAAGGCATTGTTTGGTGTCGTTCTATTGCTATACCTGATATGAGAGTCGTGAGTGATGAGGGTAAGCTTTTGCGAGGGTGCAAGCTGGATTAAGCTTTATGTAGCTTTTGTGAAGGTGGGTGGAGATTATTTTGTGTTTTTTACATTGGCGGATGGTTGGAAATGCAAAAGAAAAGTGTCGCCTATGATAATATTTTTCCCATTTTTGTGCAAGAAAGTTAGCGAGAAGAGGTGTTAAAAGATTATATTTTTGCATGGTCTTTTAACTTTGAAGCCAATATTGTTTGATTTATGGTTTACATTTAGTCATTATTGTTGCAATGCAATGAAACAGTCATTGTTATATAGCCTATGTTGAATGTTGTTCTCTATATTGTTAGTCATTAGTTTTATTGTGTGTACTTTGATTGGAATCCTTATGATCCTTTCTTGTTTTTGAGCTTCTCGTCGAGCAAGGAAAAGGTCGAATGGCCTTTTCTTTAAAATTTTTTGGCCAAAATCCTCATTGGCCTCCCCGTTTTAATCCTTGTGGTGGTTGTGGGAAGGGTGTTAGAGGCAGTTGTTAGCTGCCTTGGGGATATGTCATGTGTTCCCTATTGTGTTGATAGAGAAGGTGACTAAAATTAAGCACTAGCTCACATCAACATTGATTGATGTATGCTTTTTGTGCCCTAGAGATGGTTGTGATAGCACCTGCCATTTATTTACATGTGGATTCCATTTAGTGGTGATGGTTGCCACGTGGCCAAATAGTTAATCTTGTGTAGCTTATTTTTTTTCCATAGGGTATTATCACTGTCCCTTGTCTAGCATTGGCTAGGTTGTTTCATTTTCATTTGTGCAACCCTAGAAAAAGTATTAGAATTGTCCCTTTAATAGGTTCAGAAAGGTGTTCAACACATGTATGTGGTAGCCAACATTCTTTAGTATATATATATGCACACATGTAAATATTTATTTATGTAGAGACTGCTATATCTAAATAGATGTGTATACCATATTTTTTGCCTCACTATGCAACTTGTTTTTTCAAAATTATAAAGAGAACAAACATCCAAACTAAATTTTCCCTCATTTTCCTGAACGAGAAGGCTATGAATTCAAATCTTTTGTTTCCTATAATATATTTTGTAGTCTGAAGCAAGGAATTATTATAGGCAACAAAAGCTTTGAATTCATAGCCTTCTCAGCCAGTCAACTGAGGGAAAATGTTGTGTGGATGTTTTCTCTCTTGAATGTTGAATGGTATCAAGATTAGGTGTTGTATGGTTTGCATGTGCTTGCAATGGTTGTGATGATAGTTGTCATTTATCCAATTGTATATAAAGTGTGAGATGAAAGCTAGGTCTTTCTTTTTATTGTACTTGATGTAGGTGCTAATGTGCATATAAATGAAGCCATAAATAAAATAATATTTCCAACAGTCAGCCACATACGAAAACCCACAAAATAGAAGCAAGCCCATATTGTTTCAATTTTCAATCAAATTTTGTTGAGAAAAAAATAGTATGTCTTCACATGACCTTCACACTGCATTTTTTTTGGTGTAGGATTTTGTTTACTCCTTCAACTTTGTAGCCATGTTTGCAAAGGAATTACATTGCTAACACTATTCAGGCTTTTCATATATACATATACATATAGGGTATTTGCAGGATCATCATGGAAAAAATAGGCCCTTAAGTGGCAAAAAATTCAGAAAAATCAGAGTTAGGCAACTTGACATAAAAATTTGAATAAGTTATCTATATTATTTCAAAAATATGTAAGAATATAATATGTAGCAAATTGAACGTAGTTTCTAAACTACTAGGTTTATTATTTTTTTAAATCTATTTGGTGAAAATTTGAAATTTCAAAGCAATAGTACTTAAATTTCAAGGAAAAAATAAGAAGTAGGTGTCTGTCTAACCACCCTAACAACTATATTTAAATGATAATATATTTTTATAATATTTTAGATATAAGTAGAGGACTCATTTCTCAATGTGATGCATATTTTTTGTAAATTTTTTCCAAGTAAATAATTAATTATGAATTTTTTATTACAACTTTTTAAAAATATAAAAAATTGTATGTCTGACCACCTTAACTTGGTCAAAACTTCATGAAATTTAATTTATTTATTTTTAATCAAGTATAATATGCAAAACATAGAATGTAGCACTATTCAGGCTTTACATATACATATAGGGTATGTGCAGGATCATCATGGAAAAAATAGGCCCTTAAGTGGCAAAAAATTTAGAAAAATTAGAGTTAGGTAACTTGACATAAAAATTTAAATAAGTTATCTATATTATTTCAAAAATATGTAAGAATAGAATATGTAGCAAATTGAATGTAGTTCTAAACTACTAGGTTTTTTTTTAAAAAAATTATTTGGTAAAAATTTGAAATTTCAAAGTAGTAGTACTTAAATTTCAGGGTAAAAATAACAAGTAGGTGTTTGTCTAACCACCCTAACAACTATATTTAAATGATAATATATTTTTATAATATTTTAGATATAAGTAGAGGACTCATGTCCCAATGTGATGCATATTTTTTGTAATTTTTTTCCAAGTAAATAATTAATTATGAATTCTTTATTACAAATTTTAAAAAGTATAAAAAATCGTATGTCTAACCACCTTAACTTGGTCAAAACTTCATGAAATTTAATTTATTTATTTTTAACCCTATAATATGCAAAACATAGAATGTGACACATGTTTCAGATTCAAAAAATGTGATACCGTTTGAAAGCTATAGATGTTTTTCAATAAGCCTATCAATCAGGACTTTAGTCGTAATTCAAATAGAAATTGAATAATAATTATTCATTAAATTCAACGTAAAGCATAATTTATATTGGTGGAAAGTTGAGAATCTCCTTTAAATACCCTTTTCATTTCATCAATTTTTGGTAAGAAAAATTTGTCTGTATATGTATATATATATATACATGTATATATGTATATATACATATATACATACAAAAGTCTACATATATATACACAAATACTTTGTTGAGAAATGAGTATATTTTTACTTTCGTTCCTCACTGAATCTTTGTTGGTTCCTCTCAATCAATATATATGTATAATATATATGTATGTATGTACCACAACCATTACCGCTACATGCACTTGCACCTTCATAGAAGCTTGCCCTCCATGCTTACAGCTTCTATATATATAAATATATATATAATGCGTTATTAAAAATTGTAGACATTTGCTTTATTTTATGAGGACTTTAAAGATAGATGTTTGCACCATCAGCACTACACAGAAACCATACAACTATTAATGCCGATGCCATTTCATTGGCGTCCTCTATCATCGCGCCAAACACTTTTTAAAAAAAGAAAGAAATTCGCCACTTACTCCACAGTGCTGGAGACCTAGAACTAGGAAGGTTGACAAAAATTTCAACCCATGTTTTCCATAACCCAATGCTAATTGTTGTTCTCTAGCTTTGGCTATATACTTTCATTTGCAATGCATAATAAAATAGTTGATATTATAAAGTTAATGTTGTTATCCAAAAGACATTCTTTTTTATAGGATGGTGCTCAAGAGGTTGTATTGTTTCAATTTTTGATAGGGTGTTGGTGCATACATTCATGTAAGTATATCTATATATATATACATATATATACACACACACATATATATACATATATATACACATGCACATATATATACATATGCATATATACACACACACACACATATATGCATTGTTGATTGCACAAAGCACCAAAAAATTGTGCTTGGAAAACCAATGGATAAAAATAACCCAGGCTAGCGAGCAACAAACCACAAACGAAAACTGGATTATGTTAAGAATTTTATTTTGTTGCAAACATAGCCATAAAATGAAGGTCATAGAAACAAGGGCTCCTACAAATAAATTGACATTAAAAAACCCATGCAAACCACTGGCTTGTTGTCCCAAAAAAGGATTGGAAAAAATTATCACAGGTGACACTTTTGTTTTTATTTTGCAAACATTGTTGCCTGCAAAAACACAAAATAGCCTCTAACCATCTATAAAAAAGTGTGTTTAGTCTTCCTTATGACACTATACAGTCCATCATTCTAACAACTCCTTTTTTGAGGCTGAAGAAATAACAACTAGGAACATGTATTTAATGCATGATTTCCTTGTTTCTGATAGCTATCTTGAACAATAGGCTAAACCCAGAGAATGACACCCAACAATGTGTTATTGAAAATTGAAGCAATATAGCTTTTTTCCCAGTGGGAACCTTTGAGAAACAAACCAATATAGCCATAGGGAAATGCCCTTTCAAACATTGTGCAGGCATTTGATATCTTCTTGACTGCTTGAAAAGGTAGCTACAACTTATAGCCATTGTCACTACATGGAAACCATACAACAATTAATGTTGATGCCATTTCACTGGCCTTCTCTATTGATGCAACAAATGCTTTTAATTTAAAAATCAAAACACAATCCGTCACCTTCCTTTTTTGGCCACACTGAATGGAGGCTAGAAATGACACAATATAGCCTAGTGTAGACAACAACAGTGAATAGTGCGTTGTGCAAAACAATATCAACTACATAACATTTACTATTTTATTACATTACAATCATTGCCACAAAACAAAGGCCATTAATGAAACAATATTGGTACCAAATGTTTGCCATATGGTGAATCCTGCACAACACTAGAAAACACAGTAACAAACGCATGCAAAACCACCGCTACAAAAGTTGATCTACATGAATCAAATAATATTGGTTTGAATAAACTATATAGTCTTTCCCAATAGAACCTTACCAAAAAGGAAACAATATAACTTAAGATAGAGAATGACAATCAACACTGCCTTGCAAAAAATAATGCAATCTATATAACATCAACTATTTCATTGCATTGTAACCATGGCCACAAAAATTGTACTTGCAACAGTGACCCAGATGGAACACCCACAAAACACAAAAAGCTTGCAATAACAGATATATGTGTGTATACATATGTATGTATGTGTTGCATTGTTTCTGTGTGTTTTTGTGCACTATTTTATTCCTTTGCATTTGTTGCTGCTACATGGAAATCATAAATAACCTTATAAAAAAATGATTCTCAACAAAATATTATCACAAATACAAACAATATAGCCTTCTCAACAACACCCTCTTGAAAATTAGCAATGACAAACCCATCAAAAAATATACTTGTTTCTAAACAAAACCTTATCAAAAATTGAAATAATACAACCTTTTCAGCAACACCTTATTGAAAATAATACAAGATAACAACCACCTTCATAGAAATCCCTCCTTCGTACAAGTGTACCTCTTCTCGTTGGCTTTCTCTTTGCTTCTTTCTTTCTTCACGTTTGCAACATATGTATGCACAATAAATTATCAATGCCAACACTTTTGTAATGATTTTCCAACTATCACCCAATGTAAAAAAAAACAAAAACAAAAACTACTGCTATCTTCACAACAGCTTTGCATGGCATGATCAAAGTTGCACACTTATACAAGTGTGCTCCCCTTTCTTGCACTTGCAATGGATGGTAAAGCCACAAAACAATAGTCAACAATGGTTGGTTGAAACTTGTATAGACATTTGATCGCATTGATGGTCAATGTGTTCCAGCTGCTTGCAGGAATGTATGTAACTGATGGTGGATGCAAAGAACATTGATATATAGTAGTCCATAACTTTATTTTGTTGGGACATATTTACAATCATAGGATTTGTTTTCCATTGTTCTAAAGTTTTTTTTCTGTGCATCTAATATCGTGTATCTAGATTTTTGTGCATGGTCGAAATGAAATCAATTGCTATGATAGTGAAGAATTCCTTTTGGGTAATAATATAAACTGTATAATATTAACTATTTTATTACACATTGGAAATGAGGGAATATAGCTAAAGCTAGTGAACAAAAATTAGATTGTGTTGTGGAAAACAACACAGATTATTTTAATATATTGCAACCATTTACACAGAACATAAGCCATAAATGAGACAATATTAAATTTTGTTGTGTGTAGATTTGTATGTATGTCAAAGTAGATGTGAGCATTGTACATACACGCTCTTCTCAATGTTTATTATTTTCTAAAAATAGTTATTTGTCTAGAACTTGACATGGCATACTTCAAATGATATACTTCATATTAGTTGTTATATACAACATTGAAGCCTTTTTCCTAATTATTTATTTTCCTTCATATTCTTGGTGTCTCTAGGGAAAAAAAGGAGGGATTTTAAAATTGAAACAGTGAACTTGGAATAACAAATTGTATGTCAAGTATTATTTGAATCATTGAAGCCCTTGTTATTATTAGTCCTTCTTGTCATATTGTTAATGCCTATGTAAAAAATTGAGTGCCCATGTTGTGTTTTGAAGTCATAGACCTTTTAGTCAACCGCCAATGTTGCAGCTCTCAGATTTTAAAAGAGCAAACCACCAATGTTGCAGCTCTCAGATTTTAAAAGAGCATACACAGCAATGTCTATGGCCTCTAGCTCTTCTGAGGCTGGCAAACAATCCTTGAGCAGCAGTCCTGTAAGTCTGTTTCTTGTTTAGTTTTTTTTGCTGCCAATTATATTGACATTTTCTCAAGTGCACGAAACAAACCAATAATATGCTTCATTTGAATTAACAATTGCTATGATATATGTTCTAAATTATTTATATTTGAACTCTTTTTCTTTGGTTTCCCTTTCAATTTATTGGCCATTTTGGAGTAGCTTATGTGTTAGAGGGGAAAATGTCTCAGTTTCCAAATGTGTCAATATTGTTGTTTGCTTTTAGAGTTGATTCATAGTCATAAATATGTCATTGTTGCCACTATGCTGAGTTTAATTGCCTTGTAGGCTACAAATGTGAATCCAACCTTAACAATACATGCGCTAGACAATATATAGATGTTGGAGATGTTTTCCCATCTCCAGTCCTCCAACTAATGTCTTACCAAAAAATAGGAGGTGATCAAAGCCCAGTCGACTAGTCCAAAGTCGTCCTCTCTGATGGAACCCACATGCAGATGTGAACTTTTCCTACAAAATACAATGACCTTTTGTTTACAGGAGAATTCAAAATAGGTTCAATTGTGTGCTTGACAAACTATTTGTCTAGAAAGTTGTGGGAATCAAGGTTTGATATAGTTTTTCCTTGGTTGTACTTGTAGTTTCCTTCTTCCTTGTTTGTGGTGGCTTCCTTTTAAAGTATTTAATGTTCATTTCATTCTAGGGTAGTTGTCATACTGTCCCTAGATGTCAAAATGATAGATTGCTAGGTAATTGGATAACCTAAATATTTTTTTTGAGATCAAGAAGAACAAATAGTTGGTTGCGGCTTGCCCTCCCCTTCCAAACGAGACTTAACCTTTGGAATTAATACATCCCCAAGGCAGTAAGATGCTCTTGCAAAAATCAGCTCTATTAAAGGGTTGAATGTTTACCAAACCAAATGGACAATAAAAGGCCATGTAACAACAAAGAGGGATATGCACCATTACAGCAGGAAGGGGTCTGAGGGCCAGGTATTTAGCTTTGATATTATTGAAAATGATGAAACAAAAATACGGATTACGTGCTTTAATGAGATAGCAAAGTTGCATTATGATAGGGTTGAGGTGGGTCATACTTATTGTGTGTCAAAGGGATTAGTGAGATAGGAAGACTAGAAATTTAATAAGTTAAATAGCCAGATAAAAATCACTTTGGATAAAAAATCAGTGTTAAAATGTTGTGATGATGAGGCCTTTGTGCCATAGAAAGTATTTAAATTCACCCAATTTAATGAAATTGCAAATTGCACTAATAACAGTTTGATTGATGTTATTGGCACTGTGGTGCATGTAGGAATGGTATCGACTATACAAAGAAAATATCATTCCCAAACGATTCAGAGGACTATTAAACTTAATGATTTGTCATCCTTTTCAATTGATGTTAATTTGTGGGGCTCAAATTGGGAAACAAAGGGTGATGAGTTGGAGAGGTTGTACACCCCTCGTTCAACTCTCATCCTTTTTGTTTAAAGTGCACATGTTGGGTACTTCAATGGAGTAGTTTTGGACATAGCCGCAGGGACTCTTCTATATATAAATCTTGACATACCATAAGCACAACCATTGATCGAATGAGGACATATTGATCCACCTACTGTTGATACCCCTTAGACAGTGCCTCAAAAGGTTGCTTTGGGAAATGGGAGAGTGACTATTGCATATATGTTGGACCATTGCCTTGGCTTGCCATAAACTTTGCAAGCTACTCTCAAGGAAACAGTAAAATATATAAAAATTGATGCATTATATTATGCTGCATGTCCATTGGAGGTGAATGGAAAGCAATGCAAGAAAAAATGTGAACAATCTAAGAAAAATACATGGTTTTTCCCCTAAATGCAAGACAACAATAGCTGACTATGACTTTCGATATTTATTGTAGCTAAAGATGGAAGACCACATAGGCAAGCTTTAGGCAACTAATTTTGATGAGGCCGTGACAAGCCTATTGCAAATGTCAACAAAACAACTTTACATGTTGCAATATGATTCTACCACTACAAGGACTGTTGAGTCTGTTATCAATGTTGTCACCTACATGTCATTTATTTTCACTATTCTAATTAAAACTCGGACTTATAATTCAAAAACAAGACTCAAAACAACAATAGTGAAAGTTGCAAGGGTTAACTTTGAAGTTGAGTGCAAGCTCTTACTATCAGATTTGTCTACTATTTCTCTTGCCCTGCAAGAGTCTCTAGAGATAGTTGTCATACTACCTTGAACACCAAAAGAACCATGGCTAATTGTGACTTTGCATATTTCTTATACTTCTGTTGACTAGAAACTTACTTTGTTTTGTTCCCTCACATAGCTTGTCACATCAAAAAGACCTTTCCTTTCTACTGCTATTGCTTTGTTGTTCATTTGACTAGTTATATATTAGTTATATATTAACACAATGAAGTATAACTTATAATGTTTAAGAAAAAAAGATACACTTGTTTTCTTTCCTAGTATTCATGTTGCTTATAATTTTGTTTCATTTTAAGTGTATATTTCTGATTTAATTTTATGTTGTTTATTTATATAGAGCTGTCCTTTTAAAGAGATGTATCATTGTCTACACTTGCTCATATATCTACTTGTGGACATAGTTGTATGTATGTGTACATTTATGTATGTATATAGATAAATATACATGCATGCAATTGAAATTTCCCTGTGCATACAACTTTCTAGTACAAATGTGTGTAGATATATACGTGTATTGGATATCTATGCGTATATGTATGCACAATTCAATATTTACAAGTATCTATGAGTTGTTTTAAATAGAATTTTGTTTTCATCTTGTTTAGAATGTTCATAGTGCATAGAATTTATCTTGACATAGTTCTATGTAGATATATGTGTCTATGATGTATTTGTCTATGTAAGTATCTATGTCTAGGTATCCATCTAATGCTTACCAAGTGTTCTTGCTACTGCTTTGCAATCCCTAATGATAGTGTGATGCTGGATGTGGATGTCATATGGTTCTTGGATATAATGTTTGTTACGTATGTTATGCAGCTCAATCAACAACCCAGTGTTGAACAATGCGTTATTAAAAATACTGTAAACTACTCAATTAGTTTGGTGAGTTTTAAATGCAAAGTATTATTGCAACCATTGGCAATATATGTAGCACATACATGAGACAATTTTCCATGGTAAGTTGTGCAAAGTGACACTTGTTTCCTTTGTGCAAGCAAATCAAATAGTTCATGTACTATATAGGTTGCCTTGTTTTCTATAAGGCATTGTTGATTTTCGTTCTTTGTATTAGGATATATTGTTTCCTTTTTGTAAGGTTCTATTGAGAGAGAATATATATTTTATTCAAACCAATATTCTTTGATTCATGGATAAAATTTTGTAGCGTGTCCCCTATGATAATTTTTTTCCAATCCTTCTCTCTAAAAACAAGCCAGTGGTTTGCATGGGTTTTTCAACGTGAATTTTTTTGTGCACTTCTTTGTATGGCCTCCATTTTCTCGCTATGTTTGTAACAAAATAAAATTCTTAACATAATCTAGTTTTTTTGTGGTCTATTGCTCGCTACCGTAGGTTTTTTTTATCCATTGGTTTGCCAGTCATTTTTTTTGTGCTTTGTGCAATCAACAATGCGCATATATGTTCCTCTTCAGAAAGGCTCAAATTTTTCTCACAGATTAGGCATATAGAAATATTGCAGCAAATACCAAGCAATTGAATTGCTCACTTGAACTGTGTTTTTTTTTTATTACATGTAGACCTGCATTTGTATTTTGCTAGAAACTGTAGGATACATACCAACAATTAGAGTGCAGTATAAATCAAACAAGTTGATCTTCTCCAAAAAAAATGTGCATTATCATAATCATCAAAAGTTTCTCTTCTTTATGGTAAGTGAATTACTTCTCCTTTCCTCTTCACCTCTATGTGGTATTACATGTATTTTGCTTATAAATTATAGAGCCACTTAAATTTCGTGTTTTAGATATTTCTTGCCAATAAAACATGTTCGCCAAACCAAAGTTCACATTTCCATTTTGTGTAGGTATATTCCACTGAAACCATGTTAGATTGCAGCTCCATTGTATTCATATACAAGATGTGCGTATCTCCAAAAATTCTAAATAGCTCTATGATTCCACATTTTCATGTTGTATGGCATTCACCTACATTCCATCTATATATGTAATGTAATCCTATATATCTCTTTTTCCATTTCTCATTTCACAACTCCATGTCAAATTATAAAAAATGTATAACATTGATTTCCACTGAACAAATTTCCTCAGGTGCCAAAGCATTGCCTTCACCATTGACCAAAGTGGTCGACAATCAATGTTACTACTCGGGAATTTGGTCATAGCCAATGACACTCCATGACCTATTATGGTAGGATGGAGAATAGGATTACTTTTCTATGTCCAAACTTCAATCCATTCCATGCACAAGGCATGCCTAGATTTTATTTACTTACTGTGTTCTATTGCAACTACATTGCATCTCATTTGTAATTAATTGTATAAGTCTTTATATTTTTCATTTTTTTATTGTCTACCAACATAGAAAATTATCCTTCATAGGCCTTTTGATTCCATTAGATCTAGTATTAAGTCATTGGAAGTTTTGTTTTCACCATTGATCATAGTGGTGGACAGTTTATTTTCTTGCTCGGGGGTTTGGTGAGAGCACATGACGCTCCATGTGCCAATATGGTAGGGTGGAATTGGAGCCTTGTTTTTTTTGTGCATACTACATTCTACCACATGCACCAAGTATGGCTAAATTATAATTACTCCATTCATACCATTGTAGTTAGAGAGAAAATTATGTATTATAAAATATAGAACTTTGATATATTTTTATTTACATATTGTCTATCAATAAAGCATGATCATTGCACTAAAATTCACACTTTGTATACACATAGGTTGCATATGGTTTGTCTTTTGCACTAAATTTTTTGCATAGGACTGTAGCTATGAGTTTTAGCTTTCCGTCGCGATGGCTATAATGGAATAAAGTAGTTAATGTTATTCAGTTCATTCTATTTTTACATAATCACCACACAAAAATTCACAATTTTTTGTTATTCTTGTAGACCATATTCCAACCATAATGTGGTATTTGATGAACTAATGTGTTACAAAAAACCTTTCAGAATAATGATAGTGACTACAAAATCAGTAACAATGGTCAAATAGACAATCAGATCCTAATGTACCCTATATTGATTGTAATAAGAAATATTCATTTCACCATTGATTGGAGTGGTGGGAAATGTATATTCTTGATCAGGGATTTGGTGAGATTCCATGAGGCTCCATGACCCAATATGGTAGGGTGGAGAGTAGGCCTTATTGTGTTGAGTTTTATTTTATAGTTTTTAATGTACAAATTTCTCTCTTTCTGGCATAAGATTCATAAAAAATTCATATGTTTTAGGTTATGGTTACAACGTAGTAAAATAGTTGATCTTATACACTTTATGTTAGATTCCATTGGCCATTGTTGATAATTATTCTCTTTCTTAATCTATATTGTTCCATTTTCGAGAAGGTGCTATTAAAAAGGCTATATTGTTTTAATTTTTGATAAGCTTTTGTTGAGTTGTTGTCAATTCCGTCTGGCTCTCTTTAGGCTTTGCATTTTGTGGTTAATTTTTTTAATTTTCCCCCCCATCATCTAGTTGCTCTTAGCTAGTTCTATAATCTCTTCATATTCACAATTGCTCCAAATAACATGATTCTCCCTTGGGAGAGAGAGTTCAAGAAGTGGGATGTTGATATTCCAGTATACATGCTAAACAGATGAACAATCATTGTGAATGAATTTCAACCAAATGTGAAGATGAAGTGATTATAAGACTAGCTAAGAAAATGGTAACATTGATTTCACCATTCATCACAATAGTGGCCACCCAATATTAGAGAGCATGCCTCATTTCGTTCTCTTCCATTTTATATTTGCTATGTGTGCAACTAAATTGCTCACTTGAATTGTGTTTTTTGTGATTATGTGTAGGCCCGTGTTTCTATTTTGCTAGATACTGCAACATACATAGCAACAATTAGAGTGCACTATAAATGAAACAAGTTGATCGTCTCCAACAATACTATTCATTGGCATGATCATGAAAAGTTGATCTATTTTATGGTAACTAAATTGTTGGGGTTTGGTGATAGATGATGACACTCCATGACTCAATATGGTAGATTGGAGAGCAGGGATCCTTTTGTGTGTCTAGACTTCAATCCATTCTGTGCAGAAGGTCTAGCCTTTGTAGTAAATTTTTTGCATAGGACCGTGGTTGTGATTTTTTAGCTTTCTATCACGATGGCTATAATGGAATAGAATAGTTAATTTTATGTAGTTCATTCTATTTTTGCATGATCAACATACTAACATTCACACTTTTTTTTAATTCTTGTAGACCATATTCCAACCATAATGCAATATTTGATGAACTAATGTGTTACAAACAACCTTTCAGAATAATAATAGTGGCTACAAATCAATAACAATGGTCAATTAGACAATCCAATCCTAATGTACTCTATATTGATTGTAATAGGCAGTATCCATTTCACCACTAATTAGAGTGGTGGGAAGTGTATATTCTTGCTCAGGGGTTTGGTGAGATTCCATGAAGCTCCATGAACCAATATGGTAGGGTGGAGAGCAAGCCTTATTGTGTTGAGTTTTATTTTATATTTTTTATTTAGAGATTGCTATCTTTTTGCAATAGGATTCATAAAAAATTCAAATGTTTTAGGTTATGGTTACAATGTGGTAAAATATTTGATCTTATACACTTTATGTTAGATTCCATTGGGAATTGTTAATTATTGTTCTCTTGCTTAAGCTATATCATTCCATTATTGAGAAGGTGTTGTTGAAATGGCTATATTGTTCCAATATGGTTCTGTTAAGTTTCTATAAATTCCCTCTTTCTCTCCCTTTATTCTTTGCATTTTGTGGTTGAATTTTTTTTTAAAAATTCTTATCATCTTATTGTTCTTAGCTAGTTTTACAATCTATTCATATTCACAGTTGCTCCAAAAAACATGCTTCTCCCTTGGGAGAGATAGTTCAAGAAATGGGGTGTTGATATTCCAGTTTACATGCTAAACAAATGGATGGGATTTGTGAATGGAGTTCAACCAATTATGAAGATGAAGTGATTGTAAGACTCACTATGAATCAACATCCTACTTCTTCAACTCTCTTTCCCAAGGGAGAATAGTCAATGACGCTCCATGACCCAATATGGTAGGGTGGAGAATAGGCCTACTTTTGTGTGTCCAGAGTTCAATCCATTCCGTATAGAAGGTATGCCTATATTTTATTTACTTACCATGTTCTACTACAACTACATTGCATCATGTTTGTAATTAATTGTATAAGTCTTTATATTTTTGATTTATTTATTGTCTACCAATGGTGTGTGTTTATTACACTAAACTTCAGATGATGCTTCCATGTTTGCAGCTAGCCACAACCCAAACAATCATGCTTTGCAACCCTTTTGATGCTATTAGATCTTCTATTAAGTCATTGGCGACTGAAACATTGCTTTCACCATTGATCACAGTGGTGGAGAATTTAGTTTCTTTCTCGGGGGTTTGGTGAGAGTGCACGACGCTCCATGAACCAATATGGTAGGGTGGAAATCGGGCCTTGTTTTGTTTTGTACATACTACATTCTGTCATATGCACTAAGTTTGGCTAAATTATAATTGCTTCATTCGTCCTATTGCAAGTATAGAGCAAGATATGTATTATAAAATATAGAACTTTGATATCTCTTGATTTAGATATTGTGTATGAATTAGACATGATCATTGCACTAAAATTCACATTTGTACACATAAGTTGTATATGGTCTGGCCTTTGCAGTGAAAATTTTGCATAGGACTATAGCTGTGAGTTTTAGCTTCTTGTCGCAATCGTTGTAATGGAGTAAAATAGTTAATGTTATGCAATTCATTCTATTTTTGCATAATCACCACACTAAACTTCACAAATTTTTTGTTATTGTTGCAAACCATACTCCATCCATTTTGTGGTATTTGATGAACTAATGTGTTACAAACAACCTTTTCGAATAATGATAGTGATTGTAAAATCAGCAACAATGGTCAAATAGACACTCAGATCCTAATGTACTCTATATGGATTGTAATAAGCAATATTCATTTCACCACTAATCAGAGTGGTGGGCAATCTAGATTCTTGCTCAGGGGTTTAGTGAGAGTCCATGAGGCTCCATGACCCAATATGGTAGGGTGGAGAGTAGGCCTCATTGTGTTGAGTTTTATTTTACATTTTTTATGTACAAATCACTATCTTTCTAACATAGGATTCAGAAAAAATTCATATGTTTTAGCTTATGGTTACAATGGAGTGAAATAGTTGATCTTATACACTTTATGTTAGATTCCATTGGGCATTGTTGATTGTTGTTCTCTTGCTTTTACTCTACATCACACAAATAATTAAATTGTTTTAACCATAATTCATCTAGGGTACTTTGTTACTAGCTACGAAAAGATCCTTACTTTGTATCATAAAGAATTGATACAGTGGCTAAATTATGGAGTGGCCTTATATAATTATGAATTCAACTAATTGTATGCCAACATTATTATTTCCCAATTAAATACATGTTAGTAATGTCATCAATTATTTAGAAATTGAACCTTATCCATAATAATATTATATTTTGATTAACTAATAAAATTTAATGATATTGGTATTATTTTCAAATTGTTTTTACCATAATTCATATAGGGTACTTTGTTACTAGCTACAAAAAGATCCTTACTTTGTATTATAAAGAATTGATGCAATGGCTAAATTATGGGGTGGCCTTATATAATCATAAATTCAACTAATTATATGCCAACATTATTATTTCCCAACTAAATACACATAAGTAATGTCATCAATTATTTAGACATTGAACCTTATCCACAATAATATTATGTTTTGATTAACTAATAAAACTTAATGAAATTGGTATTATTTAATGAAATATTTTCAAATTTAATAATAATAGTAACATATAATTAACAAATTAACTACATAATATTATTATTTATCCCACCAAAATACTTACCAATAATAATGATGTTATCACAAAATAATTAATTGAATGTTAATATAATTGTTCTTTAACCAACTCTTACACCTTCATATGTGTATATATACATATACATATATATATACACATATGTATATATGTATACATATACACATATGTATATATGTATGTATGTATATATGTATATATATATATATATATATATATATATATATATATATATATATATATATATATATATATATATATATATATATATATATATATATATATATATATATTCAGCAAAGTTACTTTTTCACCAACTATTACTTACACACTTTATCCTTTATATACATATCCTCCTTTTAACCCAATAGGGTTAACACCCTCCTCCGCTCCCCATTATAATTTCAAATGAAATAATGACGATACACTATAAGGTAAAAATGAGATACAATATTGTTGCCACTCAATCACTTTAATTATCGCCTATAATATATCTAGCCATCTATTTAAGAAAATTATAAACAATCTAGGATTATATTAATGATATGTGAGGTGGGGCCTTACAGACATGCATTGTATATTACTTTGTTATATAGGTGGAGATATGACATCTAATCATAAAAATGATATTCATTTTCTTGTGCGTACTATGTATGAAGCCCAATCTGATAAGCTCATTGATAATTCTCAACATTTAATGGTTATCTCCAAAAAAATGAATCTCATCTTATTGTGACCTCGTTAACCCTAAGATTGTTATAGATGATGTACTCTATTATTGATGCAGGAGCATCCATGGGCTCTTGCAATCTTGCATCAACCAAAAAAAAATTATTTTAATTTTGTTTGGTTTACAATAAATGGTTGCCACATATATTTGTAATTATTGGAATAATGTAATTTGAAATTAAATTACATTAACATTTCATGTTGAATGATTATGCCCGAAAAAGTAGGTGTTGCAAAGGAAATGGAAGTGCAAAAATTCAAAATTTGGATTTTTGCAAGTTAAAGGAAATTCTTGAGATTAATTTGAAATCAAATCTCAACTACCACAAATCCCTAAAAAATAGGTATTTTCAAAATGGTGGCAACTTTGATGAGTTCAATTTTGGAAACTGTCGGTAAAGTGTATGTGAGACTGGTTGCTTCAACAAGTGAGAAGTTTGTTTTTTGATTTATTTGAATTTCAATTTAGAAATTCTCTCCTTTTGGACGTGGATTTTTGGGAAGGATGATTTTTGAGTTTGAAATAGAATTTCATTTCATTTCGGCAGATTTGGAAAGTTGTTAATAAAAGATAATTCATTTACATTTTGAGGTTAGTTTTCAAAGTGCAAAAAAAAAAAACTCACAACTTGGGCATGGATTTTCTCTAAGAAGAAATTGCAGCAAAGTGTTAAGGTTTCAATAAGTTTATTGCAGCCATTGTTGAGGAGTGACACAGTGTGCATGTAGGTTGGTTGTAGTGCTTGAGAAGCACAGGAAATTCTATGGAATGTTGCAGATTTTTGTAATGAATTCTATGATGTTGTAAAGGGAATATGTGATGCCCATAGTCTCAATGAGACTTTATTATTTTGTAATTGCAGATTTTTCATTTTAATGCAAGTTGCATGTTGTAGTTTCTTTCATACTTGTGTTGAAATTCATAGTGAATTGAGAATTTTTGTTTGTGTTGAAATTAAGTCAGTGGAGAGGGTTTTGTGTCACCCCCCTCCCTTCATCAATTATTTAGAGCATGCTTTGATAATGCAAAATAATGGGTATACGAGACCCACTATGCTTCCTTGAGAATTCTGCATGTTAGACTTCACTGATGGAAGGAGATATGGAGGTGATATTAATAATCTACATTTTTCCATACTTTTTTTATTGTGGATCTTTCTCTTTTGTGAATATTGTTACTAAAACATATATTATTTGATTCATGGCTTCTTCTATCTCGGTATGCCTAGAGTGCAATGAGATAGTTACTGTTATACACTTTATCTTCCTCTCTGTAAGGCATTCCTCATTGTTGCACTCTACAACATATACCTCATGTTCTTGAAATCCTCTATTCTTTCAATCTTATGTAAGTTGTATTGTTCGTTGGATTCCCTAATATGTAACTATTTTGTCTGCATATGCTATGACATATACCCAATGTTGCATATGCCTTTCATAGCTATTGTGCCCCCTCATGCCATTGACATTCTAATCTTCTTCCACTCTCACTGTCTGCACATCGCTTGTATTTCGTGTGGCTCTCTTCCTATCGGCTAATTATTGTGTGTTGCTACACAGAACTGCTAGTTTATTCAATTTTAATGAAATTGTTGAGTCTTGGTAGGTTGGAAGCCCATTGCAATAGATTGTAATGTTAATTTTTTTTTAAGAAAGAACATATTGTCACTTTTTTGTTCCATTGAATTGTTTTGCATTTGTTTATTGGATACGTGGTTAGAAAATAATTCACTAGATCATTCATCCTTGATTGCATTAGATGGTATCAAAGCACAATTAATTAATATTATTGTATATAATTATAATTAGTTTAATAAGTAGGAAGGATAACATCAATTGAAATAGCATAGAATTCATGAGTCATGATGTGAGATTCATAATTAAATCATACTAAGAGGAAGCAGTAAATAATGTATACACCATTAAGGTTGAGTCAATGCACATCAAAAGATTATTTTTTTTTTTGTAGTTTGTAAGAATTAAATAAGGTATCTCTAGTAGGAAGGTATTTTTTGTGAATAAATCACTAAGTTGATGCATCCCACATGAGGCTTGTAAATAGAGCATTTAATATGAGGCAATTTGCAAGAGTCATCATGTATTGATTGTTGACCTATGATAATTTACACATAACCCAATATGCTATTGTTGAGAGGACATGGTATTTTAGTGGAATAAGGAGGACATGAATGAGATGCTTGAGATGGTGAAATTATAAAGATCCAAATGTATTTTTTTGAGGAGAACCATATAATAAATCCTAGCCATAGAAATGAAGAAAGTGATGAAGAATAGGAAGTTGTCCCTACTAAGTAGGGTGAAAGTGAAGAGGAAGACAAAGAAGAAATATTTTAAAATGCTATATTAAGTATTAGAAAGAAATCTAGAGTATATGTTCCTAATTATTTTAGTAGTCTAAATGAAGACAAATTAATAATTGGATAACTAATTTAGAATAAAATTTTGAGTATGAAGACATTGATGATCTTCATAGAGTAAAATTTTCTAGGGCTAAGTTGAAGGCTCACTATGTCATTGGTGAAAATAAATCTTGTTAGAAAAGAATAAAAATGGTAAACCTAATATAGGTAAATGGGATAAAATGTTGAAGAAACTAAAATGTAAGTTAATATCAAAAATTACCAACTAGTGCTACTAAGAGAGTTACACAATCTATAACAAAGTAACATGACTATAAAGTAATATACTAAGGAGTACTAAAAGATAAAATCCATTCATAACATAATAAAGGAGTAGAGAAAGTTGAAAGATACATGAATGGATTGGTAGAATAAATTTATAAAAATCTAGCTATGTTAAGGGTATGTGCAAGATCATCATGGAAAAAATAGGCCCTTAAGTACCAAAAAAATTAGAAAAATTAGAGTTAGGCAACTTGACATAAAAATTTGAATAAGTTGTCTATATTATTTCAAAAATATCTAAGAAAAGAATCTGTAGCAAATTGAATGTAGTTTCTAAACTACTAGGTTTATTTTAAAAAGAAAAAAATCTATTTGGTGATAATTCAAAATTTCAATTCAAAATTTCAATGTAGTAGTACTTAAATTTCAGGGAAAAAATAAGAAGTAGGTGTCTGTCTGACCACCCTAACCACAATAAAATGATAAATTTTTTTTATAATATTTTAGACATAAGTAGAAGACTCATGTTTGGATGTGATGCATTTTTTTGTAATTTTTTCCAAGTAAATAATTAATTATAATTTTTTATTAAAATTTTAAAAAATATAAAAACTCGTATGTCTAACCACCTTAACTTGGTCAAAAAATTCTTGAAATTCATTTTTTCTTCTTTTAATCCTATAGTATGCAAAGCATAGAATGTGATGCATTTTTTAGATTCCAAAAATTTCATACCATTTGAAAGCTATAGATGTTTTTCAATCAGCCTATCAATCAAGACTTTAGTCGTAATTCAAATAGAAAATGAATAATAATTATTTATTAAATTCAAAGTAAAGCATAATTTATATTGGTGGAAAGCTGAGAATCTCCTTTAAAAACCCTTTTAATTTCATCAATTTTGGGTAAAAAAAAGCCGTCGGCCACATACCCTACAAATACCCATCATATTGTGTCTTTTTGGCCCATCATGATCTTGCAGATACCCTTAAACATTAAATAAAGGAATCATATCAAATAGCCCTCATTATATAAGGAAATTAAACTAAATATTTGAAGACATTTAGAACTAACAAAAAGGAATAGTATAGAGATTCTATGAGGGTAGGTCACACCACATTGAGAAAAGACTATATGTGAAGGATTATAAGAGTGATAACCTATAATAAAAAGAATGAGAATGTACCAATCCTTATTGTAAAGATAGAGACAATAAAAAATTATGATATAGTGATTAAAATGATGGATATTAGAGGGGTAAGGGGAGATAAGGGGAGGTGATAGAAGACCCTTTAGGGGAATATGTTTTAGATGTGGGGAAGAAGTACACTATGTTTTAGATGTAGTAGGAGATCAAAAGAAATAATGGGAGATGCCCATGTTGATGATAAAATAATATATCTTACATCTCCATATAGTAACTAGAAAAAGGTAAGTCGCTTACCACAATAAGATATCTACTAAAGTATTATTATAAGGATGAGCCAATATAGAGGAAAATTTTGTTATGAAGAATACATAAATCTAGAGGCAAGTACATTGTAAGGTTATAATAGATATCTATAGTACACATAATTCAGTTTTTGAGGAGATGGTTGATAAGCGTGAATTAGAAAGGCTACAACATTCCAAAAACTATAGTATTACTTGGTTGCAAAAATAACATAGGGTTTTAGTAAAGAAACAATGTTAGGATTAATTTAGATACCTTCCATTATTAAGTTTTGTATGGCATAATGCTAATGTATGTGTTTCAATTTTTTTTTTATATAAAAAGCAGCAAAAACAAGGGTGTTGTCCCATCAATACAAGGCACCTAAGGCCATCCAGAGAAAACACGTTAACAACACAGTGACAGTAGAGTGAACCAAGCCATCACCCAAAAAAAATCATATCAAAAACTGTAAAACAAAAGTAAACACAAGATAAGCAGAGTCCATCATCCAGGCATGATATAGAGTAGTCGAGTCCATAGACCCCCAGGGGTCAAGCCAGTAAAAAAAAAACATATACATACTAAAAGTCATAGAAAAACTATCAAAAAACATAAGGAGCCAAAATCCTAATTCTTTTCCTCCATGCATGGTTTGTCTTGAATAGTAGTCGCCCAATCCGTCGTGAGGAACTTAAGCAACTCCTTAAAGCCAGCGTCTTCCTCACAATCGTACACGGACTTGTCCTTATGCGGAAAGTATAAACTAGTAGCCAACATGTGCATGACCTTCACGACAAAGTGGGAGACCTCGTAAACCCTTTTTTTTAGCCTCTCAATTCTCCCTTTCATCTTGCCAACTTTGTCCCAAGCCTGTTCTTTTTTATTGTAATCTTCTTTCAAGGGGGCATTTCCCTCCGCTGTATTAGAGGCTCGGGGTTTAATTTCCTTCTCATTAACACTAGCAGGGCCCTTCTTCAAGCTTTCAGACATGTGGGAGGCACTACTCGCCAAGACAGACTAGTCCTCCCCTCCTGCCACCTTTTTCTCTTGGCTTTTGTTGTCACTCCCATTTTCATTATCCGAATTTGAAGCCTCCTTAAGACTTCCCACCTTGTCCTACTTAAAGACCAGTCTATTAGATCTACGGGTGGTATTAGCTTCTTCAGTGATCTCGATGTTAGAATCAGTTTGGTGGAGGAAGAATTTAGTTTTCCTAGAGGCTTTGGCCTTAGGTCTCGGGGTATGGGAAAGATGCTTTTTTTCTTTACCCTTTTCCCCTAGACGCTTCGTAATGGACATGCCATGGGGAAGGGATTTCAAGGGAGAATTTTTTAGGCATTTTTTCTTACTCAGGCCCGACACATCCAAAATGTTGGCAAAGGGGGGAGTAGAGGAAACTGGGGTTTCATCAAGAGTGGGAGGACAAGGGACTTCTTGCACAGTGATAGGCCAAGCAGAGCAAAGGGCCATGTGAAAATTTGATAAAGCCTAGACATAAGGCCTTGGTGTAGGAAAGTATAATTCTTTCTAGAAAACAAGGCTTCATTAAACTCTGCCATAGTGCTATCCAGAGAATGAAACATGAAAAATGCAATGGAGATGTCTTGGTGATTCCTAAGGTGGTTGAGGAAATTAAAGTGGTAATAGTAGTAAACCCCATACCTTCCTTCTAGCGTGAAGTACTTCATGATCACCATACAAACTCTATCCCATGGCCCCGGGAGCACCTCGCGGTCATAGCCACCCCGTAGCTTGACTGGTTTCTCCTCACGTCGAAAGAACTGGTTAAGACTAATCTGGTCAAGCACCTTCATGGTTTTCTTCCAGGTTCGACCACTATTCGGAAGCCCCGTAACTCTAGCAATAACCTCCTTAGAAACTTCAAAGGAAATGCCACTAATGGTAACCCTACCATCATTCCAAGAGGTGAAAAACTTACTTGACAGGCCCTCGTTGTGTCCAGTCATGGTCTCCATATACTGGGCAATGTCGCCCTCTTTGCAAATGTGCCAAATAGTGGCATCCACCTTCCACTCGTCACATCTGTTCAGCTCCATGTGCACTTTTTCCCCACCCATAGAGCCCACACAAAAGTCACCGACCACTAGAACAGTAAGGAGATAACCAGGGCACAAGAGTTGGCAACCAATTCTAGAAGCGTCGAAAGGGAAAAGGCTGGTGAAAAGTGACAAGAAAAGTCAAAAATGAAGGCAATAAATTCCATAGCTCACATCCCAAGCAAAGGTAGCAGCTCCCTCGTGTGAATCACCCCAGGCACGTAAGGGTGTGATATCGGCGTAATACTTAGCCAGCTTAAAAAATCTAATAAAATCTGCTAACTTATGAGGCTCAACACGAAATTTAGGGAGTTCAAAAAATGATGACTCCATTGGCGAGTAGGGGTAGAAAGATTCCCCTTGCCATCGGCCCAAAAGAGGTCATACATACCGATGGACAAACACATGATATCCATCACCTCACATAACAACCAATTATTCAAAACTATGCTCCTGCCAGAAACACTAACCAAAGTTAGTAGGAGCCCAGCTAAAATAAGTAAGAAACTTCTAGGGCTCAACATTTAAATGTTTGAGATCTTCCCTTAAACACACCAGATCCGAGGGGGGAAAAAAATAAACTTTTCGCTAGCACCGTATCCCTTCAATATCAAGACCCACTGCTGCCAAATTGTCAACAGTCGCACTCCCCTCTCTATAGACATAATGGATAGAAAAGTCTTGAAGAACATTTAGGAGGGAGTAAATGTTCTCCATAATACCTTTTAAAGACCACCCCGCCTTCATCTTTCCTTTAGTGGCTTCCACAATTAGCATCGAGTCGCCTTCAATTTCCATGGTCTTGATGCCAAGTGACAGTGCAATTCTAAGACCCCAAAAAAGAGCCATGCCTTCAGCCTAATTGCTAGTGTGATCTTTTAGTTTCCCAGCATAGGCAGCCACCAGGGAGCTGGTATGATCCCTGATAATACCACCTCCAACTGCCATACCTCCCCTAGCCGCCCCATCAAAATTAAGCTTAACCCAGGGTGGCTTAGGGGTTCTCCATCTAGTATGCTTCCTAATGATCATTTTGGAATTATCAAATCTCTGGAACTCACTAGGAAATTTCCAAATCGTAGCTATGCTTCTATCCCAAGCAGTCAGGGGATTACTAGGCGTCTTCCATTTTTAGGTCAAAATGTTATCCAGGAGAAGCTTATTAAGGATTGTCAACAAACCTTCCACATTGTTCACCGTTTCTCTGAAAATCTTGTTATTCCTTTCTTTCCACAAACACCAACAAATGTGAGGTGGAATAAGTTGCTAGAGTAGTCTGATTAACGGATGTTTGGAGGGGCATTTTCAATTTAAGATGAATTGGTGAATATCTCTATATCTCTAATTTAAGATGAATTGTTACATTGGGGAGACCATGCAAATTAGATATAAAATAATAAAAATTATGGAAGAGTGAACACTTACAATATAACAATGAATAGTAAGAGACATAGGTTGATTCTAATGAAGGAAATAAGACATATTTATAGTAGTACTAGAATTTATTTAGTGGATGGGAGAAGATTTTTGTATCGATTGAGGTATGTGAATATGTGTTTTGTATTGATCCCCAAGGTGTGTGGATACATAATCTTAGTAGGTACTATAACAAATGTAGAAGATGCATTGCATCATGTTTTTTCAAAAATAATGGTAGAACACCAAGACATCATATAGTATAATATTTTGAATGGATATCACTAGTAATTAGTAATGGTGACTATATGGATCAAGTATCAAGATTAAGTGTACCAAATAAGGTAATGCATAGGATGACACTAGTATAAAATAAAGAGTTGAACTAGGAAGTGTAGGAGATATCAAGGAAATGATGGATCTAAGAGAGTTTGAGTGCATATGTGGTACCTGTAATACTAGCATCCAAGAAGGATGGTGAGTGGAGGATGTGAATGTAGTCTTGAGAAATAAATAATATTATCATAAATTATAGGTTCTCATTACCAATGATGCATGACATAATGTATTTATTAAGTTGAGAAATGTATTTTAACAAGATTAATATAAAAAATAACTTTCATAAGATAAGAATTAGAGAGGGAGATGAGTGGAATTAAATAATTAAAAAATGAAGGATTATACATCAATGGTTGGTTATGCATTTGGATTGACTAACATTTGAAGTATAACTATGAGGTTAATGAACCTACCTTTGAGAATAATTATAATTTTCAATATAATTAAGGAAAACCACCTAGAGAAAATTTAAATGGTATTACAATGATTAAATGAAGAAAGGTTGGTGATAAGCATCATGAAGTGTAGTTCATGAAGAAAGAGTTGGTGTATTGAGGATTTGTAAATTTAGATGAAGGATTGAAGATGGATCCATATGAGGTAAGAATTTTTTTAAATGGCCTAAACCAAAAAATATCAAGGAGGTAAGATATTTTCATGGTTTGACAAGTTTCTAAAGAAAGTTCATTAAGATTTTTATTGGTATTTGTGTATTGGGTACGTGCACACAAATGGTGTACAAAAAATGGCCAATGTGCCAAAAACAAAGAAAATGCAAGCATTTTATTGGGAAAATCTAAAAATGCACTTGAGTTTTCATTTTTTAAATGTGCTCACATATTTTACTTTTAAAAAAGTGCATTTTGAGATCAACATAATATAAGTGCATCTTTTTTAGTTAAAAATTGTAACATGGAAAAAGGTGAACCTTAAGTTTTATGTTCATAGACCTTAGGATCAATTTTCTTTTGTTACAAGGGGGTTATTGGGATGTAAATCAACAAGGTGATTAGATTGAATTTCAACCATGAAGGTGAGTGAATCACACCTGGATCTACATCCTTTTGGGCCTTCTAGATGAATTGGAATTGATTTTCCTTGATTAATCTAATTAAACTAAGTTCCCTAATATGAAAAATTATAATGTTTTAACAATTGAGGAACTAAAATAGGAATTTACAAGTAGATCTAGGAAGGGTAGAATGTATGTACCTATCCTATAAATTTAGAATTAGTCAGAATAGGAGGAAATAGCCCCAATATGGTTTCCTTGTCCTTGTAGAGATATGTTAGTTTTATTTTTGCAGTCCTCTGATGTCAAATTTGAGCTCTCTAATTTCACTTGAAAATGTATTGGATCACTATTGGATAATTTTGTGGGTGAGTTTCTTTGAGTTGGAAAGGTGTAGGGTTCATGCTAAGCATGAGGAATCCAACATATCTCAAAGCATAGTCTCAAATTCAACAATCGAGTGAGGACTTGCATCTTTGAGGGAGGTACAAGTAGGGTTTAATTTTGTTAATGCTCTTGTTTCTTTTCTATTTGATTCAATTTTATCTTTTCACTTCATTGGTAATGGGTTTAATTTGATCAATTGGGTCTTGTTTTATGATTTGATCTAGCCGTATTGTGGATTGACCTCTTTCGATTGATTTCCAATTGCTTCTCGTTCATAGTATTTATAATATTTTTGGAAGGTTTTAAAGATGAAGTAGCAAGTTAAGTAGGCTTGATCTTGGAGGAAACACCAAATGTTCATCCATTTAATAGCCAAAGTTAAATCTTGGTTAATAAAATAGGTCAACTATTTATACCTTTTCCAAAGTGGACACCACACAAATCCATATCTGAATGGAATCTTCCTATCACACCTTCCGTGTTGTTTCTTCATATTGTCTTCTATCATTGTTTTCTATTCGTTTACGCAACCATCGATATGTTTCCTGTTCTTTACTTATATTCGGTGAATAAAAAATAGTAGAAACAATGAGAAGCGTATCCGTCTACAATATCTTGGAAAAGATTGAAGAGACTAAAAATAATAACGATCATGTGAATGGGCCCTTTCTGCTCACCACTATATATAAAATATATATAATGAACACCAACAATTTCCTTTTGCATTCAGAGTGCTTTTATTATTGAGTTTTGAATATATATATAAATAAAATATGAAAATGGATGCTAAATAGTCAATTTTTTAATATAGATTATTTATTTTTTAATGGTCAAGATTCGATTCTGAACATATTTCAAGACTTTATTATACAATTGAATTAAATAGGAACACTACTTTTATACAATGTAATAGGTTGAACAAACAAGAAAGAAAATAATTTTTAAATAAAATTTAGAATTTTAAATTATTTTGTAAAAAAGAAGTTTGTATTTTTAAATCATATTCTTTCTTAGAGTCTTATAACTTATATTTTATGAAGTGAAAGTTTGTATTTTGCTATATGCATTATGAGCTCTTGAAATGTATTTCAATTTCTTGGATTGACTTTAATGAACATTTCACATTTACAAAATGGAAAGAAGGAAAAAATTCAAGTTAAAAAATAATAAATGGAAAACTATTAAGAAAGATTAGCTAGCATAGGTTAACCAAAGGTGGGGTTAGCTCTAAACATGTCAAGATGATAATGCCATGTATTGTAAAGATTGCAAATGATTAAAATATTATATATGAAGAGATATATGTATATATGACATATGATCAGATTTATATGATATATATAAAAAAATTATATAGAGATAATGTTAGTGGGATTGCAATTTTATTTTCCCTATTATATAAGAACTCACATGGTCTAAAGGTGGTATTGATACCATGATAGAGTTTACAATCTTTAAGTGTGTAAATTAAGTTATTATATAATATTTAAACTTTAATATGAATGAGAAATTAGAACATGATTAGAATGTATATACAAAAACATGGGTTTGTGGTAGAAAAACCATAAGGTATTTAGAGCCCCACAAAGCATTATTAATATGAAAAAATACATGATTTCCTATAAATTACAGATATAACAACTTTAGATATGTACTCTTCTTATTTCTTCCAAATGCATTCAAGTATATATCTTTACAACATGAATATGAAATTCAAATTCTCTCTACATTATCTATTTTATCAAAAATGAGAGCCCCTAAAATATAAGGAGTCAAAAGGTAGGTAATTCTTGTGTGGGAAGTTAAATCTTTTTCATAAAATACATTAGATTTTTTTAAATTGATTATATATTACCAACATAAAGTAGTAGGCTACAATACGATTTAGATGCCCCTTGGGGAAATTAGAGTTCAAGGATACTATTATTCATCCATCTAAGATAAAATAGTTGAAACATATGCATAGTATTATCTTAAAAACCACAAAAGGGACCAACTTAAGCATCTTCTAGTCTCGCATATCAAAAAGACACTAGTATATAACATACCAAAGTAAAATTACATTACTTGTTACAACTTTCATCATAACTATCAATTCCTTAAAAAGTATCAATTAGCAAAGAAATGACTGAAATGTCATCATTTTTTCTAATGGCCTCTAGAAAAACATCAACATAACGTATTTCCATTTTCTTAAGCCTCATAATTTCTATCAACATATCAAAGGAAAATTTCTTGTTGTATGTATTTTGGAATTTTGCATATATTTCTTAACAAAATTGACATCTACCCTCTTGGCATAATAAAGCTAGAATTTGGCTATTTTGATTTTTCATCTCTTGCTACATGATTTCCCTTCATCCATTAGCTCTAATAATTTCTCTTTAGATATCTCAAGTTTCATGGCAACCTACCTAGAAATATTATGAAAGGTGAGTCTTCTAGAAGAATCTATAAGCTATCTTCTCTTTCCCTAAAAATTATCCTTATTTCTCCATTTTTGTAGTAGCCAAAGAATCTTAGTGGTTAAAATAAGACAAAAAATATCATAATGCAAATTTAACCCCTCAAAATAACTGAAAATATCTCATGTAAAGAAAATTTATTGTTCCTATCCCAACCCCCTGGACCAAAAATAAACATCAACAAATTTTCCTTACCAAAATTTCCTTAAAAATAGTTCTCAACAATCTCTTAAGAATTGCAAAATTTACACATACTTTTAACTAAGTCCAATTTAAAACAATTCTTACCAACAACAAGTATCTTAAGCAAAAGCGACCAATTAAAATAAGACATTTTTTATCAATGACATTAGACAAACAATACTTAATTTTTTCAGACCATTTACTTTAACTAAGGTTAAGGTTACAACTATTATTCAGATGATCAATTTATGACTTCTTGGGAATTAGTTAATACTCTATACATATTCTTAGGGTTGATTTAAAATATATATATCTGTCAACCATAAGAGGTTCTCATAATTTTTTTATTGAAACTTATATCAATAGGGAAGTGTAAATTAGGACATGCTTTCTTCAAGATAGAATGTGTAGACATCCAAATTTAGACACTTTCATTTGTCCAAATTTATCTTTTTTCGTCTAAATATCCTCTTATTTGCATTAATTAGGTAATATTGCTATTATCTAATTAATATCCCTTAATTCTTCCAAATCCCTAAGGTATTTAGTTAATAATTAAATACCTTATCTATTTAATCCTCCTTTCATCAAATGAATTAAATAAATATGACATTTATTTAATCCCTCACATGTCACATCACTTTCACATTAAAATCCTAACCCACCTCCTAATCTCTTCATTAGGGATGTGCACATGCCTAATCCTTCATTAGGATGTGTCACATCCTCCAAATTTTGCAAGTTGGTTTATAATCCTTATTAACTACTAATCATCTTCTAATTATTGATCAGTTAAGTCTAATCAATACCTTGGTCAACTCTCCCCATCCCCCAAGGAATTTTTAATTCATTTTTGTCTTCCCCATGTGAATTTTTAATTCACTTTTATTCCTCCAAGGAATCTTCTCTTCCCCATGCAAGTTATATAACATTTGACTTGTCACATCACTCACATGTGCCAAAGTCTTCTAGAACCTTTGACTTGTCACATTAGTCGCATGTGGATAAGTACTTACCTTTTTAAGGACCTTGTCTTATCCAAGGTACTTCTCACCTCTCTTTTTGAACCTTGTCTTATCTACAAGATATCCCCAATCATTGTGAATTTAAAATTCACTTTTTATTCTCCCTAAGTTTTCCTCTTTCCCATGTGATCATTAAGAGGTCACATCATCCTTATGCCAAGGTACTTGCAAGTACTTCCATCACATGTCATCTTCCACCTCATGTGTCCTTGTGACACTTCATCTACCACATGACAATATGTGAGGGCTTGTGAGCCTTCAACTGACCATAGCCCTCCATCTTGGCCATGGTGGCTAAATCTTGACCATTTAATTCTCTAGAGAATTCAAATTCTTCTATAAATACACTCCCCTCTTCTAATTCATTTCAAGAATTTAGTCATTTTGCACCCTTATACTACCAAATTATCAAGCCATTTTATAGCATTGTTCCTTGCATTAGCATCCAAGTTCAAGTGCATTTTGCATTGTAGCTTCATCAAGTCTTCATTATCTTGCATCCGCCTTTCATTTCACATCTATCCAAGGAGCACACTAATCAACCACATCAAGGGCCAACCAAGGGGATCGACACACAAAAGGTATAATCACTATCTTTGTTATCTTTCTTTTGTGTTTTCTTACTTAGGCTAATCATTTGAGGTGATCTTGTGTTTTGTTTTGCATTCTAGTTTAGTTAGTTTGCATACTTAGATAAGGATAAAAACACTAGGTTCACAGAATGTATTCTTTGGGACTATGGAAAAGCAAAGTTATTGTTTAGCTAGCACCAATATATGACTTGATTCAATTTTCAATAACCATATGGGTCTATAACTATAGATTTTATTATTAAATTTATCTTATGCACTAAATTTTTTTATGAAGTTTCTCACCATATCCCATAGTTTTATAAACTCGTAAGAACATTAGAGAAAAAGGGAGAAACAAAAAAATACCAAATAAGATATCTTGTGGGTGAAGCCCTTTCCAATGATTAGATTTTTTGAAAGAGCCATCTAAATTTTATTCGCAATAAGCAGCTTCCATGATTCCTCTGCATTAAAGGAATTAATTATCCATTTTTTGTAAGAGTTAACTCTTGAATTTTAATTCATTTAATCTTAAACGGCATTTATCTCTATCAAAATAACGCCATTGTTGGTTGATAGCTATCATCTTTTTATTTCCTTTTCCAATATACTAGAGGAACTTCCTTATGGCCTTTTGAATATTATTGACTTGGTAACTATTAAAAAACCAAACTGAGGCATAATAGATATTGTAGGAGGATTGAATCTTCTAACATACCTAAAACTTTCCAACCATTAACATGCTTTACTTGTTCCATTTACAAATTTTTTTCAATTTTTTCATGGACATGATCCCTCATATATTTAAGGGATTTGTTTAATAGAAAAGGGGATGTCAAATATCTCAATTTTTTTAGGGACCCCCATATAAGACCATTGTTATTAAACTAGTTTAGAAGGCATTCTTTTCGACTGAGAAGAGTTGATTTACTCTCAAATATTTTAGTATCAAATTATTTACAAAACATATTCAACTTATTCTTCATGTTATCAAAATTCCTCTCTTTCATATCTACAATTTTTTTAAAAAAAATTATCATCTATAAATTGAACATTTAGTAGTTCATCATTGTTTGGGAGAGACAATCCCTTAATCATCTTTCCTAATAGATATTTGAAGAGAAAAAAAATCAATTAAGGTACCATTCACATTAATTTTGGTAACGACATCCTGAAACAACACTTTACTTATCTCACAAAACTTGGGAGGAAATCCAAAGGCCTCTATTGTCATGATAATGGATAACCATTCAAACCTATCATATGTTTTCTCAAAGTCAAGGGGAATCATGCCAATATTCTAGTATGGAATTTCATGTTTTTCCAATTGATCATCAAATTTTCTAGGATATACCTACCTTTTATGAAGCCAGTTTCAATAGTATTTATGAAATTTGAGAGGATAACATTAAATCTAAAATCCAATATTTTAGCTAGAATTTTATAGGAGAAATTAAGGAGAGTGATTGGTTTCTAATTTCTCAATTGTGCTCTATCCCCTTCTTCGAGTAATATTTATGATGTCTCTACTAATACTATTATCTAATATCTCCTTTTTAATATCTTTATTCTATACCAATAGTAGATCTTCAATGAACCATTCAATATCCTTCTTATAAAACATACTAGGAATCCCATCAATTCCTAGAGATTATCATTCTTAAATTGTCTAATGAATTTTATGGTCTCGTAATTACTAATATTCTTTTCTAGGATGCTAGCATCATTCTATTTGACCTTTTTAGGAATTATTTTCCTACATAAATCTTGTGCTTCTATACATTCATCATTATCATCACTAGAAGATAAAAATGTTTTGATAAAAAAAATTGAATTCCTTCTTTTATAATAAGTGTGTTATTGATATGGATATTATAAAATTGAATTGATCAATTTCCTCTTTTATGTTTTATTTGAGAAAATTAAAAAATAATTTTGAACCTCCATCACTAAATTTGAATCAATTCATTTTGGATTTGATATTCATTCCTTGAGTTTTTATGGTTTGTACACACCTTAGATTATGTATTATATTGGTCAATACATCAACTAGAACCTCATTGTTAGGTTTGTTTTGAAGAAGGATCTCTATCTAGTATAGAGGAATTCATTAAGATTATTTTCATACCTTCTTCCATCAAGAGTCAACTTCTTTTCTATAGTTTGAAAAATAATTTTCCAAATTTTTACATTCTTATTCCATTGCATTTTTCTATGGTTTGAAAAATATTTTTTTCTAAATTTTTTAGATTCTTATTCTATAGCTCAATATGTGTTATCCCTCTCAAAAAATTTATATACTTAATCTCCATGAATGTGAATATTCCATCATTTTAGTATTGAATGTTGAGAAGATTTATATTAATCTTGAACATGTTTCTTCTCAAATTTTTGGTGCTATTGCTACCTTGAAACAAAATTTTAGCCTCAATGGGATAATGATCTGAAATAGTGCAAGCATGAACCTTCACACTTTTTCCATTATCAATGGCCTCAAAGCTAAAGTGGTCATTACGAGCTTAGAATCTATCAATTCTATAATAGATTCTTCTCCCTCATTTTTGACAATTACACCAAGTATGCCATATATCCTTTCTTTCTCTTTTCCCATTTTTCTAGAGGGCCAAAAATATAAATAGGCCTCCTTTCATATTATTTCTGAAAAATTACCCATTCCATTTCCAATCCATTTCAATGCCTCCACATTTTTCATATTTAAGTTCTATCACATTTAATTCATTTCCCACAATCTAGGGGACTCTTGGGAGGGTTTTCAACCATTTCCACATTGCAATTCTATCTCTATAGTTCTTAGCTACATGAATTGAGCACACTCTAAACTCCACATTATCTTTTTCAATGATGGCCTAGATACCTCTATTGCATTGAGATAAACTAAACTCCTTAACATAGTTGGCCCACTTTAATGAAAATTGTAGTTCCCCATCCCCCCTTATCATTTTTGTTCAAAATTTGGATAGTATATTTCTAAATGAATTTCAAGTTTTTATCCATTTTAAACCCTATAGCTTTGACTTCTTGAAGTAGAAGAAGTCCAAGGAATTAATCATATTGCAAAAAATCATAATAATATATTTCTTATTAGGACATTCAAGTCCCCTCATATTCCAACTAATACATTTTAGACATCATTATTTGGAGAGGAGTTAGAAGCTTTCTGATTTTTGTATAACATGTCAAATAATTTAGGGATATTTACATCCTTTCTCTTCTTCCTATTCTTTTTCCACTATCTTCCCTACTCACCCATTTCATCATCTTCTTCTCATCTTTCTTATCTTCTATTTTATCAATTTCCATTCCTTATTATTCATCACTAAGTAATAGGGGGTTGTATATTAAAATGTTTTATTTTCCCCCTTCCAAGGTATTCTCATTTGTTATATTCCTATTTCTCACCTCTAGCTCTAGTGAGATGGAGTTGACATCTTCATTCTTGTTAGAATTTTCTTGGGGTTTCTTTTTCTCTACCATGATTCTTTGTTCTATTTTATTTTGATTATATTGGAAAAATAGGTTTTGAAGGGACCCAAAACCATTTACAACACTTTAGAACAAAATGTTGCTATAACAGAAAAGAACGATAAACCATAAGTAGTAGTCAACAGTAAACCAACAACCAAAAAACAACGACCCAAAAGTAGAAATGTAGAAACAAAAAAATAACAAAAATGCCAAATCTATTTCATATTTTTCAACGTGTTGGCCACCTCGATCTCCTGATTGTAGTGTAGGTTTTCCATGTTTGTTAGCTCTTTCTTCTCTTCCTAAAAGGACTTCCTAAGGTTCCCCCTTGTTTGAGTGCATGGGCCTTTAGCCTCATCTTTAACGATCTTCTTCCCCTTACCTTTAGAGGTGTGTTCATTCTCAATCATATCCACATAGGACATTTGATCCTCCCTGAGTTGACTAATCTTACCAAATAGAACCTTTAGGGACTCTGCACTATTTTTAACCAAGTTCTAGCCAACCAACAATAACTTCTTGATATCCTCACTTGTTTCCTTTATCTTTCCCTCTATTTTTCCAAGGTGGCTCTCACACTAGGCTTTGCAATTATAGAAGGAACATTCCAAGTCAACCAACCTCTAATGAGAAGATCTAAAGAAGAGTCATTCTTCTAGTTTTTCATGTTCTCTTTCAAGCCCCTGATCTTGATATTGACCTTATTAAATTCTTACAACACCAATTTAGCAAGTTTAAAGTGCATGTGGCACTCAATTGAGCCATATCCAAGATTTCAAACATGGATTTATTGTCATCATTCATATAAGAAAAATCCTTAGAAAGAGGATTAACCTTCAACGATTCTAGCTTCCCAAGGTTAGGGTTCACACCAACATCCTCACTCACAGTTTTCTCAACTGAGGCCTCCTCACTACCAGGAACCTTGTCACCCTCCCCATGAGGATAATTCAGCTAGACATGGGAGTCATCAATAACAACATTAGTGTTTTCCATATCCTTTACATGTTCTTATTCCACAGTAACCTTCTTTCCCTTCCTACTACCTTTTGAACCCTACTTTAAATTAACAATCCTTTTGGAAGCCCTATGTGGATTCTCCTTTGCTACATCAAACCTAGCCTCCATAAACTAGTCCTTCTCCTTAATACTAGATGCACCAGAGCCCACCTCATGGTGCTCAACATTCTCCTTGGACTATTTTCGATGAGAACCTCCAGAGCTCTAATATCTTCCCCATCCAACAAGGACACATGAGAATCAAAGTTTTACATAATGAACTTCTTGGTGGGGCCCTTCTTCCTTAAATTCCCCTTCTTTCTCTTTTTAGAGGAAGCTTTCATGGGACAAGGACCCCCCATAGTGTTATCCTCCTCCACATTCTAGTCAACATTGCCAACAACACTCATCTCTAAGCCAGTCGAAAAGGAATCCTCACTCATGGCCTTCTCATTTCCCTTAATAGAGTTGGTTGGCATATGAGCTCTCACGTGCTGCATTATGAGAAAAATGATCCCCTCATGTAGAATAGGAGCCCTAAGGTTCTTCAAATGGGCATAAACCAAAACTTCCAAAGACGACAAGAGAAAAAATGGGAAAGAAACATGGAAACCATGTCTAAAATGATTAAGCAAGGTAACATGGTACCCTAGAATAGTAGTGAAATGGCATTCAAGAGTAAGTGTAGACATGTAAAATTGACCTAACACCTATCACACACCCTAAACAACATTGAACAACATCAAATGACATCGAACAACATCAAACAACATCAAACAACATCAAACAACATCCAAAACCCTAATTTCCTATATTAATTGAATAATATGACATGTTATTTAATTAATTCACTTTTTTATCATTTTTGACTAATTAAATAAATTCCATTTATTTAATAAGGTCCTAAAACCCTATTTCTACTATTAATTGAGTAAAACAACATTATTTAATTAATTAACGTTTCATCAATTTCAACCAATTAAATAAATTAAATTTATTTAATGAAGTCCCAATATCACTTTATTTTTGTATTGATTGATTAAATAATACCAATTATTTTATTACGTCACTAAAACATCTTATTCCCCTAAGGTAATTGAATTAATAAATCATAATAATTTAATTAACACACTTTCCCTCTAAAATTTGAATAATTAAATCAAACTATTCAAATCATTCATCAAAAATCAAATCAAATTAATGCAACTTTTGTTTGCAAAAGTGAAACTTGATTTGCACGTTCAACTCCAAAAAGGAATTAATTAATTAAATCAATTAATCAATTATCCTCACCCACTTTCTGATTGAGAAAATTATGATTGTTGACTAAGCAATCTAATTTGTTGGCTAATCAATCTATTTCCTGACTAAGCCATCAAAATCCTCACTGGTCAATCTAAACCTTGACTAATCAATCTAAATCCTAACTATCCAATCTATTCCTCAATCACACGAATTGTTCAATCTACTTTGCACAATTTATTCATGTCTATTTCCTCTCAACACCTTTTGATCATTGATCTTGATCCAACATTGTTGAATCCTGATCGTCCATTTCAAATCTCATTTTCTATATAATAAACCTCTTTCCTCACAAAAAAGATTAGAGAATCAATATACCTTATGCAATGAAGTACTATTGAGATCAACATTTATGGAGCTTCAACCTTTCTTTGATCAACCAACACACATCATTCATCAAACCTTTGCACACAAATTGTGGAGGCTTCATAGTGATTCAAACAATCCAACATCAAGTGAACACACTCTAATACCGGATGATAATACTTTTCTTTTTTTGCATTCAATTTGGTAATCATAGGATTTCTTAATGTATTTTCAATAGCCTTGTTTTATTTTTTAATTGTAGGATTAGATCTTAGATTTATGTTCTTGATCTTAGCTTAGATTCTAATTTCAAGCACGTTTATATTGTTTACATCTAATGATTTTTTCCCTCACATAGTAAGATACTACATTATAACCTCAACCACTTCATCCTAGATATGCTTCAGAGAATTGTGTTCATACCCCAAGCTAGCATCTTAATCAACTTTTCTCATTCATTGTCCTTGAAGAATTGGTACATAGCATCATCATTGTTCTTCCTTTCCTTGAAAAATTTGTGGCCATTCGTCAATAACCTAGAGATAAAGGAAATAAAATATTCATTAATAATAAACTCCACTCCTTTCACCTTCAAACGTCTATTATGCCAACAACGAACAAACTTCACAGAGGCTTTGGGGTTGTGGCCATGAAGCCTCTCTAGGAAGGCATAAACTTCCTATGTCTTAGGATTCTCCAAATTTTCCGCTTCTTCCAACCCTCACAAGATAGAGGATCGACTCTACTTCTATCTCCACCCATTTCAATAGTCATGATAGACAAAATTAGAGCCAAATCACTCTTGTAGCTCATTAAGAATAAACATAGGATTAAGTGAAATATAACCCACAAAATGTGTGGTAATAAGGAGGGAGATAATTCTTCGATCATCCCAAATCACAAGCTCTAAATTAGCTATCATTTTGCATGAAAATCTTGGCTTCCTCGAGAAGGAGAGAGTACTCCTCCCACACCTTGAAATTATTAAGTTTGACAACCTTATTTGCAAACAAATCATCCAGGGAATTACCTTCCCTATAGATATCCATGTCACATATCTCATCAAAGGATCTTAGCATCATTATGGAATCCAAAATAAGATGTTTGACAGTCCATCTCAGCTTCTGATTTCCAAGTAGGAAATTGACAATATTGAGGGAATCTCCCTCCACCCAAACCTTTGATTAGCCCTTATCCAATGTAAACTTTATGCTGATAAATGCAACTTTACCCTCAATGCGATGATTGGTTTGGAATCCCAATGGGAGTGCCACCATGCTTTATTTTATTTGGTTAAGAACAAGTTTTTGAGTGTATTTTTTATGTTTCTTAAACACCTCATTCACCTCAATTTTCTTGTTAGTATCCTTTGTATTATGTGTATCCTTGTTATGCTTACACATATCAAGTGTACAATGTATCATCTATAGTAGAGTGGAGTATTTGACTAGATCTATTTCTAGTATTTTGATCCCTTGATTTTCTAACTTGAGTGGCATAATCCCATGAAGTTTTTGCATCACCTTATCAATCACATTGGCTTGTCCAAGTAGTTAATAATTCTCATTGTAACTTAAATTCCTATTATCACTTAAATTCCTATTATCTTTGTTCACCAGTTTGTGTTTATTAACACCTCCATCCTCTTATGTTGGGAAATAATTTCCTTTTATGGGGAATGTGCTTTGGTATCTTTTGACTCACAAAAACTATATATCTTATACCATTTTTTATATCATACTTTTTAAAGCACCCAAAAATTATCACTCCCATCTAGATTTTTGATAGGATGGATGACGTTATTTTAAAATGATAAAGAGGTTTCCCATCACATTCTTGAAATGTTAAAAAATGTGTGACCCTTAGGGGAGATTTCCCTTTGTAGGGGTTTGACACCTTTTTCCTATTTCATTAAATAAAAGGGGGTTTTGATTGGATTTGGACAAGATATATATAATTGAATTACAACCTAAAAGGTGAGTCAAGCTTCCCTTGACCAAATGTGAAAGTAACCTAACAATTAAATGCAATGATTCAACTATCCTAATGATGCAAATGACTGTTTTGATGTAAAAACAACAAATTTGGAAAGTCACAGAGCAATTTAGACTACAAAAATAGATTGAGCAAGACGCTATGCGCATGTGATAAAAATTTGGGGCTCAAAATGTTGGAATAAGATTCTCAGGGCACCTATGTCTCTATAGGGATATTTTAGATTTGATTTAACAATCCTCAGATGCTAGATCAGATCTTTTATTTTCTACTTGTCGCACTATTAGATCACTATTAGATAATTCTATAACTGATTTTTTGTGAGTTGTTTAGATGTAAGGTTTTATTGCAACAAAGAATAATTGATTTTCAAAGTTCTTAGCTAGTCTTCTTTAAAATTGAAACCCACACATTCAAAGAGAGAAGAAAGGTTGTATCATTTAGGGGCTCACCTTATTCAAACCGTGTGTTAGTGTTTCCATTATCCACAATGGCAATGTTAATGATAGAAATCCTATCCTTTTGATGGATAGGGATAAATGACAAAAATGAATGATGAATTAACAATGGACTACAACTCACCACCCTTCAATGGCTTCCTTGAAGTATTGAAGCGATAAAATTCTCTTCAAGGCTTGGATCTTGCTTGCTTGATTACTTGGAGACCTACAATGGTTAGTATTCACAAACAATATAACAACATAAACATGAATGAACTCATACACATTTTGACATGATGCTTGGATCTTTAATTGCTATAATAAATCATTGAAATTCTACTCTTGACTTGCTTGATAATGCTCTCGAAATGCTTGACCATAAATTGCTCAATAATTGCTTGTTCTTGCTAGATAGTTTTCAGATAGTGAAATGACTAGGTATCTATAAACAATTATTCTAATTTATCAAAACTTAAATCCTGAAAATTGAATTTAGAAATTTGAAATTCAAATAATAAAATACCGACAATTACATATTTGAATTTGGATCCAAAATAAGGGGACATAGCCACCTTAGGCGTCAACTTCGTAGACCTATTTTCAAGAATTAAGGAGTTGGGGGAAAAGTATTAAATGAATGCATTTTTTTTACTTGTAATTTGTTAGAAAATAATAAAATGGGCCACAAAATTCATAATTTAGGAGATTAGGTGCTCCATTAGGTCCAATTACTTAAGGGGGGGAAAAACATACTGTGAAACTATCATGGCTAATAATTTACGATCCTACATTTAGCTCTCACTTTAGTGGAGTGTATGCACTTATTATTAGACTCACACTAAAGTACAAAATGTGTGAAGAGGGATTTTATTGTCCAAATGTTGAAGAGATAGGATGAACCTGAATCTAAGGAGGAGTTTTCAAGCCCCTAAGATCCAAGATCCCATGGAAAACCAACATAAGAACAAAGGAACACACACATATATGTAATGCAAAGAAAGGGTATGAATATCACAAACTAGTAAGTTGCATTATGCTACGATTCACACCTAAAAGGTGTTCATGACTTACAAGCTATCAAAGTCTGATATTTTCTAGGTGAATCAAAAATCAAAGACAACATAGTTTAGTGATGTGTGATATTCACTAGGTGAGCCCCCAAGACAAAGTAGCCAAAATGAGAAACACACAGGGTCTAGTGAAGTTTGATATTCACTAGGTGTGTACCCATTGTCAACCATACCAATAATTATACTCCATGATAATTTTGATAAGGTGCTACACAAATGATCAAAATTCTATTCTAATGCAATAATAAGTTTAGCGTGTGTGAACAAAGTGAAGAAAAAAATGCTAATAACAATGCATCACAAAGTCCAACGCATGTGAACAAAGTGAAGCAAAACTTCTATTGTTAATGCACAACTAGTCCAATGCATGTGAACAAAGTGAAGAAAAAATGCCAATGTATGCTCCCATCTTAAAGTAATTGCTAAACACCATGTCATGAGCAATTTATTTAAGGTAGAAAAATGATAAATGTCATACAATAAAGGTCATGAGAGATTATTTGGAAAGCCCTATTCCAATGATATGTCTCCAAAAGAAGCTAACCCATGATAAAGGGTTTCCCCCAATGCAATGCAACAAACAACATAAAATATGAAAACATAAGGTATCCATGGATTCAGGGTTAGTATACATTTTTTCTGCTATAGTGTTTAAATGAGCTCGTAATGGACATCATTCTCAAAATACTCATGGAACAATGAACTCAATGGAAGAATGACACATAGAGAGGGAACAAACAAAACTTTTGGTCAACATGGAAGAGACCTAAATGTTCCAACACTTTGCATCATCCCTAAAAGGAAAACACGAAAAAAAAAACAAAGTTTATGACATATAGAAGCATGAAGATACAAATAGAAGAATGTTACGAAAGATTTGTTTCCTTTGTACATCCTTGCACCAATGAAGCAAGGAGGAAAGAAAGTGAGAGCCCAAGCAATATACCGCATTTGCCACAATCTCATTGAGGCCTCCAAGGTACCACTTCGGGAAGATTTCCAGCATCATACGAAGAATCATCTACTTAGCAACCTGAATGTCAAGCAACAAGGAAAAAAAGTGAGAGTAGACATCAGTATTGACCCTATATTTATCTTTGTACTCAATGTAGTCCCTTCCTAGAACCCACTTCATCGCTATTATGGCTAACGAATGGTTATTCTTGGTCATTCTCTTCAAGTGCCTATTCGAGATTTCACCTAAAAAAATTGTTTGAGACTTGTTGCTAACTAGCCTAATGGGAGTATTCATGATGCTAAACTCTACTCAACTGCCTAAAGAAAATTCTACCCAACTGCCTAATGCAAACTCTACTCAACTACCTAGCATTACCCATCTGCCTAATACCAATTCTTTCCAATTGCTAAGTGTGATTTTGTTATTGTCTAAGGCTATTTTTATAGAAATAGCCAGGATATTCCAGGCACCTGTGTTCCATAAGCATGATGCTAATCGAGTGACTAACTCAAAAATCCCACCAAGAGTCTGCTCGAATTTCCCACCCAGTTGTGTCTACTAAGTACGAATTGTTGTGTGCAAAGTAAGTAGAGATAATTAATTAGCGTAAGCTGGTGGAAATCTTTAGTGGTAGTCTGCACAGCCAGGTGCTGAGGTATCATGTTGCAAGCATTTTTCGATATCCAAGGATGAACACAAATCTTTTCAAGTACTCATTGTGTATTTGGCTTAATCATTCTCTTTGAGATATTAATTTCCAAAGCATGCAAAAGCTTAAAAATGACTTCAATCGTTGGCTCAATTTCAAAAGAAAATCATGTCGTAGGACATCATTACTAAATGTTATTATGAATTATTTTATTTTCAAAATGGTAAGTAATTCATTTTGCACAAGCAAAAGAGTTGGTAGAACATGCCAAATTTAATGCTAAAAGGCAACCGTTGTCTGTCACCCTAAGAAAGAAATAGCTAAGTATTGTATGCAAGAGGCTAACATTGTAAAAGCTTCCTAAGTATGCTATCTAGAGCAAGGAGTTTTGAGTGAAAAGGTTTTGAAGAACTAAAGTGAATTGCAACAAGTTTGACTATAAGAAAAACACATTAGAAGGAAAATGGATCAAAATCCTCAGACAAAAATGCAAAGAGAGGAAAGAAAAATCTTGTTTGATGCCATGTGTATGGCATCCATGGCCAACATTTTTGATGATACGTCTTTTGCTTCACCTGGAATAACATAAAAGTTAGAGTGGATTCACATGTGGGTCATGGAAAAGCAAAGTCCCTATAGGGACCAGAGCCAAATAAAGGATGAATGTAATAACATTCATGATCTTGTCCTCGGAAAGCACCCTAAGACTCTTAGGGAGGTGGCCTGTGAAAGAATGAAGAAGAATAGTGACTTAGATTCTTTGGAACATAAGTAATGGTTCAATAGGCTTCCACAATATATGGTCCCTTTTGTGCATTACTGCCCGGAACTAGTCGACGAGGGAATTAAGCATTTTAACCCAAGTACTGACACCATTGAGGGTTAGGAGCTAAGAGTCAACAACAGCGTAGAAGCTATCTAGAGCATGCTATGCATCCCTATAAAGAACTCTAAAGTGGACGAGATGGAGTCATTCAATCCAGCAAAGGGGGAGAAAATATGGAGAACCAGAGATTTTTCTCTGGATTTTTATAAAAAAGAAACCAGAAGGCACAGGGATGATTATAATAAGCCACCAGAGATTCTAGTAGTGCACAATGCTTTCCCCATGGATATGCAGGATTCCTTCTTAATGATGGCCTTTGTTTGTGGTCTGGACACAGATAGGTATGTTCAGGTGTTTCAACTGGGTCTAGGGTTTTAGTTGCATAGGAAACATTCCTTGTTCTAGTATGACTTCGCAAAAATCATCATCAGGGAGATGTTAAGCCAAATAAGGGAATAAAAAATACAAAAGAATTTCAGATTTCCTTCCATCATTGCCCATATGTTTTTGCATCAGAACCCTGACTTCTTAAAAAAAATGTGAGGTTGGCTATGTTCGATGAAAAGGGAATAAGAAGGCCAATTTTTGTATGGACTCCTCTCCTCTCTACAACTTATGATTATTATGCATTCTCAGATTATTTCTTGACTTTGATTCTGCATGACGTAAGCGAGGATGGCAATCTTATCAACTTTCTATTGATCAAATAGGGTATATGTAGAGTTTCACTTTGAAATGCAACTAGTTTTTCGGAGAGGATTTCACATTCATTTGGGTGTGTGGCTTTACTAAGGAATCATTTTGGCTTTTGATATGCATCATAGATAGGGTGTTGGCCCTTGAGATGTTCTAACAAGTCTCAATTATTGATTATATCTTTTGTGAAGGGAGGGCTGAGAAGAAAGGATTCTTCTTTTTCCCTTTTACTTTCAAGATAGAGGTGATGGCCAAGAATCAGACTCATAAGCTACTTGAAGCAATGTTGGCTCATCTAGGGTTAGTGTTGATTTGTGAAAGATGGTAGTACAACCCCGATAATGACTTGGGAGGTACAAACATTAAGGTAATTCATAGTCCCCAACCTTACTAGGAAAAGCGGTGGAATCCACTAATGGATCAGGATGATCTATTGATTGACCTAGTTCACATTCCCATAGAGGATAGCAAGCCACCATGGCTTAAGTTCTACTTCCCTTTGGTGAAGTATAATGAGAAGCACCAAATAAGGGCCTCCCTTTGCAATGATTTGGTAAGGAATTTTAACTGGAGCGAGGAAAGGATTAGGGATTTCTGGATTTATCAAAAAGAGATCCAATGCCCTGATACCCCTTATTAGGATGTAGAGACAGATGACAAATTTGATAAGTTGTGGAGTGAAGAGCATGCTGATTTTGACATAAGCACTGGTGAGGACATGGACCTAGATGAGGCCAAAAAATATATAGGGAAGGGGAAAGAGAAGGAAAAAAAGTAAAGACAACCCCAGTGTAGAAGACTAAACAAGCAGTGGTGTAGCCTAGCACAACTACTCAAAAGTTGTAGGTGAATATATCGTGCCCGGGATCCTCACAGACATGCACATGGGCTATGAAAAAACCTAGAGTTTCCCAATGACAACAGTCAAAGGCCACAAAGGTGGAAGATTCCCCACCAACCAAAAGGCAGTGCACAAATGCAGCTTCTGGAGAAGGTTCATAGGAGCCCATAACAAGCCACGAGCCCACAACAAGCTAGGGATCACAATATTCTCCACCACAGGTATCTCTCGCTCCCTCTTTTCTTACTTCACAATATTTAGTTCCTCCTATTATCTCCACGTCTCCCATCACTTCAAGTGTCGGCCCTTCCTTCTCTACTACTGTTGTAATGGCCATGGGAGGTTTCTCCCAGTTCTCCCAGGCAGGACCATTTTCCTTTACTCCTTTGTGGACCTTTCTACCTTTCACCGGAGCCCAATCCACATCCACTATCGCTTCACCTTTTTCCTCCACATCCACCCTTGATACCCCTCTTGCTACTACTGTATCGGCCCCTACTCATTTGGCCCAACAGATGGAATTTTCCATGACTCTACTAGCACCACCACACCTAATGAGTCCTCCCGTTGGTTCACAGACTGGGATTTGGCACATTTCCCCATTCTCCCCACCAATGGTTTCTCTTTCGAGGAATAAATAACCTGTAACCAATACCCTGTCGTTCCCTTTTACTCTTCCTCCTGTTGCACCCTTTGCAAGCGAGCTCATTAGGTCACCAACAACATTTTTTTCGGAAGGTGATAAAACAAAACAAGCACGAGCCCTCAAGATCCAAAAACAAATGGAAAAGGAGGCTAAAAGACAGGTAGAGCCAAAGGTGTAGACACTTTTCAATGTGGCTCAACAATTGCTACATTTCGCAACCATGCATTCAACCATCATCAAACCACAGGGAGAGATGTAGCTTGGGGATTACAACATCTATGCTATGGGGCTCAATTTGAGCATAGCCTGACCACAAGATAAGGTTGAGGTTATGGAGGAGACACAAAATGTGGTGACCATCGACTTCCTCAAGTTGGGTCACCAGCTGAAGAAGGAAGAAGAGATGAAAACTATCAAAGAAAGAGTCAAGGTCTTGCTAGCAAAGGACAAGGCAAAGGATGCAAATATTGCACTCTTGTCACAGCAAGTGGAGGAAGAGCAGGCCAAACTCCAGGAGGAACTTGTGAAGTTCCAATCCTACGATCCCAACCTATTCACCGAGCTGCAACAAAAAAACCAAGAATTATAGGATTAGTTGGCTTAGGGAAAAGAGGATATGCAACAAAGGAATGAGGAGTTTCAACATCAAAGTGCTCAATTAGAGAAAAAATTGCAGCAAAAGGACGTGGACCTTGAGAGCCGAAAGGCTCAATTTGAGAAGGAAATCCAAGAGGTAAGGATCAACCTGGATATAGAATATGCAACTAGAAGTCAGGCCAAAGAAAAATGGCTTGTTGATTTGAGAAGCCTGTAGGAGCAACTTTCCACTATGGATAAGAGGATTGCAGAACTGATGCAAGACGTCAGGTCAAGGGATGCCAAGCCAGACCTCCTTCAAGTAGTCCAATGGCTATATGTCTCATACTTGGAAAAGGTAAAGTCCTTCTATCTGACTCTTCAGCCGATGCTTCAATTCATGGTAGAAGCAACAATTTTAGGCAGAGAGGTTCGTGGAACGATTGAGTAGTTCCCACAATTCATCACAGAGAAGGTTCTTGAGGTGGAAAAATTGTTGGATAAGTTATACATAGTGTCAAGTGAGGACTTAGTGCATGCAGAGATTGAGGACTGCAAGTCAACTGCCAAAACAACAAGGGAGTTTATCCACTGCCATGCAACCATCCTCCATGCTAGCGAGTACGCTACCACACTAAACTGAACTATGAACAACATGCAAGTGAAGTTCTCCTAGCTAACTCAAATGGGCTTACCCTCCCCATTTCTTTCCGATGATTTGATGGCCACTGTGAAGCAGATTGTGGTGAAGATTGAAGAGAATCAGCAGGACACATCCACTTTGTAGCACTTCATCCAACCCTCTACTATAGAGGATATTGAGGACAACACTCATCAGATAATGCGACTGCTCTTCCAACTCGAGTTCGGGGCCAATTTATCCACGATGCTACCATACAAAGAAGTGATCAATCTGCATGGAGCGTAAGAGAATCTACATGACATATCAACTCCATCTGAGGACGACTGACTACCTTTGCAGACCGCTCTCTTCAAGCTTTGATTCCATTGCCCAACAGATAGGACTTTGGTCTATGAACTAGAAATTTTGGGGTTCCTTATTCCGCAAGCGAAACGCCCCTGGTAGTCACCAAAAGTTGTGGATATAAATTTCCTCAAGCTCCCCTTGAGTTATTATTATTTTGCTAAGTCTGACCCATGCCTTATATATTTGAATATCCTCAGCCCCTTTTTTTGATGAACTTCATCTACTACCACCACATGTCTACCAAGTGCTCCTCATAGGGATTTCTTCCTTTGCTCTTTTTTTAGCCCCCACCATGCTTCCACGTGTCAACATTGCGGGTACTTGAAGACTGCTTCCCTTTGTTTCTCAATTGGGCTCCATCCACATGCCATGTAGCATCAATTCGTGTACACTTTTGGGCAGACCCCACAGTCAGCTCTAACAATGAAGACTTCTCCACATGTCTTCCCCGCATGGGTTTTCATCACAAGGAGGGATGAATGAACCATCAGGCCCAACCTATCGTAGCATGTCTCCTTTGCAGGGTTTCCATTGAAGGGAAGGAAGGGACAAGAAACAAGCCCCACCATATTTCCACACATCATAACTAACTCCATGGGTGAGTGACACATGTCTACACAAGGTTTTCTAGGACCACTGCCATCATTTGGAGGGGATGCATCTGGTTCGAAGGTGACCACATTCCATGGCTCAAATATTTTTTGTTGCAATGGTCTAAGGAAATCATTTCTCTTGATAAGGGAATCTTTTTTGTTACTGGCTCGCTAGGTGGTGGGATTGTTTTCTATATATACTACTTCTTCCATCTGAAAATGAGTTCAAAAGATATAGGAAAATTTGTGAAAAACACTAGGCCTTTTTGTACTGTTTTAGATTCTTGTATAAGACTCATAGACTGTGTCATTTTTCGGCCTTTTTTTTTTCTTAAGCTATTTGACAAAACATTATACTGTGCTATTACTATACTAAGTTGTTTATTTGCAGAACTTTTATGATTTCAATATAAATTTGTTGATTTAGACCATGTCTTTCACTCTTCTTTTCATTGAATGTGTATGGGAGTTATTTTATGTTATTGGATAAATTATTTAGGTTTTCATCTTTGGTTTATGTTATTCTGGGACTTAGCAGATTTTTGAATGGGCCCTTAAATCACATCCAAAAGATAGATTTATCATGCCTACATCTACATCTTGGTGCATCGCCTTAGTTAGATCTTTATTTTTTATATCTCCTTCCTTTTCCCATTCCAAAACCCCAAATACAAAAGAAGTTAGCTTCTTTAAAAACCCATAGATCACTCAGTTTAGTGCAATTTCTCCCCCCATTAACTAAGTTCCCCATAACGTTGTTACCTTGTCAATTTTTGGCATCAACAGTACATTAAAGAGAATAGTTGTCCATTGGTAAGTCAATCTTGGCACAAGAAGAATCATAAAATCCAATGAAGGTAATAGAATCATAGAACCTTCCAAAGGACTATGAAAAAAATGAAGTTTGTGAGTGTTCAAAAGACTCCAAGGGGCATAAAAGACAAGTGACTCAAGGTGACAGGGTAGATAATATCTATTGTTGAAGGTAGTTACTAGAAAGAAGGATTGCATAGATTTTGGGAAACTTGTTTGATAATATTTTAATGTCAAATGACCCCGAGCAAGGCAAGTAAAGACAATAGATCAAAAGAGGCAATCACAAGTTGCATGACTATGACTTTATCACAAGGGACCAAGCAAGATATAATGAATTTATGACAATCAATATGTAAGGTAGTCATAGGGGTGAGCAACCTGTTACAAGGTATCACAGTGCATACTGATTGTAAGGCGAAACCATATATAATGGGTAGTCCTATCAATGAGTAAAAGGATGGTCACAAGCTAAGAAAATATTCATGTACATTGTACAATGACATGAAGGCTTTGCTTGGTTGGGGATGAAAATTTTGTGAAAAACATGACTTGTGATTATCTGATGAAGGAAATCATTGTCCCTTGATGGTGAATGAAAATGCATGGATATTATTTCAAGCTCTAACCATGGATATTACATTGTCTTAAAGTCAGCCCCATGATTTAGTCCAAGAGCAATTATGATTATCAAAGGATAAGGATATTTCACTTAGTTTACAAGTTGACAGTGGGCATAAATTTCATAAAGGATGAGAGGGTAGTGTTTCACAAAAGAGAGAGTTGTTTTGGTATTAATACAAAGATACAGAGAGTAGTGTTCATGACAATATAATAGATAAATTGTGATAAAAGGGGACAATATCTTGGTTGGTTTGACAAATTCGGAGGAGTATCATTGTCTAGCTATAGATGCAACTATTAGAATAGGAATCATGCCACAAATGAGAGAATTCAGGTTGGATCAATACAAAATTTAGAGGGAAAATGGAACTATAAAGGAGCAGGGTTCAATGAAAGGGCACAATGGTATGTTTCAAACTATACTATAGCCCTTTATGATAGTTTTAAAGGTGACAATCTTGATGAAAAATGATAGTATGGATAGTCAACAATTACAGGGGCTAAAAGACCAGCATATAGTGGAAAATGATAGTCAAGGGGAGTGATAGTTGGAAGATGATAGTACCTGCAACACCAAGAGCAGTGACATACAAAATGTTGAGTTGTAAATCCTTGGACAATCAAACAAGCAAAGCATGGTTTAATAATAAGATAGTTTTTTAGGACTCATAAAGGATATTTTTGAGGATATAGAGAAGTTTTTCCCAATGCCACAAAAATAATTTTCTCTTGAGATTCTCTCACATTCCCTATCATCATGGATGAGGGCATTTTTGGCCATTCGGGAGAGGGTTATGACAAGTGGGTAGTTCGGTGTCAATTATGAGTAGTTTTTAATCTATCAATGCTACATGTGGCAATAGTTTCAACTTCTGCCAAGAATCTAGGGGATATTTAAAGGAATTTTTAAATAGTTGACAATCATATAGGAGCCTTTATGGCAGCAATATGAGACAAAAAGCATTTGAAAAGGTCAACTTTCTTCCTACCAATGCCACCAAGGAGTTTTTCAAGCAATCAAACATGAAGGAGGTAGTTTCAAGCGCCCAAAGTTCAAGGAAACAATTAGCACAATCATAAAGGGTCATTTAATTATCATTGGATGCTATCCTACTTTTCCTCTAGCATAGGATAGACAAAATGAAGCTAGCACTTTCATTTGTATTCAGTTCTTTTCACTTTGATGCAACATTGTAAACTTGTCTAAAAGTTTCTTTTCTGGTCATTTTGACATTGTAACTCATTTTTTTCAGTTTTCAGATTGAAAACAAATACTTTTTAACACATTATCAAGCAAGAGATACATGCTTTCAGGTCATGTATTGTTGTAAACACATTTTCTATCAATAAAATGATAATTTTCAGCTTCAAAGTTTTTGTCTTGGTTGTGTGTGTGAGGTAATTGATGGAATCTTTTGTGATTTTTATGTGCAAATCCTTAGATGAATGGCTTACTTCCATCAGTTTCAAGTGAAAAATATATATTTGTGTAGGTTATTGTTTGTGTCATAGTTCAAATAGGTGTTAGTTGTGAATAAAAACACACATTCTTCCTTCTAAACTACAAGAAACACAAACCTTTCAATGAAACAATTGTACACAAATATGTCAAACAATTATGTTGTGCATAAGTAGCTAAAAATTTGATTAGTTGTATGTCAAAACAATAGTCCAAAGTCTAAAAAAACACATTTTTGGTGCATCACCTTAATAGTAGATTCATTTCAAGCAATTCTTTCTACATTTTCCCATCAAGTGAAGTAGTAAAATAGTTAGTTTAGGTGATAGTTCCAAGGGAACCAACCCTCTTTGGAGGTTCTTTCCTTCATAGGTGACCCACAAACTTGAGAAGATCCCATGTTTCACCAGTAGGCTGAGTTTTTTGCAACTTAGCAAGGGTGCACTTCTAGGGATTATTGATATTTAAAAATACCTTAAAGGTTTTTCATTGCATCACAAGGAGACAGGTTCTCCTATGTCAACCCTAGAAATTACAAAGATTGAAGAAATTAGGCAAGAGACCTAGAATGTAGATGCATTACTCAACTTAATGCAACTTGAAATATTGCACTATCAACTGCTCCTTCAATGCTCTAGATTGAGATAGGACAAGTGTCTTTTGGATGTATTAGAATAAATACATCGAATGGCTTTAAATAATATCACATAACACTAAATAACACAAGTTTAGTTGGCTCTAGATGAGAAAGGTAAAGGGCTTCAATCAACCTAAATTTATATTTGAATTTTGGAAAGAAAGGAAGCAAATTTGTACTTGGAGGGTCATCCCTTAATTGTAGTAATGTCTTAAGATATGCAAATGGTTAGAATTAGGTCACTAATGACTATATGCAAATAGGTGTATTAAAGAGTGTAATAAAATGCAAATATAAGATGAATGTGTAAGTATATACACATATAAGAATAATGTAAAACTAAAAAATTACCTAACTTCACATAAAATTATGCTATTTATTACTATAAATATCTAATTATTTCCTCAAAATAAATACAAAACTAAATGAAAAATGACATAATTTCTATTATTATATATAAATATTATTTAACCTATACAAATTTTACAGTCTAAATATAAACCATTTTAGTTATGAAATACTCAAGAGGAACTTGAAACACACGACCAAATTGATAGAGTAGGAGCCATCTACTCTCCAAACAAAATTTACTGCTATCTATAACATAAAATTAACTGCACACAAGAATTTGTGCTTAAAATAGCTCATGAATTAAAGTATTCTGAAAGTTGTTCAATGTTTTCTCAGAACAGATTCATTGGATTTCTTCGTTAAATGTCAGTTTATATATGTTGTGATTGGATCGTTCCCAGAAATATGGACTGGCTTTTTAGTGCACATTGTTCATGATGTTTCGGTATAGTCTTTTTGATGAGAAAAATAGAGAGATAGAGACACTAAACAGAAATTTACATTGTTGAAGTTTGAAACTAAAGATTAGATTGTTTGCCCATTACACACATATTTATATCAAAATTCAAACAGGTTTTACATTTTCCACATTATAGTTTGTTTATGGTAGTTGGTTAAGATTTGTTTATGAAGGTTGGCCGTGAGCAAAAGTGGTCATAATTGGTATGCACTGACCAACATGAAATTAATTTACTCTACCATTCCCTCTTAAATAATTAATTTTAAGAATCACTTTTAAATATCTCTATATAATTTTGAAAAGATGGATCCTTGTGACCGTTGGTAGGTATTTATTTACAATTAGGTAAATTGTTACTTTAAAAAATATATATATATTTACCTTATTCTTCATCTTTTTGAAGTATTACATGGTAGTCTTTTTTTTCTATTACCTAGTCAATAGTCAAGACTCCTAGTCATCTAAAATATATGACATTTTTCTTATATCTATTAGAATTTTGTTGCATTATTTTGATATGTAGCTCTTCTTTGATTGCTACAAATTAATAGACTTTTTTTATCAACTATTACATCATCATGATCATTGACTTTTAATACCTCGTGAGGACACAATTAATAGTGAAGACTCATTATCTTCTAAAATACATGACACCTTTGTTATATCTACTAGAACTTTGTTGTACTATTTTGATTTGTAGTTCTCTTTTGACTAACACAAACCAACACACTCTTTTCATCAACATAACTATGATATCATCATGATCATTTATCTTCATCATAACTCATGATGATAGATTCAATAGTGACCATAATTTGCTTCTTGATCACAACCTTTCACTAATAATGAGACACATTTTCATAACAAACAATCATTAGTCACTTAAGTTAGACACAACCTTTTTTTATTATATTTTTCTACACAAGAACACTTATGCTTGTAGAATGTAGAAAATTTTGAACATATTTTATATTGGGGCATCTTGTGTCAAACTAAGTTTTGAAATCATTCCCTTCCACAGCCCTATATGAAGTCATTAATTTTAAAATTTAAATATTTAATTTTGTTTTGTTTCAGGTAGAAAATATATATTTGTAAGCGCATTTACTAAGTAGTAGCAATGAAGAATGACATAGGGAAAATCTGAGCAGGAGTTTTGAACTCAAAAAGGCAGGTAGTTGCACATTAATGAGGGATTTTGAGTGTTGCCCTAAATTTAGGTGGGATTTTTAGGAAGAAGCTTTGATATTTTGGGATTGGAAGAAGGAGAACAAAACAACAAAGAAGAAAGAATATATATATATATATACAATAGAACAACAACGAGTAAAAAGAATGATTAGCTGAAGCAAAGAGCAATAGAGGATAGTAGAGGGAATGTTTGGAAGGTATACAAAGGAATACATAGCAGACCGACAAAAGAAAGAGGAGAACAAGGACTCCCATATATCTTCTAGAAACTACAACTATCTAAAAAAATTGTAAATGTTTGTATTTGTAAATTTAATGAAATAGAATATTAATTGTCCCATAAGCTACTAACTCCTAAAATTGATTGTATGTTCATGAGTGTTAAATGTGTGGAATTTTTGTTCTGAAAGTATTATTTTTTCCTGCAAGTTTAGAATATTTCATGATTTTGGAATTGTAAATTGTCACCTATAGGCATAGCTTATATTACCTACAACAACTGGTTTGTTTTGGACAACAACATAGTTATTCACTCTGCAATTTACTTTATGCTTGTTAGATCTTTTATTTGACTTGCAGCCAATTTTATAGATCTCTATAGAGGTTGTGTGAAGTTGCTTATATATAGCATTGTTTGCCCCCTCACCTAGGTCTCACTAGAGACACGCATCACCAGCTCGCTAACCCTGCTACTTTTTGGAAAGCATTATTTTATTCATGTGGGGCGCGTGGGGAACAACCAAGATGCAACCACATCATGCCAACAAATAGGGACTGTCAATCCTGATGCAGTGATAGGGAGTTCATTGACCTAACCAACACATTTTGAGATCTTTCAACCACTTTTGTAATGTTCAAAACCCATTCCAGGATTAATTCATTCACAGCTACCCTACTTGCCTAGTAGGTGTCCAGACCTTACTTTTAGGTCTTAACTTGCAACCTCTTTGCTAAACCCACAAAATATGCACCTTTTTGAGCACCCAATATGCCCAATCAAAACATATCATGAAATATCATATGGTCACTTTGGACCAACTCCACTTAAATTGAGCTTTTACGTTGAAAAGGGCTCCAATTAGCCCACTTTTACAAAGGAACTCACCTCCAAACTTGCTGCCAACTCAAAAACTCATTAGATAGTCCTCAAACTGCCTCCAAAACCACAAATTCTACAACCTCTGGTACAAAACTCACTTCCTATTGCCCCAAATCAAGAAACCTTCCTTTTCTTCAAAATAGACAAGGGTTTATTGAAAAACCCATCTCTAGGCCACATGCAACCTCAAAACAATTTCAAAAATTCTTGTTTCAGTCTTCACAAGCTTAATAACCCTTTATATTTTGCTACCCCCAAACTTTACTCACTTTTATACTCTAAAACCTCACTTTTCCACTCAAAAACACTCTTTTCTCAAGTAGGGCTTCTTGCCCAAACTTGCAAATGACCTCTCTTTCCCTTGAAAACCATCCTAGAACCTATCCATAACCTACTTGACCCATTCCACTCAATTAAAATGGCCATAGACGGTGGAATGGTCCTTTGAGCATTTTAAAGAGTTACAAACCCCCTAACAGGGGTCTATGGACTAGTCATTGAATATTACTTCTAAAATATGCCAAACACAATGTAGAACAACCAAAATTGATTCAAAAAAATGCTACAACAGTCTTCTACTTACTTCAATTGATTCAACTTGGTACAATTTAACATTGTGCAGGCAAGTACAAAGGTCTATAATAAGCAATTTACATAATTTTCTAAGAATAACACAGAATATCAAGAGTAGATCTTTATTTGTTCTTCAAACAAAATTTCAAAAAACACCACTTTCGATCAAAAAACATTGCATATATATACCCCTACCATCCTAAATCCACCTAAACAACCAACTAACCACCTTCCACCTTCCAACTAACCATTGGAATTCAAAAAAATTCCTTTTTGCAACCTTTACAATTTTACATTTTTGCATCCTTTTAGTGACAAATTTTTTTGCACTATTAACAATAGTTGCATCATGACCCCACCTTGACTCACAAGACTAAAAAAACCATTACAAAATGGCCTAACATGGCCTTATTTGACAACAACATGACTAAAACAACCTAACTAGACTCAATTCACAAAATGAACAATGTGCTCTGCACCATTCACCCGGCCATGAAATCTTTCCAAGTCGCTTGGAAGTCTTCAACTCTTTGACCTACAAGAATATTTTGATTGGATGCTCCTCCTTGTAGCCTTCCATCTTGATCTTCATCTTCACCTTTGGCTTCAAATTTTCCATGCATAGTAGTCCTCTTCTTGCCTTGTCATTTTGAATCTGCATCTTCATGCTTTGATGGGTCTTCACCTACTTCATTCATCTACTTCCACTTTGTCCTTATGCTTCATCCATTGCAAAGTAGCTCTCACTTTGTCTTTCTTCTTTCATCTTGACCTTTGGTGTGACTCTCATCAAAGTTGCTATCATAACAAGGAAATGATAAAGGATTTCCTTAGCTCTTTTCCTCTTAGCCTTTCTCTCAGCAAATCTTGTTGCTACACATGTCTTTACACTTGCATTCAAACCTTGTTCAACTATTTCATGAGCTCTTTTCTTCATCATATTTGTTGTACACTTGAATCTACTCCATTATCCTTGGAAACCATCTTTAGGTTCTCCATTCTTGGAACCTCTGTCATTGAAGAATAAGACTACATACCAACCTCTCTTGACATCCAAGGACAACTCACTACCCTTACCACAACACCATCACTTTTCTCCACTCAATTTCGAGTCTTCACAAATGCTCTTTCTTTGGCCTTCTCTCGGCATATCACTTCCTTGGTCTCTTCCATCATTGAGACCTTCCTCAAACTTTTTGTCTTAACCTCTTCACCACTTAGGGTGATTGAAAATTTCATCTCAACTCTCTGTGTGTGCTCAAATTTGGCCACACTTTCTTGTGTCTTACCTTCCAAATCTTACCTTGACTGTCCACTCTTTGCATTTGATACTTTTCCTCAAGGACCTCTATCCTACCAAGTTTATGAACCTTCATGCTATCAACATTTCACTATCCACCATCCTCTTTGGACACCATGCTTTCAACTTGCTTCTTTTAAATCTCAACCATCTCAAACTCTTTCACTTGCCATTTACCTTGGATATTTGCATCTTTCACTCTCATGTTCTGTATCAGACTTTTTGCCCCTGTTATCACTATATTTTCAAACATAGAAACTTTTGTGTTGGTAGTGCTTGACTTCCTATTTCCTTATTTTGTCTTCAAGGAACACAACACTTCACCTACCATGATTCCTCATGCTTCACAAGCCCATCTTGGCTATCCACAATCCATTCACTCACTTTACCTTTACCTTTTACCTATGCCTTCAATCTCTCTGCCTCTAAGACCTCTTTACTATCATAATTTTTCTACTTTCCATCTTCTTGTCTAATCAGTGGACAATATACCTCTCCCACGGTGACCTTACTAGGCCAATCTTTCCTTTCCTTTGGCAACTCACTTGCACTCATCTTATCTCTTCCTCTTATTAGGTTCTCTTCCCTAAGAATATTTTTCTCACAAACCTCTATATCAAATTTACATACCTATTATCCCATCCATGGACAAAACATTGTTTCTTGCATAATCTCCTCATGCTTTCCTGACTCATCTCTCATCTTCACAAGGAATTCATTCCTGATTTCTTCTATCTCATATTTCATCACCAACTCTTTCTCTTGTATTTCTATCATTGCATCATCCTTCAAGCCGGTTGTCTTGGTATCTTCAAGCCATGAAGTGGTTGCACATTCTTCAAGCCTATCTTCCTCACATCTTATAATCTCTTTTATGCCCTACATAATCACTCTTGCCACCTTGCTTTGCCCCTTATGCTCTTCCACCAATGGAATCAATGTAAAAGAAATCCCATCCTTCTCAATTTGATAACTGTTATGCCTTCCATCATATAGGGAAGATCTCTCAAATTGCCATGGATTCCCTAATAACAAGTGGCATACACTCATAGGTACCACATAACATAATATTCTATCCTTATAACCACCTATACTGAACTCAACCCAAGATTTCTCCTTAACCAAAAGAGAATGTTCATCATTCAACCAAGAAACATAATAGGGTGTTTCATGAGGCATCCTTGCCAATTTCAATTTATCAACCATTTTTTGTGATACCATGTTATCTAAGCTACTAGAATCTACCATTATAATACATACCTTGCCATTACACTTGCAGGTGGTTTTTAAAAGTGCTCTTCTTTGTAGCATCTCCTTCTCTTTAATCAATTCTCTAACTAGGGCATTCATTTTGTCCTTTCTCCAATACAACTCTTCCTTCCTCATATCAATACTGCTCTCTGATACCAACTGATGTAGTGACAGAGAGGTCATTGACCTAACCAACACATTTTGAGATCTTTCAACCACTTTTGCAATGTTCAAAACCCTCTCTAGAAATAAATTAATTCACAACTACCCTACTTGCCTAGTAGGTGTCTAGAGCTTACTTTTAGGTCTTAACTCTCAACCTCTTTGCTAAACTCAAAAACTATGCACCTTTTTGAGCACCCAATATTACCAATCATAACATATCATGAAATCTCATATGGTCACTTTGGACCAACTCCACTTAAATTGAGCTTTTACGTTGAAAATGGCTCCAATTAGCCCAATTTTACAAAGGAACTCACCTCCAAACTTGCTGCCAACTCAAAATATCATTAGACAGTTCTCAAACTACCTCCAAAACTATAAATTATCCAACATCTAGTACAAAACTCACTTCCTATTGCCCCAAATTAGGAAACCCTCCTTTTCTTTAAAATAGACAAGGGTTTATTGAAAAACCCATCTCCAAGCCACATTCAACCTCAAAACCATTTCAAACATTCTTGTTTCAGTCTGCACAAGCTTAATAACCCTTTATATTTTGCTACCCCCAAACTTTACTCACTTTTCCACTCAAAAACACTCTTTTCTCAACTAGGGCTTCTTACCCAACCTTGCAAATGACCTCCCTTTCCCTTGAAAACCCTTCTAGCACCTATACCTAACCTACTTGAACCATTCCACTCAATTACAATGGCCACATATGATGGAATGGGTCTTTGAGCATTTTAAAGAGTTACAAACCCCCTAACAGGGGTCTATGGACCAGTCACTGAATATTGCTTCTAAAATGTGCCAAACATAATGTAGAACAACCAAAATTGTTTCAAAACAATGATACAAAAATCTTATACCTACTTCAATTCAACTTGGTACAATTTGACATTGTATGGGCAAGTACAGAGGTCTGTAATAAGCAATTTATAGAATTTTTTGAGAATAACACAAAATATCAAGAGTCTCTTTATTTGTTCTTCAAAAAAACTTTCAACAACCACCACTTTCAATAAAAAACATTGCATATATACCCCTACCATCCTAAATCCACCTAAACAACTGACTAACCACCTTCCACCTTCCAACTGACCGTTGGAATTCAAAAACCTGCCTTTTGTAACCATTGCAATTTTACATTTTTGTATCCTTTTAGTGACAACTTTTTTTTGCAATATTAACAATAGTTGCATCATGAACCCATCTTGACTCATAAGACAAAAAAACATTACAAAATTTCCTAACATGGCCTTATTTGACAACAACATGACTAAAACAGTCTAACTATACTCAATTCACAAAATGGTGGAACAATGTGCTCTGCACCAGATCCAAGGGCCCATCACCACGGTCATTAGGCTTGAAGACCATAGGACCCATGTCACGTACATTCCACCATGCACTATCACTTCCTACAATGTTTCCTCCTATCATTATCATTGGTTCCCACATTGAATGCTACCTTCTCATCATTCCATTGGAGAGACATAGCCAAAGGTCTCACCAATGTCATCCAGTCTCGCTAATAACACTACCCTCATTACTACCTTTGTAGGTCCCACCATATACCTTCCATCACACATTTCCAAGTTGTTGGTTCCTTAAAATCCTTAGCTGATCATAGAATTCTCAAGTTTCTTAACTCCCTGATCTCCCAACTTCCATACTTTGTGTCGCTCCATCGAGGAGACACACAAAAGACTCCCTTCGATGACCCATTGTCATGTCGATCAATCAAGGGCCCACCTACATACTTAAAGGGTTAATACACACATGCAAATACATTTTGACTTAAAAGGGGGGTTCCTTAGGTAAAAAGACTTATCGGGGATGAAATACTTTAGGCCCGCGACTTAGGGAAATGAAAAAATATTAGAAGCGGCCATGGCTAGGAAAACAACGAGCCAATGACATAAGGTCGTAACTTAAAGGGACAAGGCTAAGCAGGTGCAAAAAGCCAATGATGAAATAGAACAAAAAGCATTGCAAGTGTTTAAGGTTTTAGGATATAAGGGTTTAAACCCTTTATGTAATTTTTGAACCCTAATCAAACATAGTGAAGGAAACTCAGAGGCTCAAGGAGAAAAAATGATTGAAATGGGCATGGATTTTGTAAGTTTCACCACTGTCCCAATTCGTAATGCATCCATCTTCTAAAGGATTGAAACCAAATTGTAGTAGCTCCAATGAGGGGCTCAAGAAATAATTAGACAAAAATATTTTTCTCTTACCCCCAAAACTCCACAAGCATCAATGAAGGCTCGAATATGATCATGAGAAACTTGTGAATTTTCTCCATTAAATTTTAGAAAATTCCTTCTTGACCAAAAGATAATCTATTATGGTATCCACTGAATGTATTCTTGCATTTCAAAAAATTTTACCACTAAAATCTTAATATCTTGTCGAAGTGATCTTAGTCAGTAGTAGCTTGGTTCCAAATACCTCAAGTATTGAGACCAACTTCATGATAAAATTCTTTGGTGGAAACATCTAAATCATCTTACTAACCTTTCCTTATTGTTTTTTTACAATGTTGCAAAGACCATATCTTCATTTGAAAAGTCAATACACTAAAACCTTTAACTTGGTCTTTTATTGTTACATGGGAACCTTGTAACATATTGATTTTAAAATGTAAGGCCCTTTGAATTAGCATCACCCAACTCAGAATCTACGTTCACTTCTTGTTGTTCTTGGAGAACTCAAAAATTTAGTAATCAACATCATATATGACTGGAGACTTAATCCAAAGACATTTAAATATAGCCAACACTTAATCATTCAATATTTGTTTTTTTTGAGCTTACAATTACTCATTGAAAGGAACTCATTTTTATCATTAGTCACCTCCAATCTTTATGCAAAGTTTATGATCATTTGAGATTTTTGTGGCAACATAGGGGGGATCACCCAATGACTACGTCGATGCTATCAAGCCACACATTAGTGATCAATTATATGATCATTGAATTGAAAATTATGATTGGAAACAATTTTCCTAGTGGACTATGTATTAGTTTCCTTTTCACCATTCATTGGATACCTGGTACAATGTAGTGTAATCTCAATTTTCATAAATTTTCACAAGCTTATTGTCCCTATAGCAATGTAATTTATAAAATTATTTCTACCTGATGTAACATTGAGGTTCATTTGGATTAAGAGTAGAAATATCACCTTCATTATTCATACAACGAACTCTAAACAGTTTCCCCTTTAACCAGGTTATGCAATTTGTCATCTCATTTCATTGACTCAATATTTTTATCTTATTTGCACATAAAATTGCTTGGTGGGGAAATCATACGGTTTTGAAAATCTTTGAAAACACCGTTGGCTTTATTTTACATTCTTCCTCATAAAGTGATGTGTTGGCGGTCTTTTAATAGGTTCCCCCAACTCGAGTCGGAAGTTTTATAGTTCTAAAAAATTACCGCCAATACACTTTCAAATGACAAGGCCATCTTTTTCAAGGTTATGCAAACCTCATAAATCTTTGTTGATGGTTTCACATTCAATTTAAAATGCCAAAGACCGATAATACACTTAAAACCATTCCTCTTTAAAATCTACGCTTCGTCCATGTGCATTTAATAGCATTTTGGCTTTAAAATGACTTCCTTCTCTTTATGAATAACTCCATGACACCGATGCCATCGTAATATTCATGCCTCAATTGAAAGCTTGATTCTGTGCATAGTTCCATATAACAAAAGTAAAGAAAATGTAGGCCAACCGCCTTTGCTTAAGTGTTTAAAATACAATGCTCATGAACTAAAACATAGTCCTGCTACCCCTCGGAGTATTAGACCATTGCTTCATTAGATGGGAACTTCATATTTAGGAACCTTTCATAATTTTCTAGATATTGAATAGAATTTGTATACCAAGGCGTAAATAAATTGGTGCCTCAGAAATTTGTACATTGAACCCGAGAGATCACATTTCCTTCACAAGAATATTATCTTTGTTTGTCACAATTATAGAAGCAAATTTAAATACAATGCAACAACCTTGAACTTGCTACCTCAGGATGTTTGGAAAGTATCATAGAGTGTGTATGCAAATATTCTATTCCTCTTATTCACGATCACTAGGAATGCAACTTCCCTTTTTATCCTCGTGGAAATGATGAGCATATTGAGCACAGTGATTGTAACTATCTTTTTCATCAGGATTAGGAAATCAAATCATCTACAATGGTAATTAGAGGTGAAATCAAAGGAATAGGTTGCAGCATTATATTCATCAACTTACTTTGACCTTTGAATATTTGCTTCATTACAGATAGCCTATACAAATCTATTCATACTATCAAGAAGCCATTGAATTCCTTCCTATGCCAAACTTGTGTATCAACCATCATTTGGGTTAGAGATGGTGTTAAGGAATATGCTCTATGAACCCATTACAAAGGAGTAAGAGGAGCTCTTAGCCAAAAACTTTTTTTTTAAAAAAAATTGTCAAAGAAATGATTAGTTCTAAGACCACATGTTCACACTCAATACTGATTTAACTAGCATCTTGGCAATGAAAATTTTCAAAATTTTTAGGGTCCAAAAATTATACAACAAATGGCTCTGCCTCGGGATGAGGACTCCAAATGATGAAGCAAGGAATCCAAATTCTCAAGAATAGACTAGTGCTTAAGTTCCATTGGGTTTAAGAGTTAAAGAGAAAGGAGGAGCAAGAGCAAGCCAAAAACGAGACAAAGCAAGAAAAGAACCTAAACTATCAATACAACAAAAACTCCTAATATGTACATGGTTGGAAGACCCTACCTCAGATGGCCTCCCCGATGATCATATAAATCCATTAACAGGATGGGAGAAGTAGCTACCTGTGTGAAATAATACTTGGTGAATGAGAAGTGTATGCACAACTAGATGGAAACTTGTAGCAATTGCCATCAAATAGATAAAACCAACACCTTGAAAAGAATTTCTATATAAATACTTATGCTCAAAAATCCATTCCTCATTGTATACATTGGTAATCAAATGAATCACATTAGTACTACCCTATATTTGGCTACTAGAATCTACCTATACAACATCAAATTTAATGTTGTTCTACACTTGATTTTCTAAATAAAAAGAAACCAACCCTTGATTTGGACATCCCACATATAAATTATGAGAAAAAGGAACTTTTGGATGGCTATGTGTGGAAGCAACCACATTGTTTAAAAATTTTGGGCCCCAATTTGTAGTATGTGCATCAACAAACTTATTAGATTCAGTTGCTAATTCATCTGTCTCAACTTCTTCTTCACTTTTATCTTTCCCACATATTGACTCAAACGATGGGTCTGAAAAATTTGAATCTTGGATAATATTCTCTTCAAAATGAAAAGATTCAAAAATTGAATGATTAATTACCTCATTGTCTCCTACCTTCTCTTCAAGAATTTCGTCAGCAAACTTAAAAGCTTCATATTTAGGTTGCAAATAAGAAGAAAGAATGGTTGATGATTCACTTACTTCTTGAAGCTGATTTCTAATTTGACTTTTAGCTGCATAATGCATATTAACATCTTCAAAAGTGAATACCTCTATTTTTGATAACTTGTTGGCATCTTCCTTTATTGAAACTTGATTTTCTACCTTTACATTAACTAAATTATCAAATAATTTTATATCAATACTTTCAAATCTGAAAGTTTCAATTTCTGGAGTATAAGGAGGCATCAACAACTGTTCACTTTTGTGTAGTTCTTGACTATTCATAACAACATATGAATCTTCAGTATTTGTTGCAGCCAAGGTAGAAGATGTAATACATGATTTTTTTCCACAAGAAGAGTAATATTCTTCATCACTGGAAGAATCAGAACCATCCTCATCTATCTCACAATTGAGATTATATATTTCATCATTAAAAGATTTAGTCTCTGCATTACTTCATTTTTTTTAACAAAATTTTGATAAAAAACTATGAGATTTAAAAACTCAGCTAATGGGCATGAGAGATTGGATGAATGCATATTTTGAAACTTTGGGGTTTTATAATTTTGAATTAGACAACTTTACATGCAAATATTTCAACTTTATTTTTCTTCCATACTTCGGATAAAATAAAATCATCCTCAATATTAACAACTTATTTAGCAATCTCAAGATCACTTACCTTACTTCACTTCAAGAGGAATCCAACATCGAGATGTAATTCTCTAGGAAAATTAATTAGTTGCAGCTCTTTACTTAGCTGAGTATTATGAGGAATATTATTTAGACATCTATCAAACTGTTCCACAAACTCCCTTATTGATTCATCTTCTTTCTTCTTAATGCTGAAGAACTGAGATAGAAGTGTACACACATCAGTTGCTGGTTGAAATATTCCAAGAAACTTCTTCATGTTGTCCCAATTCATAGTGCATCCATCTTCTAAATATTGAAACCAGATTTCAACAGCTCCAATGAGGGATTCAACAAATAATCAAACAATAACATTTTCCTCTCTTACCCCCAAAACTCCACAAGCTACAATGAAGGCTTGAATATGATCACCAACAACCTGTGAATTTTCTCCATTAAATTTTGAAAAATTCCTTCTTGATCTCGTAGGAAGATCTGAATATGTTGGCATTGCTAAAGGCCCAAAGTGAGCACACCATGGTTGAGTTGAAACTAACACCATAATGTAGATTTAAAAAGAATGACTGGAAATTTTCTACCAAAAACTTATCATGAGTACATTCCATATTGTGGAGCTACCAACCTCCATCCTTGAAGAGGTACCTTCAAATTTCTGAGAAAATAAAATATGGGAGGACATTGTTACTTCAATTCTTTCCCCATCAGAGTCGCTAAAAATATTTTAGTAAACAGATTGGGCACCTTGAGATAATATTGACTCTTTTCCATAAAGGTTCCAATGTTTCCAATAGTTCGAGAAAGATCACAATTTCATTTTTGACTTTCCTTTGAATTTGAGAGGTACAACTCCCTCGTGTGATCTTCAATGAATTAGAAAGGACTAAAAATAAAACTATGTGTTTTTAATTAGAAAGCATTAAAGGAAAACAAACATCTATGCATAAAAATAGCAGAAATGAGAAAGATAATATGAAAGGGAATGAAAGAAAATGACACAAAGATCATTTACCACATACCCACAAACAAGAACAAGGAAATACAAACAAAGACTCATTTCAATGAACTCATTGGAATTCATAGATTCAATAGTGAACACATCCACAATCTAATATAACAGATAATACACTAAAGAATGGTTACAAAAGACACACAAGATGTTCACAATCATAAAGAAACATTAAAAAATTCACAAATTTAAAATATGTTTTTATTTCTCCAATATAAAACATGAGCTCACAGACTCCAAATTCTCATACAACAAACTATGTTGAAAGGAAAATCTTCTCCTATCTTCCCCTTTCAGAACTAAAAATAATTTTCCCTCTTATAGCTCGCACAAAAGCTCTCAAGTGAAAAATGGGAAAAAGACCCCCTCTATTTTCATATTTACATATTTATAAGTTTTCCAACACTAGCCCCTTTGGTTTTTGGTAACTCCTTGAAAATTTGTTCCTATTAGTTATCCCTTCCTACACACATTGAAATTATTTGATAAAATTTCCAATTTCTGGAAAATGTCATCTGGCTAATTCTCATAACCGCTTCTTGCAAACTTTTTCAATCTCTTGTAACTATTCTTGAATTTAAATGTTTCCAAATCCCCTTATGTGTACCTCCTCTTATTACTCCTTATGTGTAGGAATGTCTTCACAGATGTCAAGTTTTAATTATTTGGAGTCTCGCTAAAATCATGTGGTTTCCTCCATCCATTGTGTGAATTCTTGTTCCATTAATGCCATCATATGTCACGAGGGAAGTAATGGTCTCAATCATTTTAGTTCAAAAAATGAACCAATCTTGAATTACTAGCATTGAAGGTGGTCTTGATATTCATAATTTTAAACTGTCGAAGCATTTGATCCATGAAATCATATAATGCCTGCGCCCCTTTATAGCAACACTCTCTAGCATAAATCTTTCACTGTATTTGTATTCTCTTCAAAGTTTCTAACTAACAAGAAATGATGTTAGAGAAACAAAGGATTTCTGCTCCATTGGTTCTATGATCTACCAAAAGCATTTGCTTGAAATATTTCACAACTTTTGGCTACAAACTTTCTTGATACATATATTTCTCTACTGGCACATTCAGACTCTATGTTTTGACTATCGTTCATGCCATTTTCTCAATGTTTTCTATGCTTTGTCAATGGTCTCTTCACAATAGTCCCCAATACTATCATTAGGAGTGCATGTTGTTTCTGATAATATAATACAGATGATAAATTGATGCACATATGTTGTTTTCTTACAAGGGACCGTAGAGGCCACCAAAAGATAATTTGAATCTGTTATGGTATCCATCGAATGTAGCCTTACATTTCAAAAAATTCTAACACTAAACTCTTAATATCTTGTTGAAGTGATCTCAGTTGCTAGTAGCTTGGTTCCAAAGAGCTCGAGTATTGAGAATGGCTTCATGATAAATTTATTTGGAGAAAACATCTAAATCATCCTACTAACATTTCTTTATTGTTCTATCACAATGTTATAGTGGCCTTCTCTTCATTTGAGAAGTCAATACACTGAAACCTTCAACTTGGCCTTTTATTTTTACATGGGAACCTTGTAACATATTAATTTTGAAATGTAAGGCCCTTTGAATTAAAATCACATAGCTCAGAATCTAAGTTCACTTTCTCTATTGCATCCTCAGCCATTGCAAATTATGAACTTGAGATCTTTTTGTGCTTGGAGATCTCAACAATTTAGTAATCAACACCATTGCAAATTATGAACTTGAGATCTTTTTGTGCTTGGAGAGCTCAACAATTTAGTAATCAACATTATATATGATTAAAGACTTAATCCAATGACATTTCAATATAGCCAATGCTTAATCGTTCAATATTTGTCTTTGGCAAGCTTACAATTACTCATTGAAAGGAGCTCATTTTGATCATTAGTGCCTACAATCTTTATGCAATATTTCTGATAATTTGAGCTTTCTGTGGCAACATAGGAGGGATCACCCAACGACTACACTGATGCTCTCAAGGCACACATCAGTGACCAATTATATGATCATTGGATTGAAAATGATGATCAACTACAATTTTCCCAATGGACTATGTATCAGTTGCATTTTCACCATTCACTAGATACCTAGTACAGTGTAGTGTAATCTCAATTGCCATAAATTTTCTCAAGCTCATTGTCCCTATAGCAATGTAATCTACAAAATTCTTACTACCTGATGAAACATTGAGGTTTGTTTGGATTAAAAGTAGAAACATCGCCTTTATTAATCATACAGCGAACTAAAAACAATTTCCCCTTTAACTGGGTTATGCAGTCTATCATCTCATTTCATTCACTCAATATTTTTTATCTTATTCACACTTAAAATTGCTTGGCGAGGAAATCATATAGTTTTGAAACTTTTTGAAAACAAAATTTGGCTTTATTTTACATCCTTCCTCATAAAGTGATGTGCCAGTGGCCTTTTAATAGGTTCCTCCAATTCAAGTGGGAAGTTTCATAGTTCTAAAAAATCACTTTCAATACACTTTCAAATGACAAGGCGGTCTTTTTGAAGGTTATGCAAACCTCATGACTCTTCGCTGATGGTTTCACATTCAACTTAAAATACCAAAGTCTGATAATACACTTAAAACCATTCCTCTTCATAATCTATGCTTCATCCACATGCATTTAATAGTGTTTCGGCTTTAAAATGACTTCCTTCTCTTTGTGAATAACTCCATGACACTGATGCCACCCTAATATTCATGCCTCAATCGATAGCTTGATTTTGTAAATAGTTCCATTTAATAGAAGTAAAGAAAATGGAGGCCAACCACCTCAGCTTAAGTGTCTAAAATGTAGTGTTCATCAACTAAAACATGGTCCCACTACCCTTCAGAGTATCAGACCATTGCTCCATTAGATGGGAACTTCGTATTTAGGTACCTTTCATAATTTTCTGGATATTGATAGGAATGTGTATACTAAGGCATAAATTTTTTGGTGCCTCAGCAATTTGTACATCCAACCCAAGAGACCAAATTTCCTTTATGATCTAGGTGGATCCAAGAAACTTGAAAAAATAACAATCTTAGAATCTGAAGAAGCCAATGTCATTGGAAAGATCTCACTGACATGATCCTGACGCAGCTTGAATCACGTCAAAAGGAGATCGTACGTACAAGTTATGCTCAGTCAAAGGTTTAGTCAAACTAGGTACCAGAGGCCGTAAAAAAGGCAAAGAAAATGATCATTGTGCCAAAATGTCTGAAAACATCATCACATCGAAGTGCTCATCGAGAGGATTCCAACGACATTCGGTTCGTCGAAAACAGAGCTCGTACATCCGAGATATCGTCAGTCAAAGTTCTCAATTGACTTAATTGACCATAAGGTATAGGTGATGGCGTTAGCATGACGTTAGCATGCTGATGTGGCAAGTCGTCCAGTACGAACGCTGAGTTTGTCCAATCAGATATCGACACATGGAATTCCGTACAGCTAGTCAGCATCTACGTGGCAGTATAGGTGGTATCCAATCAACAATCTTTGTTAGTAGATGACATGTCCTCGCTAGTGAATTGTATCATGACATGTGGCCGCTTCTATGAGTACCACGTGTAAACCCTCCTGCGGAAGTGATGCAATAAGTGACCAGTGTCAACCCTCCTATAGAAGTGACGCAATAAATGGTGAAACATAATTTTGTTTGACCCCCTAACCTCCTCCACAGTAGCCGATGGCTCCACCGTTAGACCACGCAGTGGTTCTTTATAGTGTATAGGCACCGCTTTGTTTTACTATGTAACTGTTTTGGTTTTGGTTGTAAACATGGCCGGCGGGGGTTGAACCGCCGACCTCCTGTTGACCAAAAGAGATGGATACCATTATGCCACCGTGTGGCTTGCGAATATTAGGTGGGGTCATTTTTTTTTGTTGTATATGTTGGCCCAAGGCAATAAGAAATATTCCCTTGTGGTTGAAAACCACTTCAACCACTTACATTAAAGGCCCCCAAAGGAAAAATTAGTCATGATATGATTTTTTAAGGGGGGTTAGGCATTTATTTAGGAGGTTAAGCCTATTTAGGCCCAACTTATGTATAAAAGGAGGGGTGAGAGTGTAATAGGGGGGTTATTGTTTTTTTTTGTGAAGAAAGGTGAGAGAATTCTTGGAGGAGAAAATTTACAAGGTTTTTTTGTACACCCAAAATTGTAAAATTGAGAGTGAGATATTGTGAGGAAGTTTATGTAGGTTTTGAAGCTTGAGAATTGTAAGAAGACATTTCCAGGTGCTTGAAAATCTAATAAAGTGGTCTAACGTTGAGAAGCAGACTCGAAGATGTAGCTCAAATTGAGAAAACTCTGTTATCAAGAGTGATCTCTCTATTTCTTCTTTGTCTCATAATTCTTTCAGTATTTTGATTCTTTGAGTTTCCTAATTATGATAATTAAGTAATTAGTTTGTCTCTCGAATCTGGATAAAGTATAAGTGAATTCTATTTGTCGTTATTTTAACAATTAAAATTCATAACCACGTAATTCTGTTGGATCGGGGTAAAATCTATAGTTGAGAGTAAAGTGAAAATCATTTGTAGCTCTTTAATTACATATCACTTTACAAGAATATTGTCTCTATTTGTCACAAATATAGAAAAAAATTTGAATATAATGCAACAACCTTGAACCTGTTATTTTAGGATGTTTGGAAAGTATCATAGAATGTGTATGCATATATTCTATTCCTCTTAGTCGCAATCACTAGGAATTCAATTTCCCTTTTTATCCTCATGGAAACGATGAGCATATTGAGCACAATGATTGTAACTATATTTTGCATCAGGAATAGGAAATCAACTCATTTGTGATGGTAATCAAAGCTACAATCAAAGGAATAGGTTGCAACATTATATTTATCAACTTACTTTGACCTTTGAATATTTGCTTCATTACTGATAACCCATACAAATCCATTCATACTATCAAGTAGCCATTGAATTCCTTCTTATGCCAAACTTGTGTATCAATCATCATTTGGGTTAGAGATAATGTCAAGTAATATTCTCTATGAACCCATTACGCAGGAGTAAGAGGCGCTCTTAGCGAATAATTTTTTTTGTTTTGAAAATAGTGTCAAAGAAATGATCAGTTCTAAGACCACATGTCCACACTCAAGACTAATTTAACTAGCATCTTGGTAATGAAAATTCTCAATATTCTTAGGATCCAAAAATTAGAAAAAAATGGCTTTATCTAGGGATGAGGATTGCAAAGGATGAAGTGAGAAATCCATGATCTCAGGCATAGAATAGTGCTTAATTTCCATTATGCTATAGAGTAAAAGAGCAAGGAGGGGCAAGAGCAAGCCAAAAATAGGACAAAGTAAGAAAAGCACCTAAACTACTAGCACAACAATAATTCCTAATATGTACATGGTAGGAAAACCCTACCTCATATGGCCTCCAAGATGATCATACAAATCCATTAACAAGCTGGGAGAAGTAGCTACCTATGTGAAATAATACTTGGTGAATGATAAGTGTATGCACAACCAATTGGAAACTTGCAACAATTTCCATCAAATAGATAAAACCAACACCTTGTAAAGACTTTCTAGATAAATACTTATACTCAAAAATCCATTCCTCTTGTATACTTCGGCAATCAAATGACTCATATCAACACTATCCTATATTTGGCTACTAGAGTCTGCCTATACAACATCAAATTTAATATTGCTCTACACTTGATTTTCTAAATAAAAAGAAGCTAGCCCTCGAATTGGACATGCCACATATAAATTATGCGAAAAAAGGAACTTCTAGGTTGCTATGTGTGGAAGTAACTGCATTGTTTAAAAAATTTAGGCCCCAATTTGCAGTATGTGCATCAACAAACTTATTAGATTCAACTGCTAATTCATCTATCCCAACCTCTTCTTCAATTTTATCTTTCCCACATATTGAATCAAACAATGGGTCTAAAAAAATTGAATCTTTTGTAATATTCTCTTCAATATGAAAAGATTCAAAAATGGGATGATTAATTATCTCATTGTTTGTTTCCTTGACTTCAAGAGTTTCATCAGCAAACCTAAATGCTTCATATTCAGGTTGCAAACAAGAAGAAAGAATGTTGATGAGGTATAAATAAACTCATGATTATAATAAGCTAAATACCCCTTCTTCATTTCTACCAACCACTTTAGCCCTGCCAATTGTTTATTTTTAGGATTAATAATTGCTTACTTTTTGTAAAATGATGTATAAATCTTTATTTCCTAAATTGATTTAAATTAGCTAACTAGTGCTAGCATAGTGGTATAGACTTGAAGTCATTGTACAAGAAATTATGTATGACCCACACATGGAGTGGACTTGTAGTTGAAGATAAAGCTCCAAAAGTCTAGGTGTCAAAAATTTAGAAATGCATAGTGGAACTATTTATTTTAATGCTTTCTGTTAAATTTTTGTTTAAAAACTTTATGGCTCCACTCTAAGCCTTTATTATGTTTTATGTTATGGACATTAGTTAGTTGGTCAGTTGTAATTTAGTTAAAAGAGTCTTTCAATGGTGATCTTCCACCATCTAAAATTTAGGATTTTTTTAGCAATATAGTATATATGTAACCACTAAAAGCAATACATACATTTTATGTTGTTATGATATGCATTGGATGCTATTCAACTATGGCTCTTTGTTATACTTTGATGATATGAATAAAATAAATGTTGCTAGTCTTATTCCGAGTCAATAATTCTGAGTAATGGAAATACCATGAGTTGATTTATTTGAAGATGCAAAAGTACATGTGATTTGAGTTAAGTGTAGGAACGCCCAAGAGCTAGCCACTCAAGGGATATCGCAGAGTAGATAAGTATCTTTATTTTTAATACTGTTACTTTCATTTTGTATATGTTGAATTTGGATGAATGTTATTTTTGTGTTGAGCTCTATCATGTCCCTGCAAGTTCTAGTTTTATGTTTGTAATTTTTAAATTCTTTTCATTTGAAAATTCTAGAGCACCCATCCTTGTTGTTAGTTACAAATCATTAAGTATACTTTATATCAGTAGTTAGTCATTAGCCATTAGTAGTTTCTATTTCAACTTCACAGTTTAACTACAAGTGTTACTTCTTAGGAAAATTATATGCTTTCTAGAATAGGAATTTGGATGCTTTCTAGTTTAACAATCTCATGTTTTCTAGTTTAAACAATCTCATATTTTTTAGTTTAGTGGCTTTCTAGTTTAATTTATGTTTACAAATATTTTAAACATTTGAAAATCTAAGAGAGATAAACAAGATGTGCCTTATTGCATACAACCTTTGAACACTACCCGGTCGATATAATTGATACATTTTCAACTAAAGGATAGGACCTCACGACAACTTGTCACTTTTTGGCGCCGTTTCCTAGGACCCATTCCTTTTCTAGTGTTAATAGGAGATTGCTTAGATACCTCTTTTAGGAAAAAAAATGGTTGCTAGGCTTCTTTTTATGCATGGTCGGGAAAAAAGGTCCACAAAGAATATTCATACCAAAAATCCCCTAAAAAAATGTTGCAACCACAAGCAGGGAGGTAGAAGTATTAGCTGAGGAACTTATTGAAGAATTGGTTGAGTAGGATCAACCTGAGACCTCCTAGTATACCCCAGAATTTCAGCCATTAGAGCCAACCTTTGTAGAGGAAAGCATTCCTTTGCACACCCAGGAACCTCAACCATTAGAGAAAACCTTTGAGGAGGAATGCATTTCTTTCAACATCATGGGTGATAACTGTAGAAATGGCACTAAACCAAGAGCGAGAGCATGGAAATTTACCTATCCCATTGCTCTCAACCAAAATGATGATACACCTATGAAAAAAATTTCACCATCCATCTTACCAACCTTCATAGGTTTATCCTCCAAAGACCCTGACCAATTCCTTTTCGAGTTTAAAGTGTTGTGTTAGACATATGACTACAAAAATGATAACAAAAAATCAAATCTCTTCCCCTCCACCTTGAAGGACACTGCAATGCATTGGTTCATGGGATTACCTTTAGGGTCAATGTCCACTTGGGTGATATGGAATATACCTTTTTGGACAAATACCAAAGTTGTTGTAATGTTAGTGATAGGAAAGAAGAGTTGTTCAAGCTGAGGAAAAATTAAGATGAAAGCTTAGAAGATTACCTAGATAGGTTCATCTTCTTATCTAAATGATGTGGTGAATAAGCCATGAGTCTGGAAATTTTGAAGGCCATATTTCTTAAAGGACTTGTTGAAGATGCTAGGAGAAGTCTAGATTTGATGGGAAAAGGAGATGTGTCCCAACTTGGACTCAATGATATCACTGAGCTATGCAGCAATTTCTCTTGTACTAGAGGAGGTATTCACAAATCTACTATTTTTAGAGATTCCAATGAAATAGGTAAACTACATGAGGAGATAAATAATCTCAAAACTAGCATTCTCATTCAATTAAACACCATGTTGGATGGAATACATACCAAAACACATAATCCTGAGACCTTATCCCTCTATTGTCCTAGGTGTTGAAACAAACATCTATTAAGAGAATGTCCTTTAGACAAAATTGATGTTTTCCAAGTTTGTGAGAAGAGTCATGCCACTAATCAATGTGAGATCCTAAATTCAATCAAAAATTCCAAGAAAAGGACATCTCAGGTTGAGGAGGATGTTGACTTTGTGAATCAAAGACTTAGAGGGAATTTCTCTTATAGCCATAACTCAAATCTCTCCTGGCAACCTCAAAAAAATTGGAATAATAATCAATGGGTGGTATCTTGGCCTCCAACACCACCTAATTAGGGACCCTACCCTTGGGGACCAACTGAATGGGTGAACCAATCTTGGGTAAACCCCAAGGGCCAAACCAAACTCAACAAAAAAATAAAAAATTAGTTTTATACTAGGCCAAGGAGGATGCCTAATCTACAACAAAATATTTTAATAAAGTGCATGGAAATAAATTCAAGGAAAGTCCTCAAATAATTTCTCTTTTTTTTGTTATTAGAAATGAGAATTTGAAAGAAACCACAAATATTTCCTATCAAAGAATGGTAGAAATTTTTAGTTGAGAGGGAGAACCTCATGCTTTGCTTGTTGTTAGCACCTGAGGGTAGAACAAGGGATTTTAAAGAATGTCAATTCTAGAGGTATGGAGAACAATAGTTGCCTAGATTATTAAATATTTTACATGTGAGGGACAATGTACTATCATAGTTGGTCCACCTTTTTGGCTACTCACTCATTTGCGCCATGACACTGAAAATCTTGAATTTAGGGTTAATCTCCCTGCATTTCATAGTGATTCTATTGTTAACATGATAGAAATATTTAAAATTGGTTCAAGGCCACTAAAAAATCATGGCCTCATTCATTTAATCTATAAACATCATTTCTCAAGAAGAAAGGAAGGAAAATGGGAAATAATTCTTCAAAAATTTGAAAACCATGATCCTACAAGACATTTAGAAGAGGGTGAGTCATCTGTATGGGTGACTCAAAATTTGGAAGATCCTTCCTCTGTGCTTCAAAATGCTCCTAAAACCCAACATGCTAGAACAACTCCTAACAGCGAAGCGTTGGAAATTTCACTCAATATTTCAAAGACCCCTGGGAATCAAGAAAATGTAGATATAGTAAATTTTGGAGATGAGGATACTCATCCTTGCAAGAAGGAAAAGAGGTCTAAAATAAAATTTAAAACACCTCATCCTTTAAGGAGAAGTAAGCGATTGTCTACTAAAATTAGTTGCGCAACAGCTTGTGATTGATTACATGTCCCTAAAAAGAAGAGGCACTACTGGTAACCACATAATATTGTAGCCCAATCATTAGAAAATGAGGACCAGCCATGTGAAGAAAGAACACAAGAAAGTGAAAAGCAAGCCCTAGTTCACAAGATTTCCTTGAGCCCGAGAGGGAGGATGTGTCACTTTAGTTGGGACCAATAAAGATAGGGGAACAATGGCCACACTATATGGGTGTTGAGGATAAATCTACAAAATAGTTGTCTCCCCTGGTTTCCGATGCTACAAAGCAAGGTTCATTAGAGGTATATAATGAAGAAAATGTAGTGATTCCTAATTTTCCTTTTTCTACCAATGTAGAGATTGAAAGTTAAATGATAACATGAAAATAGAATTAGATGAGTTAAAAGTAGAAATTATTCAGTTGAAATGTAAATTGCAGCAAAATGAGGAATAGTTGAATAAATAAAAACAAGAAAGTAGCATGCAAACTAAACTTCTGATGTAAAAAGATCAAGAAATTGCAACTTTTAAGATTCAAGTAGAAAAAAAGAATAAAACCATTGAAGAGTTGAAATTTCAAGTGCAACAGATTGATGGGAAGAATAAAGAATCCTTGGTTAGTTTATCTGATAAAGATAAAAAAAATTAAGAATTTCACTAATAATCTAATGCAATCACTCACAAATTTTGTAGAAGAGCAGGAAAAAATGAAATCAAAGCTCAATGCATCCTTGAGCAAAGTTGTTGAGCTAGAAAAATATTTTCAATAAATTAATGTTAAACCAACAATGGAATCAAAAGAGGTGTTGACCAAACCAACTAAAATGGAGTGGTTTCAAGTTCATTGTTGGAAATTAGGATTCTAACCTTAGTCAAGTTGAGCTTGGCTATCCTATTGCAACATGGAAATGCTCTTTGATTTGTGGGTCAATCAATGAGTGAGAAAATCTCCAGAGTGGGTTGGTTCCCTCTAGTAAACCATCTAATCTAAATACTTTCACGAGAAAAGGGGAGAAGGAAAATTGTAAATCCTATAGCCTAAGATGATTAACTATAAATTCAATGGTCTTGACAATTTAGTACTCATAACAATCTCTTTTAAAACTTTGATCTCACAATCCCACCCTAAAATTACCTAATTCATCAATAATTTGCACAAAGGCTCACTAATGGAACAAAAAATGCAACATGAACTAGAATAGACTTCCTGAAACAAAATTGACAACACCAAGACATAAATAGGATTCAACTCTTGAATCATAGTTAACATCAATTGATATCATAAACTCTGAACAAGAAAATGGGAAGGAGAAGCCTATTGTTTTATTGAAAATGAAGGAGTATAATATAAAATTTTGATTCAAATGAGTTTACAAGTCTCTTTGCAATGCATATGAGAGCATTAAACAAAATTCTAAACCCTGAGAAATTAAAATTTCTTAAACTTATAGCCATCAAGTGACCCGAGTAGTGCAAAAATAGAAAATTAGGCCCACTACTTCTTCAAAAAGTAACTCATTCTACATTTTTGAGCTTAGGGAAAAATCCTAAAAAATAGGGGTTTAAGCTGCTCCGAACTACCTCTAGAAAATGGAAACTTCCCATCCCCAAAGAGTCCATCCAAAAAGTCCTCAAAAACAGGTGCAAACAATTGGAAATTGAAAATGGAAAGTTCAATTTGTCATCTCTTTTCCCAATCCGCCCAAACATTCCAACTCAAAATAGAAACTTTCCATGAAGGCTCAAGTGCACTATTTAACTACATTTAAATAACAACTAATTAAGAAATTTATAGAAACATTGCTTAATCAGTGTTTTACAAGTTTGCAGTTTTTGAATTACAAAGATAGAAATCCTGATTGCATTTGATTTTTACAATTTATCTCCAAATACTCTAATTTTTTGCAATTTGCAAAACATCAAAATATTATGCAAGGACCCCTATACATTTTATTTGTCTATAAAAAATCATAAAATTTTTAGGCCCCTAACACATTATGTTTCTTCAAAGGTCAAAAGAGGAAACCTAGGGTCCTCAAGACTTAGGCTAAAATCATAACCTTCATTGACCTAAATTTCACAAGGCATGGAATGAAATAAAGGAAATATTCAAAGTGCATGGGTATATTTTGTGTTTGATTTTCTTTAAAAGTCAATAAAAAATTCCTAAGGCATTGTTTTCCCTTGGCCTACCATATGCAATGAAGTATTAATAAGCATTTAAAATTTAAAAGAATGTGATGAAAATCACATTCAAATTAGGTATGGGGAAAACCCTAGCCACAAAACCGCCTCCCAACACTCATTTTAGTTGTCCTCATCGTCCAAATTGGGGAAAATAGGGCTCTGTTGGGCACCTCCATGCAAGTTCAGGTTTTGAAGCTTGGGGTCACCATTCAAGCTGCCTTCTTTGATTTCTTAGTGTATCCTCTCCTAGATTTCAATGGTAAGCATTTTATTCATTTGTCTGAGTCTCCTTGGCTTCATTTTTATGAGTTTGAAAGCCTCTAGGCCACGACTATCACTATGGTTTTGATGTATTTTGTGCTTTCTCTTCTATTGATACCTCTTCCACTCTTTGGGGCCACCATGAGAGAGCTTGTTCAAGCTTTTTGAAAGCTCTGGCTACATACTTGGACTTGATTCTTCATCTACATTCATAGTAAGCTCTCTTTTAAAAGCACTTTCCCTCTTAATAATAGCTCAACTTGAGAGCTTGTTTGAACAAACAAGTGAAAAATATAGTTTTTGTGATTGGCCATTGTACAGGTCGCGACTTCACCATGCATATATTTTTTTTCTGTAGAAAATGATCTCTTTCTAGGTTTGACCCATGATGTAACAATGTATGGCACTTATAAAGAAGACACAAACTAGAGAAAACCAAGCATTTTGTTTTTGTTTCAAGGGTTTGCAGACTCTTCATGGCCGCAACCATTAGCTTTTAAAACCCCATTTTGTGCAAGGCTCCATTATTGAATGCACTCAAGTCCTTGTTATCTTTGCATTTCAAGCTTCTGAGATGAAAAACCCAAGTGGGTTTGGTGTTTTATGAGAGGAAACAACCTCTTAGGTCACAACCATGAGAGCACTAGATAGGGTTTCTATGCATTTCCGTTTCTCATACTTTCCACTTCATATGCACAAGCAACTTGTCACTTCATTTTTTGGGTTTACAAACCCAACATGGCCACGACCATTAGCTCCATTATTTAATTTAATGCTAGCATGTTCCACTGGCAATAAGCTCAAAACACTTGATTTGCTCTGTATTTGTGTTTAGAACAAAATACCCTAAATGGGTATCACCATTTGTGAGATAAAATTAACTCTCAGGCTGTGGCCACGAGAGTTTCGTTGAGCTCATTTGACATTCATTTATGTGCTTGAAATACCTTTATTGTTGCATTCTAAAGCTTTTGAATGGAAACCAATGTGGATTCTGTCTTAAAGCTCGAATTGGGTATTTTGCACTTGTCTCCATTATGAAACCCTAATTCACTATAGCATTAGCTCATTGTTCTAAAAAGAGCTAAATGATTTCATTCTCCATTCTAATTGACTATGGCTGTCACTGTAGCTTCACTGATTGGCACCAATGATTTTATTTCCAGTTTAGATACATGTTATTGTAGCTTTATTTTTTTGTTCTCATGATGCGCACACTATTATAAATCTTTGGATTTCAATTTACTTGGATTGCATAGGTGTAATGAAAATCCACTTAATTGATGCCTCTCAGTTACTTATCAATTTATTTTTTTATTTCATGCAAATTTTAAATCACTACTGAACATGAATTGTAGTAATCATTGTACACATTCTTACTCAATGAAAACATATAGAAGCTTCTTTTGTTCCCCAAATGTTTCATTTCACTTACATGTCTTGTAAAGCTGCACTTAGTCATCATGGTACACCTATAGGTTACTTTTTTGCATGTTGTTACTTATCTTATGCACCTGAATACTTAAAAAATGCACTTCTAGATTTCACTTTCACCATTGTTTCATGTGACAATGCAAAGAGGTAGCTTTTGTAGCATCAATTATTTTCAAACTAGCCTTTAGTTTCTTGCATTCTATTGTCATCAAAGAGGTTTTTTCACATTGCATTTGAAGCTTAAACAATTAGTGTGTTGCATTTTAGTTCATCAGTGCTCCTTTTCCTTCACTTATTGACTTTCATGCTTTACTTGCAGCCACTTGTCACTCTGTTTCTTGATGGAGACGACCTTTCCTTTGTACTCTTCATGCATTTTTTTCTCCTAGACATCAAATGTTGACATCAAATTTTGATTTATGCATATAATATTTTGAAATACAACACCATGATGAAGGTGTTCTGAAGCTTTTCAAATTGCTTCAGTTGCTGTTGTTGAATTGTAAACAAGGAATTATGTATGCATGTTCACAATCTCATTCCATGATGATGCACTTAATGATGTTTTACTTGAGAAATTAATCATCTATTATCTTCAATTCATTGCACCTTTAGACTTGATTGTCCCAGATGATCACTTGCTTGAGCTCTTATGGAACTTGATGCACTCCTTCAAATGCATATCACTTTTTAGCAATATTGAATTATTTCTTTTCTAAACCACTCTATGGAATGTTGAAGGCCAGTATGTCACGGTCAACCCTTGTGGGAGCCTTTTTTAAACCACATGCTTTAAAATATTGAAAACAGATCAGCAACATGGATTTTCCTATACCTGCACAAGAAACAAACAGTGTTAGATTAAAACAATAAATTCAAAAGTTCCATATAATGTTTTCTCCTTGGTATTCTCTTGCACTCCTCTTGTTTTTGCTTAGTTGATTCAATGCATTATAAATAGTATTCAATATTACTATTGATGGATCATGTAGGAGGATTCATAACCCAAGATCTAACAAACATTTTCATCCACTTGTAGGTTTACTTGGAGAATGGGAGGTAGAAAGGAGAGCTCAAAACTGAAGGCAAGTCGAGGACAAGTTCAGGAAATGATGGCTATGTTTCCTCTTATGTGCTATTTTATCCTTTTTATCTTCAGTACCGTAGAGTATTCTTTATGATCCATTTTTTCAGCTACTCTCATTGCTTGTGTGGGACACTTGATTCTCTTTTTATCTCAATGAATACAAAATAGCATTTGTACAATTTTTACTTCACTTTTGCAACAAATGTATGAAACATTGCATGATAAACAATTGAATATAGAATGAAGTAATTTATTTTTACACTTCGTGTAATATTAAATTCCGCAAATGGTGAATGGAAAATTGAAACACATTCATTTTCATTTAAATTCAAAACTCAAAATATTCAATGATTTAAACAACTGTAGAAATAACTAAAACTTTTCACCTTAAAATGAATTTGAAATAACCAGCTCTATCAATTTGAGCTGTGGTGAAAAATGTATAACACTTTTCGCGACCTCTGCTAGATGCTTGCCTGCTAAGCATTGGGCCAGTTTTCTTATGAATATCCATTAGGAATGGAGTCAATTCTTCCCTTCTAAAACTCAAAATTTCTAAAAAAAACTGAAACTTGCAACTCCAAATAGCAGTAAAACCAACACCAAAACAACAAATAGCAAACAAACAAGGCCCTGGTGGCCAGAGAAACAATGTGAGAAGCACTTATGGAAAAGAAACTAATGAAAAGAAAAGTGCTTCAAGCACTTATTAGTAGAAACTACTCTACTATAGTATAGGGGTAGAACTTAGAACCTCATAAACAATGTTTCAAATGGATCCCATTGATTGGGATCGGAAGCACTTCTCCAGTTAACCTTGATAGCTGAAATGAATTATGCTCTCTGGATTTTGTTATTATGTATGGGCCCTCCCAAATTGCATCAAATTTGGAGTGTCTTCCTGGTTTATTCTTGTTCTCATCCCACTTGAGCACAAAGTCTCCAACAACAAACTCTCTAAACTTTTATCTTTTATTAAAGAGCTTTTCATTTGAGCTTGATGAATTTAAAGTTTCCTCCATGCTTCTTTTTCGGCCTCCTCCAACTCCATTAACTGTGCAAGTCTAACCTCCATGGGTTGTTCTTCTATCAGTTCAAGGTCTTTAATAAAACTTAAAGTTGGCAGCTCAATGGAGATTGGTAATTTGGCCTCTTTTCCATAAGTAAGAACATACAGAGAGCAACTAGTAGCTCTCTTGGGTGTTATTCTATCAAACCAAAGGGATAACTTCAGCTTTTCATGCCATGTTTTCTAGTTGTCTTTGATAGCCTTCTTGGTGATCTTGATCAGGTTCTTATTGGTAGATTTGGCTTGTCCATTACCCTATGCATAATAATTTGATGAAGTTCTCAAAAAGATGTTATTTCTCACAGACCAGTTAGAAATATTTAGACCAATAAATGATAGAGTATTATAAAAAATAATGGAGTCTAGAACACCAAATCTAGACACTAGATCTTGATAAAAATTTAGAATAGAAGCTTCATTTGCTTCTGTCAGAGCAAAAACTTCAATCCACTTGGTGAAATAATCACTGGCGGTCAAGCTCCATTTGTGACCAACACTTGAGGGTGGATTAATCGGCCCAATAAAGTCAAGCCCCCATTTAGCAAAGGGTTCTTCAACTTGAATAGGATTCAAAGGAAAAGTTGCAAGTTTCTGCTTACCTACGAACAATGCACATTTTTCACATTTCTTCACCCAAGCAAAAGCATCCTTGAATATGACTAGCCAATAATAACCAACCCTCATTATTTTTAGGGTTGTCATTCTTACTGCAAAGTGTTGGGAAATTTTTTTCATCTCAGAGAAACCTCCAAGAATAGTAGTGCCTTTGGTAACTTTAATTTCAAATAGATTTCGTCAAAAACATGTACAACTATGTCACAAAGCATAATCAAACACACTTCATTTCCCACATTAATCTTTCTAAGAGAAGCACATGTAAAATCAATTTCAACAACTTGCATAAACAGATTCAACAAACATAACCATTAAACATGAAAGATAGTACAGAAGATTAGAACACACAGATTTACATGGGGAAAACCCTTTCAAGTAAAACACCCCACACTCCAAAGATTAAAACCATTGTATTATTTAGCAACAAATAGATTTACAATACAATCTCAGGCTCATAACCTTTTTCACAGAGATTACTCCTTGTTTCATTTTAGAGACAAACTAGCAACAAACCTGTTCTATTTCCCTCTTTCCTTTTTACATTTCACTGATCAACCTCTCAGTCCATACAACCTTTGCACTATTACAATACTCTCACACAGTATAAAGTGCAGATTAACACAAGAGATCAACCAAGAAACTTAATATGGAGAGATTTCAGTAGCATAATCCTACCTCAATCTTCCTTTCTCAGCGAGAGACATTTCACTCGGCTACACAGCTGCATGACTTGACCATCAGTCTCTCAGGCGTATTTGTCACATAACCACTCAGCCTTCACCTCCTGTGAGACTCATCTCTCTCTTGTCATATTGCAAAATTTCCAATGCATATACATTCATCTTCAGCAAATAGGAAACAATTCATCTTTTGTAGATCAGTTCGTATTCCAACAGTTAGATCAATAGTTAACTGCTCTAACTTCTCTAGCTACCGCACCCCTTTAGGGTTTCTTGTTCACCTCAAGCCACACACTATCATCCAACATTCAAACCTGGCCATCAAATAAGTGATCAAACAAATCTCCTTCGTTGAAGTTAGGGTTATCCACCTAACACCATGTTGCCTAGTCAAAGAGACATACATTATCGTCCCACCAATGTCCACCGAGCACATGGGCCCACATGCCATCTATCCTCTACATCATCGCCACCTGTCGGCCTTCGACATGATTCACCATCCTATTAGGTCCCACATCCGTCGACAGTTGGAAACCAACCATCGCTTTCCAACTGTCAACACTCCTTCATATTCTACTTGTCGTGGTGAGGGATCCACCAAGACACGCATCCACTGCTTGTGCAATTTTGTAGCATCAAAAGGGAATCTATAATATTCTCAACAAGTCTCACAGAAAAGACTTAAATATTAACTCCAAGTGGTCCCCAGATCCATTGGCATCCAAGTCGCTATATCGGTGGAGAACCAAACTCCAAAACCTCATATTGGAGGTTACAAAGTTTCCAAAACCCACAACTTGCTCATAAAGGGATCGCTTCATCCCTCAAAACCCAAACTTCCAAACCCCAAGTCAGAGATTACAGAGCTCCTAAAACCTGCGATGAGCTGAAAAAAAGAAGAAGTAGCCTTCCTTCCACAGTCATTAAGTCGGGAGGTTATGAAACTTTGGAACCCCGTGACTTCAGTTAGACAAACTTGAAAACCAACGACTTAACTTAGGTCGATGAAGGAGGAAAATATAACTGCTCTAGGAAGCAATCAAGCCAGTAAATTTGAGTCATAATTCTCAACATTCTCCCACTTGACGAAGAACTTACTAGCTTATTTGAACGCAAACACAAAATCTTGAACAATGCTTTCATGCTCCAACCAAGACACCTGCAACGACATCCAAGATGTCCACCAACTTAGGCAACAGTTCCAACCATCTACCATAGAAAAAGGAATGAGCCAAGGCGTATATGCATCAATCTTAAGAACACAAGCATCAGATCCCATTTGTTCAAATCTCTGATCAACAGCATTCAGGACAACCAATCAACAAGTTTCTACAAATACCAATCTAGCAGACAGTCTAAAACAAAACCAAGTATCCAACTGCAACTAACTGTCCAACATTTCAACCGATCATAACCTTCCATGAAACCAAATAGATCTTAAACATGCTCTCATTATCCATCAAGACTTCTACACCAACATCCAAGGTTTCCACCATTCAGGGAAAAATTCCTATCATCTTCCAACATGCCACCTATGGAAGAAAGTTACAAGCCAAGGTGAATAGGCACAAGTCCAACAAACACAAGCAAAGGACCCCAGTGATATCAATAACAAGAAACCTCCATCACTCCAAAAAATAAGAAAGAACATCAACTAGAACAATAATCATCCTGACTGCTTCCATCCAACTGATAAACTCACATGACTGAAAATAGCACCCACAGCAAGTTCTAGATCATCCAATCAACCATACCTCAAGGGTATACACATTAGTAAACTCATGCCAGTAGGACAACCAACCCATCAACCATAGATATAATCACCATACACAAACCGATCGAAGAAGACCAAATACATCTATGTACTCCCACTGCATGGGTAATGCCAAATCTGAAAGATCAAAGGCATAAAAAGTCTACCAATTACAGTACATAGAAAATATAAACATGTAGTATCAAGGAACATCCACAATGATATGCACAACTTGCAAATTAATAACCTACAAGATCAACTCTCACCACAAGTCTTCAGAACTCTCCCAAGTTCTCCATACCCAACAAAGGAAAAAGATTAAGAACCTCCATGTGATCACCCAAGAATATGAGTGAAAAACACATGACCATAAGCTAATGATCATTATAGCTCTAACTAAATCTTAGACCAGTGTAATGTGAAACCAAACATCAAGAAGACCACCAATACCAAAGAGAGAAACTTTGCACAACATATACCTATAGAACATCCTCCTACATACACTTCTAACAACAAGTTGTGTCAAGTATGATCTCCTTCCCATCCCAAAGAGACATCATAACATCCAACCATTCAATCACCAAGATCAAGCATAACAAATGTAACATGTAAACAATCATGGATGTAAGCTTCTTAAAGAAGACCAAACTATTTCATTTCCCATATTAGGAAATAAGCCCATAAAGTATCTCCTATCAGTTCTCATCAGTAAATGATATAACACAAAATCTCAAGGAGATAAACTTTGTTGTACATTTTCCACTATGAATCCTTCAAAACCATTAAACTACAATTCAAGATCCATATCCATGAAAGAAATAGTAAAACACATATGAAAGATATAATGGGAAGATACCTCTCAGATGAACTGCTGAGTAAACCAAGAGTGGGAAAAGAAAATGCTCCTTCAAGATATACAAGCCACCATGACTCATCCAAGAGCAATCTCCTCATTGGTCTCTATTGAACTCGCGTTCAACCAAGGTGTAGGCTACTCGGACTTTCCACTGAAAACAACACCTTTCTTAGGATAATTATAGCCTCACCTCATTCTCCATAAATCCATGAGCACCTGCAACCGATCATCCCATGCTGAACTCCAAACTGCATTACTGCACTAACATGAAGTTCTCAAGCATATGACCAATGTACTCAAAACACAGAGAAACTGTAGACCACTGTCAAAGCTCCAAACATATGAAACAGGAACTTATCATGACACCATGATCTACATATCCCCCTTAGGAGATACCAAAGCTCCAAGTGAACATACCATGGTCTTAAGTGCAATGCACAATGTCAAAACTCCAGTGCATAAACAAGAGTGTAACATGACATAAAGCAAACAAACTCAAAACCAACATCACCTGTCAAGCACCAACAACACCTCAGCCAAAGGCTTCAAACATCCTCCATGGTTCCAAGATGTTGCACATCCTCAAATAGTGCCCAAGAAAATGTGAAAGAACCCTTCTACAGCAATAGGATCAAAGAGCTCCTCCTAGTAACATTTGTAACACTAAAGAAGATCATTCACCACCTAGTGATGAACTCACAGTCATTGCTAAAGCTCCCACTGAAATGTGACATCTAAGCTTTCCAAGCATCATGACCAATCATCTGTTGATCTAAAAATATTCTAGGTACAATTGACAACATGTCCATCTGACAACAATGCTAAGCAACACCAAGATCTCCAAAACAAGTAGAGATTACCATCATTGTCAAAAGCTTACACAAAGCAGTGTATCCAAGCTATTCATGACATCGTGATACAACATGATATAGGCCCCCATAGCTGACTTTTCAGGTACTCAACACCATCCATCCTCTCATCTCAAAGCAATCACACCAATGCACAAGTGACCACAAACACGGCCAACTTACAAGTCTGCATAAACACTAAATCAAATTGCGTGGATATAGACAATCCACTTCCAAGTTGTCCCACAACAAACATATGGGTAAATACATCCCATAACCTTGCACAACCTGTAGATCCAATTAATGAAACATGAAGACTCACTAACACATCAATTTCTTACACAATATGAGATCTCACAAGAGGAAAACCATGTAGAAAATTTTACTCAAACACCAGATCATGCCAAATCCGATTTGCCAAACATGTCCACAACTAGCACCATAGTCAAGGAACCCACAAGCAAAATCACAAGAATGTTGAGTGACAAATCACATACCAACACTCTCATATAGAGGAAGCATCTCACCTCCTCATACCATGCCGAAGCACGGATGCAAAACTACAAACATCTCATCTAGCAACGCCCTAAAAGCTAGGGTCTATAAAATAGTTTAACAACTCCACATAATCAGAAGTTTTGCTTGACGTGTAAGACTTGCAAAACCACATAAAACATGCAAGTATAATACATCCTTAAAAAATAAAACAATAGTTCAAGAACTACAGTCCCCCCTTCAAGCCAATTCCAAAGCCATCAATATGCACATGCATCCAAGAAACAGATAGGCTATTCCAGAAGCTTTCAAACCATCTAATGATTAACTCCATAGCCTTCAGTATTCAAGGTTAATAGAATACAATGCCTTCCAACACAAGGAAATACCACCCAGCATAAGCACTCTCTTCCATGACTGAGACACAACCCAAGCTTCTCCATATCACCACGGAGCCTCTCACACAGACACCCACTATGAAAGCTTTGCTGCTTCTCAACCAAGAAGCAAAGAAATCCACCTCATACATTAAGTTTATGTTACTGCCAAGATAACCAACTCCATCTTTACCATCCTTCAAACTACGTGTTGTCTCTGAATACTACAAGACTTCCACTCACCAAAGGATCAATACATCATCCAATTCCTCCAATTTCCTCAAGCCTAACAGACTAAGAAATCTTCAAAAGAGAAATATCCAGAACCAACAACCAAAAGAAGGCTTTGATACCACTTGTTGGGAAAATTTTGTCATCTCAAAGAAACCTCCAAGAATAGTAGTGCCTTAAGTACCTTTAATTTCAAATAGATTTCCTCAAAAAAACGTACAACTATGTCACAAAGCAAAATCATACACAGTTCATTTCCCACATTAATCTTTTTGAGAGAAGCACATGTAAAATCAGTTTCAACAACTTGCATAAACAGATTCAACAAATAGAACCATTAAACATGAAAGATAGTACAGAAGATTAGAACACATAAATTTACGTGGGGAAAACCCTTTCGAGTAAAAAAAAACCCACACTCCAAAGATCCAAGCCATTGTATTATTCAGTAACAAATAGAGTTACAATACAATCTTAGGCTCATAGCCTTTTTCACAGAGATTACTCCTTGTTTCATTCTGGAGACAAACTGACAACAACCCTGTTCTATTTCCCTCTCTCCTTTTTACATTTCACTGATCAACCTCTCAGTCCATACAACCTTTGCACTGTTACAATACTCTCACATAGTATACAATGCAGATTAACATGAGAGATCAACCAAGACACTTAATCTAGAGAGATTTCGGTAGCATAGTCCTGCCTCAATCTTCCTCTCTCAGCGAGAGACATCTCACTCGGCTACATAGCACATGATTTGACCACCAGCCTCTCGGCCTCTTTGTCACATAGCTACTCAGCCTTCACCTCTTGTGAGATTCATCTCTCTTCTCGTACTGCAAAACATCCAATGTATATACATTCGTCTTCAACAGACATGAAACAATTCATCTTCTATTGATCAGTTTGTATTCCAATAGTCAGACCAACTGTTAACCGCTCTAAATTCTCCAACTACCACACCCCTTTAGGGTTACCTATTCACCCCAAGCCACATGTTATCATCCAACATTCAAACTTGGTCGTCGGATAAGCGGTCGAACAAATCTCCTTTGTTGAAGTTAGGGTTATCCACCTAACACCATGCTGCCTAGTCAAAGAGGCATACATTACCATCTCACCAATCTCCACCGAGCACATGGGCCCACATGCCATCTATCCTCCACATCATCACCACCTATCAGCCTTCGACATGATTCACCATCCTATCGGGTCCCACATCCATCGACAATTGGAAACCAACTATCACTTTCCAACTGTCAACACTCCTTCATATTCTGCTTGCCGTGGTGAGGGATCCACCAAGACATGCGTCCACTGCTTGTGCAATTCTGTAGTATCAAAAGGGAATCTACAATATTCTCAACAAGTCTCATGGAAAAGACTTAAATATTAGCTCCAAGTGGTCCGCAGATCCGCTGGCATCCAAGTCGCTATATCGTTGGAGAACCAAACTCCAGAACCTCATGTCGGAGGTTACGAAGTTCCTAGAACCCATGACTTTCCGACAAAGGGATCGCTCCATCACTCAAAACCCGAACTTCCAAACCCCAAGTTGGAGGTTATGGAGTTCTTGAAACCCACGATGAGCTGACAAAAAAAAGAAGTAGCCTTCCTTCCATAGTCGCTAAGTCGAGAGGTTATGAAACTTTGGAACCCTGTGACTTCAGTTAGACAAACTTGAAAACCAACAACTTAACTCAAGCCAATGAAGGAGGAAAACAAAACTACTCCAGGAAGCAATCAAGCTAGTAAATTTGAGTCATAATTCTCATCACAAATTGGCCTCCTAAAGGCTTGTTGTGGAATTCCTTTAGCAACCTTTCTATTTGGCTAGGCTCAATGCACCTCAGTAACACACCCTGGAAATCTCTCCTAAATAACACACCATCAATAATGGCATAGGGAATAGCCTGCAATCTAAAATACCTCCTCTTCACCCTATCAAGGCCTTAAAGGCATTCTCTGGTATGCAAATAGTGAATCATTTGTTGTACCCAACTTGTACTAGAAGTTGATACAACAGTTTACTCTTTATTACTCAATACTGTGACGATGTTTCCATCATCCTCAAGGTTGTTTCCTATGTTTCTAGCAAGTTGTTCACACAAACCTTTACCTCTAACCAGCTTAGTAACTTTGATATCAACATCAAATTCCATTACTCTTGTTATCCATCCAACTCTCTTATCATTCATATCTTTATTCAACAAGAAATCTCTCATAATAGGGTGAGAAACCAAAAAATAAATTTTATTATTGGACAACATGTGTCTAAACTTTTTAAGGCTTCTAACTACTGCAAACACATGTTTTTCCACAAAAGTGTATTTTACCTCATAGTCGTGCATCACTTGACTGAAAAAAGCTACGAGTTGCTCCAAGCCTTCGTCATTTTGTTGGAAAAACATGGCAAAAATGGTATCAACACCTCCATAGGAATATAAGATAAAATCCTTATTATAATTTGGATTAATAAGGGTTGGAGCAGCTGAAAGGGCCTCCTTTATTAGCTCAAAGCTCCTCTTACCCTCCTTAGTCCAATTGAAAGGTATATTCTTTTTTAGCATTGTGGTGAGGGGTTGTAGTAAGGCTGCAATATTTGGTATAAACCTCCTTACGAAATTCATTCTTCCAAGGAAGCTCTGCAAACCCTTTTTGTGTGCTAGCAAAGGTAATTCAGGAATGGTTGAAAATTGCCCTGGTTCAATAGAAATTTCATGTTTAGAGACAATATTTCCTAGAAGTTTTCCTTCATGGATGAAAAATATGCATTTCTTTGGATTGAGAGAAACTCTGAACTCTTTGCATCTTTTGAAGATATGTCTCAAATGTTCAAGGTGTTTGTTAGCATTTTTAGAAAATACTATAATATCATCTAAATACACAAGAACATCTTATTCATAAGGCCATGAAAGGCCATGTCCATTTCCCTTTGGAACGTCGCACCTACATTAGATAAACCAAAAGGAATCTTCCTGTAGGCCATAGTGCCCCATTTAGTTGTGAATGTTGTTTTGTATTGATCCTCTTCCCTAACCAAAATCTAATTATAGCCAGAATACCCATTAAGCAAAGAGAACCTATTAGAACTCGACACTACTTGTAGAATTTTCTCCATTGAAGGGAGCGGGTAGTGATCCTTAAAGGAAACCTTATTTAAATGTTTGAAGTCAACAAACAATTTGATTTCCCCATTTTTCTTCCTAATTGGGACCAAGTTGGAAACCCAAGAAGTGTGCTTAATAGGGAAGATTATGTTGCTCTCAATCAATTTATTCAATTCAGCTTTCATTAAATGTTCAAGCTTAGGGTTTAGGGGTCTTTGCTTTTGTCTAATAGTTTTTGCATTAGGTTATAACTCTATAGTATGCTGACCTAGTTCAAGATCAAAACCTTTTAGATCTTTATATTCCCAAGAAAATATATCATTGAACTCCTAACATAACAAAACAAATCTTGTTGCTCTTCATTAGTACACACCTTACCCAATTTGAGAAGTTTACCTTTAAATATTTCAATGGCCTCATAATGTTGTTGTTTGAAAATCATGTTAGAATTTTATTTTCTTTCCTGGTCATCAGAGTTGAAAACCGATTCTAATGTTACCAATCCCTTTGACAACTTATTTTATTTCAATTGCACAATTTGACCTCCATATTGTTGTTGCCACTTTAGTTGGTTTTCATTTGCAAATTTAGCTTCTTCTATTAAGAAGTTCAAAAGTTGTTCATCACTGTCAAAGACCTACCAACTCATGTTATTATCTAGCACTAAAGGTCTAACAACAATTTTCACATATTGTTGTGTTTCCACATTATGCACCTCATTTGGAATGTCAAACTAAGCACCTAAAATAACAAGTTTATCTACATATTTGTTTTGAGTTCTAGGAATAGAAAGAAAATTAAATGCATCAAAGTCCTCTATTAGGTCCCATACCCAATGCTTTTACTTCTCAAGAACATCATTTTTTTACAACATTTAAATTTCTGGCCGGATTCACAACTAATTCAGAATCACCATAAACCTATAAACATTTAATACCTCTTTTCCTAGCTCACTCGAGGCCATGAATGAGGGCCTCTACAACTGAAAGTGAATCTCAAGACTGAATAATATTTGTCCCCATCAGGTGATACTAGCATTGCTCCTCCACTAGCCCCTATCCTGCATCTCAAACTATCAAAATACAACTCCCAAAGCTAGTTTTCTTGTTGTTTGAACTCCTCTTGGTCTTTGGCCAGATTTTGAATTGTTGCGTTAGATTCATGAATCACATAGAACCTTAACCAAACTTATTTTGTATGGATGGATGGTTCAAGGTCTTTATTTTTAGTAGCCCATTCATCTAAATTTTCTTCTTCATCAGATGAACTAGGATGCGAGGCCACAGATTGACTTTCTAACCCATGAGTGGCTAACAAGTTGGCATTAATAGAGCTGATGGTGCATGTCTCAATATGATCTTTAGATAATGGTTTAGACTCAATGGTCACTTTAGTGCCATATTTGGTTCTAAAGAAACGGTGAGACCAATCAACTGATAAAAACCCTCCTGGTTTGGCAATAAAGTCTCTTAAGAGACAAAGAGAAAAAAGGGGAGGCAACTCAATCACATGAACATCTTGGGAAACTACAAAGTTGGGGAAAGCATGTAATGTGAGGGCTAGATTTTTTATGATTCATGTTGTTTGAACAATAGATCCATCTAATTCCACAACTCCTTTTGACACAGGTTCATAACTTAAGCCTAACTTATCAACTAAGCTTTTAGGCATGATCGAGCTACTAGCTCCCGAGTCTATCATGCAGTTATGGACAATTTTACCCCCTATAATCAAAATTAGATAGAATGGTGGGGGTTTTACCTCTTAATTCTAATGCCCCCCCTTTCACCTCAAAAATTTTAGCAAGCATAATTCTTCTCTTTTCTGCATTCACAACATCTAAAGACAAAATTTTAGCTAATGCATTTTGCAATAAATCCTTTTGGCCTGGGATATGTAGCACATCCATGAAAAAAATGCTGACTTTTGAAAGAAATAGGACTTACCTTTTATTGTCCCGAAGAAATAACATCATTACTCACCTTTTGTTGTCCTCTTTGTAGAATATGCACCTTCAGTTGTGCTGCAAGGACAGTTTGAGATGAAATGGCATGATTTTTTGTCTCACATAGCTTATTGTTGTGAACTTCCAACTTTTTGTTCCACTTCAATTTCTCTCTATTTCAACCTTGTGTTTGTTGCAATGGGCGAATCTTGTTGGTTTTTTCCTTGCAAATGATTAACTCCATAATATTCAACACTTTTCCAATTCACTAAAGTAATCTCATAGTGTCTTGGTTGTTCCACATTCTCACTTGGAAATTTTTTTGGTCTAGCATACTAATTTTGCACCATGAGAGCTTGACTCTCCATTCTACTCATACAAGTAGCCTAGTTGTGTGGTTGATTGCACAGGTAACACCAATCATGCTCTTGAGCCAAATTATTTTGTGGTACAAGCTCTCTTGAGGGGCTAGCTACATTGGGATCATAAGGCCAAAAAGGCTTGGGATTAAAACTTCTCTTTTGAAAATCATTCTGAAATGGTGGCCTATTCTATTAATTCTACTGAAAAGGAGCTTGGTAAAGCCTATTTTCTTGGCTGACCTCCTCTTGAGGCTCAAAAATTCATTACTAAAGGTTTTGCTAAAATTTTGCAACATGTTTTTTATCTCTTGCATTTCTCTTCTTTGGTCTGGAATGACATTTTCTTGACCAACAGCTTTATAACCTATTGCTAGGACTTGTAGAATAATAGGAATAGGAGGAAAATCCATAGGGATGGGTTTTTGAATTTCAAGAAAAATAGGTGTGGGTGGTCTAGGTGCTATCTTCCCAGCTTGAATAAGACAATTTTCAGCCCTTATTGCAATGCCATAGGCATTTGGCAAAGTAAAATCCCCCATAGACTATATCATAACCAAGATCTCACTATTCAAGGCTTTTAAGAAGAATAAAAAAGCATGTTCAGGTGAGGGCTTGACAATTAGAGGTATCCAATCCCAAGTTCTATGAAACCTATAATTAAAGTCAACCATATGCTCATGGGGAGCACACTTGATGGTGCTTCATTGCTCAATAAATGAAAGGTGGTTTGACTTGTCCATGAACTGTCAATGAAGACAATTGCCAAGCTAGTCCCATGTTGTAATGGAATTGCCTAGGAGTGCTTTGAACCACTGAAGGACTTTCCCCTTTGACGAAGCAACCAACAATGTTATAGCCACATTCTCTTCTATTATGTTGTGCAGTGAAAATAATGTCACCATGTCTCGAATGTGTTCAGTAGGGATAGTTTAGTCTTCACCAGTAAAGTCAGGTAGCCCTTTGAGTGCTACTACTAGGATGTTGTCATGTTGAACCAACAATAAAGGTTGGCCCCATTAAATGGTGTGAAGGAAAATTATCTCACCATAGGTGGTGCTTGAGATATTGGGGTTGGCTTCCTCTTCACAGAGACAACGAGACTGAGCTCTAGAGGTGTGGATTTTGCTCTTCTCGTTGAATCAAAGGTTCTTCTTGTTGTTCTACCTCTCCTTCTCAGTGGGGAGAGCTGCAAATATTCAAAAGATGTTGGACTAGATCTGGTCTGGATCCTTTTCATAAGATGTTTACACCAAATCTACAATGTAACCATAAATTAGGAGTTGTCGGGTACATATTTTGAGACCACTATAGGAAAAAAATATTGTTGCATATACCAAACAGTAACCTACAACATAGAAAAATGACTCTAAAGATAAGACTCTAGAGTCCCATCGGGCGTGCCAAAAATTGTTGGCAATCAAGATTTCACCCTTAGTCAAGTTGAGCTTGGCTATCCTATTGCAACATGGAAATGCTCTCTGATTTCTGGGTCAATCAATGAGTGAGAGAAAATATCTAGAGTGGGTTGGTTCCCTCTAGTAAACCATCTAATCTAAAGACTTTCATGGGAAAAGGGGAGAAGGAAAACTTAAAAAGTAAATCCTGCAGCCTAAGATGATTAACTAGAAATTCAATGGTCTTGACAATTTAGTACTCACAACATTTTAAAAAAAAACTTTGAGCTCACAATCCCACCTTGAAATGACCTAATTCATTAATAATTTGCACAAAGGCTCACTAATGGAACACAAAATGCAACCAAAACTAGCATAAACTTCCTGAAACAAAATTCACAACACCAAGCCATAAAGATGATTCAACTCTTGAATCATAGTTAACATCAATTGATATCATAAACTTTGAACAAGAAAATGGGAAGGAGAAGCCTAGTGTTTTACTGAAAATGAAGGAGTACAATATCAAAGTCTGATTCAAATGAGTTTACAAGTCTCTCTGTAATGCATATGAGAGCAAGAAATAGAATTTTAAACCCTGAGAAATTAAAGTTTCTTAAACTTATAGCCATCAAGTGACCCCAATAGTGCAAAAATAGAAAAATTGGGTCCACTGCTTCTCCAAAAAGCAACTCATTCTACATTTTCAAGCTTAGGGAAAAATCCTAAAAAATAGGGGTTTAAACTGCTCCAAACTGCCTCTAGAAAATGGAAATTTCCCATCCCCAAAGATTCCATCCAAAAAGTCCTCAAAATTAGGTGCAAACAGCGAGAAACTAAAAATGGAAAGTTCAGTTTTTCATCTCTTTTCCCAATCCACCCAAACACTCCAACTCAAAATAGAAACTTTCCATGAAGGCTCAAGTGCACTATTTAACTGCATTTAAATAACAACTAATTAAGCAATTTATAGAAATATTGCTTAATTAGTGTTTTACATCTTTGGAGTTTCTAAATTACAAAGATAGAAAGCCTGATTGCATTTGATTTCTACAATTTATCTCCAAATACTCTAATTTTTTGTAAAAAATCAAAATATTATGCAAGGACCCCTATACATTTTATTTTTCTATAAAAAATCATAAAAATTTTTGGCCCCTAACACATTGTGTTTCTTCAAAGGTCAAAAGACGAAACCTAGGGTACTCAAGACTTAGGCTGAAATCATAAGCTTATGATTTTCACAATGCATGGAATGAAATAAAGGCAATATTCAAAGTGCATGGGTATGTTTTCTGTTTTATTTTCTTTAAAAATCAAGAAAAAAATGCCTAAGGAATTGTTTGACATTGGCCTTGCATATGCAATGAAGTATTAATAATCAATTAAAATTTAAAAGAATGTGATAAAATCATAGTAGAATTAGATATGGGGAAAACCCTAGCCGCAAAACTGCCTCCCAATACTCATTTTGGTTATCCTTCCAATCATCCAAGTTGGGGAAAATAGGGCTTTGTTGGGCATTGCCATGGGAGTTAGAATTTTAAAGCTCAAGGTCACCATTTGAGCTCCTTCTTTGATTTCATGGTGTATCCTCTAGGATTTTGATGGTAATCATTTACTTCATTTGTCTAAGTCTCCTTGGCTTCATTTTGCTGAGTTTGAAGGCCTCTAGACCATGACTATCACTGTGGTTTTGATGTATTTTGTGCTTTCTCTTTTGTTAATACCTCTACCACTCTTTGGGGCCACCATGAGAGGTTTTTTGAGCTTTTTGAAAGCTCTGGCCACAGACTTGGACTGGCTTCTTCCTCTACATTCATGGTAAGCTCTCTTTTAAAAGCTTTTTCCTCTTAATAATAGCTCAACTTGAGAGCTTGTTTGAACAAACAAGTGAAAAATACATTTTTTGTGATTGGCCATTGTATAGGCCACGACTTGACCATGCATATATATATCTTTGTTTCTATAGAAAATGATCTCTTTTTAGGCTCAACCCATGATGTAACAATGTATGACACTTATAAAGAAGACACAATCTAGAGAAAACCAATCATTTTGTTTTTGTTTCTAGGGTTTCCAGACCCTTCATGGCTGCATCCATTAGGTTTTAAAACCCCATTTTGTGCAAGGCTCCATGTTTGAATGCACTCAAGCACTTGTTATCTTTTCATTTCAAGCTTTTGAGATGAAAAACCCAAGTGGGTTTGGTGTTTTATGAAGAGGAAACAACCTCTCAATTTGTGGCCATGAGAGCACTAGCTAGGGTTTCTATGAATTTTCTTTTCTTATACTTTCCACTGCATATGCACAAGCAACTTGTCACTTCATTTTTTTGGTTTACAAGCCTCGCATGGCCATGTCCATTAGCTCCGTTATTTCATTTTATGCTGGCATGTTCCACTTGAAATAAGCTCAAAACACTTGATTTGATCTGAATTTGTGTTTAGAAAACAATACCCTAAATGGGTATCACCATTTGTGAGAGAAAATTAACTCTCAGGCTGCGGCCATGAGAATTTAGTTGAGCTCATTTGACATTCTTTTATGTGCTCAAAATACCTTTATTGTTGCATTTTGAAGCTTTTAAATGGAAACCAATGTGGATTCTCTCTCAAAGCTCAAACTGGGCATTTTACACTTGTCTCCATTATGAAACCCTAACTCATTCTAGCATGAGCTCACTGTTCTAAAAAGAGCTAAATGATTTCATTCTCCATTCTTATTGACTATGGTTGTCACTATAGCTTCACTGAAAGGCAGCAATGATTTCATTTCCAGTTCAGATACATGTTACTATAGCTTTATTTGTTTGTTATCATGATGCACACATAGTTAGCAATCTTTGGCTTTCAATGTGCTTGAATTGCATAGATGTAATGAAGCTCCACTTAATTGATACCTCTCAGTTACATATCAAAACATGTTTTCTATTTTATGCAAATTTTAAATCACTATTGAACATGAATTGTAGTAATCATTGTACACATTCTTACTCAATGAAAACATAAAAAAGCTTCTTTTGTTCCCTAAATGCATTATATATGAATGTTTCATTTAACTTACTTGTCTTGCAAAGTTGGACTTAGTCATAATGGTGCACTTGTAGGTTAATTTTCTGCATGTTGTCACTTATCTTATGCACTTGAATACTTCAGAAATGCACTTCAAGCTTTCACTTTCACCACTGTTTCATGTGACAATGCAAAGAGGTAGCTTTTGTAGCGTTAATTATTTTCAAACCAGCCTTTAGTTTCTTATATTCTATTGCCATCAAAGAGGTTGTCTCACATTGCATTTAGCTTAAACACTTAGTGTGTCACATTTTAGTTCATCAGTGCTCCTTTTCCTTCACTTATTGATTTTCATGCTTTATTTGCAGCCACTTGTCACTCAGTTTCTTGATGGAGACGACCTTTCCTTTGTACTCTTCATGCATTTTTATCTCCTAGACATCAAATGTTGACATCAAATTTTGATTTATGCATAAAATATTTTGAAATACAACACCATGATGAAGGTGTTCTGAAGCTTTTCAAATTGCTTCAATTGCTATTGTTGACTTGTAAACAAGGCATTATGTATGCTTGTTCACTATCTCATTTTATGATGATGCACTTAATGATGTTTCACTTGAGCAACTCATCATCTATGAACTTCAATTCTTTGCACCTTCATACTTGATTTTCCTAGATGATCACTTGCTTGAGCTCCTATGACACTTGATGTACTCCTTCAGATGCATATCTCTTTTGAGCAATACTGATTTATTTTTTTATTTTTTTGTAAGCCCCTCTATGGAATGTTGAGGGGTAACATGTTGAACTAAACCCTTGTGGGAGCCTGTTTTACACCACATGCTTTAAAATATTGAAAAAAGATCAGCAACATGAATTTTCCTATACTTGTACAAGAAACAAACAGTGTTAGATTAAAACAATAAATTCAAAAGTTTCTTATGTTGTTTTCTCCTTTGTATTCTCTTGCACTCCTCTTTTTTTTCTTAGTTGATTCAATGCATCATAAATAGTAATCTACATTACTGTTGATGGATCATGTAGGAGGATTCATAACTTGAGATATAACAAACATTTTCATCCACTTGCAGGTTCACTTGGAGAATAGGAGGTAGAAAAGAGAGCTCAACATTGAAGACAACTAGAGGAAAAAGTTTAGGCAATGACAACTATGTTCCCTCTTATGTGCTCTTTTCTCCTTTTTATCTTCAATAGTGTAGAGTATTCTTTATGATCCATTGTTTCAGCTACTCCCACAGCTTTTGTGGAACACTTGATTCTCTTTTCATCCCAATGAATACAAAACAACATTTTTACATTTCTTGTTCAATTTGTACTTCACTTTTGCAACAGATGTATGAAAAATTATGTGATAAACAACTGAATGCATAATGAAGTACTTTCTATTTATACTTCATGTAATATTAAATGTTGCAAATGATGAATGGAAAACTAAAATACATTGCATTTTATTTCAAACTCAAAACTAAAAATATGCAGTGATTTAAAAAACTATAGAAATAACTGAAACTTTTCACCTTAAAATGAATTTGAAATAACCAGCTCTGTCCATTTGAGCTGTGGTGAAAAATTGATAACATTCATATTCCTCCATTGTTGGTTAAGTGGATGGAGGGATGTTATTTCCTGAGACAGGCAGGGGTAAAAAATGCCAAGTTTAAAAAGGAAATAGTAGTGTTAAAAGAATCTTATGATAGACTCTACTAGGAAAAAATAGATGCATGTTAGATTGGGGAGTTGTTATTAGCTTGTAGGAAACCATCCAGGTTGTATTCTATGTTTTTAAGTGAACAATTGTTAATATGGAAATTGTTGAGAATTTCTTGCAATTTGTCTCATGATCGAGATGATGAACAATTTTTAAAGGAATTTAAAGAGGAAAAACTTATTCAGAAAAACTTGTTGTGTGAATTCTTTGTACATAATCTATTTTTAGAAAGACATATTGATTTCTTTGTCAACCTATTTGTTGGGAAGTATAGCTCAGAGAATTCATGTCTACTATGCATAATACAATTCAATGGTAGGAGAGGACCAAAGAATATTTGTAGGCAGAAATAACTATGAGACTTTAGATGATATATCCTAATAGGAAACCCTTTTCCTTTAAAGCACAATTCAAAGGAATCAAAATTTATGAAGCTATTAGGAGCAAATATGATGAAAATCTTCGTATTTGTTTTTAGGATTTCAAAGGTAATGTGCCAAAGTTAATAGAAAAAGAATGGAGTGCTTGTGAGGAGCAATATACGCCCTACTTATGTATCTTAAAAGGAGGGAGGTGATCTCTACCACTAATCTCAAGTGGTCATATAGAAGAGCTCAAGCATTAACAAAAATACTGCTACAACTTAAAACCAAATGGATAGGAATGAGATATAGACCTCCCTTGCTCCTATAGCCACCCCCTACAGTATTTGTAACTACAGATCAGAATCCTAGGGACTCACATGCATGAAAAATAAGGGTTAAGCTCAATATAGGTTTTCTAAAAAACCCTAATCATGTGGATGTAGAGGCAGAAGACCTATATGATCTCAATTCTAAATATGATGAATTGAATAGAAGAAGAGATGTGGATAGGTAGAGGACCCAGTAGAGAGTAGGAGGACCTGCTCAGGCCTGGGAAGGGGAGGGTAATGAGGTATAAATAACCTCATAATTATAGTAAGGTAATACCCCTTCTTTGTTTCTACCAACCACTTTAGCCCTACCAATTTTTTATTTTTAGGATTAACAATTGCTTACTTTTTGTAAAATGATGTATAAATATTTATTTCCTAAATTATAGTAAACTAAATACAACTTCTTTGTTTCTACCAACCACTTTAGCCTTGCCAATTTTTTATTTTTAGGATTAATAATTTCGTACTTTTTGTAAAATGATGTATAAATCTTTAATTCCTAAATTGATTGAAATTAGTTGACTAACACTAACATAATGGTAGAGACTTTAAGTCATTGTAAATGAAATTATACATGACCAATGCATGGAATGGACTTGTGGTTGAAAATAAAGCTCCAAAAGTCTAGGCGTCGAAAATCTAGGAGTGCACAGTGGAACTATTTCTTTTAATGCTTTCCATTAAATTTATGTTTAAAAACTTTACGGCTCCACTTTGAGCCTTTATTATGTTTTATGTTATGGACATCAGTGAATTGGTTAGTTGTAATTTTGTTAAAATACTTTTTCAATGGTGATCTTCCACCATATGAAATTTAGGATTTTGTTAGCAATATAGTATATATATTTAACCACCAAAAGCAATGCATATGTTTTATGCTGTTATGACATGCTTTGGATACTATTCAACTATGTCTTTGTGTTACACTTTGATTATATGAATAAAATAAATGTTGCTAGTCTCATTCTGAGTCAATAATTCTAAGTAATGGAAATACCATGAATTGATTTATTTGAAGATGTGAAAGTACATGTGATTTGAGTTAAGTGTAGGAACGCCCGAGAGCTAGTCACTCAAGGGATCTCATAGAGTAGATAAGTATCTTTATTTTTAATATTGTTACTTTCATTTTGTACATGTTGAATTTGGATGAATTTTATTTGTATGTTGAGCTCTGTCATATGTCCCTACAAGTTGTAGTTTTAAGTTGGTAATTTTTAAATTGTGTTCATTTGAAAATTTTGGAGCACCCATCCTTGTTGTTAGTTACAAGTCATTAAGTATACTTTCTAATAGCAGTTAGTCATTAGCCATTAGTAGTTTCTATTTAAACTTCATAGTTTAACTGTAAGTGTTACTTCTTAGGTAAATTATGTGCTTTCTAGAATAGGAATTTGGATGCTTTCTAGTTTAACAATCTCATGCTTTCTAGTTTAAACAATCTCAAGCTTTCTATTTTAGTGGCTTTCTAGTTTAATTTCTATTTACAACTATTTTAAACATTTGAAAATATAAGAGAGATAACCAAGATGTCCCCTATTGCTCACAACCTTTGAACACTACCCGGTTGATATAATTGATACATTTTCAACTAAAGACATAGGACCTCATGACAGCTTGTCAAATGCTTGATGATTCACTTACTTCTTGAAGCTGATTTCTAACTTCACTTTCAGCTGCACAATGGATATTAACATCTTCAAAAGTGAATACCTCTATTTTTTATAACTTGTTGACATCTTCCTTTCTTGAAACTTGATTTTCTACCTTCATGTTAAGTAAATCATCAGATAATTTTATATCAATACTTTCAAATATAAAAGTTTCAATTTTTGGAGCATAAGGAGGCATCGACAGTTGTTCATCATTGTGTATTTCTTGACTATTCATAACAACAAATGAATCTTTAGTATTTTTTCCAGCCAAGGTAGAAGAGGGAATACATGATTTTTTTCCACAAGAAGAGTAATTTTCTTCATCACTGGAAGAATAAGAACCATCCTCATCTATCCCACAATTGAGATTATATATTTCAGCATTAAAATATTTAGTCTCCACATTACTTCATTTTTTTGAACATGATTTTGATAAAAAAAAGTGTGAGATTTAAAAACTTAGCTGATGGGAATGAGAGATTGGATGAATGCATATTTTTAAACTTTAGCATTTTATGCTTTTGAGTTAGAAGACTTTGTGAAAATATTTTAACTTTATTTTTCTTCCATACCCCAAATCAAATAAAATCATCCTCAATATTAATAAATTCATTTTTAGCAATCTTAAGATCACTTACCTTACTTCACTT